>CM077183.1:18394469-18994469 GCA_039654105.1 Coreius guichenoti
ACCCATGGATTTGTAGGAAGACATGGTTTGCATTTGTAATCAGGCCTCCGGCACTATGTCCTGATTGCTAATTGTATCCTTTGGGCCCTGCATGCTTCCTGCATGGTTATTACTGTCCTTACTCCCTCCCTCTCCTCTCTCTCTATCTCTCACATGTGTTACTTTTGACTCTTACAACCACACATCCCCCACACCCCCCACTATGCTTTTTTAGTCAAGTAATTCTCGCCTATTTAACAAACCACCATGTGAGCTGCCATTCGCACTGGGCATTCCCCATTCAGTAATCAGAGCGGTTCAGCTGCACATGAGTTTTTACTGATGTGCTGTAATGGTGAGCTCTCAGCAGGATCTGAGTGTTTAGGTAAGACGCTAAAACCTCATGTGTCCCCTGGGAGTCTCAGCAAAATAAAGGCGGCAAATTATGGTTAAAAGATGCTGCAGTTGTATTGACATAGTGTTTATTTATTTGCAAGCTCTCGTGTGTATTCACCTATTGTTACCTGTTAATTTGCATATTTTTCTTTATGCAAGTCATTTGAATTAACTGAACCAATTGATTCACAAAATGATTCATTTTCGAGGGCTCGAAACTTCCTTGATGATGCAGTTTTATTGACATAGCATTTTTGTCATGACATCTGTCAGAGTGTTTGGCATGGTAATGGATATAACAATGTTTGGTCTTAGCAGAATAGTTCTGCTATGCTTCTGCTGTTGCTGTTGATTATTGGTGCTGCAAAGCAAGTATGGGACTTGCTGGCAATACATACATTACACACTAAGACATGCTGCTGCTCTACAAAGCATACATGAATTACCCATAGCAGATCTATACAGGTGGAGCTGGGGAAGGTGGAGGGTTTCTGAAAACGTGCTGAAAAATGCTACAGCAGATATTGACCAAGTATTTGAAAGATGAGCAGCAAGCTCATTGGCTACTGATACAGCAGGAACCAACCAGCTGTTCCCTATAGAGAACGATGTGATTGCAAGGAGATTTAGTTAAGGACCCATCAGCTTGCGCCATCTAGAATTTCATGACAGAACATTGCATTTATTTATTTGCAGGGTGCACATGCATATTCACTGATTGTTACCTGTTAATTTGGATTCAAGTCATTTGAATGAACTGATTCGCAAAATGAAGTGCTTGAAACTTCTTTAAAGCTACACAATGTATTTTTTCGCTGCTAGGGGTCACTAACCTCTTCAAAACAATAACAAAGGCGTAGATTGATGACGCAGTGAATGAGCGTGGAATCATGGAACTTGTCGTCATACTGATGGATCTAATAATGTTTATGGGGAAATAATGTTTATGGATGAGTAAATGCATTCATGTTTTTTAACATGACTGTGGTATGAAGCAGGGTGCGATTACTAATAAGATACAGATATCAGCGCCACACGCGAGTCCCGGGGGATATAAAGAAATGAGGACACTTCATTCTACCAAACTACCCACAAGTGCTGAATTACTACTCATACAGGTCAGTTTATTTGATGAATTAAAATTGTGAGGAAACGCAATGCTGTTTCACTTGGTCTACACTATCTAAACTGCATTTGAGTGTGTTGAAAGTTGTAATGTTATTCTATGTGTTAGTTTGTTGGCTGTATGAGACTACACTCTAAAAAATGCTGGGTTAAAAACAACCCAAGTTGGGTTGAATATGGACAAACCCAGCGATTGGGTTGCTTTAACCCAGCAATTGGGTTATTTTAAGCAAACATTTAACCCAACCGCTGGGTTAAAACAACCCATTCACTGGGTTAAAACAACCCAATTGCTGGGTTTCTCCATTTTCAACTCAACTTGGGTTGTTTTTAACCCAGCATTTTTTAGAGTGTAGCAGTAAGCTACATCAACATTAGAACATCATACTGATGATATTCTAATATTTCATTGTGTTGAGCGACATAACATTGATTCGTTTTATGTACATTTGCTCACCTATCTAATAAAGCACATGCAAGAGCGGCATCTCTGTCAAGTCGAAGTTTGTTGCGAAGCTCTCGCCATCTTGAAAACGCCACGTCGATACTGGTCCACTTTTGATTTCTCATTTTGTTCCAAAGTCTGCATGTCATGGTCCATAATGTTTGAACGAAACTACAACAGCGTGCCGCTAGACGTTACGCAGTTGTCCACGTCTGTTGCCATGGTCTCTACGGCAGTAAAAGCAGAAACCGAGGGTAACGACAAATATAGGGATATGACAAATAGCTGGAAACATTTGGGATATTGTAAGTACTCAACTGAACAAAATATATAACACTGGCCTAGTGGTTTTTGGATATTTTACTGCAAAAATCTTACATATTGCACCTTTAAAGGATGATGATTAAAGGATGAAGGGAGCACATATTCACACATCATCGTTATCTATTAATTTGCATATTTTTCTTCACGCAAGTCATTTGCCAAATGATTCATTTTCAAAGCATTTAAACTTTGCACGCTGAGAACATCTGATGGTTAAAGCTGTGTAAATGCAACCAGAACGCAGCAAAAACAATTCAAGCATAATCTACAGATTGTATTGTATTGTTTAAATGTAATATGTTCAAATTAAACTTTTGGCTGTGCAAAGTCTTCTTCAGTTTTGTTTGAAACTGAAGACTCAACCAGACTGCAATGCAACACTGTGTGACAAAGAACAAACTATATTATTGTTCTTTGATAATATTCAGTAATAAAGCCTACACTCCAGTATTTAATATTCTAATATTCAACAGACTGCTTCAGGGATTGTAAAAGATTTTTCATTTTTCATCTCCAGTCATTTTCTGACAAATAACAAACTTAAAGGGGTCATGACTTATGAAATACAATTTGTTTTGATCTTTTGACATATAAGAGGTCTTTGAAATATTAAAACATCTGCACATTTAATAGCTTATTTATTCGTCCTTATATGAACACAGCATTTATTTAATCAAGCTACAAAAACATCTTGTTTTGATATTGCTGGATCTGTGACATCACATGGGCAAATTAATTTTCACATGACTGCCTCCAGAGCAAGACATCAGCGAATAGTTATTCATCATCATACCACAGGCCCCGCCCACTGGCATTCAGTTGCTTAACGGCTGACATTTGCCTACATGTGATCGCCATGTCAAAAGCAAATAGAACCCATTACAGTCAATCACTGACACTGTCTACACTGGATATTGTACACAGAAGCGTGTTCAGTTTCTGACATGTTCTACGCACTTGAGTCTATCGACAACAGGACAAATGGACAGTGTGACAGAACGTTTGCTTTGATGCGTCCAGTTTAAACAGCTAATTTGCATCTCTGTACAGATTTCAGAAGGATCCCTGCATCGGAAACAAGTGGAGGATTTATTTTAATGGTGTCCCGGGTCTCGTCGGCAGTTTATATGTTTGTTCGGAGCATTTTGTTTTGTAAACGAGGCAGAACTGAAGCAGCCAACTGTATTGGATCTGACAGCAGCTGCATCACAAACCGTAAGCAAATGATTTCATAATGCTTTGTCTGTAAATGACGGTTTTTCTACATATATATTTATATTTATGACATTATAAGTGAACCTCAAGGAATGTAATTTTAAAAATCCATGTCATGACCCCTCTAAAATACAGAAAAAGGAGAAACACTGTGAAAGTGAAATTACACTACTTATTACATTTTAAATAGGGTAACTTGTAATCTATAACCTATTACATTTCCAAAGTAACCTTCCCAACACTGCGCACAGCATATAGTGTCACACAACCTATCCCCACTTTGTACGTAGCATCACATAATACGAGCAGTAAGAAGCATGAGGATACAAGACAGGAAAAAAAAAGATTTAATGTCTCACTTGAAGTGCACTGCCAAGAGCCTAATGTGTAATTTATTATCCTCGGCTACTGAAATATTTCCTTTATGGTGTTCAGGTTGAATAAGAACAGACATTTTGGTTGTGTTGAACCCCTGTTTTGGCACACATTTGCACTTCCTCACAGGCTTCTGATTTCCCTCTACTGGAGCAAACCAGCTTTTGTTGACAAGCTCTTTGGTGAATCACAAACATACAAGAATACCAGGCTCTTTTGCATACTGATTCTTCTTTCCTTCAAGTTATGATTCTTTTTTATACTCTGCCTCATGGGGGATCATTATGAGAGGAGAGCACAGAAATAAAGCAGAGTAAGGAGGGTAGCACTGAAAGGAATGAGGGGGCATCGTGTTTGCCCTCAAAGACAATTTTACAGTCTTGCAGCCAGGTTTGAGCTGAAATATAATTTTAAAGATCTGATTTGAAAAAGAAATGTTTAATAGCAAATTAAATTAGCTTTTTGTAAAATACTACTATAACAAAACTCATAATGTGTATTTTAGCTAGGTTACATATACAACTAGTCTGGAAATTTTTCTAGTCTGGAATCTTTAATTTTAGTCTCGTAGTCTTCGGCAGAAGAAATATAATCTTGCTGATTCTCTCGCGAGAATTGAATTGCAGTTTCTCTAGGCATGTGATTGGCTGTTCGCTACTGATGTCACACTTTAGCCACTTTTCCACCGTCGGGCCAAACTGTTCTCTTTGCTTAACCGTTCCATTCTGTGCCAATCAGGGCCAGCCGGTATGGATATGGTTTCATTTTCCATAGTGGGGCTCAAATAGCACGCTTAGCCAGCTACAGAGAAACTGGTAGCCAGGCAACAGACAAGTGACCAATCCTGAGTGGCGACATCACTACACGCATTCTACCAGCACGGCTGAGAATTCCGGGCCGAGAACGGTTTGTAATCGTGCCGTACCAGGCACAAGTGGAAAAATAACTGGAACCGTTCCTTACCATTCTTAGAACCGTGCGGCCTGACGGTGGAAAAACGGCTTTTCATGTGAACGTGCGCAATGAACTCAGGATCAAAGTCTGAGTTGACAGAGAAAGCTGATGATCAGCTTCATGGTACCAACAAAGCATGACTGAATTGGTTTGGTTTTGTCAATTTGAAACTAATCCTGTAATCCTGAGTTTGTTCAACTACCATCACGGTAGTTCACATATCCAATCCAAAACCGTTATAAACCTTCGTTAAAATGAATCAATGAATCAAGCAGTTAATCCAAATCTAGTGAAAAGAACCAAGAGTCAATCGTTTAAGAATCGGACAACACTGATAGAGCTGTGTTTGATTCATTAAAAAGAACCAGCTCATACTGTACAAGTCAATTGTTCGGGAATTGGAGTACACCAGTTGCGTTGTACGTTCTTGATTCAGTAAAAAGAGCCAACTCATAAGAGTGGTTCATTTGAGAACACTGGATGGGCTGTGTTTGATTCACTAAAAGGAATCTGCTCATGATAATCATTTGTTCAGAAATCTGACTACAGGCGCAAAAAATGTGCAGTCCCGCTGAATCTGAGTAGTTCAGTAAGCACTCTGTCAGAGTATTTCCATCTGCATCGGCAGTGGTGGACACAAATCGAGTACTTGAGTAAAAGTACAGAGACCCCAATAAAATATTACTCCAGTAAAAGTATTAACCTTTAAACGCATCTTATTATTCCTCAATCAATTCATTATAAACAATATAACAAGAAAAATTAAAAATTATAAAAGAATGCCTGTTTTCCCATTGATGTTTTATAAAAATTGTATAGGGTCGCTAACGACCCGAGTTGTGTAACAGTGTATATTTTTTCTGCACAACAATAATTTAATCTTTGATGACTGAATAAGTGCAATTACAAGTTGGCAATGTCTGGTACACAACGATGAAGTGACTACCACAGGAAGAAAACAAAGAATAGGAAGTATCATCAGCAAAACTTGAAATGGCTCAGAGATTTACTGCAGAGCAAGTACTGAACGCAATCAGATATTAGTGTCACTGTCACTTGATAATGGATCTGGTGAAGAAGCTGTCAGCGATCAAAATATTGATTTTGAAGATGTTGAAAATGATAGTTTTGAGAATATGTTTGAGATCACAAATAGGAGCCAGTTGCTGAATGTACTGGGAAATGAGCTCTGACAAGGACAGGGATGATGGTATAACACATCTGCTCAAACTGAAAGCTAGCCCTGTCTTGATTTGAGTGGGCAAACTTGGACCAGCAGCAATTAACCACCCCACCCCACCCAACGCTGTAGCAACACGCTAAAACATCTTGATGGTGAGTTTTGCAGAAAATGTATACATTTAGTTTAGTAACGTAAAGTATGAAATTGATGTTTTCATCAGTCACTGAAGTACAGTCTTTAGGACAGTGGTTCCCAGCCCTGGTCCTAGAGTGCCCCCAACTCATTTTGCACATTTTGTATGATTCATCAGTTCATCAGCTTGTTAGTAGAGACTTCAAGACCTGAAATAGTTGTGTCAGATCAGTGAGACATCCAAAATGTGTACTACTGGGGGTACTTTGGCTTGCTCAGTTGGGGACACTTAAATTTCAACTATATTACTGATCTGCCCGCATTGACACTATATGATAATTGAAATTAGCTGGATGACATCACCGTTTTCACCAGAGCCGAATCAAATTCCGTTGCATTATTTTCCTGTTACCACTGTGAATTGCCATTGTAAAAAGCGCTATATAAATAAAGGTGATTTGATTTGATTTACTCCAGGACCAGGGTTGGGAACCACTGTTTTAGCAATACTGTTTGTAACCTGCCAGGATTACCTGGCTACAAAGGAGGATGTTTTCCTCGAGTTCCAGTTCCCCTCTTTACCTTAAGATGATTATTAAATCGGCTCTTGAATAATGGATCTTATCTCAAGCAAATTAAGTGACAGCCAGAATCCCCTCAGTTCGGGCATGATGAATGTTTAAGTGAATCCACAAATGTACTAAGAGACTGGGTAGAAAAGGAACAGATAAAGAAGCAAGCCTGCAGCAAATTAGAAGTAGCCATGTTTAATTTAAAATGTGTGCTACCATGAAATCGGTTCAGTTGCGGTGGTGAACAAGCTTAGAAAACCAGCATAAATACAGCCAGAGTTGGTGTGCCCTGCCAGCCATAGTGTTCCACAGCAGCTGGAACCTGGTGCAAGCAACTGATAAGGTCACGAAAAAAGCTGATAATAATTTCAAGCGAATCAGTGAGTAATCAGTGTTGCTGGCTAGAATGAAATACCTCTGCAATTTCACAATTTAAAACATTTTAAAGGTTACATATCACATTTCTCATGAATCTCGCTGGTCATGTGACTCAGAGTAGATTATTGGATGCTTTGGTCACACTTATAAGAGGAATAATTGCCACTGCATTATTAGGCGACAATGGAACCATCCAGGTGGCTAAATCCAGGAGGTAATGTGCATTGAAATTGATGTTGTCTGAATTTAACAAATCACACAATATGTTCCCTCTAAATAATTTACATGCTCTCTTATTATGAGATAATCCTTTCAGCCACTGGCTTATTAAGGGATCTGGCTTGGCATTATAACATCTGGCTGTTAGACCAAGAATCAATCCATTTTAGCTGAGTCAGTGGTGCCAACAGCAAACCCCACTGCCATCACAACCAGCATTGGAGAAAACAAACCAGTGACAGATAAATGAAAAATAAAATAAATTTTCTTGCATTTAATTATGAAAACATTTTGAAATATTTTCAAATACATCTCTAAAATATATGTAATAATGTATAGATATACATTTGGCTGATTTTTCGAAAATTCCACCAGTCTGGTCTGAAATAGATTGTCTTTTGTTATGAAAAAGAATGGTTTCAATGAGGAGTGTCCAGCGACACCATTATCTGTTGCAATGACAAAATGATTTGTTTCTGTATTCAGATAGCATAGATGGAAAGTGCATTGAAACAGAGCCTATTTTTAAATGTAACTCTGTTCCATTTATAATTTTCATATAGCAAATATGCATTGTATAAAAAAAGTCTGGAAAACAAAATGGGGTGACTTCAAATTGTTTTAGAAAGAAATCGCTCCTATTCTTTGTCATACATTTATTATTTGGTAGAATTCATTATCGGTTTTGACGTGATTATTCATGTCTTTTTGAATAAGGTATTCAGGGTCGGGCACATGCTTTGTTTCAATAAATAATTGATGATATGCCGGTTTTACCGTAGCTAAAGTATTAGAGTAATACATTATTGATTATGGTACTTGCAGATAAACGTGTCTATATTTTCAAGAAACTATGTCTAGGAAAAAACGGTTGTCTAACTTTCATCCTGACCTTGGTGTTCATTCTAAATGTATTGCTTTTAAATATACAATATTTATTAAGCTCGAAACATCAGTGAAGTATACAGAGGACTACTAAGAAAATACTCTTTTTTTTTTCTTCACCCGTACATTAACATACAGAGCAAACTTTGCTTAAAATTGTTGTTCATATTTTCTAATGAACTCCACAGCTGTGCAGCGAGTTCAGCTCAACCTGCGTGCATCTGCCGACCGTGGAAGTGATGATTTCTCCAGGCTACAGTTACTCAATCATTACCCATACTGCCACGGTTTTAACGAGGTTGGGATTGTCGTTTTCTCAGAAGTGTACATCCCCTTGAGGCAGTATAAACCTTTCCAGCAGTTTTGTTGTCTCGGGAGACACAGGCACAGCTGTTTTATCTCAACAACATGAGCAGAGCAGCAAGTGCAACTAAACTCAGAATAATCAAGGTCTGACTTACACGGTGGGTCTGGTGCCTCCCCCAGAGAGAGACAGACATTTTTAACTATTACTGATCTTTCAGCGGGACAGTTCACACCTCCCTGTAGAGATTTAATTCTGGGCTGTAAGTTGTGATGGCTTACCTGATCTGTCGGTTCCCCCTTTGTGAGCACTGTCGGTGTGTAATCGGTCCATCTGCTCGCTCGGTGTGTTTGAGGTATTGCCTCACCTGGCAAGAGAAAAGTTAGTTTTTTCCCACACTCTGCTGGGCCTATTTGACTGACAGTAATGGGAACATTTTGGGACCGTTTAGGACTGTAATCAAACTGTGTTTGAAAGTTACCTATATTTAGAGATTGTAGAAAATATGTATAACCACTTTAACCACTGGTTTAGATATGGAAAATATCTATCTATCTATCTATCTATATATATATCTAAGAAGTCTTTTATGCTCATCAAGGCTGCATTTGATTGATTAAAAATACAGTGAACACTTCTGAATGTCACTTCTGATGTTTTTAGAAAGGAACATTTTAAAGATAAAAAAGTGAGAATCAATGACTTATGAATAATTTACTGTCATCAAGAGAATTCAGTTTTTTTTTATTCGCTTTGGTACTATTTTCACAAGTAAGGTGTACATTTTCAAAGCTCTTAGTACAAAAATCTAAACTGATCACACTTGTAACACAGCTAGTCAAAACCTGATCTCATGCATCCATTACAGTTATGCACATTTCAGTCCACATAATCATTGTTTCAAACACAAGATTATTGTAACATGTAATGAGAACATTTGGTTTAATCACTGAAACACAACAATATGATCTTCTTTCAATTTAGTAACTCTCACAGTGATCTGAACACTTTGTAATAGTCCTAAACAGGTTGTAAAATTTCTTTCATTCCATGCAAATTGCAAATCACATGCATTATTTTTTTCCAAGACACTGTGCACAAAATTCTCAAATGTTTTCACAGTCAAACACATCTATTTCAGATAAATACTGTTCTTTTGAACTTTCTATTCATCAAAGAATCCTAAAAAAATTTTTTTTACACAACTGTTTTCATAAATGTTTCTTGAGCAGCAAATCATCATATTAGAATGATTTCTGAAGGATTATGTGACACTGAAGACTAGAGTACTGATGCTGAAAATTCAGCCTTGCATCACAGAAATAAATTACATTTTAAAATATATTCAAATAGAAAACAGTTCTTTTACATTTTAATAATATTTCACAATATTTTTGTGAAAAAATATATATTTTTTGTATTTTTAATAAAATAAATGCAGCATTGGTGAGCATAAGAGACTTCTTCTAAAAACATTAAAAATCTTACTGATCAAAAACTTTTGAACGGCAGTGTATATAAAAGATTTTATCCTTCCAGCATATTCTCCTCCTGGAGATGGAAAGTATATGATCGCAACCCTTACAACCAAGTAAGACTTCGTCAAGTGATGGAAGAGGCCTGTGGAGAAGTTGAGGCACAAGGATGGATCCAGCATTCACGGCTTTTTTTAATACAGGCTACAGATGCCACATTAGAAAATACACTTACATTAACGTACGTAACATAAAATCCATAATGTTTGTAATAGTATCTATTCTTATCAAAATGTGTGATGAAGTATGACATGGCCATGAGGTTTTGTGCTAGAACAGAGTTTGCCGCCAATACAATGTTCTCATTGTGCCATATGACTGAATCTATACTGTAGTTGACCTTCATAAGGGTGAGTTACAGTAATGTGGCAGTCTCTACCATGGTAATCTGTTTACAGTATCACATGGCATACTGTAATGTAAAATGCTGTATTTGATGCCATCTGTCTCAGTTCTTCTGATGCGTGTCTGATCAATCTGATGTTATACAGTCATTGAATGTTTCCTCTCCATTGTACTCTATCCAGCCAGGCTGCTTTGGCTCTTCACACAGTGGCT
Organism: Coreius guichenoti; assembly: GCA_039654105.1. NCBI lineage: Eukaryota > Metazoa > Chordata > Actinopteri > Cypriniformes > Gobionidae > Coreius > Coreius guichenoti. Next base: position 18,405,049 of record CM077183.1, read on the forward strand.
GTCCTTCAAGTGTTTCAGGCCAAACTTCTCTGTTCTCTGGATGAGTCTGGCCCTGATCCTGAGACATTTAAAGACCTGTGCAGCGCCGCTGACTTAGCCCTGCACGAAAATCACCGTCCAGGCGATTGGCAAAAGCATGGCGAACCTGACAGTGCCATCTCTGGCTGACCCTTACGGACATGAAGGACGCATATAAAGCCTCCTTCCTGGATTCCCCCATCTCCACCACCGGCCTGTTTGGTCCAGCGGTGAAAGGGTTCGCTGAGCGCTTCACCGAAGCACAGAAGGCGTCACAAGCCATGGGGCATTTTCTCCCAAAGCGCTCCAGCTCTGCTTCGGGCCACACGAAAGCACCGCCTCCTCAGCCTTCAAAGACAGCGCCGCCAGCCTTCCAGCCGCGCTCAGTGACGAAGACTCGCCACCGTTCACGTTCTGCAAGCCGCCATGGACCGCCAGAGCGAAGGGGACCTCGACCCAAGATTGTGTTGAACCCTGAGCCTCCAAAGCCTTCCTGACCACAGGAAGAAGAGACAGTGGTTAGGTCCCGCCGCGGCCGGATTACCACCACAGACTTTCTTTACACTTTTCCCAGTCCTATCTATTTAGGCGGCTGGAGATGTCAAATATTGCAGTCAACGAGCTTGTTATAAAACACACACGCCTGCACACAAACGGCGTTTTAACGGCGACCCTAAAAAAACACAAAAAGAGTTTTTCCTCTGTTCTGACTGTAGGCAGTGTGCCCACTATACAGTATGCACCCCTGCACATAAGCACTGTTCACACAGGCATGTTCTAAATGTAGAGCGCTCGCCCACTACACATGAGCGCTGTCCCTACAGTGTCACAAGCACAAAACAGCCGGGCGACCGGGTCCCTATTACAAAGTGGCCCGTCCCCAGACTTAATTCAACCCCTTGCTATGCGGGCCGAGGCCTGGGAGGCCATCCCTGGTATATCAGAGTGGGTGTTGAACATAATAAAACGAGGTTACTTGCTACAGTTTGTTCGCAGACCCCCGTGCTTTCGTGGCGTGGTCGAGACATCGGTGAAGAGCAACGTGAGTCACGTGCTTCGTACCAAAGTGTCGAAACTGTTAGCAAAAGGGGCTGTAGAAACTGTCCCCTTAGCAATAAGCGAGTCAGGCTTTTACAGTCGCTACTTCCTCGTTCCAAAGAAGGATGGCGGTCTCAGACCCATCCTAGATCTCAGACATCTGAACAAAACGCTTATGACACGCTCGTTCAGAATGCTGACAACGAAACAAATCCTCGAGCAAATTCGCCCAGGGGATTGGTTTTTCTCAGTGGATCTGAAAGATGCTTACTTTCACATTCAGATAGCACCCGCCACAGGCCATTCTTGAGATTCGCCTTCAAGGGGCAGGCTTATCAATACAAAGTCCTACCATTCGGTCTATCCCTAGCACCCCATACATTTATGAAGTGCATGGATGCAGCCCTCGCCCCCCTGAGACTACGGAGAGTGCGAGTACTGAACTACCTCGATGATTGGCTGGTTCATAGCCCAATCAGAGGCGCAGTTAATAACTCACAGGTCCTGGCTCCTCAGCCATCTATAATGTCTGGGTCTCAGGATCAACACGGCCAAGAGCGTGCTGTCTCCCAGCAAGAATATTTCTTTTCTGGGGACAGTCATGCAGATGAGACTCGATGCAGATGAGAGCGCGGCTTTCGTCACAGCGCGCGCTCGCCATCCAGCGCCTAGCGGCGTCAGTCAAAGCTGGCACTTACACTCCTCTCAAACGTTTTCAGAGGATGTTAGGCCTCATGGCCTCAGCATCAGCAGTACTCAAACTGGGCCTACTGTATATGCCTCCCCTCCAGCGCTGGTTAAAACCCTGTGCCCCGGCTCGCGCATGGCGGTCAGGCCACTTATGCATCAAAGTGAACCTGAGTATGGGCACGGTCTCGAAATGGAAAGTGATCTCGACAGATGCATCCAACCTAGGTTGGGGTGCCCTGCACGAAGGCAGGCCCATCTCCGGCCTTTGGTCAAGCTCGGAGAGGCGGCTGCACATAAACTGTCTAGAGATGAGAGCGGTTGATCTGTCGCTAAGAGCTTTCCTCCCATACATAAAGGGTCACCACGGCCTGGTCCAAACGGACAACATGTCAGTGGTATCCTATATAAATCGCCAGGGTGGACTCAGGTCAAGCAACCTGCACACCATGGCCAAACGCCTCCTTTTATGGACTCAGCACAACCTGCGCTCGCTAAGGGCAGCGCATGTGCCAGGCATTCTGAACCAGGGCCTGGATATGCTATCCAGAGACAAAATTCCCCCAGGCGACTGGTCTCTTCACCCACAAACGGTTCAGTTAATTTGGAGTGTCTTCGGCAAGGCAGAGGTCGATCTCTTCGCCTCAGAAGACAATGCTCATTGGCCAACATTTTTCTCCAAGAGCAGGGATGCGCTGGCCCACGACTGGCCCAGCTGCCCGCTGTATGCATTCCCTCCGGTCGCGATGTTACCTCAGGTCATCAAACGGATCAGGGAGAGCAAGTGTGCAGTGCTTTTAATAGCCCCTCTCTGGAGGATCCAACTATGGTTCTCCGAGTTGACTCAGCTGCTAGAAACAGCCCCGTGGCCGATACCGCTGAGGAGAGACCTCCTCACGCAGGCGAAAGGGACGATCTGGCATCTCCGTCCCGACTTGTGGGCCCTTCATGTGTGACACATCAACGGATACCCGGGAACCTCCCAAAAGGGGTGCTGAATACTATTTCTGAAGCGAGAGCACCTTCAACCAGGCGGCTTTACGCTCTAAAATGGTCAGTGTTCTCAAGCTGGTGTGCAGCGCGGAACCTGGACCCACACTCATGTGGAGTGACAGAAGTGCTCTCCTTTCTTCAAAAGCTTTTGGACGCGGGTCGCTCCCCTTCCACGCTCAAAGTATATGTGGCGGCCATAGCAGCATTTCATGCTCATGCTCTCCACTCTGTTCAGAGCACAGGTAATTTCGCTGTCAGCTCTTCCCTTGTCTGAGGATGAAAGAGACACGAATCTACTCTGTCCCGTCAGGGCTCTTAGAGTTTATTTAGGGCGTTCCGCCGCATCTAGGCAGTCGGAACAGCTCTTCGTATGCTTTGGTGGTCGCACCAGAGGGTGCATGATCACGAAGCAGAGATTGTCGCGATGGATAGTAGATGCTATCTCACTGGCTTATGAGTCAAGAGGTCTCTGCTGCCCCATAGGCGTCAGAGCTCATTCCACTAGAGGCATGGCCTCGTCATGGGCTTGGTCCAGTGGAATACAACTTGAAGATATCTGTATCAGGCTGGGCCTCTCCGTCCACATTTATTAAATTTTATAACTTGGAGGTTCCCGCTTTGCAAGCTAGGGTCCTTTCCATATAGACAAATGTATAATACATTTATAACAACTATAAGGCCCGACGCTGTCCGGTCTAGTTTTATCTAAATTATATGACACAGGAATATAAATTTTTCTGCAATATACCCTTATATGAGGCTCACCATTCGTTGGCCTCTTTTTGGGACTCACAACTTTTACTCTTCTATGGGCCTTGGGCTCTCGCCCCAGGCCATAGTATGGGGCGAAGTTTATAAGCACGCACGGTGTTTTAAACTGGGTTCCCATAGGGTAAGCTAACTTACACAATACGAGAGTACTTTCGAAAGGGAACGTCTCGGTTACTAAACGTAACCTCGGTTCCCTGAGAGAAGGAAACGAGTATTGCGTAACCCACCGTGCTATTGTGCTTAGATCAGGGGATCGCTTCAGTCAATTTAACCTGAATCCTATGGCGTAAGGGGGGCTTTTATAGCCGTAGGCCACGCCCATTTTGGCGGGCACTGACGTGCTAGGGCGTGAAGCAACCTGATTGGTTCGCGCGTCTCAGCCGCCTCGCCATAGGTTCGTGCAGTTGCCGCAGCACAGCCAATCAGCGCACTATTATGCTCTGTTGGGGTCTGCTGTGCAGCTGCACTGCGTTTTACATATATAAAATTATAAGGATGATTTTGGCTTCAATATTCTCGAGAAAATGAGTTTTTCCCCATAGTGTAAGCTAACTTACGCAATACTCGTTCCCTTCTCTCAGGGAACCGAGGTTTACTTTTAGTAACCGAGACGTTATCCGTATCGGAATTTGCAAACAAAGTAGAAACTGCAGTATATCTATAGAATCTGTATCTATAGAAATCTATAGATGTACCAAATGATTCACTGATTAACTATTAAGATCAGATGGATTAAATAATACACAAATGTATTAAACTGAACAAAAAGAGATGCAAATGAAAAGTTTGATGGTAATAGCATTATGAAAGGCAGTTACTTTGAATGAAATGTTTATATAAGCGCTTATTTTGTGTTGTGTACTAACACAATTGAAAACATGCTGAAATGTTTGAAAAGATTGGACTTTTGATGATCTGTTGTGATATTAGTACTAAGAGGTTTGAAAATGTACACCTTGCTTGTGAAAATAGTACCAAAGTGAATAAAAAACTGTAACGTAATCAAAATAACTGTATTCTGAGTATTTTAAAATGTAATAATCTTACAATTTACACAGCTTTGGAATATGAGACCACTGCAAAATTAGCAGTTTCTTTGTCATTTTGAGCATTTATTTGCAGATCGGATAACCTTTATTTTCGGATAACCTTGTATGTGCGACCTTCACAAAGACGGATGTGCCAGATTCCAGCCTTACTGAAGAACCCGCAAATCATCACCAATCCTCCACCAAATTTCACAGTGAGAGACTGTGGGTTATAGGTCTCTCCAGATCTCTGTCTAATCATTAGAGGACCAGGTGTTGGGCAAAGCTGAAAACTGGACTCATCAGAGAGATCAGAATCAGGCAGATCCGTCTTTGTGAAGGACTCGTACAAGGTTCTCCTGGAAGAAAACTTGCTTCCTTCTGCTCTGACAATGTTCCCCAACTGGAAAGATTGTTTTTTTCCACAGGACAATGCTCAATGCCACACAGCCAAGCCAATCAAGGTGTGGATGGAGGGCCACCAGATCAAGACCCTGCCATGGCCAGCCCAATCTCCAGACCTGAACCCCACTGAAAACCTCTGGAATGTGATCAAGAGGAAGATGGAAGGTCACAAGCCATCAAACAAAGCTGAGCTTAAATTTTTGCACCAGGAGAGGCATAAAGTCACCCAACAGCAATGTGAAAGACTGGTAGAGAGCAAGCCAAGACACATGAAAGCTGTGATTGGTAAGGGTTATCCCACCTAATATTGATTCCTGAATATTGATTGACTTCTTTTCTTTCTTTAAATTATTCAAGGTCTGAAAAAATTGCATCTTTTTTTGATATTTTGACCAGTTGTGATTTTCTGCTAATAAATGCTCAAATTGACAATATTTTTATTTGAAATTTGGAAGAAATGTTGTAGTTAAAATAAAACAAAAATGTTAATTTTACTCAAAAATAGTAAATCCAGAGAAACTGCTGTTTTGCAGTGGTGTGAGTGTCTGTATAAACACAGAATGAATAAATATATATTATATAAAGTACTTGTGAATACATTGTGGCTCTGTGATTTAGGTAATATCTACCATTCTTGACTAGAGCACAGTGAAAGAAACCCGCAGGAGACAGATCGATTGTGCCTTTGCTGTTTTTCCAAGGTCTTTGTTGCTGCACCGTCATAAAATGCTGACAGTTTTGTTACACTGTCATTCATAAAAGATCTTTGCTGTCAATGTCACATTTTCTCCACAGGCATTGTGATGTTTGAAAGCAACATGACACGTTGATAACTGGTGTCACTGTCTTCATTTAGTGCAAAGATGAAATTTTAGATGAAAAGAATGTAGACTACAGTATCTTGCATCTTCTTTATTTTCCTATCTGAGTTGCCTCTCTGAAGCGTCCATCTGTTCTAAGCGCAGGTTTTTTTCCGAGATGTGAGCCTGGGAGAGCATCATACCAGCAGTCAGCCTCTCGTTCATTGCTGATTACACAAACACAGGGCTCGGACCCCCTCCACAAGAGCTGTGTGTCTGCTCATCAAACTGCAACATCTGCTTGCTGTTGTTCCAATCATGCTGGGAATGAATGAAGGCTCTGTATGCAGAAAAGGAAAACAACTTCATTTTTGTTTAATTTAGCTTTTTATACAGTTGTTTTACAAAGCGTTTTTATGGGCATAATAAATCTCGTAGGTCCTACTGAAGTTGGCTTGTTGTAGACCTACTCAAACAAATGCATTTCATATTTTAAGACGAACTTGCCTCTACTCAGTATTGCTTGAGCGAGGCTGCAGTTTTAGCTATTTTTGATTAAATCTCTTTGTAATCACATAGTTATGTTCTGGATAAAGTATTTGAAAGTAAGATTTATTGGAAGATGAAAGTTAAATAACCTTTCAGTAATGCTTTGATTAATCAAATGTGAGCCCTGAATCCAGAGACATTAAGTTAGGCCTACATAGAAAGTTTACATTAGCATTAAGTCAGCACCTCTGTTATCTGATTCACAAGAGTCTGGTTTGAAAGGCTTTCTCGGCTGTGTTACCGTTACCCAGGGCCAACTGCAGTCACAGCTCTATTTAAAGTGCCCTGGCAGTGACTATTGATTTATGCCCTTGAAAACCAGTGCACTCGCAAGGAATTGCTGCATGTGACAAGTGAGCAGGATTAGTGTTATGAGTCATTGTGTGAATGTGCAATTTTAATAAAAGGAATCTAAAAAGATAACATACTCTGTGTGACAAAATGAGGTAGAGGACCATCAAGAATCCCTGTCTAAAACAGGTTACAATGGTTAAACACACTAAATTAATGTCTCCTTTCAAATAATTAATAAAAGGTCTAAAGCACTCAAAAATTAAAACCTTCATGAGTCATTTGAAACCTGTATGATTTTATTTATATGACTTTGAGCTGTCAAGCTCCAAAATGTCAAAAAGCAGTCTAGCCTTATAAGCTTAAAGGGATAGTTCCCCCAAAACTGAAAATTCTGTACTCAATTACCCAAGACGATCACTCTGTATAATGAACAGACTTCATTTTTAGGCTTTGCATATAAACATTGCTCAGCAAATATGGTAAACAGAAGCTCAAATACTTGCTTGATGCGCGAACATGTTTAAGCTTACGCAAGAACCAATGGGGTTGTTCTCGCAGCAAGATTGAGCTTTTCACCATATTTGACATGCTCTATGTATGTACGTTGATCAGTGTTTATATGTGAATAAAATCTGTTCATCATGTAAAGTGATTGTGTCTCTTTAGAAGAAATCGATTAAATGGATTACGTTAACTATCTCATTATGAGTTTGGGTTGTGTTAGGATTCAGTTGTTTTGTGTGGGTTTGGTTGCTTTGTTTTCTTTTTGCAGGTTTGATTAGTGATTGGGGCATGACCTGAGAACACCTGAATCCTGTCTTGGCTCCTATTTAAGCAACCCACGGTGGCTAGTCGGGGTGTTGCCTGAGCAGTTTGCCAGATCTACGCTTCAGTTTTGAGAATGTTACTTTTGTTTCACAACCATTCACTTGTCTTGATAACATTCCATAGTTATACATCCATTCACTTGCATTGCATACTGACTGATATTATTAATGACTGACGCTTTGATGATGTTGTTTTGTTAATTTTGTTCATTTGGATCTAATACATTTTTTATTTAAATTTATTCTGCTGTGTCGTCTCCCCTTAATGTCACATAGTTGAGCCGGGTGTGACAGTTGCAATTATTTTCAGTGGAGGGATAGTATTCTCTCAGGTTTCATTAAAAAAAAAAAATCTTCATTTGTGTTTTGAAGATGTTCGAAAGTTTTATGGGTTTGGACTAACATAAGTAATGAATGACAACATTTTTTGGGGAACTAAAGGGGTGTTCACTACACTTTTCGTTCCATTGACTTCAATTCATACGCATGCAAATTCGGACAGGAAACGCAAGCACAAGTGAAGAAGTTTTGCATTTCGCTGCATTCCCAAGTTCAAGTTTGGTGAACTCTGATCTGAAGACTGATAGAACACTGATTTGCCACATAGTGACCTTTTAGCTGAATTAAAAGAATTGCAGTGTTGCAGTAACGTAGATTGAATGTGTTTTACAGTTTTGATGTTATATGTTGAATTATATTTTTAAAAAAGACCAGAATTTGACATTTTGCAACCGTTACAATGACCGTAGATATTGAAAAGTCAGTAGAAATGCTCAAAGTGTAGTGTGACAGCGGCTTAACCCGTTGAGCCGTTATTCCCTCGGTGTTTAATATTCAGTCTCAAGTTTCAACAACACATTAGAACATTCACTCGAGTTTCATGCTATGAAAACATGATGCTGTAGCACACATACTGTAAGTGGTCAGGGTTTGGTTGGTTAACATGGCTCTGAAAGCCCCAGCTGGTAGATATTGTTACTACAAAGTCTGACAGAAAAAAGCATCTTACTGCTCTCAAATTAACACAGTGTTCTGAACACTTTGTAATTGTCCTAAATAGATTGTAAGTTTTCATTCATTTCATACAAATTACAAACCATATGCATAATGTTCTCAAATTGTGTACAAATGTATAAAATGTGTTCACAACAGTTCACACAGCCAACCAAAATTTTAATATATCAGGAAAAAACAATTACAGTTTTTTTATTGGTTTTACAAAAATCACAATCATCTATGCACCATTTTTCCAAACACAACAAACAAAACTCTGTTATTTGTTAAATTCTCAGTTGCACTTGGAAGGTTCGCAATTAGCCCAAAATAAATATCTGCCGAGTTAGTAATAGCTACACACAACACAGGAAATGTAAATTTCCTAATTGTTAACACAGCTATCTCAATTACAAAAACTATAAAAGGGGAAAAGAAGAATGGGAAAAGGAAGCGGTGTAAGAGTGAGAGGTTTTGGAGAGGATAGAGGAAGGGTAATATTGAGAGGGAGAGGAACAGTGAAAGAGGTAGAAAGAGATGAGGGGAAAGGAATAGATGGTATAGGTAGGGGAGATGGAGCAAGAAGAGCTGAGGATGTAGGAAGAGGAGTAGAGGGAGAAGAGATGATAGAGTGAAGGCCAATGGATTTAGTGGAAAGAGCAAGAGAAGAAAACATAAGAAGACATGGACAGAGGGGAAGGGGAGAGCAAAATGTAACAGGAGGGAGGAGAGGAAGGATAGGGTACAGACGGGTTTCAAATGAAATCAGAGCCACTCTAATTGAACATGTCATAAATTATGGTTTTTCTCTTTGAGGGAAGCTGGACAGAGAGTTCAGCCCAATATAAACATCGTGCCACAGTCAATGTCCCTGGACAACAAGTGCTCCAATCCACTGGTGTTGTTGCACACAACGCTGTCTTGGGGTCGCACAACACAGAAAGGCTCCTACATTTTTTTAACTCCCTCACTGAAATCCACTTTCCGCAGAGTGATCAGGAGCAAATTGAGCGAAATTGTGTAGTTGTGTGGGACAATGTCCAATATTACTATTCAGCACTGGTGCAAGAGTGGTTTGAGCATCACCCACATTTCAGAATGGTGTTCCTTCCAGCATATTCTCCTCTTGCAGATGGAAAGTATATGATGGCAACCCTTACAACCAAGTAAGTCTTCTTCAAGCAATAGGAGAGGCCTGTGGAGAAGTTGAGGCACAAGGATGGATCCAGCATTCACGGCTTTTTCCTCACGATGCATGACTCATGAAAATATATGCTGTGATGTTGATGAAATTCTTTGACCAGATGTAAATGAGAGGCAAGATCTATAAATTTCATTGATTCAGTGATTACAGTATATAGATTGCAGTATATTTATTTATTTATTTATTTATTTATTTATTTATTTATTTGGCGAAAACTCATCGTTATACAACTAAACTCGTCGTTAAAGAACTTTGAAGAACACAATTAAAAACACAAAAAACATGTGCAGTATATACAGGTGAAGTGAATAACACTGATTATCTCTTCATCACGGCACCTGTAAGTGGGTGGGATATATTAGGCAGCAAGTGAACATTTTGTCCTCAAAGTTGATGTGTTAGAAGCAGGAAAAATGGGCAAGCGTAAGGATTTGAGTGAGTTTGACAAGGGCCAAACGTGATGGCTAGACGACTGGGTCAGAGCATCTCCAAAACAGCAGCTCTTGTGGGGTGTTCCCGGTCTGCAGTGGTCAGTATCTGTCAAAAGTGGTCCAAGGAATGAACAGTGGTGAACCGGCGACAGGGTCATGAGCGGCCAAGGCTCATTGATGCACGTGTGGCTGGCCCGTGTGGTCCGATCAAACAGACGAGCTACTGTAGCTCAAATTGCTTAAGAAGTTAGTGCTGGTTCTGATAGAAAGGTGTCAGAATACACAGTGCATCGCAGTTTGAGTATGGGGCTGCATAGCCGCAGACCAGTCAGGGAGCCCATGCTGACCCCTGTCCACCGCTGAAAGCGCCAACAGTGGGCACGTGAGCATCAGAACTGGACCACGGAGCAATAGAAGAAGGTGGCCTGGTCTGATGAATCACATTTTCTTTTGCATCACGTGGATGGTCGGGTGCGTGTGCGTCGCTTACCTGGGGAACACATGGCACCAGGATGCATTATGGGAAGAAGGCAAGCCGGCGGAGGCAGTGTGATGCTTTGGGCAATGTTCTGCTAGGAAACCTTGGGTCCTGCCATCCATGTGGATGTTACTTTGACACGTACCACCTACCTAAGCATTGTTGCAGACTATGTACACCCTTTCATGGAAACAGTATTCCCTGATGGCTGTGGCCTCTTTCAGCAGGATAATGCGCCCTGCCACAAAGCAAAAATGGTTCAGGAATTGTTTGAGGAGCACAACAACGAGTTTGAGGTGTTGACTTGGCCTCCAAATTTCCCAGATCTCAATCCAGTCGAGCATCTGTGGGATGTGCTGAACAAACAAGTCCGATCCATGGAGGCCCCACCTCACAATTTACAGGACTTAAAGGATCTGCTGCTAACATCTTGGTGCCAGATACCACAGCACACCTTCAGGGGTCTAGTGGAGTCCATGCCTCGATGGGTCAGGGCTGTTTTGGCAGCAAAAGGGGGACCAACACAATATTAGGAAGGTGTTCATAATGTTATGCCTGATTGGTGTATATATACATTATTTTTTCGTAAAGCATGACATTGATATTATTTTTTGTCTGTTATGTGTGTTTTTGTAGTGTCATCAATCAGTGTTATTAAATCAGTTTCTCACCTCTCAGTATTTCTCAGTATTCAAGAAGCTCCCAGTTTGAGCTTGGCTCAGTAAAGGATGTTAAAATAAGATCAATTCCAGTGTTTCCTTTTCTACCACGTGGCATTTCTTTATGTTACGACGACTTTGTATAGCCTTGCATCATGCCAAAATATCCAGAGGCAGTGATAATCAGTCTTTATAAGCTTAGAATAGAATGGCTCGACGGCTCTTAAGATCCGTGGGAAGAATCTGTTCTTGTGGCTTAAACTGTAAAAATGAATGGCTTAAATGGTTACTGTCTCAGGGGATGATAAACCTGGATGATGTATAAGTGAAAAGAAGAGAGGGCTCTTATACAGTGTTACAAACACACTCTTAAATGTGATGTTGTCTCTGCCTGTCTTTTTGAGGAACTGAACTGTTTATAGCTGTCAACATGTCTCTGTTTAAATCCTTTTCCTCCTCTTGGTGAAGTGTAGAAAAACCTGGAGGATAAACAGAAGAGAAAGCAACAGCAGAGACACTGAAGTCCTCTGATAAGCTGAAATCAGTCCTCAGAATGGACAGGCACAGGTCACAGAGCCTTTAGCTTATTAGAGGCTTTTGATTCTGTTAGATAGTCTAACAAATAGATAGCTGTTCTTCATTAGACTCTGCCATTCTCTAACACTTCATCCTCAAGCAGGTGATGGCACAACTGTTATTGCTAGAGTTGTGATCACTGGAAAAGGTGTAGGGCTCTACCTGGCAGGCGAAATGGTTATCCTTTTTTAGTTTTGAGAGAAGAAGGATCTGCAGTCTATGTGTTATATCACAGATTGTGTGATGTAACCAATAAACAGGCTTTGTTCCTTTTATTACACTTGTTCAGAAGTTCATTGTGAAACTGAAGGAGTTCAACAAAGGACACAGACATATCCTTTTGTGTTTCATTATGAAACCCAGTATAACCGTGTATTAGGTTTTGGTTTATGTATTTTAATGCAGTACGTAGCACACTGCAATGTGATTTTCTCACAATGAGAGTGTGTGCTAATGGAAACTCAGTCTTTTATCACAGTACAATAGGCCTATGCCTTGTGTTTTTTTCTCGTGAAATACACTACAAGGTTTGGGGTCAGGAAGATTTTTTTTTAAATGTTTTTGAAAGTCATATTGAATGGGGGGAAAACAGGTTGTCCTTTTTTGTTCTTAACTGATTAAAGGGGTCATGGGGTCAACTGAGAAATAACATCTTCCTTGAGATTTGACATATACGTGGTCATCATACTATAAGAATATCCTGTAAGTTTCAGAACTGAAAACTTCCTTGTTAGTCCAAAAACAGCTTTTATTGTTACCAAGCCCAGCGAACTACTCATTGTGGAATGTGCCTATCATGAAAGACCGCCTCTGCAGAAGAAAATCAACGCCTACTTCATCATTGCAACTTTGGCCCCACCCACTGGTGTGTTAGTGAGATGACGAGGAGAGAAGAACAATACAGGATGGACTATAAATAACATTACCTTCCAAAGGATCTTAATGCTGTGAATGTAGTTATTTTATTTATTTTCAACAATGTGAATGTCTCAGTTGAGTATTATTTATTTGTATGCGGTACATTTCACTGTGGATTCTTTGGTAAATCAGTCAGCAATTTCGGTGTAGGCTTTGCAAACAGACTTTTACGATATGGACTCCACAGTATTGCCACAACAACATGTAAGTAACCGTGTTAATTCTAATGCCTGATCTGTGACCAGTGATTTCTGATATGTAATGATTCATGTACAGTCAGATGTTCTTTGTCTGTGTCTGTTAATTAAACCAGTGACACTTCACATTGTTTCTCTTAGTAGGATGAAAATCATCTGTTATTTTAAACTGGTATTAAATTATATATAAAAAGCGATCAAAGAATGTTCTCTTTGCAATCACTGGAGCTGTCAATCAAACTGCGCACATTCAATAATCAACAAATCTCTTATTTACATTGTGTTTGCACTGTTAGTTATGATGAAAGCATTCGTTAGTGTGCAGAAATCGAGTTGCAATGACGAGATCACTACAACCTTTCATGCCACAATCTAAATATAATGCCATAGATTTAAATATAATGCTATAATCAACACTTTTCACGATTAGTTAACCTTGAGAACTGTAATAGTAAAAATGTGCTAAAAGTTTTCAAGAGAGATAAACATTTACTTAGCTATTTCATATACAAAGATGCTAGCCAATCACAGCAGTGGGTGTTTACACTGAAGTCTCACAGCAGACACGCCCCTTTAAACAGAGCGTTCAAATCAGAGGCTAAAATCAGGGTAGGAAAAATGACTTTTATTTCTAAATTATGACCATTTTTGATGTAAAAATCATACTAACATTATAAGTGCACCGCAGGAAATATGATAAAACAATAAAACAGTGCAGTTCATGACCCCTTTAAGAAGGATTGGCAATAAGACATCAAAAGACCTAAAATTATATTCCCCACCAAACAAGATTTGCCTGTTTCTATAACTTGTGAGCATGTATCACAGCTTATGAAACTACTGCAGTGTTTTTATAATCTTATTACGATCAATAAGGTCTTTGGGGACAGCTGTTTGGGACAACAGAAAACAGTTTTGTTCATTTAATGAGGCATCGCTCTCATCATTTCACCTTCTCCAGAGAATTTTATAAAGCAGATCTCCAGAACAATTACAACAACAAAGCAGAGACAAAAACAGAAAAATAAATCATGTTATCGCCTCTCTAATAGCACATCAATTTTGAGTAATGATGCACTTCTGCATGTTTGTACCTTGAGTTCTTAAGCAACTGACAATTATTCGACTACTCTTGCCAAACTCTAATCCCAGTGCACTACGGATTTACTCATTTACCTCTACCAAAGCAACAGAGGAAAAACTCGAGCCATAGTCTTTTTGATTGAAGGCCCTTTCAGAATTACACAAGAATAAAAGGCAGGGAAAAATAATGTCGCATTCTAGTTTTCAACAGTTTTGCATTATTTTGAATTTTCACCCTATTTATAGGAAGATGTAGTACCTTTAGATGTAACACCTCAGCATATCTGCGCCCTGTTCGTTCTACCGAAGGCTTCAATGGAAAGAGCTGAGGTATCTCTCTCTCTCTCTCTGTTATTCTCTTTAAGGACATGGTTTAGGGGTTTTATCCATTTTAAGGCAAAAAAAATTATGTGATAAAAGGGGTGTAAAGTCTTGCATTTTAGCTGCAAGAGGGGAATATCTTGTGGGTAGAAAGCAATTTAAGTGACGATGAAATATTAAACAATGCACATTTAGTTTTCCCACTTTAATACTTTGTCTTATTAATTAAGAGGGTTCCCAGGCTTCTTAACTGCACCGTCTTAATTACTTCCAGCCAAATTAAAAAGACCTGGTAAAAGGGGCCAGCTGGTACAGCTAGTCGGTATGAAAACATTCTATTTTCAAAAAGCTCAAATTTAAGCTCATTTGTGCACACAGTGGGTCTCACTGAGGAAGGTAGGCTACAGGGTGTAGATAGTAACTAATATTTTAGTGACCACAAAATTTATGTACAAAGTTTGTTAATGCAATAAATAGACATCCACAAACAGTCTACCACTCAAGCACTTTCAGACCAGTATCGGACACTGTAGCAACCTAAACAGGACACACAATGGAAATGAAATGAGACAAACCATGCCCTGTTTTCATATTTCTTTCCCATAAAACTTATTCCTGAAAATGAAAAATTATTCACGCAAATCCCGAAGCAGAACAGGCTCCATTAAATCCCTAATAAATGATTCTGTGGAACAACAAAACTCCTCCCTGCATGCTGGGAATGCCCATCAGCATATAGAAAGTAAACAATATTCTCATTTCTTATTCTCAGAGAAATGTGTACTGGTATAAGGTCAGCAGATTTAAGATTTATATTATCAAGAGATAGCTTAAGTTTTATTAAGTTGGAGCTGTGAAAATCAAAGATATTGTGAATGATCAATAAAATCTGTTCTAAAAAAAAATCAATAAATTCTGTACAATAAGTTTACTTGGTAAAAAAAAAAAATACTTCAATGAGAATTTAAAAAATATGCTATTTTAAAGTCTCCTAATTTTATTTTGGAGGTCTCCTACAATAGGTTTAAATACATCAAAGCTCAAAAAGCTGTTTCATTTTCTCATAATATACATTGAACATCACCACATTTTTCAATGATTCTCGAATGACTCAACGGATGAATCAGTCACTCTAAATTCCTCCTTTTCGTGAGTTTCTCTGCTCTGACTGGCCAGATGGCCCAATCTGTTGTGATTGGTCTACCGCTTACAACGCGTGTCAGAAGCTAAGCGCCCATTACCATTACTGAACTTCAGCTCTGGAGGCTTCCTAAAGCTCAGCGATTGTACACACTGTAAAGACAGTAACGATGGCGTCGATTTTACCATATCAATCTGAGCGCGAATCCAATGATGAAACATTGGAAGAACTTGTTATTAAACCCGAACCTCCATCACAAGGATGACTTGAGCAGGACATTTGTCAGTGATACGCTACTCAGTTTGAGGTACATTATAAGATGCTGCAACTGTAATTCCTCACTATCAGCATTAACAAGTGTATGTCCATCAACAAACCCATGTGTATATTTCTAATTTATTGCGGTGCACATGCAGGAACTGTATCAATAACAGCGCACACGTTAGCCGAGCACTAACGTGAATGACTGATGTAACATAAACATTTGTAAAACAAATCTTGCTCCATCCTTTATCTTTACTCAAAGTAGTAAGAACGACCGATAATCTGCATTACACAGTTTTAGGTAATAGTGGCCAAAGACAGTAATAACGTTAGCCGGTTAGCCGGAATCTTGCACAATATAAAACACAAAACTACGTATTTTGAACTCCTGGTAGAAAATATATACATCAATAATTATTCATACTTATAGGTTGTGATTCTGAGGAGCAAGTTGGTCCACATAAACTGAGTACTGACCCATCTTTCAAGAGCAAGCGTTTTGCGAATCCTGCGTTGAACGAGATTTGAGAAGCAGTCATCAGTAAAATGATGTGTTTGAGGGTGGGTCAAGTTGTTCGCGGACGGACAACGTACAACGTGGCATCTGCAAACACAGCATTATGCAAATGTATTTTCTAGTGATGTAGAACCGTAACGCAGTGGGATTCGAAACACAAACGACTAGTAGGCTATAGGCGGCTCAGAGTCGATTCTTTCTTTTGTGCACTTTCGACTTACAACTTTGCAGAACATTTACATTCACAAACAGCTATATTACACACTGCATGAAAGGAAATATTCGAAAAAACATAATAGGGGCACGTTAACCATCTACCATTGCTCTGTACTAATCTCTCTGTTCTTGTTGCAAAAGTGCAGGAAACGTTATAAAGAGGTCATCCAGGTCAATAATATTTCCTGCCGTAGCCAATAGATACTTCTCTTTATTGGCTTTTCCTTCACTGTTTGTCCAACTCCATATCTGGCTCATAGGTTCTCCTCTCTCTGTTCCATCCATCATTTACTCAGTGTAGTCAATTTTGCCGACCCCGTCCAATTCAGCCAGACCAGACGCTCTCTCATACAGTCGCTCCCTCTCTCTTACATACACACACACACACAAGAAAAATCTGCAATGTTATTCCTTACCTTCAGTTATTCACAGAATTGTTGCAGCACTAATACATACAATGAAGTGAATATGCAGTTAATACTTATTTTTTTTAATTTACCAAATTAGATCCTCAGGCCAGCTGATGTTTTTTGTCTGCTTTTCAACAGGAATCCAGCTGTATAATGAACTTTTTAGGTTTTTTAAGGGGAAAAAAAGACTGCCATGAATATTTAGATTCAGGCACACTATTTTCTCTGAAGGCCTCTTTCCTTTTATGTGAATGTGAAATGTGTACTTAATACATATACGTATAGTATGAATTTTCCTATGCAAGCAGGATGCGTAAACACCTAGGAGAGAAAACCTAAAGAAAATGTTATTTATGACTTACAAAGACTGTCAATCCATACAATCCATGCCATACATATTTATCTTCTGTATTGCATTTAGAATGCATTGAGAGTGAACAATTCTATTTCAATGCAAATTGAAGCTCCTCTTAAAGGAGCTTTATGGAAAATTACAAATGGATTGCTTTAGCGACACTGCGTCTAACAAATATCTAGGGGTGTTTGCATATTTTAAAGCAGTGTTATTGTTGAGTTAAAATAGGTATTTTAATACAGAAAGGAGAGGAACACAAACACAAAATTGAAAAAGAGGCTCTAGTGTTATCTGAAATGGGTGGCTTCTTCATTTTTGCAGTAGTAGTCTACTATAGATCCGCAAGACTCAATTTTGTCCCCTCAGCTTCGTTCCTGACACAGACACACATATAAACCTCTGCAGTGTCTGACAGCTCCCATATTTTGTAGCCAAGGAGACCTAACATGGCCTACGTCAATGTATCACCCATATATTAGTGCTGTCGAATAGATTAATCGCATCTAACATAAAAGTTTGTAAATATATACAGTGCATCCGGAAAGTGTTCACAGAGCTTCACTTTTCCCACATTTTGTTATGTTACAGGCTTTTTCCAAAATGGATTAAATTCATTATTTTCCTCAAAATTCTACAAACAATACCCCATAATGACAACGTGAAAGAAGTTTGTTTGAAATCTTTGCAAATGTATTTAAAAAAAAACACGAAAAAAATCACATACATAAGTATTCACAGCCTTTTCTCAATACTTTGTTGAAGCACCTTTGGCACCAATTACAGCCTCAAATCTTTTTGAGTATGATGCTACAAGCTTGGCACCTATTTTTGGGAAGTGTCTCCCATTTTTCTTGCAGGACCTCTCAAGCTCCATCAGGCTGGATAGGGAGCGTCGGTGCACTGCCATTTTCAGATCTCTCCAGAGATGTTCAATCGGGTTCAAGTCTGGGCTCTGGCTGGGCCACTCAAGGACATTCACAGAGTTGTCCCATAGCCACTCCTTTGTTATCTTGGCTGTGTGCTTAGGGTCGTTGTCCTGTTGGAAAATGAACCTTCGCCAGTCTGAGGTCCAGAGCACTCTGGAGCAGGTTTTCATCAAGGATGTCTCTGTACATTGCTGCATTCATCTTTCCCTCGATCCTGACTAGTCTCCCAGTTCCTGCCGCTGAAAAACATCCCCACAGCATGATGCTGCCACCGCCATGCTTCACTGTAGGGATGGTATTGGCCAGGTGATGAGCGGTGCCTGGTTTCCTCCAGACATGACGCTTGCCATTCAGGCCAAAGAGTTCAATCTTTGTTTCATCAGACCAGAGAATTTTGTTTCTCATGGTCCGAGAGTCCTTCAGGTGCCTTTTGTCAAACTTCAGACGGGCTGTCATGTGTCTTCTACTGAGGAGTGGCTTCCGTCTGGCCACTCTACCATACAGGCCTGATTGGTGGAGTGCTGCAGAGATGGTTGTTTTTCTGGAAGGTTCTCCTCTCTCCACAGAGAAATGCTGGAGCTCTGTCAGAGTGACCATCGGGTTCTTGGTCACCTCACTGACTAAGGCCCTTCTCCCCCGATCGCTCAGATTTCAAACAAACTTCTTTCCCGTTGTCATTATGGGGTATTGTTTGTAGAATTTTGAGGAAAATAATGAATTTAATCCATTTTGGAATAAGGCTGTAACATAACAAAATGTGGAAAAAGTGAAGCGCTGTGAATACTTTCCGGATGCACTGTATATACTGTGTGTGTGTGTGTGTGTGTGTGTGTGTGTGTGTGTGTGTGTGTGTGTGTGTGTGTGTGTGTGTGTGTGTGTGTTTACCACACACAACAGGACTGAAAAACTGAAAAACTTGTGAATATAACAAACTAATCTTTATCTTAAAGGTAGTGGTATACTCTCTTTTGACAATTGTATGTTGATTGTTTGATTAATTTTAAGCCGGCTTAATTTCTTTAATCATCCCATTTCTGTGATTTTTAACACTCCATCTCCTTAGCCGAACTGAACCTAACAACACTGGTTCAAATTAATATACTGAGTTACTTTAGTAACTAAATCACAATTAAAAAAGATGTAACAAAAGCATTAAAAGATCAATTCAAGCCCTGCATTGGTGTAGTCAAGCACTCTTCCTTCAGTGAGAAGAAGAAAAGTATCTAGCTTTCGTTTGAATCTCCCCATGATTATTCAGTCAAGGAGTGGATAAACTGAGGGAATATATGCGTTTGCGTGTTTAGCTTTGCAGATGGTCTGAATATTAATGTAGTAGTAGTGGTGGTGGGGGAGCATAAACCCATCCTTTACTGACCTATTTGGATCTCATACTTCCCATCTTTGGCCTAAGAAAGAGAAAAGGGGAAGAAGAATGAGTGCAGGGCTGAATTCCCTCTGAGGAGGACCACCCCCTGTGCATGGAGAATGCAGAGGACAAAGTGGAATAAAACATTTTCATTTCATTTGGTAGAATAAAGGGCTTGTTTCTACATCTCTTCAGTCATCTCGAGTCATTTCTTACTGTATTTCATCTTAAATCAAATTACCTCATCTACTCTCAATTGTTAGGTCTTAACTGAGCAATTTTTCAAAATTAGTTTTAACAGTCAGCATTTTAATAAGGGCTGAGTGTGAATTCTGTCTATAAATATCTAATATTTTAGGATGAGTGCTTTATATGTTCTTTTTCATAAATTGTAACATTTTGTTATGCCGTTGTAGATCTGGAAGACATGCAGAGCTAAAACTGTGCTTGCCGCCTTCGCAGGGATTTGATTGAATCAGCAAAATTCCTTTGAATTTGAAATGAACACGACAAATCTGCCTCAATTTTACTGCATTTCTTCCTGTGTGCATCCACAGTGTATTTCCACATGACTGTAGTTCATGTTTTGAACATGAAAGGAAAGCACATTTCAGTGTAGAATATTAATAGTGAGTGAGTGTGAGTGAATAGCAATGAGTGATTAAAAAAGAGAAAGCATATTAGAGGGTATTGAGGTCAGAAATACAAGAAGCGAAAGAGAATGTAAGAAAAACACAATAATGATAACAATAGCAGAACTTTAATGGATGTTGGCCAACTAAGCACCCAGTCAAGCCACTGGAATATGTAGATAATGTCTGGAAAATGAATGGTCTTTATCACCCTAAAGGGGTTTATTTTGCGATAATGACTGTCTGTCTGTATACATTATGAATCATATTTCATGGCTAGTTGATTTAAGTTGAAATCATTTTATTGTCTTACCTTTATATTATCTTAAATCCACACTATAACCTACAAAACAAACAGACAAAGTCAAAATACTGCAACATTATTACAGTAATATCAATACCAAAGTCCTCTGAGGTCATTTTTAATACATACAATAGGCCTAATTGAGACGCAAGATGGCGGAAACGAGAGCAAGCCTGCAGTGTGTTAGTAGAGATATGAAAGTATAGTGCTCAAACTTAAAGGGTTAGTTCACCCAAAAATGAAAATTCTGTCATTAACTCCTCTCCCTCATGTCGTTCCTAACCTGTAAGACCTTTGTTCATCTTCAGAACACAAATTAAGATATTTTTGATGAAATCCAAGAGCTTTCTGACCCCTCCATAAACAGCTATTTAATTAACACTTTTAATGTCCAGAAAGGCAGTAAAGACATCATTAAAACTGTCCATGTGATTACAGTGGTTCAACCTTAATTTTATGAAGTGACGAGAATACTTTTTAAGCACAAAAAACAAACAAAAATAACGATTTTATTCAACAATTTCTTCACGTCTGTGTCAGTCTCCTACGCTGTTGATGTAGTAAATACAGTACAGCGCTTCCGAGTTACGTCAGAGCTATGCCAGCACGCCGGCTTACCATTGACCGATGCTGTTCACTTGAGCAGGAGCTGACCAACGTAAACTGTGCGTTAATTAAAAGTGTTTGAAAGTGTTAATTAATTGAAAGTAATTAATTGAAAGTGTTAATTAAATAGCTGTCTATGTGGGGTCAGAGAGCTCTCGGATTTAATCAAAAATATCTTAATTTGTGTTCAGAAGATGAACAAAGGTCTTATGGGTTGGGAATGACATGAAGGTGAGTAATTAATGACAGAATTTTAATTTCTGCGTGAACTAACCCTTTGTTTTTTGAGCATGCTAGCATATGTACATTTTTCGTACAAATCAAATCATAGGAATTCATAAGAAATCGCCACCTTGTAAAATAGTTATGTTTCATGAGATCAGGTTGGAAAATTCATCCTATTTTCTAAATGCATGTTACAGATCTTATTGTAAACGATTCATTCATGTATGTTTCATTTTTACTTATTTTTTGACCTTGTAAATGTCATAACTGGATCGTCCAGTGAAACTTCTTTCTGGTGATGTATGAGGGAATTCAACAGTCATTTAGTTCACTTAAAGGTGCAGTATGCGATTTTTCAAAATTGTTGTTGAGCACTGTTGATATTTGCAATCAACCCAAACAAACACACCCCTCCCTTCACTGCTCCGCCTACAAAATGCACAAACACACAATCCAAGAGTGTCTTTTTTTATCATAGCAGGAGCGAAGCAAAATAATGCTTTGCGAAAAATACCGAAGTAATAACAAGGCACAAAAAATGAAAACAGTACACAAGAGTATATACAAGCAAGAGTTCATTGTCTCTCCAGCGCTGGAAAGCTGGAAAACTCTAATATTAACACGGGTCCTTCTTTTCCCAGTGATATTCCTCTGAGCTAACATCTGTAATGTCTCTCTCAGCCATCTCTCTTTCAACAATCATTCTTCAAATCTCCCTCTTGCTCAGCTCACTCTCCTCCCCACTCATGAGTGGACACGCCCCCTACTGCTGATTGGCTACAAGTTTGTCGTGGCGCTCGGTCCGATCCACTCTCAACAGCGTTTGTCAAAAATTGTTTACTGCACCTTTAAACCCACCCCTTTCTTAGATTTTCCTCCATCTAATCAGCAATTCACTTAAGTCATGATGTAAGGAATACCATTTCCGGGTCTAAGCCTCCACTCATTTTAAGTGAGAATACTGTCTCAACAGCCATTTATGTTGATCCATATAGCACAGGTAAGCTTTAAGGTAAGCTTTTTTAAACGGTTGTACACTACTGTGTCTGGGCTCACAGCGTCCGTGGACACCAAACGATTCACAAAAGATGAATCACTGTCTGGCCATCTGGGATTTCGGTATAGACTATGCCGATAAATGTTAGGATCAGTGTTGGGGGTACCGTATTACAAGTGATGCAAGTTATGTAATAAGATTACTTTTTCAAGTAACTAGTAAAGTAACGCATTACTTTTAAATTTACAACAAAATATCTGAGTTACTTTTTCAAATAGTAATGCAAGTTACTTTGTTTTTTCCCATTTATTGACTGACACCTCTCCTGCCCTCACGTTGAGAGAAACAGGAGTGACGTGCAGAGGCGTTGTGTGTGTTGTATGAACATGATGCTTATATAGTTCTAGACTAAATGTGAGCATGCATTTACTCATCTCACTTGCACAAAAACAGATTCAGTATTCCTCGAAAAGAATAAAAACAGTAAAATGCAAACTCAGATTATTATGCAAACCTGCAATAATTAAATATGTTAAATAATACAAATATATTTTTGTATTTAATCTCACTTTATAAACCAATGTCTTTGCTGCTCACATTTGATGATCCAATTCAACCATACCAATAAGCAAAAATGACTTCATGACCAAACATCACATCTGTGTTTAGTTTTTTTTGTTTTTCCTAATCTTCTGCGCTCCAGAAATTGTCAAAAAAAAAAAAAAAAATGTTGACATATCTTACTAAGATGCATTTATATTTAGTTTATACTCTTTATTATATACATAAATGGACCATGGTGAATATATTTAGACAGTTTGTGAACCCTGTTTTGTTTTCAGACAGTTTAAAATAACTTTCAAAAAAGTCCAGTACAAATGTTACTGTCACTCATCAACAGCAGTTGTCACAGTTGCTAGGCGACATGAACATTCCTCCGTAGGCTAGTCCCATTTAACAACGTTTAGTCTGACCTTCGCAGCCTTCGAATGCATGGCTTTTTAAGTCTGAGTCCTTTGAAGGATGCAGCCTTTGAATTGGTACACAGCCTTGGTGTGAATTAAAAATTATTTAATAAGTTATTATTAAAAAAAAACAAACAAGCAAGCCCAGCCCAAGTGACAAAAAGTAACACATTACTTTCCATTAAAAGTAACTAAGAAACACAATTAGTTTCCCCAGCACTAGTCTCAGTCTCAGACGTCACGCCCACGGACGGTTGGCTGAACGTCTGAAGCATATGGCACGCTTATCTGGAAACACTTCAGGAGTTTCGAAGTCGTCATCTGATTGGTTGAATTCTACAGGATGTCCACGAGACGTGTGTGTTGCGTTCTTTAACGGTCCGCTTGGAAACAAATGCTCCAAAACTCCCTCCTGGAACTGTGACAATGAGCACTTAACCAGGATCAACTGAACGCTGAATTTTCAAAAGTATGTGAAGTTTGCGGCTCCATTGTTGCATTAAACTTGTACAACGTTCTTGAATTAATCATTTATAGACGCACGCCAGTCTGTTATTGCAGAGACATCGACTTTACATGATCACGCTCCTAAACATGACGCGGAACAAAAACATGGTTGCGTTACATGTCAGTCAAACGTCCTCTTGGGCTGTCCTTGACCAATGAAAGCTGCGATGGATTCCAGACCTTCTGCCGTGAGTCTGAAGGTCTGGCTATGCGAGACTACCCCAGCACTGGTTAGGATCATGGTTTTTCAGTAGTGTATATTAGTATATTAGTACATTTATTTGCTTTTGGCTTCTGATAGAGTGTTCGGACCCGGAAACTGTGACGTGTGACATCAGACTTAACAAGCGGGTAGATGAATAGAACCAACTCCCCACCCTACATTTTTTTTCTTTTTTGATAATCCATTTCCCTCGAATGTACATCAATGTGGAAGAAAAGATCTGTCGCTACATCACCAATTTAAGCTCGGATGATATACATGCTAGTGTTGCCATGGATGACGGTGAGTAATACATTTTCAGACCGATGGATGACACAACTAAGCAATGAGAACCAAGTATTCTAGATAGCTATGTAATCAATAGTGATATAATATTTTTTAATGAAATGGGTCGAAAAATGGCCTTAATTAAATCAATAAAAAATAATCATGAACGATCTCTGTCCATCAGTTTCCTTTATTTTTCAATGCACTTTATCCATTTTTTTGTCCAGTCTGTCACTGGTTAGCACAGCCACTGTATCCAAAATAGGTTGTCAAAGAAAACACATAAGGCTCACATAGCAGAGAAGGATGAGGTGAACAGAAACCCCCACTGAACTGTCTAACCTGGCAGCAGTGCGTCGGCGAGCCAGCTGTCCACTGATAAGAAAAACTCATAGAGAAAAACATGGAAGGGAAGTAGTGCCAGCAGATCTCATGATTATTCTCATCTTCATCCACCCTGCGTTGTGTCTGACAGTCTTGGGAGATATGGGAACAAAAAGAGAGGTTTGAAAGACCTGATTCGAGAATCACATCATGTGAAACACCGGCCTGCCCATGCTTGCTGATTATGTTGTCTCACCCTTTGAAGGTCATTTTGGAATTATACAGTACTGCAGTGTGCCAATGGGGATGCTCTTTAGTCTTGCAAGAAGTGCTGTTATCTGTTATCAGAGAGAAAGAAAGGAAATAAGAGAAAAAGTGACAAGGAGAGGGAGAGAAAAAGAGGCTTGCCTTTGCTGCGCCTGTGACTTGCAGAGGTTAATGCGTCTCTGCTGCGTTCTGACACACGGCTGCCTCATTTTCTCTTGCGCATTATCTCCTGTCTTCAGAGGCGACAAAGCTAGTAAGCTTCTCTGACAGGCAGCAAAGGTAAGGCCTTATTTCCTTTCATTGTAAAAACAAGGCCACAGATTCGTGCAGAAATGGAAATCTGCAAATGTGAATGAGGAACTCGGTTGCTTACTGCAGGGCTGACGGACAGCAGTGGCTTCCTGTAGCTACGTGTGTGTTAGTGTGAGAAAGAGAGTGCAAGAGTCTAAAAGACACACACTAAGACTTCAATTAAAATGTTACGCTTCACAGAAGTACACTGCCTGTATAGCAGGTGTTAGCCTGTGTGTGCGAGACTGAAGCAATCAATTAGTCAGTCAACAAATCGTTAAGTGTGCCAAGCAAGTGCTACGTTAACTCTCCTCATACACTCACTCAGAGATCCAGAGATGAGAAGGGGTCAGACATCAGGACAATGAAGATGGACGAGATGTTTCATACTGACAAAAAATGTTTAGCTCTATGATGTTTCTGCTGAGAAGAAATTAATTTAGGCATGTCAAAATCATTTTAGCTTCAAAAAAAGATTGCTTTAATATATGGTTAAGGTGTCATTGTTACAGTGTAATTATACATTTAAGTACTGAGTAATATTAAGTAACTACATGTACTTACTATAGGGTTATGGTTAGGAATACAGGTTGGTTTAGGGTTAGTTGGATGTAATTATAATTGCATAATTTATAGTTATTACTACAGTAACTACATGTAACGTGTAACAAGGACACTGTAAAATAAAGTGTTACCTAATATATTTTCATTTTCTTCAATGATTTCCTTTTATGTTCTTACCTGAAACATTTATTTATTTTATATAATAAATACATAAATATATACACTATGTAATATTCATTATATAAAATATTGTGATTTTAAAAAAAATATTACATGTATGTAAAAAATATTTTTGTATTTATGATATAAAATACATACATTTTATTATTTAAGAAATTAAATAAAATTATGATTAACTGTTTATTGGTGAATATTATTTATACATTTATTTGTTTTATTTCATTTTGAGAAATAATAACACTATTTGATTCACAATATATTTTTTATATACACCGACTGTAAAAAATTCCACTTAATTCAACTAAAAATTTAAGTTCAGCTGCTGCCTTAAATTTTTAAGTATTGGCTGTACAAGTCATTTTCAAAAAAAAAAATTTAAACCTAGTCTAGTTTAATCTCGTCTAATTTTCAAAAGGTTGAAATTGGTTAAATTATTTTGATGAGGTAAAGTAATGATAAAACATATGTTGCCATGACTTATTGATCATATAATTTTTTACAGTGTACAAGACCAAAATGTGTGTAGGGTTCATGAGGTGACGATCACTTGCGTCTCTGATAAGATGAGCAGATCGACCCAATGTCCTCGTCTCGTTTTCAGAGATCATGTATTAAATTTGTGTTCTCAATGTATGAATTGCATAGCTGTTCAATAAGGCCTTTAATTGTCCTCTGCACCTTCCATCCCACCCAATTATTCATTGTGTTATTCTTTACACTTGCCTGCATATTATTCCTTTCTTTGTTATTTGACTGATTACTGCTCCTCCTTTCATATGCATCACTGTTTGTATTTCCCATGCAGGTGCTGATCCCTGAGGGGGGTGGGTAAATGGTAAATGTTTCTCATTGGCAGCTGTAGCAAAAAGTTCATTTTTGACCCTGTCTGTGAGAATCACTAGTGGGCTACAGTGGATCAATGCATGAAATTAGAGTGTTTGCCCTTTTCCCTATATTAATCTACCCTATGTCCGAGAGAAGACCCCTGAGCACCGATAGCGCTCCCCCACAGGCCCCCGAGGGGCCGTGCCATAGACCTACCGCAGCATTTCTCATTCACACCATCTGCACTGAGAAAAACCTCACGAGGCCCACATCAATCATTGATCTACTTTAGTGACTGTAATTCCAATGAATCTGTTGACGGATATGAGTTTACATCAGCGCACTAACATTACATTTTTTATTTTGCACCTGTCAGTTGGTACAAATCAATTTGTATTATCCATCTCGACCCATCTCGAGTCCAGAAGGCTTGTGCCTTCTGTTGTGCGGTAACTATTTCTGCATCAATACTTTCTGCAGCAAAAGGATTTATTTGAGATCGAGCAGGCAGATTTTTCTATTCTCCCTTCAGCACCAAAAGTCCTTGTTTCAGACTAAAGCACACTTGACATTGCATATACGCCCATAACAAGCTCCCAACCGATCATGCATTCACGATAGGGTGCCATCAATAGAATTACCCCTGAATTTTTAAAGACATTCCTCAAAAATGCAAGGAAATTCAATGAATCATTGATCCATCCTTCTCAGTGCAAACTGACTGATCTCATTTCAGTTCTGGGTTTGTCCGCAGGCTAAATATTATGAATATGAGGATGTTCAAGATAGGAAGACTCACTGCGCTCACTGTCACTTGATCTCTCTTAGCGTTGCACTCTAAATACCTGGATTTTCAGGTTGTTCAAGTCCTTAAAAACAGTGATTCATAATACATAAATTGTTTGGATTCTTGTCTCTGTGTCGCAGAGCAGCTTTCGTGCAAGAGTCAAACAGAATCGTGATGCTATGCCATCACAGACCAAAAAGATAATGAACTGTATCAATACGAATAGCTCCAAAATGAAGCAGAATCCTCAGTCCGAGGAAGCCAATGGGATGCCAGTTAGTCAACAAAACTGAGGAATATAATATGAACCTTCAGCAGTCTCTGTGATGTTGCATTAACCCAATCTCACAACCCAGTCGAGCCAATTTAATTTTGTACTTCAACCAAACAGGCGATGCAATTGACTTCTTGAGAGTTGCTGAAATACCAGCATCTGGGTATATGAAAAAGGCAGAGAGAGACTAATGATTTTGGACACCTCATTTACCACCAGTCTGATAAAGAAGGAATGTTATGTCAATGATCTTTAACTGCGAACAAGTTTAATATAACCTATCATGGGAAAAAATATTATGATGACCTGCGGGGAATGAAGTCACAATACATACATATATATATGTGTGTGTGTGTGTGTATATTTTTCCTTGTTTAGGAAAATGTGTGTCTGTTAATGACATGCCCTGTTTTGCTGTGCTCCAGTTAAGTCAATTTTGACAGAGTCGCTCCATAATTGCTCATTAAATGTTTTGGTTTTAAAACATAAAAGCGTGTCAAAAATGTAAACAAGTAAACTTCTTTATAGATGTAAAATAGAGGTTGAAGTTAATATTTTTTGCACATGCTCTGTTCTGAATTTCAATGGGGCTGCGTAGATTCAGGACCTTGGACAGAGACACTGCAGTTGACGCCACTATACAGAATGTCTGTTCACGCACAGTGAATGCCATGGTTGGTTAAAGCTGCGTAATTGATTCAGCCATTCAAATCTGATGGAGGACAAATGACAAAGTGACATTTAAAAGTCCTTTTGCAAGTATTTACTCATTAAAAGCCATCAAAGAGAGTATTTGAGAGAGTACAGTCAAAGGGTCTTACAACATTCACCTGTAAAAAATTGTTTTTGTTCTCCAAATCAGTGTACCCAGCAAGCAATTTTGCACTTAAAAGATGTCTAATAGCCATCCAAACACAGCCCTGACGTCTAGGCTAAAACAAGGCAAAATTTGGGCTGTCAGTGAAAATGTAATAGACGTCTAACCATAGTCAAAGAATAGACTGGTCATCTAGAACATGAACATGTCAAAGAAATTAAACCAAACACCTTGTAATCACTGTTGACTTTGCATACATGATGGAATTTCAATCTCACAAGTTATTTTAGCAAAAACGAAATGTAACCAAATTCAAGGTTATTTTGGCTAAAAGTGGGTTACTCACAGTTAACCGAGACGGTGAAATGACGGATATTTCTAGCTGGGTACTGGCTTCTGGGTTCTCTAAAGCACCAGTAAATACATAGTTTTCTAAAGAACCATAGAACTTAACAAGTTGTGGCATTAGACTCTCTTTTTTTTGTTTTAATTTTAATCTTTATTTTTAAAAGTGTCGCTTGTTGACAGCACAATCAATGTACAAAACCAAATGTTTGCTCATTTTTCACAGACAGCATTCCTATACTGAAGCAGTAAGAGTGATGTAGAAAAGGAGGAAATTGAGATTGTGATGAAAAGTATGATTTATGGGCCTGAATAGAATAGGGAGTTAAAGACCAGAAAATGAAAGCTCAGCGGTCATTCATTAAATGTCAACAGAATGTGTTAAACGTCTTTAGTCTCTTTCAAAGACTCATGTCTGCCATTTGCTTTCTGCCCTCTAACATTTTGTTTCAGTGTCTAAATTTAGGATTTGTGTCTCAAATGTTGATATATTGTCTAGTAGTAATACACTGGAAAGTGTCACAACCCTCCTTTATGGTCAGCCATGATGTTTCTAGTTTTTCATGTAAATGAAAAGCTTGTGTGGATGTTGGGATATCAAAATCAAAAAGAACCATCCTAATTCCAGTTCTTACATTTAACAACACCCATTAACATGATAGCAAATCAATGTGAAATTATACTTTCTTACCACAGTTATTTGTTAACTGGTGGTATTTTTCTCCTCTTAATATTGTTAGCCTATGCTGTTAGATGCGACACTTATTTGTAGGGGAGACCGGGGGCAATTGTAACAGGGGGAAATTGTAACATCTCAAATTACACCAATCAGAAACGAGACAGAACCATGAAACTCATTTTGCATGTGCTCTGTGGAGATCCCTCTCTGCCTGCCAAAGGACAATCTGCTGAGTGATACTTGGTAAAGTTTTTCTGCAAAGACTCATTTTTGAGGCATGAAAGTAATTTTTTTCATCTACAGTATTTTCCTCATACTGTCTTAACCATTCATGTCTATGAATTTAAATCGGTCTTGTTTTCATGACCATTCTGTTGTCTAACATTTGATATCTTTGTCAAACATTAGCTTCATTGTTTCTAGCTAGCAGGGTAGCTTGTCATGGGGTGGTACAGTCGGGGGCAATTGTAACACTGCGGTACAGTTGCCCCGACACCATCAAAATAGTGTCCAGCTTAGTAAGGATATCAATATAGATTTTTTAAAGGTTTTGCCTTTCAATCTGGGGATCCATTTTACTGAGTAGGCCCTGTACACTCTCTGTTCACAGCACACTGTTCAGACCAAGGAAAACAGCAAGGGGAGTGTCACTGTCCATATTGTGATAGATATTAAATAGTTTAAACTATATCTATATTCTCTGAAGTTTATTGTGGTCCTTGGTATTTATACAAAGGTATTACATGCTTTGTTACAATTGCCCCCATATGGTGTTACAACCGCCCCCGCATGTGGGGGCAGATGTAACATTTGACTTCTAATGTTTCAATCAATATTGTGACTCTAACATTGCTTGTAAAAACATTTGGTGACTGTTAACAAGTAGAACACAGATACAAGTTACCAACATAAAAATTGTATCTAAATATTTCAAAAGGTTTTTGAGCAATGACAACATGACCAAAATTTGTTACAATTGCCCCCGGTCTCCCCTACATTTCAAGGCAAAATAACGCACATAGCCTACAGTACGCTGCATAAAATATTCTGGACTGCACATCTGACAGCAAAAACAGCACGTATCATTCACCTGTATGCACCACAATAGTCGATGTTCTAACTAGTCCAACTTAGCTTTTGTTTCAATGGGATAGTCCAATCGAAAGGGTGGTCGCGTTATAAATGTGCTTTCGCTCGGCTGAGGAGAAGTATATGCTGTTTTGGCATTTAAAGAGAAAGAACACACGAACCCCAGCGAGGATGTGTGTGTGTGATGGTGTAGAGAAGGCGCATGTGTGATGAGCGTGTGTGTGTATGCAGACACTGCCCACCGCTGTCGCGCTCCCCCCATCTTGCATGTGGACCGTCTACCGCCGGACGGAGTCGCACCAGGGTTCGTGCCACTGCAGGGGAAAAACCCGGCAAGAATGGATTTCTAACAACGTTTCTCCTTTCTGTCCTTTACCCAACTGACGTCATCCTCAATGTCTCTCACAAATTTGAACTAACAAAATGAGGATTTCTTGTAATCAGCTTTTACTGCTA
Organism: Coreius guichenoti; assembly: GCA_039654105.1. Classification (NCBI taxonomy): domain Eukaryota; kingdom Metazoa; phylum Chordata; class Actinopteri; order Cypriniformes; family Gobionidae; genus Coreius; species Coreius guichenoti. The sequence continues at coordinate 18,436,138 of CM077183.1, forward strand.
TTCTCTTGCGTTTGGGGACTCACTATGGGTGCTTTTCCGAGCAGCGTTCAAATCGGTAAGTACGGCGATGCTTCTCAAAGGCACGAGCTTCACGTTAAGTGCCATAAACAGTGTCAAATGAATGACAAAAATAAGACCGTCTGCAGTGGGGGTCAACTGCGAATGTCAGTGCGCAAATAATGCGGTTGAAAGTAGATTTGTTGTATGACAGCAAAGGATCATTTTAGAGGCAAACATTTTTTTTGTATACTTTTTGATTGTTTGTTATTAGCTGTCAACCAGATCAGTGTGCCACGTTTTGGTTATGGCACCACTGCAGTGCTCTCCGTGGCTCTAACGGGATGTTGTTCTGAAGATGAATCATTCTCAACAAGGGCACAAACGCAATTAAAGTTTATTTATTTATTAATAAATGCTTTGCGAAATCAAAATAGTACGGATAAAAGATCACAAAGCGACTTAAATATTAATTCACTATGCACCTCGTGAATAGAAAGTGGCTTAATTTATTCCAATACTGCATCAAGTCCTGTGTCATGAGCTCTGAGACTCCTGGTGCCTGTGAGATACATGATCTCTCTAAGCCTATTATTTTACAGAAATTATGTAAAGTGTACTGTTATCTAAGGAATGTAATGCCTTAATCACACTGTACAAAATCCATAAAATTTACAGTAAAAAAAAAACAAACAAAAAAACTAGCAGCTGTGATTTTGTGAAATTCAATATGGTGACGTTTCTAGCATTAAAGGGAGGCGTTTTGTTGCCCTGTTACATTTTGGATAGGCTTTATTATTAAGTTATTATTGAAACTATATAATTATTAATATTAAGAAGCTTGGAAAGAAAATAGCCAACAAAAATAGTTCCAAAAGTAGCCAAAGTGTCAAGTTTTGCGTGTCACCAAGCAATGCACAGACTAAAATCCAGAATGGAACTGAATATAGTGGAATGGAGCAATAGATATTTCATTGCTCAAAGCATTCTGTAATCACTCGGCTCCACTCCACTCCACTCTGGGTTTTACATTTTACACTTTCCGCCCACTAGTGAGAGAAACCCACAAATGTTGAATAGCTAAAAACATTTTTTAATATAGGCCTACTGATAACCACCAGAAACTATTTACGTCAGCAGAAAGTCAAATAAATCAAAGTTGGCCTTTCCACCCTGAAACATGTAGAAACAGTGCATATATGTATGTATGTATAAAACACACCATCAGGGTAACACATTTTCACATTTGGCGTTTTAGAATGTCCCCATATTAGCTTGATTTTATTTTCTGTATTCCACATCCTGCCCAATGTTGGCTATGTTGCATATTATAAAAAGCTTTAAAATATAAATAACATACTACAAAACAACTACTGCTTATTCACAGTTTAAAAGCAGGACAGTATACTCTAAACAAATTAGCAGTCCTTTATTATTTTTTATAAAGGACTGCTAAAAAAGGTAGAATGTTCTGCAGGACAGGGCCGTAACCACCATAGACACTGAGGGGGACAAGTCCCCCCCAATAATTAGAAATGGCCAAATTGTCCCCCCTCAATATTTGAAATTTTTGCACTGCTCTGCTGCACTTCATTACGCAGCACTCTGTATGTTACTATGACATTCTCTTTTGGCTTGTGCACAGTCTTCACACAGACGAGCGCGTCAATTTATCGCTTAATGCCGTTGCGGAGACTCTATTCTTTCCAGTGAAATCACAAAACAAAATGCACACAAACGTGCTTTGCTCTTAATATACACTAATTGATGAACATCTTTGATTTTAATGAGGAAAAAACCTATATGAGGATGGATTAGAACCCGGAACCTTTGACACTGGTTACAAAAATTCTACCACCAGACCACTAGGGAAGCCAAATAAATTATGTATTTATTCACTAATGTGAAGAATCTCGGGACTAACAATATATTTGACGCAAATTAATGCAAATATTATTTGTAAATAGTCGCAAAATTATTATTTCCCAACTAGAATTAGACGTAGAATTTCATTCACTGTTCTGTTTCTTTATGCTTTATAAAAATAAAAAATTGGTCCCCCCCCCCCCCCCAAGACATGGTTACTTGTACTTGCTGCAGGAACTGACACAGTTCCTCCTCTGAGCCTTATAACGCTCTAACCGTTTTCCTGTAAATATAATAAAGGGACTTTTTCAGATCTAATTACATATTACATGCTATAATCCCATTAAAGTTACTGTTCTCATAAAAACATCATTACTTGTGTTACATGTAGGATTTCAATTAGTCTAGTTGCACGCCATCTGGTTTATGCGCATGCGCACGTTTTCGCGTGCTCGCGCTGAGAAGCCTGAAGTTTAACGGCGTCTTGCTTGCTCTTAGGACAAGCAAAACGGAAATACGCATTTTATTATCTGAATCTGACATCTACAGAAAAGAATATAACCGCAAAAGGCAAGTTATGCGCTGGGGAAGACAACTTTCAAGTTGCAGCACACTCATCTGCCAAAGTACTTGCCACAACAACCTGTTTATTAGCCCATTGAAATCGTTTAATATAAAGTTATCTCGTGCTTGATAACAGTTCGTGCGCTTGCCACACAGCAGCTTGCGTGCTCTGTTCTTCTGCCATTGATTCTTTTTTAAATGCATTTTTGCATAAGATGGGTTCTTGTAAAGTGACTTCATTGACCGAGTTTCTCAATGAAATCAATGAAATTTTGCAATTTGTCAATTATTTATATATACATATATATGATTTTCACTATATTTGGTAAGGCTGATCAATATGGTAAGGTTAACCAGATTTTTACTGTGCTATTTTTATTTCTTCTGTTAAAATTACAAACATTTTTATAGTGCATAACATACATTTTAATATTCCAGAGAGAAGCCATATATGTGCATAATGGGGTTATTCGCCTGTGAAAGCTCAGTAGAGTGTGCACTTGACTCATCTGATGTGGCATGTTACTTGAATTTCAATATCCTTGAACCATGTGTATTTTTGTACCCATATATCTCTTTTTCCTCTTAATCAAATAGCCGGTTTCCTATTTGACATCTTTGGTGCAATGTGTTATTTTTCTCTTCCTCACTTCTTTCTTTCTCGCTACGGCTCTCCCTCTTTCCTGCAGGCGGGCTGTTCATCAGGAACACAGATCAGGAGTACACTGCCTTTCGGTTGGCCATTTTTCTTCACAACACAAGCCCTAATGCATCCGAGGCCCCCTTTAACCTGGTACCCCACGTGGACAACATTGAGACAGCCAACAGCTTTGCCGTGACCAATGCCTGTGAGTTTAACCTGCTTATACTGGCTATTTACATTAATTCTGTTTAATTCGCTAGAGAAATAGGGTGTGAGAGGATAGTAGATGATATTGTTCATGGAAATAGTTGGTTCAGATCAAGTCCCACTTCCAATATGAATAGTAACAACAATTTAGGCTAATGAGAATCATACTGGCTACATGAAATGAACAGAAGCACTAAAGGCCTTCCATCCAGTCAGCACTGGTGTGTCTTTGTGAAATCTGTCCTCCGGCTCTCAACTGGCACAAATACAGACTAAGTGCATGTAGCAAGTATACAGTATATTTGTGTATGCACCCTTCCCCCAATGCCCTGAGCCGGGTATTCTCACTGTGTGTTCATGTGTGTGAATGTTTGAATGCATTTGCGTGCATTCTGCTGACATATGTGCTGGCATTGCATAAATTGTGTTTGTGTTTGGATTTTGCAATAATACAGATCTAGATGGCAGTCTAGATCTGCCATAGTTTGTTTATGAACCCCTTCTGGTATTTCTCCTGTGTGGTCCCATGTTCAGGCCTGTGGGCCAGAATGGTGGTTGTGCTTTAAGGCCCATTCACACCAAGAACGATAACTTTAAAGATAACTATATTAGCGTCCACACCTGTGGATGATATCATTTTGTTAATTCTAAGCACGTTCTTGTCTGCCGCTTTAAATGCTCAAGTTCGTTACAGCTGGATGGATTCTGATTGGCTGTCAATGTTTTTATCGTTCATCACCTGGAAAATGAAAGTGATTCCAACGATATCGTTTCTTTCTGCACTTATCGTTATAGCTGTGGTGTGAACTCTGCTAGTCATTAATATTGAGAACGATTTTTAGAACTATATCTTAATCGTTATCTTTATAGTTATCATCCTAGGTGTGAACAGGCCTTTAAGCCGGTCACAATAAGGTGATGTCACATTTTTTGTCACTTCCGATCACACAACCCTCTACAATGTGAGTAAATCACTTGTATATGCAAGGAAATTTCATGCTAGGTGACTAAAAAATGTCTTTAATTAGCCGATGGCTAGTAAATTGTACGATTTCAGTTGCCTGTGATTGAGTTCGATGCAAAAAATCTCATTGCCTGCTGAGCTTTATGCACCGTCGCTTGGCTGAGAGTGCCTTCTGTCACTTTCTCTTACACATGCACAGTCAATGTGAGAGAAAGAGAGAGGGTTTTACACATGCCATGTAAAGAGAATTGACGCGCTAGATCTAAATGCAGGGCTCGACGACAGGGCTGCCCGATAGCCAAGAGTTGACAGAACTGTCACTGTCCCGATCGGGCCAGTGCTGCATCGTCATGAAAGTTTATAATTTATAGTTTTTTAGCCTTGCCAATTTAAACATTCAAGCACAAGAAGACGCAAAATATAGTTTGGGTGTATCTGACGGAAAGCCCAGAAAGCCACGTCTGACAGGACGCGAATACTGAATTGAGCTCTTTCACGTCTTCTTGTGCTTGACTGGACAGTTTCACACAAAATTATGTCAAAATGCCGGCCATGGCGGGTTATGGTTATAGTCAGTCTTAAGTGAACGTAAACAATCGAGTTACACGCATGTGTAACAGTAGTAGTATATTGGATCCGTGCATTGTTTTAAAGTGACAGCATCGTAATATTCCTGCTGATGTCTGTGTTTTTAATGTAAATCAAACAACAAAAGTCTCGCTGCAAAAAAACCCCTCAATGCTCTTGACTGAAAATCTTTTGTAACTTTAATAAGGATTCATTTATATTTAATTTATGCAGTGAAGACTATGCAGTTTTTTTTTACATTTGATAATTTTTTTTTCAATTTCTGTACCTAATCTAACTAATCTGTATCTAACTACTGTTAGATCTACCTGAAAAACCTGAAAAGCAAAAGTTAATTTGTATGTTTCTTCTATTGTGTTTATTTGTGGTATTTTATTACAGACTGTTTACTTGTCTTTAATAGTGTTTGAAATTTATATTTTATATTTTTAATATATTTATGTAGATTTATGTATTTTTTCATTTGCATTCACTTGAATTCCTTGAGTAAAAAAAATAAAAATACAAAATTACTAGCCAATAGCGACTCGAGCTTCAGTGTGTCTGTAGAGGGTTGGATCATGCTCAGTGTTTTTTGACATGGGGTCAGAGGGTAATCGTGTCGATCAGCCATGGTTGTGCCTGGACTTATAGTTCTTCCTCCTTCTCCCATGCAGTTCACTTGCTATTTCCTTCACGTAATTTTCAGTGCTTGGCTCTAACCACAGCATACAGTGTTCCTTATTTTCTAGTTCCTTATCTACTGTGATATAAAGTGATATGATGATCTGTGCTTCCCAGGTAGTTGTGCTTTGTGGAAAGTTTGAAAATATGCTACACAAGAAATGTTTTTCTTTAAATTCTTGCAGAGACAGCCTCATAAACCCCATGAAATCAAAATAGGAGAATTGCAGCTTTCCTGTTACTTTTAAAGCCATCTAGTGTACAACTGATTGAAGCAGATACACACGTTTAAAATTGACAGTCTCTTCCAGGGAAATTGGAGGAATATTTTGATAACTCCTATTGCACTACACAGTTTTTGTCCAATTAAATTCTCTCTAGAGAAAATGACCATCCCTCTAATATCACCTGCAGAGCTCAACAATAAGGGTGTCAGAAGTGTTTTGCATTGTATGCCAATGTTTTTCAGTTGAATACGAATATGAATTTAAAGTTGAATATGAAGTTAAAGTAAAATATGAATATGGTGTTTTTGCTGTATAATTTTCTTTTAGTAAATTTTCTAGCAAATGCGTTAGTACATTTTCTAATAAATGTAATAGAAATTTTCTAATAAATTTTTTACATTTTTTAGTAAATTTTCTTTCTTTTTTTGTGAAGAAATTATTTCAAATGTACAAATACACTCACCTAAAGGATTATTAGGAACACCTGTTCAATTTCTCATTAATGCAATTATCTAATCAACCAATCACATGGCAGTTGCTTCAATGCATTTAGGGGTGTGGTCCTGGTCAAGACAATCTCCTGAACTCCAAACTGAATGTCAGAATGGGAAAGAAAGGTGATTTAAGCAATTTTGAGCGTGGCATGGTTGTTGGTGCCAGACGGGCCGGTCTGAGTATTTCACAATCTGCTCAGTTACTGGGATTTTCACGCACAACCATTTCTAGAGTTTACAAAGAATGGTGTGAAAAGGGAAAAACATCCAGTATGCGGCAGTCCTGTGGGCGAAAATGCCTTGTTGATGCTAGAGGTCAGAGGAGAATGGGCCGACTGATTCAAGGTGATAGAAGAGCAACTTTGACTGAAATAACCACTCGTTACAACCGAGGTATGCAGCAAAGCATTTGTGAAGCCACAACACGCACAACCTTGAGGCGGATGGGCTACAACAGCAGAAGACCCCACCGGATACCACTCATCTCCACTACAAATAGGAAAAAGAGGCTACAATTTGCACGAGCTCACCAAAATTGGACAGTTGAAGACTGGAAAAATGTTGCCTGGTCTGATGAGTCTCGATTTCTGTTGAGACATTCAGATGGTAAAGTCAGAATTTGGCGTAAACAGAATGAGAACATGGATCCATCATGCCTTGTTACCACTGTGCAGGCTGGTGGTGGTGGTGTAATGGTGTGGGGGATGTTTTCTTGGCACACTTTAGGCCCCTTAGTGCCAATTGGGCATCGTTTAAATGCCATGGCCTACCTGAGCATTGTTTCTGACCATGTCCATCCCTTTATGACCACCATGTACCCATCCTCTGATGGCTACTTTCAGCAGGATAATGTCACAAAGCTCGAATCATTTCAAATTGGTTTCTTGAACATGACAATGAGTTCACTGTACTAAAATGGCCCCCACAGTCACCAGATCTCAACCCAATAGAGCATCTTTGGGATGTGGTGGAACGGGAGCTTCGTGCCCTGGATGTGCATCCCACAAATCTCCATCAACTGCAAGATGCTATCCTATCAATATGGGCCAACATTTCTAAAGAATGCTTTCAGCACCTTGTTGAATCAATGCCACGTAGAATTAAGTCAGTTCTGAAGGCGAAAGGGGGTCAAACACAGTATTAGTATGGTGTTCCTAATAATCCTTTAGGTGAGTGTATATTGCTACAGTGGGGAGAACAAGTATTTGATACACTGCCGATTTTGCAGGTTTGCCCACTTACAAAGCATGTAGAAGTCTGTAATTTTTATCATAGGTACACTTCAACTGTGAGTGACGGAATCTAAAACAAAAATCCAGAAAATCACATTGTATGATTTTTAAGTAATTAATTTGCATTTTATTGCATGACATAAGTATTTGATACATCAGAAAAGCAGAACTTAATATTTGGTACAGAAACCTTTGTTTGCAATTACAGAGATCATACGTTTCCTGTAGTTCTTGACCAGGTTTGCACACACTGCAGCAGGGATTTTGGCCCACTCCTCCATACAGACCTTCTCCAGATCCTTCAGGTTTCGGGGCTGTCGCTGGGCAATACGGACTTTCAGCTAACTCCAAAGATTTTCTATTGGGTTCAGGTCTGGAGACTGGCTAGGCCACTCCCTGGCTGTGTTTCGGGTCGTTGTCATGCTGGAAGACCCAGCCACGACCCATCTTCAATGCTCTTACTGAGGGAAGGAGGTTGTTGGCCAAGATCTCACGATACATGGCCCCATCCATCCTCCCCTCAATACGGTGCAGTCGTCCTGTCCCCATTGCAGAAAAGCATCCCCAAAGAATGATGTTTCCACCTCCATGCTTCACAGTTGGGATGGTGTTCTTGGGGTTGTACTCATCCTTCTTCTTCCTCCAAACACGGCGAGTGGAGTTTAGACCAAAAAGCTCTATTTTTGTCTCATCAGACCACATGACCTTCTCCCATTCCTCCTCTGGATCATCCAGATGGTCATTGGCAAACTTCAGACGGGCCTGGACATGCGCTGGCTTGAGCAGGGGGACCTTGCGTGCGCTGCAGGATTTTAATCTATGACGGCGTAGTGTGTTACTAATGGTTTTATTTGAGACTGTGGTCCCAGCTCTCTTCAGGTCATTGACCAGGTCCTGCCGTGTAGTTCTGGGCTGATCCCTCACCTTCATCATGATCATTGATGCCCCACGAGGTGAGATCTTGCATGGTGCCCCAGACAGAGGGACATTGACCGTCATCTTGAACTTCTTCCATTTTCTAATAATTGCGCCAACAGTTGTTGCCTTCTCACCAAGCTGCTTGCATATTGTCCTGTAGCCCATCCCAACCTTGTGCAGGTCTACAATTTTATCCCTGATGTCCTTACACAGCGCTCTGGTTGGAGTCTGTTTGATTGAGTGTGTGGACAGGTGTCTTTTATTAAGGTAACAAGTTCAAACAGGTGCAGTTAATACAGGTAATAAGTGGAGAACAGGAGGGCTTCTTAAAGAAAAACTAACAGGTCTGTGAGAGCCGGAATTCTTACTGGTTGGTAGGTGATTAAATACTTGTCATGCAATAAAATGCAAATTAATTTTTTAAAAATCATACAATGTGATTTTTTTGGATTTTTGTTTTAGATTCCGTCTCTCACAGTTGAAGTGTACCTATGATAAAAAATACAGACTTCTACATGCTTTGTAAGTGGGCAAACCTGAAAAATCAGCAGTGTATCAAATACTTGTTCTCCCCACTATATATATAAAAATGTATGTATGTATGTATGTATGTGTGTGTGTGTGTGTATATATATATATATATATATATATATATATATATATACATACACCGATTAGGCATAACATTATGACGGTGAAGTGAATAACACTGATTATCTCTTCATCATGGCACCTGTTAGTGGATATATTAGGCAGCAAGTGAACATTTTGTACTCAGAGTTGATGTTAAAAGCATGTGTTAGAATGTGTTTGAGTGAGTTTGACAAGGGCCAAATTGTGATGGCTAGACGACTGGGTCAGAGCATCTCCAAAACTGCAGCTTTTGTGTGGTGTTCCTGGTCTGCAGTGGTCAGTATCTATCAAAAGTGGCCCAAGGAAGGAACATTGGTGAACCGGCGATAGGGTCATGGGCGGCCAAGGCTCATTGATGCACGTGGGGAGCGAAGGCTGGCCCGTGTGGTCCGATCAAACAGACAAGCTACTGTAGCTCAAATTGCTACAAAAAAAAGAAGTTAATACTGGTTCTGATAGAAAGGTGTCAGAATACACAGTGCATCGCAGTTTGTTGCGTATGGGGCTGCATAGCCGCAGACCAGTCAGGGTGCCCATGCTGACCCCTGTCCACCACTGAAAAGCGCCAACAGTGGGCACATGAGCATCAGAACTGGACCACGGAGCAATGGAAGAAGGTGGCCTGGTCTGATGAATCACGTTTTCTTTTACATCACGTGGATGGCCGGGTACGTGTGCATCACTTACCTGGGGAACACATGGCACCAGGATGTATTATTGGAAGAAGGCAAGCCGGCGGAGGCAGTGTGACGCTTTGGGCAATGTTCTGCTGGGAAACCTTGGGTCCTGCCATCCATGTGGATGTTACTTTGACACGTACCACCTACCTAAGCATTGTTGCAGACCATGTACACCCTTTCAGTGAAACGGTATTCCCTGGTGGCTGTGGCCTCTTTCAGCAGGATAATGCGCCCTGCCACAAAGCAAAAATGGTCCAGGAATGGTTTGAGGAGCACAACAACGAGTTTGAGGTGTTGACTTGGCCTCCAAATTCCCCAGATCTCAATCTAATCCAGCATCTGTGGGATGTGCTGAACAAACAAGTCCAATCCATGGAGGCCTCACTTAAAGGATCTGCTGCTAACATCTTGGTGCCAGATACCACAGCACACCTTTAGGGTCTAGTGGAGCCCATGCCTCGATCGGTCAGGATGCCAGGATCTTTATGCCAGTGAAAATCTGAACAACTAACCCGACTGGGCCAGAAGAAAGCAGTAAGGATTTGAGCCCTGACCTGTCACCAACTAGCAAGTAGCAAATCATATTTTATAGCTGTGATGTGACTAAAGCATTTTGGCTATTTTAAACAAAAGAGACAATCCCTCCAATATGTCTTGCCCAAACTTTTTGTTTCCTTAGGAAGTTTCTAGTCGTTTTCGTGGATCCGTGTGAACGGGGATCGTTTTGACATTGTTGTTATCTGTACGCGAATAACGCAAAGGAAGAACTTTTCAGTTTTTAGTACTGTGTTGTCGTGTAAATGTACCCTTATACTCATCTGGAATCATAACAGGCTGTGTTGTCTACACTGTGAGACCTGTCTCTGATGATAGAGTTGGCCCATTGAACGATGATGAATTTGTCTGAAATTTATATAGCCCATTTAACCTTCTCAGCAGATTAACACAGCATCGTCCTGGTGGTAATTTGAGCCAGCCTGATAAGTTCCTGTCCTATTACTGTGTATGAACAATCAGTTTCAGTTAAACAGATTAATCGCCCAGTCCGTCACTCGCCATTTTGAGTGCAGTGTAAATCACTGCAGAGGAGCGGCAGCTCTGCTTGTATAGTAGTCAGACTACCAGCAATCTGACGTGGTGTGGCACATCCTCGGCATCTCATCCTTTCCTTTCCTTCCTCTGTGGCTGTCTGCGGCTCTGTTTGCAGTGTGTTGCACATGATGGCTTTTATTCCTCGCTGGGGAGCCATCGCTGCCACGGGAGGATGAGTAAAGGACAGATTATTCCCTCCCAGTGATCTTTCTGCCTTCAGTCGCCTGTTTTTTTCTCTCCATCCTCTCAGTTCTGCAGTGTTATGTTACACAGTCAATGGTTAAATTAAGCGGGGAATGACAAATGCGTGTTTTTGGGGAGGGTGAGGGGCAATTTTGCATAGTAGGGATTTATGTGACCTCTAGGACAGCTGTGCAATTTGGCCTGTTTTTAGCTTCTCAGCAGTGGGTATGTCAACTCAGCAGCATAGTGCTGATACAAGCCTCTTTTTGTGCAATTCAGTCATAGTCAAGACAAGTTTGTTTCCTACTGTCGTATCAGTGCGCATGATAGCATTACCACATGGGCATATGCCCCTCTTCACAGAGCTACGCTCAACCTATTTACTCACAGCGCCACATGAGTGAACGCTGCTTTATAATATGAGCACGGCAGCTGGATGAAGTGTTATTAGTGCTTTTAATTCATTTATGAAGAGGTCAGCAAGTAAAACATTTATGATGTTTACTTTTAGTTATTAACCCCAGAGAGTCTCTTGTTGTATCAGATATCTGAAATATTATTGTGCCACTAGAGCAGGGCTCGGAGTAAAATGGTCACAAATGCGACAAAAAATATGCAGAGATGGCGTTTGTTAACCGAGCTGCTGAAAACCCGTCTCTGAGCGACAACACAAAATAAATGAAAATGTCCTCATGTCAGGGCACTTCTTAATTTCATTCTCTCACGGTGTTATACACCACGGGTGTGGTAAATGTTTACTGTCACAGTGTTTGATAGTGCTTTTTTGCATGCTCCCACTACATCACTCCTTACCTACCAGCTAGCAAAACAGAAGTCTAACACATTAGAAGGAAGTACGTCATCGTATTTACTTCCGCGTTGCAAAATAAGGTGGATAGAATACTATGAAATAATATGTTGTGTGCCTTATTTTGTGTAAGCAGCCACATCATCTCATAGAAGAGATGCTTAACTGAGTTATGAAGTGAGTTTGGAGTAAAAACATGTTATTAACTGTTGTCTTTTGTTGGACAAGAGGTTCATAAATGCTTCTCATGTTTGGAAAAATGTTTGACGCGTTGCTTTTTCAAATGCACATTATAAGCAGCTCAAACTCGCAGTGCTTTCAGATGGAGCAGCATTTACTACTGACAAGAAAAAATAATCCCTGCTTTTGCGATTTTATAATCGCAATAAGCCAAATCGGTTTAAGGTTAATTGCAATTTAATTGTGCAGCCCAAACCGCTTAATTCATATGGCTTAATTTTACAACACCTTTATGACATTTTTTTTTATCTTTTAAGTTTTGGTTACCTGGGGCCAGATTTACTAACAGCTTGCACCAACGCAAACCCTCTTTTGGCATTAAAAAACTACTGTCAGGATTTACTAAAGATGCGCAGTGATAAATTAGCGCTGAAAAGCCGTGGACAGGAGAGTATTTAAATGAACCACGCAAGGTGATTTACAAAGGTTTGCGTTCGTAAATTTGTACCATTATTTACCGCCCAAAAAAGGCACGTCTTAAACCAGACGCTAATGGGTAGATTGCGTTGGTCATTATGAAAATGATCCGGCTGCGTCTGTGTCCTTTAATTTGCGCGTCATCAGTAGATCACCCGCAGAACTGTCCGCTCCCATCGGCACTTTTATGGAATTGCGCTCTCACGCTAATTTGCCCTGTTTAGTAAATCTGGCCCCTAGACTTTCAGTGTAGGGACAGAAACCTCTCAGGTTTCATTAAAAATATCTTAATTAATGTTTCAAAGTTAACCAAACTCTTATGGTTTTGGCTTATGACTCTGGCTCATCCAGTGGCGTGATTTTTAGGGTTAGAACTATGGGACACTATTTTTCAAATTCCCTTGACAGCGACTGTGTGCCCTTGATTTGCCCTTTTGCGAAGCATATACTCATTACATTTGCAGTTCTGTTTGGTGCCGCTAGTGGCACAATGCACCTTTTAAAAAAAATACTGTTCAAGCTTATGCTTTTTTATTTTATTGTACTCTTTCTTTTTTATCAGCACAGATCAGAAACAGGATGCTCTGATTGTTAGAGGGAATTATGCTGTATGGATACAGTGTGCAAAATAATGTCTTCAGCTAGTGCCTTTGTTCCGTTCCATCTGGTTTTAAAATGTATGAAGCTTTCAATCAGGCCCCTATGAACACTGCAAACGAGTCTCTTTGCTTTGTTTGGTCTGTCAACAGAGAATATTATGTGGCAAACAGATAGGGCTGTGTCCATATGTGTGTTTAAAGCCACAGTGTCCCTCTGTCCCCATCATTCTCTCAGAAGGCTTTCTCTTCCAAGGGGTTTGGCTATCCAAAAAGAAAAAAAAAAATGGAGAGAAAACCGCACAAGCCAAACGGTGACGAAAATAGCCAGGGGCTTGTAGGGACTGTTTCTCCAGATTGGAACCCTCTGTGAACAGAATCTATCCCATATCGCTGTTTCTCCCTCTGCCTCACTCTTTCTGCCTCATGGATAGAGTATTTCAGCATGGTAACTTTCTGTCTGTCTTCCCTCCAACTTACTCATTAATGCGTGGGTCTGATGTTTGCATAAGTCTCGCTGTAATTCCTGAATCAATAGTTGTTTCCTGCAGCCATCTGCAGTGCTAGTGAAAAGGGGGTGAAAATCTCCAGTGATCTCGAGTTGTTTGATGGAGAGTCATGCTTCCTACTTGCAGCTCCAATTCTCCTTTTATTGACAGAATGATATCTGTATTGACAAAGATTTGTCAATAATTTTAAGCTGTGTCAAAATAAGAATATCTCCTTTTGTCTGTATTAGGGATTTTTCTCACATTTTTGCCTCAAATATATGAGTATCTCCTTGTGAGGGATAGGGGTGTTGAAATTAATTGATGCATCGCAATGCGGATGTGTACGATTCTGCAACGATGCAGTAATAGACCATAATCGATTATAGCCTACTGACATTTCTGACATCATTCGTCACATTCGCGCTAACGTAAAATGGCGGAGGGAGGCGAAACACAAAAGCAAGTAAAAAAAAATTTTAACATTTACAGCGTGTGCGTGCGAGTGTGTGCGAGGCTGCATGCGTGTGGGTGTGCGTGCGAGTGTTTTAATGTTATTGTAACTTAAGTACATTACAGTTTCATGCACTTTTAGCATTTATTAGTGTTTGTTAGATGTACATGGTCCTGTCGTCTACTGTGTTCAGACTTAAGTTGTGTTTGATGTTTGCTACATTAAGGAAGTGCATTTTCTTGGAGCACATAATATAAGATGTTCATATATCTGAATGCTTGTATTCATTGACAAAAATGTAGCCATGTGCAGTAATATTGAATATCGTGATGCATCGTGATATCGAATGGAATTGAATTGTTGACATGATGATTGTAATCAAATTGAATCATGAGACCAGTGATGATTCACACCCCTAGTGAGAAACCTCTTTCCTAAAATATAAAGGCCCATATACTGTCAAAGTATGTGTTTATGAATATTTTAATATTTAATATTATAAATCTGTACAATATTATCTGAAAAATATTTACTTTTTATTATAATGACACTGTTTTTCCTACCCACCATTCGAGTACATGTATAAACCTGAACATTTTTGCTGTCAGTAGAATAAAATAATTGTGATTTAAACTCATGATATCTAACAAGTCATTAGAAAACATAATGTCAAATTTGATGTAATTTGTATCTTTTACAATGCAAACTGTATACAGTGGGGAGAACAAGTATTTGATACACTGCCGATTTTGCAGGTTTTCCCACTTACAAAGCATGTAGAAGTCTGTAATTTTTATCATAGGTACACTTCAACTTTCAACAAAAATCCAGAAAATCACACTGTATGATTTTTAAATAATTAATTTGCATTTTATTGCATAACATAAGTATTTGATCACCTACCAACCAGTAAGAATTCCGGCTCTCACAGACCTGTTAGTTTTTCTTTAAGAAGCCCTCCTGTTCTCCACTCATTACCTGTATTAACTGCACCTGTTTGAACTCGTTACCTGTATAAAAGACACCTGTCCACACACTCAATCAAACAGACTCCAACCTCTCCACAATGGCCAAGACCAGAGAGCTGTGTAAGGACATCAGGGATAAAATTGTAGACTTGCACAAGGCTGGGATGGGCTACAGGACAATAGGCAAGCAGCTTGGTGAGAAGGCAACAACTGTTGGCGCAATTATTAGAAAATGGAAGACGTTCAAGATGACGGTCAATCTCCCTCGGTCTGGGGCACCATGCAAGATCTCACCTCGTGGGGCATCAATGATCATGAGGAAGGTGAGGGATCAGCCCAGAACTACACGGCAGGACCTGGTCAATGACCTGAAGAGAGCTGGGACCACAGTCTCAAAGAAAACCATTAGTAACACTACGCCGTCATGGATTAAAATCCTGCAACGCACGCAAAGTCCCCCTGCTCAAGCCAGCGCATGTCCAGGCCCGTCTAAAGTTTGCCAATGACCATCTGGATGATCCAGAGGAGGAGTGGGAGAAGGTCATGTGGTCTGATGAGACAAAAATAGAGCTTTTTGGTCTAAACTCCACTCGCCGTGTTTGGAGGAAGAAGAAGGATGAGTACAACCCCAAGAACACCATCCCAACCGTGAAGCATGGAGGTGGAAACATTCTTTGGGGATGCTTTTCTGCAAAGGGGACAGGACGACTGCACCGTATTGAGGATGGGGCCATGTATCGCGAGATCTTGGCCAACAACCTCCTTCCCTCAGTAAGAGCATTGAAGATGGGTCGTGGCTGGGTCTTCCAGCATGACAACGACCCGAAACACACAGCCAGGGCAACTAAGGAGTGGCTCCGTAAGAAGCATCTCAAGGTCCTGGAGTGGCCTAGCCAGTCTCCAGACCTGAACCCAATAGAAAATCTTTGGAGTTAGCTGAAAGTCCGTATTGCCCAGCGACAGCCCCGAAACCTGAAGGATCTGGAGAAGTTCTGTATGGAGGAGTGGGCCAAAATCCCTGCTGCAGTGTGTGCAAACCTGGTCAAGAACTACAGGAAACGTATGATCTCTGTAATTGCAAACAAAGGTTTCTGTACCAAATATTAAGTTCTGCTTTTCTGATGTATCAATTACTTATGTCATGCAATAAAATGCAAATTAATTACTTAAAAATCATACAATGTGATTTTCTGGATTTTTGTTTTAGATTTCGCCACTCACAGTTGAAGAGTACCTATGATAAAAATTACAGACTTCTACATGCTTTGTAAGTGGGCAAACCTGCAAAATCGGCAGTGTATCAAATACTTGTTCTCCCTACTGTAAATAAAATAAATGTATCCATTTTGTACCCATTTGCTGCCCCCTGGGAGATTCCGAACCCCAGTTTGAAAACCTCAGGTCTATGTTGTTGTTTAGACATAATATCTATATTGTGTATTCATGACTTATTTTTTCATCATCAAAAGTCTGCAGTGTGCTGACATGTTTTAGTAAATGCGTGGTACAATGTCTTTTTGCACTCTGCTGAGCCATTTCCTCTCTTCTTCCCTGGAGGCAGGGCTCTGGACTCCCTTTGAGTGGTTGGGATTCACCTTTTGATTTGAAAGTCTCGGGCAGCTGGCTCTCTGAGGATCTTGGGGAGTATTTTTGGGTTAGGTTCGATCCTCCTGCTTCAGTGGGCTCCGGCATCCATCTGAATGAGTTCTGGTGAGGATTTGTAAATAATGAAGGGATGGAGGCGACTGTTTGGGCTATTGGGAATGTCGGAGAGGAAGGAGGGGTGTGCAGCGGTGTAGGGTTTCCTCAAACAAGACGTTAATATGGCCGGACAGTGCAGAGAACACACAGGGATGTCCAAAACATGAACCAGCTATTTAATGGCACAATATCTTTTTAAATATTTATTCATACATATTTTGTGATTTTTAAATAAGGGTATTTTCTAAATGTATTTAAAAAATGCAATGAAACTAGAACGCTCAAAAACAAAGTGATGAATGGCAGATTTTAAATTTTTGTCAAAAAGAAGGTGCAAGGACTTAAATCAGTGAATCATTTATTTGATCAGTAAATTGTTTAGATCGGTGAGTCATTAATTTACACAAACTATGCATATGAACTGGTTCAGTACAGTGAATAGGACTTCTCGGCTCTATATAAACTACTATGGAAAGAAATTAATGCTTTTATTCAGCAAGGAGACGTTTAATCAGTTCAAAAGTGACAGTAACGATTATTAAAGGGCACATAACACACACAGTTTCTGCCAATCTCATGTTAATCTTGAGTACCTATAGAGTAGTATTGCATCCTTTATATCTCCAAAGAGTCTTTAGTTTTATCATATTTATAAAAGACATACAGCTGTACCGATTCTTTCTGAAAACAGCCGAGCTCATGGAGACGTGCCGTGGGCGGAGCTAAAGAGTCACAAGCACACACACACACACACACACAATACATCATGGCATTATCCCTGGATAACTTTTGATTCACTATACGTTTGTGTTGTTTACATTATGCGCACTTACGCACCGATTGCCAACAAAACAGACATTTGATGCAGGTTTACTTACTGCCTTCAGTTTGACTCATGATCGGGATCTTTTATCGCTGGGACCGCTTCGTCTTTCGGTTTCAAATGATCTGCAAATCTAGTGTCGAACTGGGCCTTGTTTATAAAACATTCGTCACCGAAATGACAAACAAACACACTTGCACAACTCCGTTGCTGCCCCGGAAAAAACTAACTGCATCCACTGTTCCCTTAATGCTGGGTTCTTTGAGAACCTGAACATGGTTATCTTTCCCTCACAACCAAAAACACACTTCTTTGGTGACATTGTTGATTTTGGGGTCTAAAAATAAAATGACGAATCTTTCTCGAGCAAGTCCTGTGCAGTCCGTAACCCGAACGAAGCACATTGATGGGCATGTTCTTGCTCTCGCTCTGGTTGATGTGTGCACGTGCTCTTCCGGGAGAAGTGCCAGTACAAGGAATTCTGCCCTTTTTGCAACATACAGGGCCATACTCGGGGGGGAAAAAAAAAACTTTCCGAAACTTATACGAACCCTGAAGGAATGTATTTGGCACAGAAATACTCCGTCATACGTCCAACTTTTTTTTTTTTTTTAAACTTTGTCCATGATTAGCATGAGAATCCAACTCTTTAACAGTCTCAGAATGCATGAAATAGCATTAGACAATAAATGCTGTTGTTGTTGTTGTTGTTGTTGTTGTTGTTGTTGTGGTGGTGGTGGTGGTGGTGGTGGTGGTGGTGGTGGTGGTGGTGGTCGTTGTTGGTGGTGGTGGTCGTTGTTGGTGGTGGTGGTCGTTGTTGGTGGTGGTGGTCGTTGTTGGTGGTGGTGGTCGTTGTTGGTGGTGGTGGTCGTCGTTGGTGGTGGTGGTTGTTGTTGTTGTTGTTGTTGTTGTTGTTTTTTTTTACCTTCTGTTCTTCAACGAATCCTGAAAAAAGTATCCCTGTTTCCACAAAAATAGTAAGCAGCACAACTGTTTTCAACATTGATAATAATCAGAAATGATTCTTGAGCAGCAAATCATCATATTAGAATGATTTCTGAAGGATCGTGTGACACTGAAGACTGGAGTAATGATGCTGACAATTCAGCTTTGCCATTGCAATAATAAATCACATTTTAAAATAATTTAAAAAAACTTTTATATTGTAATAATTTTTCACAGTATTACTGCTTTTACTGTATTTAAAAATCTTACCCACCCCAAACTTTTGAACGGTAATGTATGAAATGAGTTTGTTTTAGATAGGTGGTACAACTCAGCACTGATACAAAAAATTAATTGGACATTAGGCCTATGTCTTCACATTTATACTATTATTAGTCCTTTTTTGTGTTTGGATCTCACAGAGCAATCGCTTTTATCAAAATTCAATTTTCCTCATGTTTAAAAAAAGCTTTGTTGTCCCCCAAAGCGTTCTCGAGAAATTCTTTAACTAGTGCCGAGGCCTGATATTTTCTATGGATTCTTTTCAGTGGGCTCTGCTGCATCTATCTTAACGCTGCGCCAATATCTCCACAGATTAAAACCTTTGTTTCTGCCTCAAAGTGTTCACTTCACTGAGCAACTGTCTCCGTCGAGGCCAAGTAGAGCCGATAGATTGGAAACCCTCTGAACCTCTTTCAAAGTATCTTTCTCTCCCCCATGGGATTCTTACCTTTGGCATCATCCTCTGTCCTTCAAGCTGTGCTTCAGAAACACGACAGGACTGGAATGATGGATCACCTTAGACCCACGCACAAGGACGACAGGCAGGGAGGGATGGGCTGATACTGGGGAAGGGGTGGCTGTCCCTCAACTCTCCTCTGGCAGGTCCAGTGCTTTGTCAGCCTCCTTTCATAATTTTTTGCCAGTGGATCATACCACTGCTACAGGGGAAACACAGATGCATGGTCCCCTTGGACGTGATTGTGGATGTTAGGAGGGGCAGTGCAGCGATAATAACCAACTGCAGAACCGCAGAGCCATATGTCACAGCAGTCTGAGGACAGCAGCGCCAGTCTCAGACCAATGTTGGGGTGGAGCTTATAGCGTCATTAAGGGTAGGGTTAGTGGTTGAAGCGGAATATGTGATTAACTTCCGGTCTGACGCTGCTGGCCAGGCGCTGCTGTCCTCAGACTGCTGTGATGTGTGGTTCTGCGGTTCTGCAGTTAGATATACTGTATCTCGTCTCATGAGGGAAATATTTTATCCTAAACCACCAAAACATCACATTTGTGGCATTCCCAATTCAGTTAAGAGAATTCTGGCAAAACCTTAAAATCATGTGTTTGAATGCAAAAATTTGCATAGAAATTGCTTAGTATATTTTATTATGTTTATGTTACGGATATACTAGTATAGATATTTTTGTCAAGGGCCAATGGTAGTACATCTTAAAGGGATAGTTCACCCAAAAATGAAAATTATCCCATAATTTACTCACCCTCAAGCCATCCTAGGTGTATATGACATTTTTCTTTCAGATGAATTCAATTGGAGTTATATTAAAAAATGTACTGGCTAATCCAAGCATTATAATTGCAGTGAATGGCAGCCCAAAATTTAAAGCTAGATATTTTACTTTATAATGTGTTAAATATGGATATTTTTCTTTCACAAACCCATCGATTCACTTCAGAAGGCCTTTATTAACCCCCCGGAGCCGTGTGGATTACTTTTATAGTGGATGGATGCACTTTTTTGGGCTTCAAATTTTGGGCTGCCATTCACTGCCATTATAAAGCTTGGAAGAACCAGGACATTTTTTTTAAAGCATGGATTTAATGTAAACAATAGATCTACATAATATTCACATATGCAGTTCATAAGGGGCATAATAGCTTTACAGTTACAGCATGAAATAATATTTAAACCTATAAAATTTTATTTACATTTACATATACATATACATTTAAACAACAATTCTGACTTTTTTCTTGCAATTGCGAGTTATCACAATTCTGAGGGGGGAAAAAGTCAGAATTCAGGGATATAAACCCACAATACTGAGGGGAAAAAGACAGAATATCGAGTTTATATCTTGCAATTCTGACATTTCTTCTTAGAATTGTGAAATATAAACTTGGAAATGCAAGAAAAAAAGTCAAAATTGTAAGATATAAACTCAAATTGTTTTATTATGTGGCTTCCATAGAGTGCTACTGCAGAACTGTCATTTTCTGCCACCAGGTAGGCTCCGGTAACAAAATACGTCATCACTGTTTACAAACACAAAACAGGTCTATGTTCCACAGAAGAACGTAAGTCATACAGGTTTGGAATTACATTAGGGTGAGTAAATGATTATAGAATTTTATTTTTGGGTGAACTATCCCAACTTTTCATATTTCAGTGTTTCACTGAGGATTAATGAGATTTAAGAGCTACCTCAGAGAGGAAAAATTTTAGTGAATAAAGACTAAAGAAGGCCCGTTCACATCAAGAGCAATAACTATAAAGAGAATTATATTAGCATCAACACCAATGCACAATAATGTTCTGTTTATTATAAGCGTGTACTGCAGTTACATGTATGTCGTCTGCCACTTTAAATGCCCCAACTATCGTCATCCATGTAATTTTTCAAGTCTAAATTGGTCTATTTCCTGTGAATGTGCGAGACTTCCAATTCATTAGCCGCTATAGGTAAATATCTAGAAGAATAAAAAACTGCAGTAAACAACAGTAAAACTATTTGCGCTACAAACCTGTGTGTTTATGATTACGATAACTAATTAATATAATATAAGAAATACTAGTTTGCAACATCAAGAAGCATTACAGACTGTTTTTGTACAGCTAAAATAACTGAAAGCATCTGACACCGGAAGCCTTTGCACATTTAATTTAGAAATGGCTGTACCCACTCTTTTACGTTAAAAATAAGGTGGATAGCTTTAGTGTGGACTCGTACTATTATAACGATTATTAAAGGGCACATAACACACAGTTTCTGCCAATCTCATGTTAATCTTGAGTACCTATAGAGTAGTATTGCATCCTTCATATCACTGAAGAGTCTTTAGTTTTATCAGATTTATAAAAGACAGCTGTATCGATTCTTTCCGAAAACACCCGAGCTAGTGGAGGCATGCAGTGGGTGGAGCTAAAGAGTCACGAACACACACACACACACACACACACACACACACACACACACAATCAACATGGCATTATTCCTGGATAACTTTTGATTCACTGTATGTTCGTGTTGTTTACATTATATGCACTTACGCGCCGATTGCCAACAAAACACAGACATTTGATGCAGTTTCACTCACCGCCTGCGGTTTCAACTCATGACCGGGAACAAACAAACACACTTGCAGAACTCCTTTGCTGCTGCGGATAAACAAACTGCATCCACTGTTCTCTTAACGCTGGGTTATTTGGGAAGCTGAACAAGGTTATCTTTCCCTCACAACCATAAACACACTACTTTAGTGACATTGTTGATTTCATGGTCTAAATGACAGCGCAGCCGACGGCTCCTGTAACCCGAATGAAGCACGTTGACGGGCGCACGCACTGATCTGGGAGAAGTGCCCATACAAGGAATTTCACCCTTTTTGACGTAATACATGGCCATAATCGAAAAAAACTTTCAGAAACTTGTTCGAATCCTGAAGGAGTTTATTTGCCACAGAAATACTCCATCATACGTCCAACTCATTTTTGAAATTTTGGCCATTTTTAGCATGAGAATCCAACCCTTTAACAGTGTAAATAAGTCAGAATACATTAAATAGCATTAGACGCCCCCTTTAAAACATTATAGTTACAGTTATCATCCTTGGTGTCAACAGGCCTTTGTAAGCAGTGGAATCATACAACACAATATAAAGAGTGTCATTTTGGTGGTGTTGGAGAAAAGTTGCTAAAGTCCTTCGTCATTAGTTCCTTAATTAGTCTTTGTCCTTCCTTGCATGTTATACACCAGGAAGCTTGGCAGAATCAGTACAACGAGATTGGTAAAATCATGTTTGATGAGGTCTCTGGATTGTCATCATCAGTGCAATTGAGAATCCTGATTATGAATACATTTTCCATGACGAAAGATGACTTTGAAGATGGAGTCACAAAGTATTTCTACAAAATATGACCTCTGCTGGCTTATTTCCACTTGAGTCACTTTTCTTTAGAGGATTAGGAAAAATAATATGATCTCCTTCTTCACAGCTGTCCTGATTTGCCCTGTGCTTAAGTAAGATGATATGCATCATATCTGATTATTTTTTTATTGCTGAATCACATTTCTTGGGTAATGAGATAGCAGCTAGACACATATGTAGCCATTTTTGCTATGAAGTAAGATCAGTTTTATTTGTTTGTTAGATCTGTCATTTGCCATATGGCACTGCCAAAACGTTTGATCAGTCATGGCCTGTAGCCCCATCCTCGTCTGCAATGACTGTATCAGCACTACACACCTCCATCTTGATATGAGTCAGTCAGCCACCTCTGCGTATGAGCGAGTCAGAATGATGGAGAGGTGTAGACAGCGAAATGAAAAGCTATGGATGGAAGGATGGATAATGCAACAAAGAGCTGACACAGGAGAAAAGATGAAGAAGTGCCTGTTGGTGAGGAATGGCACAGAGTACAAGACCAGACAGGTTTATTATTCCAGGCATCGTTTGGATTTCCCTGTTTTGTACACTGGAATTGTAATATTTTCCCTTTGAACTTGACCAACAAAGAGTAACACCAAACAATGATGTGATATTGACTTCTTATGAGTGAAAGTATGGGAGGAGAAAATGTAGAAAACTGAATGGGAGACGTCGTAACGCTCAATGTGTCGGCTATTTACAGCAATTTACATTCTAATATGATTCGCGATATAGAGTTAGTTTTATCCATGGCTCAGCTTACTGTATTTATAAGGTATAATTCACTCAAAAATGTAAATTCTGTCATCATGTACTCACCCTCATGTCTTACAGTAGTGGCCAAAAGTGATGTCTGGCCTAGGAAAATTGACATCTTCACCCTTTATTCAAATTATTAAACAAAATTTGTAAGCATATTGTGTAGTTGCACTTGGAGTCAATTGTGATAACGCAGTGAAACATGCCAAAATGTCCAGACATGGCTGTCACAGAAAGAAATTATGAACTCATGCAAAAACAAGAGAGAACCAATAAAACGTTGTAGTCAATGTATGCTTTTTCCTGTGAACTTTTTGTTTTTCCTATGCATTTGTTTTGCATAGTAAAATAAAACCTGTAGCTGTAGTTTACCCCTTTTTTGCCAAATAATTTTGTCAGATAAACACCATAACAGTTTAATGTTTTGTTCTTCTATCATATTTAAAGTATTTAAAAATACAAAATATGTATCTTGGGTCACAAAGAAAATATATTCATTTATTTTTTTCATTTCAGCTTTAGTTTTAGTAATTTTAGTAGTTCAACTTATTTCAGTTAGTTGACAAGACAACATTTCTAATTTTATACATTTATAATTTTAAAGTTTTTCCATCTAATGTTTATATTGTAATATTGTAAGACTTACTGTAATGTGATTTTAAAAAAATAAGAAAAAACAGATTTTTGTACCCTTTAACATTTAAATAATTTTTTTTCCCTTTCATTTTTGAAAACCTTATAATTTGCAGATTGTCTAGTTTTCAAAATTGCCGGGTCTCAGCTGTTTTCTTTCCCATTTTATCGATTGCGTTTGCCTGTGTGCTTCTCTCTGCTTCTATTAACCATTTTATCTCCAATTTTGACTTTGACTTAGGGTTTTGATTAAATGTTAAACTGTTAGCCTGATTGCATAAGATCCACTCTGTGTTTTTTATGGAAGAAGTGTTTCATTTATTTATTTTTATGCTGTATTTTATCCCACCTTGTTGAGTTGGTTATGTAACTACCCTTTCCCTTGACACTCTTAATGGGGGAGGTGTAGACGGGAGGAGGACTTGTGTGAACTCTGTTGCTTACTGTTAATTACTTGGATAGTTAGACTAGACTAGAAGCCTCTCTTGTGTACTGCCCAATCTTTCTCATTGCCGTTTCTCTCTTTTTTTTTTTTTTTTTTCCTCCCTTTGGCAGCATAATTTCTTGACTAAAATTAGACAGGAAGATGCAATGAAACCGTAATCTAAAAGGGGATACAAAGAGGTTGACACATAATTTGGAGCTTTTAATTGAAAGGAGCGTAGCAATAGAGATGCAAGCTGGGATTTGATCAGCGATGCTGTTAGTGAATTTTCGTGTTCACAGATCAGGCTAAACAGAAGTTCCTGTTCCTGTCTGTTCTCTATACATCATTTAACATGGCCCTTTCTGAATTGCTACTGAAAAATAATCATTATACAACTGTTAGTTCCAGTCCTCGAATCTGATTGGTTGAGCAGCTTTCCAAAAGATCTGATATAACAATCCAACAGCACTGGGGATGTTTCACTGATTGTCTCACTCCACTTGTCTGTTTGCATGTTACATACTGCATTCTTATACTTATTTTAAGTTGTTGACACGTATGTATGTAAGTAGTGTTGTCTCGATACTGGAATTTCCAACTTCGATACGATACCTTGGAAAATATCGATATTCTGTACCATTTTCGATACCATGGAGAAAACTGCCATATATACCACCACACAGATAATTTATCTATAAATTTTTTGATAATTTGGGTAATTTTGTTGCAGTAGCTTACACATAGCACAGGGACTCTTTACGTGTGTTGAATTTAGTTCAACACACGTTGAACTAAATTTACAAAAATTACAAACAATATCACAAATAAATAAAATAGAATAACGAGACAAATGAAATAAACACGGCTTTAAGTTTTTCAGGTGGGTCTAACAGTAGTATTCAGGTAAGAGATAGGCTACAGAAAATGAAAGTAATCAAATATAAAATAACACTGGATAGTCTTCATTGTAAAAATTTAATTAATGCTTACAATTAAAGTTACAAAAGGTATTCAGTCAAGAGCAGTAAGTGATTTTCTATTTGTATTTTGTTCTTTGATTAACATGACAGACAGCAGCAGGAATATTAGACTGCTGTCACTTTAAGAGTTTAATGCACAGGCCTAATATACTGGTACACAACATGCGTTTTCTTTCTCAGCTATTTATGTTCCAAATCTGACTGTATTACTATTTACCTGAATACTTGCCAAGATGGGCATTTTGACATAATTTTGTATGTATTTGATCGTTTAAGGGAAATAAGCCACGAAAAAGAAGTCAATTTGGTACTCCCAAGCTGTTTGAGAGGCAGCTTTATGAGAGCGCCACTTATATAGATCAGTGTTGCATGCGCTTTTGGTGTGAGTTTAATGGTCTTGCATAAGCGTGAAGCTCAACTTCCATAATGAACTGAAAACGCTCGTTCTGCTCCGCTCGCTCCACGCCAGTGGACACGCAGTGTTACTCATCTCATTTGCTCTGTTTGAATAGTGCTTGTATTGCACATAATTTTAGTCATTCCCACAGGTTTCGCTAGTGGGTACACGCCGTGAGTGAGAGGAAGCGGGCGTATGTCAATTTGTGTCACTCTTTTACGCTATTCACATTGTTGGGCTATTCACACAGTGCATTGCTTCCAGGTTCTACGGCAGAACGCCGGCTCACTATTGGCTGAGCACCACATGCATGCGTGGATCACGTAGGAGAGTGTCACGGAAGAGATTGTTGAATAAAGTCGTTATTTTTGTTCGTTTTTTTGCGCACAAAAAGTATTCTCGTCACTTCATAACATTTAAGGTTGAACCACTGGAGTCACATGGACTATTTTAACAATCTCTTTACTACCTTTCTGGGCCTTGAAAGTGGTCGTTGTGTTGCTGTCTATGTGGGGTCAGAAAGCTCTCAGATTTCATCAAAAATATCTTAATTTGTGTTCTGAAGATGAAAGGTCTTAGGTTTGGAACAACATGAGGGTGAGTAATTAATGACAGAATTTTCATTTTTGGGTAAACTAACCCTTTAACATTATAACAACAGCGTTTCAGGCCTTCCTGCTTAGGTCTCTCCAGCACTGGAAAGCTTTTCTAATATTAATGTGGGTCTTAAAGCTCTTGCCTGATCATAACCCTTCTTTTTCCAGTGATATTCCTCTGACCTTTTCTCTTTTGTAATGTCTCTCAGTATCTCTTTCTACAGTCATTCTTCAAATCTCCCTCTTGCTCTCTCTCCTCCCCCATCATGGGTGAGTCATGAGTATTGCTGATTGGCTATTTAATGTGTTGTGGTGCACGGTCCAATCCACTTTCAACAGTGTCGCTTACTGCACCTTTAAGCTGCGAAAGAGATCTCACACTGTTCCCCCAGGCGGCTTTCTGTGTGTGTGGTCTGAGACGGAGCAACAAGCAACTTTGAACTTAGGGTGCGCACCTAAACAGTCAATTACACACACACACACACACACACACACACACACACACACACACACACACACACAAAATCTCAAAATGCTCGACTTAAATGAACATAAACAGTTGGGAAAATTGAATGCGTGTCAGTATATTAGATCTGTACTTTAGATCTTAAAGTGACAGCAGCCTGTTATACTTGCTGCAGTCTCTGTAAATAGCCCCTTTCACACACACAGTCTTCACTGGTAAATTACCGGTAACAGATCGTGTGTGAAGAGGACCTTTTAAAAAATACTGGTAATGTGCTCTGTGTGAACGCAGAATGAAGATTACTGGTATTTTCACATATACAAAGTCAAGAACCTGATGACGTAAGAAGTCTGCTTTGGGCCAATCATAAAGACTTATGAAGATGATGTGATTACTCTGCGCTATTTACAGTAAGCTTTTTATTAGTTTTTCTATTTAAATATGCGCCAAATTATCATCTTTGACCATTGTGCCACGTCTAGCAGTTTTGCTGCTGTCACCAGTATTGCTGTGTGAAAGGGGCTAATGTTAATAAAAAAAAGTTTTAAAAAACGAAGAGAAAATCACTCACTGCTCTTGACTGAATAACTTTCAATTTCTGTAGAGTATTAGCTGAATAGGCCTCAAGTCAGAATTAACTTCTTGTTTATTGTTAACTGTTATATAAAAGCAATATCATATTGCTTAAAAATAGCTGAATGATTTGGGTTTGAGGACATTATAATATAGTTATTTCAGTCCATCCCCCAAAGTTGTCTTTTATCCAAGCTTTGGCTGTATTGATCAAGGGATTAATACAGTATACACACCCTGTAGACATTTTAAGGCCAGCCAGGGTTATTCCTCTGGCGTCTTCAGAGCAGTGTGGTTTCTAATTAACCATCTTGGCTTATTATGACTTAAAATACACTAGATTAGCTCAAATAGACCTTAGGAGAATGGACATTTATTGCCTACGCTCAAGAGTTGGCTAAATGAGCTATCAGGGGAGATGCTTGATTTGCTGCATCATCCTGTACACAAAGCACCCAGGTGTCTCTTCTGCACGGTAATCACGTCTGTTATGATGCTGCATAAGCAATCCTAAATATAAGCATATTAAGGGATCATCTGTCTCTTTTATTTATGATTTCTCTTAACTTCTGCAGTGGAAAACTCAGATGTTTCCTAATACTTTCTGCGGTCATTGCGGTATGTCCTTTTATTTGACTGATATGAATTCATTTGTTCTTTTGAAGATCCCACAAATTGCACTCCTAAATCATCGCGCTACATTGATAAATGACCACAGTCTATAGTTTTATCTCATAACATTCTGAATGACTGACGGGATTTCTTCAGTGGCCTGCTGCCATCCCAAGTGTCCTTCTCTCACTAAATCCAGCCAATAAATAGAGGCACTGTTGTAAAGGGAGAGTGTGAGGTCTGAACTTTGACCTCGGTCCCTGTGCAGCTGTTTTCTACCCTTGGCCTTTTATTACAACTCATTAATCATTGGTGGTTTTTCAGGGCTAAAATGTAATGCAAAAAAATATTTAAAATTTGGTAAAATAAAAATATCACACAGCATCTTAAAAATATGGCACTTATGAAATGAGATGCTGAAAAACAAAAATGCAATGCAACAATTAAAAAATATTGCAAACTTGACTGGAAAGTGGAAAAGAGAATTTAATATTTTATATTATAATATTTGTAATGTATTTTTTTAATCTGTCACAATCAAATAATGGCTTTGAATTATCTTCATTTTCAGGCTTTTTTTAAGCAAATATTGATAAAAGCAATTAATAACTAATATATATATAATTATATATATATATATATATATATTATATTATATTATATATATATATATGACTCTGGACTGCTGAGTTTGAGTCCACACATCAAAAGGAAGAGGAACGGCCTCCACGCGCTCCAGGCCCACAGTGCTTTGTCATTACGGTGCAGGCAGACAAACAGCTGCTGTGATAGGCCTGTGTTCCATAGCCATGCTGGACTTACGACGCACAGCACACTTTCAATTATATGGGCCGTGGGCAGGGCGCCAGGCTGTGTGGAGATGGGTGCTTTCCAATTACACGGCAGGGCTCGGCTGCAAAGTGAATGAGCTGCGGCCGAATACACAGACACGCTTACGTTTTAGCCCACACACAGGCTTGTATGTGAGGGTGCCGTGACCGATCGCACAACTGGCTTTATAAGGATATGTTTAACATCAGGAATAACTCTGTGTAATAAATCACTCTCTCAGCTAATGAAGTGTATGTGTCAAATGATGGTTTGAGAAGTTTAAAGCCGTTATGATTCTCTACTGAGGTTTGTTAGCCTGTCTTGGGAGAAACTTTATAGAGCTTATAGAGCTTATTTATATAGCTTATTGATTCGTTTAACACAAGGTTCTTGCTCCCTGCATCCTATGAAAGGAGAAACTGACAGGAGATCTAATCCAATGGTTTTAATGGATTTCAATAGTTGACTTGGCACTGGTTACTCGTCCTGTCTGAATTAAAAGGTTACTTGTGGAGTCGTCATACTTTTTTTTTTAAATGTATTTTGTGCACTAGGTGAGATAAAACATGACCAAAGGAAAGAAAATGCTTTGTTGCGTTTATAATCACTTGTTATATACACCGATCAGGCATAACATTATGACCTATTAGGAATATTCCTAATATTGTGTTGGTCCCCCTTTTTCTGCCAAAACAGCCCTGACCCGTCGAGGCATGGACTCCATTAGACCCCTAAATGTGTGCTGTAGTATCTGGCACCAAGATGTTAGCAGCAGATCCTTTAAGTCCTGTAAGTTGTGAGGTGGGGCCTCCATGGATCGGACTTGTTTGTTCAGCACATCCCACAGATGCTCAATTGGATTGAGGTCTGGGGAATTTGGAGGCCAAGCCAACACCTCAAACTCGTTGTTGTGCTCCTCAAACCATTCCTGAACCATTTTTGCTTTGTGGCAGGGCGCATTATCCTGCTGAAAGAGGCCACAGCCATCAGGGAATACCGTTTCCATGAAAGGGTGTACATGGTCTGCAACAATGCTTAGGTAGGTGGTACGTGTCAAAGTAACATCCACATTGATGGCAGGACCCAAGGTTTCCCAGCAGAACATTGCCCAAAGCACACATTGCCTCTGCCGGCTTGCCGCCTTCCCATAGTGAATCCTGGTGCCATGTGTTCCCCAGGTAAGCGACGCACCCGGCCATCCACGTAAAATAAAACGTGATTCATGGTAGGATTTTTAAAAAATGTTTTTGAAAGAAGTCTGTTATGCTCACCAAGGCTACATATTATTTAGCAAGCGTACCAGTTATTTTATTTTACATGAAAATAATAATTCTAAAAATTATTCTAAAAAAAAAAAAAACGACCATCAGAGTGTTGCTAGATGGGACAACTCAATAATTTGACTAGCCAAATTTAAACACATGAACTTGATTTCTGTCGCAACATTTTAGAAAGCGCCATTTAAACTACTATAATTGAGCTTAATTAAACATAATTATCAAAGACACTTTTGAAAAAAAAAATTTGCTTTTAAAATGTATTTGTCTCAGAAATCTGTGGGGGCATGTGGTTCACATCCTTCAATTTGAATGGCCATGATGTTTCTGGTTAGTCAGAACACAGTGAGGTCATAATCAGGCTTCTTTCAATTTCAGTATTCTATTCCATTCTGCCTTTAGAAAAGAGCTGTCAATCAAAGCCTCCCTGACACACATTTGTACAAAAAGACTCGACCTGTGGGAAAAATTACCCTGACAGATCTCTATATGACTCAGTCATTCTACTGCTTGTAAGTGCTGACCTGTGGATCACAGCAAGGAACAATCCCTTTAAATTTAAGGAAAGAAGATATCATTTTATGACAGATCGCAATGTTATGTTTTTCATGACAGGTTTTCTTATATAAAATAATTCCAAACAATTACACTGATCTATTCTTGCATATTTTTCAGATCAAAGATCATTGCCTGCTTCTCTTAATTATTCAAACTCAGCCTTAGCTACACATATGTTGCTTCTTGTTAGATGTGCATGTAAGAGCTCATTTGGCAAAAAATGCGGTGGAAAACACATGGCAAGGAGAGTGATTTTTCTATATTAAGACAGTGTTATGTGTATGTGTGAGAGAGAGCAGCTGAACGTGAATAATGATGTGCGTGTGCACGTGTGAATCTGTGTTTGTGTGTGCTGTGGGGCGTAGACACACGGGGCAATTACAGGTACAAAAAGCACTCCTTTTAGAGCTGTAAAGAGTGTTTCCATGGTGATGGGGTCATCCCGTCAGGACCAAAGAGGGAGGAGAACGCTAATAGTTTGAGCCGGTCACCTCTCGCCAGCCTGGGGGGTAAAGTGCAGGTGTTAACACAAGAGGATCCCTTGGTATTGCATCTCCGTGTGAATGCTATTTTCACTCTTTCTTGTCTTCTTTGAACACCAGTTGTTGTAAAGCATGTCTCAAAACTAAGGGGAAGTGGAGATGCTGCGTGTAGCCTCCCGTTTCTTCCATTTCAGAGCGGCAGGAGTCTCGCCATGCTTCATGTAATCAGTGTTTATTTTTAGCCCAGCTCTCTCGGTTTTCGAAAGAGAAAAGGCCATTCGGATAAATGGGTTTTTTATCATTAGTCACAGACAAAAGAATAGGCAACAGCAGGGCTAGTCTCATTGTGCTGGGTCCGTGAATGGTTGTCGCACAGTTAGGGGTTGACATAGTGCTTTACTGGCTCAGTGGAGTTCCAGTAAAGGCTGACTTACACTCCTCAGTCTTTGTAAAGCCCTGGCGTTGTGTGTGTTTATGAGCTTAGGCCAGCGGTACAGAAAGAGATAAATTCCGGGCCCAAACGGTGTCGATAATGCTCGTTACAGTCCATAATGAGGTCACAGGCGCACTGTCTGGCCCTGATAAAGATTTATAGAGCCTGTGACTCATTGGAGTCCCTCTGTATCCGGGCCCGCGCTGTGCAGCACTGCCACCGCTGGACACAGGAAGTGACATGCTGGGCGCCCTGCTGCTTTCACTGAAATCGTACTCGTATGCTATTGCTGGCCCTTTCCATGAAAAGGGTACAAATTACTTTTTTAAATTTACTTTTTTTTAAAAAAGCATTAGAGGCACAAATCACATTTTGTTTTATTTTTTTAAGAATCATGTAATATATTAGCTAATTAAAAATTAACCAAGCATGAAATGTAGCTTTTTTTTTTAACATTAATAAATTATTTATATAATTTATTTATATAAATTATTATTATTATGATTATTATTATCATGTAAATTGTTCAAAAGTTTGGGTGCGGTGAAATTTTAAAATGTTTTTAAAAGAAGACTCTTCTGCTTACTGCTGCATCTATTTGATTAAAAAATAGTTTAAAAAAAAAACAGTAATATTTAAAATATTACTAATAAAAATATTACTTATATATTAAGTAATATATATTACAATGTAAAATAATTGTTTTCTATGTAAAGTATTTTTTTCCTGTAAAGGTGATGCTGAATTTTCAGCATTTTCAGAATTTTCATTACTCCAGTCTTCAGTGTCACATGATCCTTCAGAAATCATTCTAATATGCTGAAATAATAACATTTCTCATTATTTTTAATGTTGAAAACCATTTTGCCTGCGGAAAAAAAGTGTCACTTTTTTCAGAATTTCCGATAAATAGAAAGTTTAAAACAACAGCATTTATATAAAAAAAGAGAACTTTACTGTTACATTTGATTAATGTGTCTATGCTGAATAAAAGTATTAATTTCTTTGGGAAAAATGTGACTGACCTCAAGATTTTGAACTATATATATATATATATATATATATATATATATATATATATATATATATATATATATATATATAAATAAAAAATATTGTTCAAATATAATATATAATAGATATATAAAATAGGTAATTATTTTTCAGAAATGGCAAACATCATATAAAATTAATAGAAAACAGCTCATGTAATATTTAGTTTGACCTCTTGTGGTTGATGATCAAGATTTCTGAAGGTTAACAGCCTCCTTTTACTGACCGTTTGAGAAAAAAAATGTTTCAGGCCCTATTTTGTACCCTATTCGTGGAGAGTGTCTGCCACTGCTGTTTCCTGAGAATTGTGCTTAAGAGCAGTATGTTCGGTTGAGACAGCTGTCCTTGACCCTGAAATCTTTTCAGCTAGTGCTCTGTACAGAACCTGCACAAGGTTCAGTCCTCAGCTGTGACACACAGAAAGATGTGATGGAACAATGTGTCCGCATGAAATCTGTCGCAAGTATCTGAACAGCTTCTCAGTACGCCAGCACAGTGTCTTTTTAGTTTCTGTTGAACATTCTTAAAGGGATAGTTCACCCACAAATGAAAATTAGCCCATAAATTAGCCCATGGAATTCCTGCCCTCAGTTAAATTGAGTTTGCAAAAATAACTCATCTAAACTATGCTTGTTGTTATTTAATAGTTTTCCACTTACACTTGTAGAGCAAATAGTTAATTTACTAAGGTAAATTAAATCGATAAATGTGTTCACCTTACATAATAAACTTTTATAAATATAACGTAACATTATTAAGTAAACTGCACATATAAATATTATGTAACAGTGACAAATTCAAATGGTTTGTATTTACTCAAAGAAATTTTGTCAGCTTTACTTGAATTTCTTTTGTTCATATAACTAAATTGTTATTTGTAAAAATTATTCAATATACAGTGGGGAGAACAAGTATTTGATACACTGCCGATTTTGCAGGTTTGCCCACTTACAAAGCATGTAGAAGTCTGTAATTTTTATCATAGGTACACTTCAACTGTGAGTGACGGAATCTAAAACAAAAATCCAAAAAATCACATTGTATGATTTTTAAGTAATTAATTAGCATTTTATTGCATGACATAAGTATTTGATACATCAGAAAAGCAGAACTTAATATTTGGTACAGAAACCTTTGTTTGCAATTACAGAGATCATACGTTTCCTGTAGTTCTTGACCAGGTTTGCACACACTGCAGCAGGGATTTTGGCCCACTCCTCCATACAGACCTTCTCCAGATCCTTCAGGTTTCGGGGCTGTCGCTGGGCAATACGGACTTTCAGCTCCCTCCAAAGATTTTCTATTGGGTTCAGGTCTGAAGACTGGCTAGGCCACTCCAGGACCTTGAGATGCTTCTTACAGAGCCACTCCTTAGTTGCCCTGGCTGTGTTTTTCGGGTCGTTGTCATGCTGGAAGACCCAGCCATGACCCATCTTCAATGCTCTTACTGAGGGAAGGAGGTTGTTGGCCAAGATCTCGTGATACATGGCCCCATCCATCCTCCCCTCAATACAGTGCAGTCGTCCTGTCCCCTTTGCAGAAAAGCATCCCCAAAGAATGATGTTTCCACCTCCATGCTTCACGGTTGGGATGGTGTTCTTGGGGTTGTACTCATCCTTCTTCTTCCTCCAAACACGGCGAGTGGAGTTTAGACCAAAAAGCTCTATTTTTGTCTCCTCAGACCACATGACCTTCTCCCATTCCTCCTCTGGATCATCCAGATGGTCATTGGCAAACTTCAGACGGGCCTGGACATGCGCTGGCTTGAGCAGGGGGACCTTGCGTGCGCTGCAGGATTTTAATCCATGACGGCGTAGTGTGTTACTAATGGTTTTCTTTGAGACTGTGGTCCCAGCTCTCTTCAGGTCATTGACCAGGTCCTGCCGTGTAGTTCTGGGCTGATCCCTCACCTTCCTCATGATCATTGATGCCCCACGAGATGAGATCTTGCATGGTGCCCAAGACCGAGGGAGACTGACCGTCATCTTGAACGTCTTCCATTTTCTAATAATTGTGCCAACAGTTGTTGCCTTCTCACCAAGCTGCTTGCCTATTGTCCTGTAGCCCATCCCAGCCTTGTGCAGGTCTACAATTTTATCCCTGATGTCCTTACACAGCTCTCTGGTCTTGGCCATTGTGGAGAGGTTGGAGTC
The DNA here is from genome assembly GCA_039654105.1 of Coreius guichenoti. Taxonomy (NCBI): domain Eukaryota; kingdom Metazoa; phylum Chordata; class Actinopteri; order Cypriniformes; family Gobionidae; genus Coreius; species Coreius guichenoti. The sequence continues at coordinate 18,470,926 of CM077183.1, forward strand.
TGTTTGATTGAGTGTGTGGACAGGTGTCTTTTATACAGGTAACGAGTTCAAACAGGTGCAGTTAATACAGGTAATGAGTGGAGAACAGGAGGGCTTCTTTAAGAAAAACTAACAGGTCTGTGAGAGCCGGAATTCTTACTGGTTGGTAGGTGATCAAATACTTATGTCATGCAACAAAATGCAAAATAATTATTTAAAAATCACACAATGTGATTTTCTGGATTTTTGTTTTAGATTCCGTCTCTCACAGTTGAAGTGTACCTATGATAAAAATTACAGACCTCTACATGCTTTGTAAGTAGGAAAACCTGCAAAATCGGCAGTGTATCAAATACTTGTTCTCCCCACTGTAGTTGCGTGGAACCACTTGACACTGCTTTTTTTTAAGTAAATTCAACAAGTCATTTTTTTGAGTGTATGACATTCTTCTTTCAGTACAATCGGAGTTATATTAAAAAATGCCCTGGCTCTTCCAAGCTTTATAATGGCAGTGAATGGCTGTTTCGAAGTCAATAAAAGTGTATCTATCCATCATAAAAGTGCTCCACACGGCTCCGGGGGGTTAATAAAGGCCTTCTGAAGCGATGCATTTTTGTGTAAGAAAAATATCCATATTTAAAACTTTTCCGCTAACTGTTGTACGCGTGTTTACGAGAGACTGGCGTTTCAGCGTATGACGTAGGATGCTCCGGTGAGAATAAGCTAGTTTTGTTTTGCTCTATCTTCTGCGCTACCCCTGCATACATCATACGCTGGAACGCCAGTCTCTCGTGAACACGCGTACAACAGTTAGCGGAAGTTAGAGATTACAGTTTGTAAAGTTTTAAATATGGATATGTTTCTTACACAAACGCATCTCTTCACTTCAGAAGGCCTTTATTAACCCCCCTGAGCCGTGTGGAGCACTTTTATGATGGATAGATGCACTTTTATGGACTTCAAAACAGACTTCACTGCCATTTTAAAGCTTGGAAGAGCCAGGACATTTTTTAATATAACTCCGATTGTATTCGTCTGAAAGAATGTCATATACACCTAGGATGACTTGAGGGTGAGTAAATCATGGGCTAATTTTCATTTTTGGGTGAACTATCCCTTTAACTCTTAATTCATTTTTAATTTTAATTTCAACAACCAATTGTAAATATGGTAAATACGGCTTTGTAGCTGTACATTGCTATTTGACAGAAATATGCTCTGCTCTAGCTTTTGCATTTCTTGTGTTTATTCTTTCGTTTCTGCTAATATTATTGGATCCTATAAGATGAATAGCTTTGCCTTATTATGCTTGAAATAAAAGCTGCAGGATTAAATGTAACGTCAAGCCAGCTTGATTTCCTTCTCAGACATTTTGCAGTGGGACGTATTCATGTTTGTGCAAATGCTTTGTTTTATGTAGGAAATGCCCTGAGCGCTTCTTTTAGAGGTGATCAGCAGTGTACACTGCCAGGAGATGCTGCAGCTCCCCACCTTCTCCTGCACATGTACTACACACAGAGCCAAGATCAGCAGGAGGAAACACACACAGTTATTCACCCATGGGGCAAACCTGTTGGCGCGTGGTCGAATCAATCATATTAATGCCATATCCTCAGACTCGCGCACACACACACACACACGAGTGTACTACACAGCCTGTTATTTACACACAGTGCACAATACACACATATAAGCAAATACTAATATACAGAAGACACTACTCTAAAAAACAAGCCCATGAGGGCTTCTTATTTTAAAAAGAGAAACAATGAAACAAAATGTTTTTGGGGGATGTTTGTTCTCATTAGGTCATTGCAGTGGCCTAATTTGGTGTTCCAGACACACCTGATTTATTCTCATTCTTCAGCTCAGAGTGCCGGTAGCTAGGAGCCACATATCGACTTTAGTTATGCTGTGGTGCCACAGACAAACAAAATATCTCTGTTTTCTCTTGCAGAGCTGCTACATAATTAAATCCTGTGGAGATCATGTAGCTAATTAGACACACATGCAGTGTGTTTAACTGAATGATGAGAGGAACAATCAGGGCAACGATTATTTGAGTTTAAATTGAGGTTAAAAAGTGTTTAGGAGGTATTTATTTTAGTATATGGACTGATAGAGTCTAATACACCACTAATTCTTTATTAAGACTAAACTGTACGGATGGTTACCAGGCCAGTTTGAGGACGTTTTAGGCCAGTTGATGGTCACTTGCCCTGTTTATATTTATTAAACTTATGTTTTTATGCCTTAAACAGTTAGTTTTCTGTGATGTATTGAACATTTTTGTTACAAATTCTGCAGATTTAAACTTGTTGTCAAGGTAAATTGGCTGGCTATATGATTTTTCTGAAATTGCTAACATACTATATATATGGCTATAAATGGGTAAAAAAAAAAAGATTATCTCGAAATTGTGACTGTTGATGAGTTTTTCCGGCACAGAAAACCAAATGTTTAACAAAAATATACTATATATATATACTCATCAGCCAATCACATGGCAGCAACTCAATGTATTTAGGCATATGATCAAGATGATCTGCTAAATTTCAAACTGAGCATCAGAATGGGGAAGAAAGGTGATTTAAGCGACTATGAATGTGGCATGGTGTTTGGTGCCAGACGGGCTTGTCTGAGTATTTCAGAAACTGCTAATCTACTGGGATTTTCACGCACAACCGTTTCTAGGGTTTACAGAGAATGGTCCTATAAAGAGAAAATATCCAGTGAGCGGCAGTTCTGTGGGTGAAAATGCCTTGAAAGTGGCCAGACTGGTTTGAGCTGATAGAAAGTCAACAGTAAATCAAATAATTATTCGTTACAACTGAGGTAGGGGTGAGCGATCTTCCCAAAATTTCATATCACGATTTTATAACAAACAATCATAATCCACAGTCTGAATTGTGATCATCCCAATTTTGTACTATCGAGAATATCCAGACTGGAGCAAGCTTATGGACTTATCTATTTGCACAGTTTAATACACAGTATTGCATTAAACAATCAGAGAGTTGTCAAAATAGTCATTAAACCCTGAGTTAAACTTTAAAACACTGCATAGTCTTCACTGTATGAATTAAATATACACTCACCTAAAGGATTATTAGGAACACCATACTAATACTGTGTTTGACCCCCTTTCGCCTTCAGAACTGCCTTAATTCTACGTGGCATTGATTCAACAAGGTGCTGAAAGCATTCTTTAGAAATGTTGGCCCATATTGATAGGATAGCATCTTGCAGTTGATGGAGATTTGTGGGATGCACATCCAGGGTACGAAGCTCCCGTTCCACCACATCCCAAAGATGCTCTATTGGGTTGAGATCTGGTGACTGTGGGGGCCATTTTAGTACAGTGAACTCATTGTCATGTTCAAGAAACCAATTTGAAATGATTTGAGCTTTGTGACATGGTGCATTATCCTGCTGGAAGTAGCCATCAGAGGATGGGTACATGGTGGTCATAAAGGGATGGACATGGTCAGAAACAGTGCTCAGGTAGGCCGTGGCATTTAAACGATGCCCAATTGGCACTAAGGGGCCTAAAGTGTGCCAAGAAAACATCCCCCACACCATTACACCACCACCACCAGCCTGCACAGTGGTAACAAGGCATGATGGATCCATGTTCTCATTCTGTTTACGCCAAATTCTGACTCTACCATCTGAATGTCTCAACAGAAATCGAGACTCATCAGACCAGGCAACATTTTTCCAGTCTTCAACTGTCCAATTTTGGTGAGCTCGTGCAAATTGTAGCCTCTTTTTCCTATTTGTAGTGGAGATGAGTGGTACCCGGTGGGGTCTTCTGCTGTTGTAGCCCATCCGCCTCAAGGTTGTGCGTGTTGTGGCTTCACAAATGCTTTGCTGCATACCTCGGTTGTAACGAGTGGTTATTTCAGTCAAAGTTGCTCTTCTATCAGCTTGAATCAGTCGGCCCATTCTCCTCTGACCTCTAGCATCAACAAGGCATTTTCGCCCACAGGACTGCCGCATACTGGATGTTTTTCCCTTTTCACACCATTCTTTGTAAACTCTAGAAATGGTTGTGCATGAAAATCCCAGTAACTGAGCAGATTGTGAAATACTCAGACCGGCCCGTCTGGTACCAACAACCATGCCACGCTCAAAATTGCTTAAATCACCTTTCTTTCCCATTCTGACATTCAGTTTGGAGTTCAGGAGATTGTCTTGACCAGGACCACACCCCTAAATGCATTGAAGCAACTGCCATGTGATTGGTTGATTAGATAATTGCATTAATGAGAAATTGAACAGGTGTTCCTAATAATCCTTTAGGTGAGTGTACAGTGATTCTTAATAAAAACCTACTAAAGTTGTTCAGTCAAGAGCAGTGAGTGATTTTGTCTTTTGTGTAACATTAAGAACACAGACAGCACATTTGCATTAGGATTTAAGACCAAATGCATGGATCTAATATAATGACACATCTGATTTCTTTCCTAACGGTTTATTCACTTAAGACATAACTGACTGTCTTTACGTAAATACTCACCAAGGTGGACATTTTGACATATTTTTGTGTATATTTGACCGTTTAGGCGCCCACCTGAAACCCCAAGTATACTTTGCTAGTCTGTGTTCCGCTCCATCTTGCAGCGACACACAGAAAGCGCCTCTTTCGCAGTTTAATGCACTTTTAATAACACTTTTTTTTTTTTTTAAATAATTTTTTAAATAATCATTTTACAACAGCCATGTTACATGATTTGACTGATTTGGACGTTAAGTTTAGGCTTTTAATGAGGGGCGAAAGCATACCTCTTTAAAGGAAAGGAACGGCATGCGGCACAATGATCATTTTATCTTGATTATCACGTTTTCGTAATCGTTGGAAACCAAAATCTAAACCGTAACAAAAAAAACGTATCAAGCAAGGTGTATTAAAGTGGCCAGTGAGTGTGTTAACAGGGCAAGAAATCCAGATTCATCTCATAAATGATGCACTCTAGTTAGTCATTTGAAGCTTTCTTTTCCCCTGCAAACCTTGAGTGTAGCCGAAACTCGTCAACCAACGGCATCTCAAACCTTTATCTTGGCACTGACTGAGAGAAACTCCCTCCACATTGATGTAATAACAAATGTGACACATCCATATCTTTCTGTAACATTTTGTTGTTCCTTTACCAATTTTAGAGAGCATAACATATTGGAGTCAGGCATTGAATCAGGCATCAAGTCAGAAAGAGGAAATGTCAGAGATTAGAGCCTGTTGAGCTCTTTATCGGAACACAGAGGGGTTTTCTGCTTTAAATGTATTCAAAACATCCTCAACAATGCCTCTGTCTAATGTGGTAATCTGGTGAATGCAGGAGTGCATATTGTTCTACAAAGGCTCATATGAATCAGAAAGAGAGCTGTCAAGGGATGCAGCTCGCTCTCTCTCTCTCTCTCTCTCTCTCTCTCTCTCTCTCTCGCTCTCTCTTGTGTCTGTGTACTATGTATTATTGGCCATGCTCAGTCAATAGGCTTCATTCAGTGTTCTCTCACTGACTTGGATCAAATGATGTGGGAGTCTGTTCAGTCAGTAGTACTAATGTCTGTGCAGTATCAGAGTGCTGGTGTCAGGCTGTGGTCACAGTTCTTTAGTCACTGGGCTCAGTCCAATGCGACTATTACATATACTTTTAATGCATTATGCATATAGCTTCTTTTAACTAAATACATAACATTTAGCGTTTCCCATTACGTTAAATTTTGACACCAAAATAGAACATTGTTTAGGCCCTTTCTAGTTTCTTTAAATATTACACAAGCTCATTGATCAAATTTGAAGCCCAATGAAATTGATCAATAACTGCAAACCACCATTTGTTATCAAACTATAGCTAGCCCCTACTGAGTGATTTGATTGGTCTAAATTTGCAACTGCGTTATCCATTCATTTGTATTATTTTTTGCTTATTTACTGTTTCTGCTAGAAAATAAAAATAAAATCATCAGTATCTGATTGTTAAACTGTATTGAGATTTCCAAGTTTATATTTGTGTTTCCTTCTAACATTGATTCTCTGTTGCTCGTGCTGTTTTATTTTGAAAAATGACCTTGTGTCTGTCTGTCTATCTGTCTTCTATCGGTCTATCTGTCTGTCGTACCATTATATCGTTCTTTATGTCTGTAAATCTGTTATATTGTTATATCATTCTTTCTAACATATCTATTGTTTTATAGTTCCATCGTTTTATCATTCTGTCTATTGTTTAATCTATTGTGCTATCTATCATTCTTATATCTATCGTCTTATCATATGTTCATTCGTTTTATTGTAAGGTTAGTTCTATCTATCTTGTTCTATCTACAATCCCGATTCCAAAAAAGTTGGGACACTGTACAAATTGTGAATAAAAACAGAATGCAATGATGTGGAAGTCTCAAATTTCAATATTTTATTCAGAATACAACATAGATGACATATCAAATGTTTAAACTGAGAAAATGTATCATTTTAAGGGAAAAATAAGTTGATTTTAAATTTCATGGCATCAACACATCTCAAAAAAGTTGGGACAAGGCCATGTTTACCACTGTGTGGCATCCCCTCTTCTTTTTATAACAGTCTGCAAACATCTGGGGACTGAGGAGACAAGTTGCTCAAGTTTAGGAATAGGAATGTTGTCCCATTCTTGTCTAATACAGGCTTCTAGTTGCTCAACTGTCTTAGGTCTTCTTTGTCGCATCTTCTGCTTTATGATGCACCAAATGTTTTCTATGGGTGAAAGATCTGGACTGCAGGCTGGCCATTTCAGTACCCGGATCCTTCTTCTACGCAGCCATGATGTTGTAATTGATGCAGTATGTGGTCTGGCATTGTCATGTTGGAAAATGCAAGGTCTTCCCTGAAAGAGACGACGTCTGGATGGGAGCATATGTTGTTCTAGAACTTGGATATACTTTCAGCATTGATGGTGCCTTTCCAGATGTGTAAGCTGCCCATGCCACACGCACTCATGCAACCCCATACCATCAGAGATGCAGGCTTCTGAACTGAGCACTGATAACAACTTGGGTTGTCCTTGTCCTCTTTAGTCCAGGTGACATGGCATCCTAGTTTTCCAAAAAGAACTTCAAATTTTGATTCATCTGACCACAGAACAGTTTTCCACTTTGCCACAGTCCATTTTAAATGAGCCTTGGCCCAGAGAAAACGCCTGTGCTTCTGGATCATGTTTAGATATGGCTTCTTTTTTGACCTATAGAGTTTTAGCCGGCAACGGCGAATGGCACGGTGGATTGTGTTCACCGACAATGTTTTCTGGAAGTATTCCTGAGCCCATGTTGTGATTTCCATTACAGTAGCATTCCTGTATGTGATGCAGTGCCGTCTAAGGGCCTGAAGATCACGGGCATCCAGTATGGTTTTCCGGCCTTGACCCTTACGCACAGAGATTGTTCCAGATTTTCTAAATCTTTGGATGATATTATGCACTGTAGATGATGATAACTTCAAACTCTTTGCAATTTTTCTCTGAGAAACTCCTTTCTGATATTGCTCCACTATTTTTCGCCGCAGCATTGGGGGAATTGGTGATCCTCTGCCCATCTTGACTTCTGAGAGACACTGCCACTCTGAGAGGCTCTTTTTATACCCAATCATGTTGCCAATTGACCTAATAAATTGCAAATTGGTCCTCCAGCTGTTCCTTATATGTACATTTAACTTTTCCGGCCTCTTATTGCTACCTGTCCCAACTTTTTTGGAATGTGTAGCTCTCATGAAATCCAAAATGAGTCAATATTTGGCATGACATTTCAAAATGTCTCACTTTCAACATTTGATATGTTATCTATATTCTATTGTGAATAAAATATAAGTTTATGAGATTTGTAAATTATTGCATTCCTTTTTTATTCACAATTTGTACAGTGTCCCAACTTTTTTGGAATCGGGTTTGTATTCTATCTAATGTTCATTGGTTCTATTGTTCTATCTTTCATTCTGTCTAATGTTCTATGTATCGTTCAATGGTTGTATCTGCATTCTGTCTGTAATTCTATCTAACGATCTATCATTCTAACATTCTATCAAGTGTTCTAGAAGTCTTTCATTCTATCTATCATAGATAGATAGTCAGTCCGTCCGTCTGTCTTTCTGTCCGTCTGCCGGTCTTGTTCTATCTGTCTGTCTATCTATCTATCTATCTCTCTGTCTGTCTGTCTATCTGACTCGTTCAATCTGTCTGTCTGTCTCGTTCTATTAGTGTATCAGTCATTCTATCAGTGTCTGTCATTCTGTAAGGCCCTGTTTATACTAGTGCGTTTTCGTTTTAAAACACATAGCTTTTGCTACGGTTACGCCTGTCGTTTACACTACTCCAGCGTTTTCAAACCTCAAAAACGGATACTTTTGAAAATACTGCAGACCCCCTTTTAGTTTGAAAACTCCGGGGTTGCATTTCAGTGTAAACGGACCAAAACGGACACTTTTGAAAACGATGGCGTGGCTGTCCACATTACACTACCTGAACACAACAATATCAGACCAGGGCTGCGTTTCCCAAAAGTATTGTACGCCTAAGTTGATCGTAGAGACCGTTGGTGGCTATTGTTACAATGCTTTTGGGAAATGCAGACCTGAGCCATCTCCCTCAACGGCTCTGTAACATACCAGCCTCGACAACCGTGTAAACAATAACACGGAGACAGAACTGCATGCTTTGCTGGTCCTTTTTAGCAGCTTTTTAAAACGCCGTTTTAAAATGAAAACGCACTAGTGTAGTGTCCAGTTTTCTTTGTTTGCAAGGCATATACTTCGACTTTTTACTGTAAATATCTGTAAATTCTCAGACATTATTGAGGCTCAAACTCTTTTCTAGTTTCAAATTACATACAGCAGTTATGTGAATTTCTTCGATTTGCATTTCATGTTAATTCTGCTGTCGTCTTGTTTGCTTAATTGAAATCCATTTGTGAATGACGAAACTCTCATATATATTTCTGTAAGTGTTGGCACAGTGCAGTAACAGTCAACTCCTGCTAAATAATATCTGGATCAGTCGTGTAATCCCTGGCACTTGATTGTGACGCATCACAGTTTACAATTTGAGCTGGATAAACTGAGGCAGGAGGTGTATCGCTGCCCCTCTTCCTGCGCTAATTACAACAGGCAGTTCTAATCAAGCTAAGTGCGACCAACTGCGTTGAGTGCCTGTGTGGCTCTGTACATCAGTAGGTTGGGATGGTGTGTGTCAATGGGGCCCTAATGATCCACACAGAGCGAGACAGGCCTGGATCTCTCTGTTTCCACTGCCATTACGATGTTCTCTCTGAGAGCGAGTACAGCAGAGGACCATTGAATGGTTTATAAGAGGGTTGATGGCGAGTGCTGACATGGATTGTCACGTTTGTCTAAACTTGAGAGACAGAAATGGAAAACGAGAGGGAGAGTGCCGAAAGAGAAAATATGACAGAAAAAAAGGAATATTGAGAGAGGCAAGGCCAAGAGGAAGCACATAGATAGATGTGAAAAGAAATATATACAGTCTCAGACATGCTTTATAGAAGACTAGCAGACTAGACAGAAATAGGCCAGAAATTCATCCTGATAGCTGAGGAAAGCAGCGTGGCTGTGTGCCAGTGTCAAAAAATGCCATGCGTCCCTTTGTTTTCCTTTCTGTGGCTTTGTAAATATCGCAGCCTTGTACTGTTTGTATTCCGAGCTAATTACTGTGACTGTAATTAGCCAGGATTGAAATAGAAAATCATGGATTTATTTGAATTAGTGACACAAGCACAAATGAATCTTGCATTTGCTATTCATGATTAAAAATGGGAGAGACATAACCTGCTGTTTTTTTTTTTATTTAATGACTGAAATAATCCTAAAACATTCATTTTTCTTATTATGAAGTAAGGTTTTGCACAGACGTTTGCACAAAATGAATCAAACAAAGAATGAATTTGTATAATACTTGCATATTACAATATTATAATTTGCAATATTTTAATATCTGAATATTTTCAGTCCCCTTCCTGATCATGAGTTTATGTGGCTCAGAGGAACATTTCCTGCTTCAAGATGTGGCATGTTTGAATCTTGCTTGACTGAATTTTTTTTTCTTTAAGACATGTATCACTTATGTTGACGTATTTGGTTGCAGTTAATTTTTTTATGACTTAAAAGGGATTTTTTTTAAATAACCTATTAGCTAAATATACCCACCTAAATACTAGTTTTATATTTGTGCACCAAAATGTCTTTAGTTTTCAGACAGTATAGCAAAACGATGTGATCTGTAGGTTTGATTCCTTCACCATGTCATTCTGCTTCGGTTGGGTCTCTGAAAGCGCATAAACATGTCTGCGTGTTTTACGTTTGCTTTTATAAAATAACAAGGTCCTTACTGGATATGCAGCGTCAGACTGCAGTTCTGATTGACAGGTTGAAAAGAATGACAGCGTGTGACTCAGGGGAATGAGGGTAAGTGATTGGCCGGCCGGAGGAGGGATGTGAATCATAATGGCTGGTATAATTTGTTCTTCTCACTCTGATCGCTGCCAAGGAACGGTGCCCATGTATAAGGTTAAAAGGGTATCATACTAGATCTGATTTGTGCCACTGAAGCCTTAACCTCTCCATGTTTCTTCTGAAAAAGCAGCACCTTATACTGCAGTAGATACAGCTGGTGTAATTGAATGGTTATACTTAAACCATCTATTCCATTTTGATTGTCACTTTAGATGTTTAGGAACACTAACAGTAATATATTAGCAGTATGATAACATACACAGTATATGCTAATCTCTAAGGCATAAATAAACTGGAAATTAGTAGAAAACCAACATGTATATTAATTCTATGCGCTAATAGTTTAGGACTATTTTAGTAGCTTTATATGAGTTATAGTTTGACTCTGATGTTTTATATGGAAATGTTTCTCCCACAGTGCTCTGGGAAAGTGTGTGTGTGTGTGTAAGAGGAGTTGCACCTCTGAGGGTGAATAGATCTGACAGTTTGTGTTGTAAAAACCCATCGTCCTCGGACAGAGGAGTGTGTTGTGTGTGTGTGTGTGTGTGTGTGTGTCTAGACCCAAATCCCAGAGCATTGCAGACTAACATCCTCCTCCTCCTCTCTTTTGTGCTGATTTAATTTAAGAGTGGGTTGAATTACTAACGTCCCAAAGGCGCGCAGGGCATCCTGAGAGCATTTCTCATATTTACTCACCAATATGCATCATATGGTGTTCTTTTACAATACCTCCTGTGTCTTGCCAAACACTGCAACATGCCCCTTTTTAAGGAGCGGCGTAGTTAATATTGAGAAGTTGACATCATAGTTTTCACTTATAATAATTGAAATAATTCAGAATTTACTCTCCATGTCTGTGGATTTATATCTCACATTTGTTGCTTTTTGTTTTTCGTGATTTAACTGGAACTGATAAGCCATGATACATTGGAGCACACGTTTGTGAAAGCATTTTGTGAATTTTTTTTTTTTTTTTCTATAATTATTATGCATGCAGCTTTATTACATGGAATATTTGTATTTGTAAAATTTAAATTATTTGTGAGTGACAGATCAAAGATTTCTACAATGGCGTCAGTACCCAAACTTGCTATTGCGCGAGGTGGCAGTGTCCATGACCACTGTCATCGGCCAACGAAATTTAAATTTCTATTATGTACATTATGCACATTTTTTGCTTTATTTTCTTAAATAAAACAATAAAAAATAAATAACGAGATTATTCAGGATTACCTATTATGCTTTTTCAAATATTACCTTTCATGTAGTGTGTAATATAGCTGTGAATGTAAAAGGTCTGCAAAGTTTTAAACATCAAAGTGCATGACAAATAAAGTTATTGTCTCCTAAAAGAAAGAATCAATTCTGAACTGCTAAAACAAGTCGTCTGCAATTCCTGTTACAAACCTACATGACAATGTAACATATTTGCATAATGCCAGCCTGTGGTCTTCATCGGCTGCCTGCAAACAACATCTGCTTTGACCCGACACTGTAGTTGTAGCTGAGACTGGAAAAGTTTGGTTTGTGTTGTCGACATGTCGCGAAGATGCCGTTTTCAGTTCTGCGAATCCACTTTGCATTCACTTCAAAAGGATGAGGACTTGCGCTAGAATTGACACAGAAAAATCAACGGCGTCATTCATGTTCATATCACTATAGCACCAAGGAAAGCCTCCGGAGTGAAAATTCAGATATGGTAATAAGCCTTTCATTACCAACTTGTGCTGTAAGCAGTAGACCAATCACAACAGACTGGGCCATCTGACCAATCAGAGCAGAGTAGGCTCTTGGAAAAGAGGGGTTTAGAGAGACTGAATCTTCGAACAAACCATTGTCAGACTCTTTGAGAAATAGGTCAGGTGCAATGCATATATTATGAGAAAATTAAAGTGTTTTTGACCTGCATGCAAACCTATTGCAGGAAACCTCCAAAACCAAATTAGGAACCTTTAAAATAGCATAATAGGGGCACTTTAAAAAATATAAAATAATATTAAATAAATAAATAAATCTTTTTTTATTTCAATTTTAATATTTAATGCATATCACATTTCTAAGTTAAGTCAGTGTTAAGTAGCTGATGCATAGCATGTCCATGGATTACATCAACTACCCAACTTTTGCTTTTACCTGTTTCTAGAAAGTAGGATTATCTGGGGAAATGTTTTCTCTTTCATTATAACAGTATCTGCTCTGGTCTTTTCTCACTTCTTTCATTCATTGACAGATAATTCTGCATCTGGTTTAGGTGCCGCACACTGATATTGTGCTTTGTGTCTGTAAATGGACTCCGGGTTTAAATAGAGGCCAGACTAGGTTGGAATCTTTTTGTCGACCGCTTTTCTCTCTCTTGAGCTCAGCGTGCAGTTTAAGGCTGTACGAATGTGTAAATAAATAAAGAAAGAATTCTCTGAGGAAGTGCATGTGAATGCGAACATGAGAGAGTGAGAGCGAGAAAGGGAGAGGAGGAGGAGGAGTAGTCGGGGAGAGCGGGCACAAAAGAAAAGACAGAAAGAACACAAAGATAGCGGATGAAAAATGCAGTCACAAAGGATACAGAGAGTTACAACAAAAGAATAGGAGTGAAGGATAGAGACACAAGACAGGCAACAGAAGGAACAAGAGATGCGTCAACCACGAACCACGGAGACCAGAGCGAGGGATAGAAGAAGAGGAAAAGAGAGAGCGAGAAATGGGCCAGCTCTCCCCTGCAAGGCACACCCTGGCATTCAGCCGTAGAGAAGAGCAGGAGAAATGCTGAAAGAGAGAGAACTGTATTTTTCAAGAATTGAGGAAACAGCGTCTGTGCAGTGTTAAGGAAAAGAGACAGAGAGACGGCACGTCTCAGAGAGACGGTGACTCGGTACAGGAATTGACTTTTAGGAATACGCTGTGATATGTAAATGCCAACATTTGCTATCATCCTAGGCACTTTTGCTTGTGTTATGTCATCATTGCAAGGATATGAATATGTATCGTCTGATTGCTTAGATAAACATCAGCGTGCCGATGATTTACTGATGTCTGGATCTGGCGGAACAGAGGAAGAACTTCATTGTGCAGCACAAGCACATACTTTTCCACAATTATTCACAGTTGTGTTTTACTGGTGTATACTACCATAAAACAGACTGAATTATGGGACAGCCAGTATCTCTTTTAGTAGGGTAGATGGTTGCTGAATTGTATTTTAGGCTTTTACAGTTTTTTTTTATATATATATATATATATATATAAACTAAGATAGATAGATAGAGTTCTATGTTCTATCTATAACAGAACATGGATTTTTTTTATTATTTTAATGTTCCTTGAGGTTCACTTATAATGTTAATAAGTTTTTTTGTACAAAAAAACAAATATATATGTGGAAAAACAATTATTTTCAACCTTCATTCTGACCGTCTGTCTGGAATTATCTGTTTTGTGGGTGGCTCCTTTAAGGCTTGTCATTAAACGGCCACTGTTATGATTGGCTAACGTCATTGTATAGTATCAACGCCCCAACGCGAGTAAGTTTATTGAAAACATTGTCCATATAAACCCGTCATTGCAGCTGCTGTCAGATCCAGTTGGCTGCTTAATCTGTCAGCAAACGTTTCTTTGCGAGCTCTCCATTACACTGTACCTCGCTGACAAAACAAAATGCTCTGAATAAACATATAATCCTCTAATGCAATCCAGCACGAGATCTCGCGAGATTAATATGTGACGAGATTTCTCGTCAAGTGAAAAGCTGTCTCGCGATATCGCCATGATGGCGCTTCAGGGTGAAATTACGTTTACATTACATCCTCCACTGTCATTTTGCTTTTTTTTTTTTATAGAAATAAAAACCATTGAATTCAGTTGGATAACGGTCGCTTCAACTGTAAACTACTGTAACGTCTGCTCTACTCTGCACTGTATGCGACTGCCTCTGAGCTGCAGTTCACTGATCATGTGACGAGAGTAAGGTGAGATGATTGACAGGACCATGGCGAAAGAGTCGTGCGCAACAGAGCCTGATAGAGTGTCTGTAAATGTCTTATCTTGTAGAATGCGTGCTCAGCACCGCCGCTCCCTATACATGTGTCCTGTGTGTGCGATCGCGAATCTAAAGCGAAAGTAAGAGCGAGCTCCCTGATTCACGCAAATTAGGCAACATGCAATAGCCTGTCTCCCAATATCAAATATATCTTAGATTGGGCTGTGTAAGTTAGTTGTAACCACTTCTTAGCTCTGCTCTCTGTTTTGGTCTCAATTTGCACTTTGAATATTGAGAGAGTACTTTATGGCATTTTAAGCTATGAAACTTGCAGGATGTTTTAATAATACAAAGACCTGTTATATGTCAAAAGATCAAGGCAAATATGATTTCTCATGTCATGACCACTTTAATCAATTTAATGCATTCTTGCTGAATAAAGTATTAGTTTCTTTATAGGGCTTAAAAATTAGCGCGTTAACGCATGCAATGAATTTTTTCAGTTTAACACGTTACAAATATTTAATTTAATTAACGCAGCATCCGTTTTTTTTCTGTCATCCCTTGGCTGCGCTACAGTATAGAATCACACTATCATTCATTCAAGTGCTATTAAACCATTCAAGTGTGATAAGACGCACAAATAAGAACTTAAATCTGTACTGGTGCGCTGTCTGTGAATCTCCTCTCTGTTCTCTTTCTCGCTTGAACGGACAAAAACACACAAAAGTATGCCAAAATGCTGGCTTTGTTGAGTATCCTTGTAAGCACAGTCTTAAATTAGTTAAAAAGTGTTAAATGAATGCAAAGAGTTGTGAGGACATTGGATGCGTGTCAGATCCGGATCCGCGACATGTGCTTTAGATCTTAAACTGACAGCATCCTAATAAACTTGCTGCTGTGATGTCTGTCATTAATGTTAATCAAAGAACAAAAGACAAAATTACTCACTGAACTTTTGTAGCTTTAATAAGGATTAATCTATATTTAATTTTATATAGATGCCCAGGGTCCTTGGTCACCTGTGCAAACATGCCAAAGACCTGCTGCAGGAGGCATGAGGACTGCAGATGTGCACAGAGCAATAAACCGTAATGTAAGACGCCTAAGACATTGCTACAGGAAAAAGGGAAGGATAGCTAATCGTCCTTGCAGTTTCAAACAACGTGTAACCATATGCCCCCCCCCCCAGACATGTTCGAGAACTTCGAGAAGAGTGGGGTAACATGATCACACAGCAAAAACGGGAAAATCTGGTGTAGTCCATGACCATAAGGATGATATATACATGGGGACCAATATATATACATAATAAAGTACAACTGCGTGGTTGTAGCTAGCATCTAATGCAGCAAGGGATTGTGTTCTTTAAGAATGCAATGCTGCCTAACAATTTGGCTAAAACAAGGTATCTTGCATAGCAACTTCACACTTGTGTTTTGTACAAGTAGCAACGAGTGTGACATCAGCAGGATGCGAGGTCATGGGAATAAACCGCAGTGCTTAATGTTACAGGTGTACATCTCAAGCTTCATTGATGTGATTACCGTTGCTTTCAGAAGAGACTGCACAAAGGTTTTCTCTCTCTTTCGCCTCTCATCATTAATGCCTGTGATGACGAATTTTGTAAATGTCACTGACAAGTGTTAGTTTATTCATTTGCCACCCAGCATTAGTCACAGTGCGCATTTGAGTGCGTGAGTGACGCCGACACTCTCTCTTGTCTCTGTCTGTACAGTTGTGCTTCAACATCTCCCATTAAAAAAAGTCTTATTCAGCCACTCTGTGATTTTTCTGTAAATATCGAACATGCTGGTCTCAGGAGAGGAATTTAATCTGTTTTATCAAGTGGATGCAACTAAGTAAAAGAAGATAGGATTTCGATTCAACTTGGATTTTTAGGTGGTACATTAAAATCTTATGTGGATGTTTTATATCAAATCAAACAAGAGGCTCTTATTATCATTCAGATGACTTTCATTCTGACATTTAACATCCACCAATAAGCATGAAAATACACTCTTTCATCAATTTTTATTTACACCTTCTACTGTCATGTGATTTCACTCCTGTAGCTCATTTCTAAAGGTGCGTTCACATTTACTGTTGTTTGAATAGGAATAGGATTAAAGTCATTTGAATAGGAATTCACACGACACACTATATTGCCAAAAGTTTCGAGACGTCTGCCTTTACATGCACATGAACTTTAATGACATCCCATTCTTAATCCGTAGGGTTTAATATGGAGTTGGCCCACCCTTTGCAGCTATAACAGCTTTAACTCTTCTGGGAAGGCTTTCCACAAGGTTTAGGAGTGTGTTTATGAGAATTTTTGACCATTCTTCTAGAAGCGCATTTGTGAGGTCAGGCACTGATGTTGGACGAGAAGGCCTGGCTTGCAGTCTCCGTTCTAATTCATCCAAAAGGTGTTTTATCGGGTTGAGGTCAGGACTCTGTGCAGACCAGTCAAGTTCCTCCACACCAAACTCGCTCATCCATGTCTTTATGGACCTTGCTTTGTGCACTGGTGCGCAGTCATGTTGGAACAGGAAGGGGCCATCCCCAAACTGTGCCCACAAAGTTGGGAGCATGAAATTGTCCAAAATGTCTTGGTATGCTGAAGCATTAAGAGTTCCTTTCATTGGAACTAAGGGGCCGAGCCCAACCCCTGAAAAACAACCCCACACCATAATCCCCCCTCCACCAAACTTTACACTTGGCACAATGCAGTCAGGCAAGTACTGTTTTCCTGGCAACCGCCAAACCCAGACTCGTCTATCAGATTGCCAGACAGAGAAGCGTGATTTGTCACTCCAGAGAACACGTCTCCACTGCTCTAGAGTCAAGTTGTGGTGTGCTTTACACCACTGCATCTGACGCTTTGCATTGCACTTGGTGATGTAAGGCTTGGATGCAGCTGCTCGGCCATGGAAACCCATTACATGAAGCTCTCTACTCACTGTTCTTGAGCTAATCTGAAGGCCACACGAAGTTTGGAGGTCTGTAGCTATTGACTCTGCAGAAGGTTGGCGACTTATGCGCAATGTGCGCCTCAGCATGCCCTGCCCCCGCTCCGTGATTTTATGTGGCCTACCACTTCGTGGCTGAGTTGCTGCTGTTTCCAAATGCTTCCACTTTGTTATAATACCTATACCAGTTGACCGTGGAATATTTAGTAGTAAGGAAATTTCACGAATTGACTTATCGCACAGGTGGCAACCTATCACGGTACCACGCTTGAATTCACTGAGCTCCTGAGAGCGACCCATTCTTTCACAAATGTTTGTAGAAGCAAATCTGCATGCCTAGGTGCTTGATTTTATACACCTGTGGCCATGGAAGTGATTGAAACACCTGAATTCAATGATTTGGAGGGGTGTCCCAATACTTTTGGCAATATAGTGTATATAATATACATAATCACTCATCATACATATTTTGCTTTGGGTTCAAGTTGTTCACACGGATTCACTGCGATGATCAACAGAAATCTGCTTGGTTTTAAAGTGACTTCTGTGTGAGCTTTGCTTCATTCATTGCTACGCTGTTGACAACAGACAATTAATCATTTTTGCCCACAAAATTTCACTAATGTGACGGCAACTTAATTTGTTAAACTGATAATGTCAACTCATCCATGTTACATCACTCCCCAGTCACCCAACAATAAAATAAGGGGGGGAAACAGATTATGTAGTGGGAATATCTATATCTCTTGTGTAGTGACAGGCAGCAGTTTAGCCCTTAGAAAGGTTAGTTTTCCTCATGTTATCAGAGGATGGGTCAGGCTGTTAGTATTGATAAAGCAGTCATTCACTGAAGGATGCTCTCCATGGCCTCCCACACTGAAATAAGAGCCATCACCCTCAAACTCCCTACTAAACTGCCTTTAAAATGGTATGAAATTAAGATCCTCCCTTGCCTTTCTACAGTTTTCTCCATTATTGAATGGTTGCTTCTTTTTTGCCTTATTTTTCCACATTTTTTTGTCATAATCTTTAAGGTTCTGGTCTGAAGGAGAGAGGCCGGGCAGACAGGGACAACTAATCCATCTTTTCTGTCCCAGAGGCATTGTGGGAGATGAAGTCAAGCGCACTGCGAGTGAAGCTGTCAGCGGCGGTGATGCGTGAAGCGGAAAGCGGGATCTGTTTTTCTGCAGTTCATGGTTTACATAGAATCAGGAGCCAGTCGAGCCTCACTTATTCCCCCCCGCCCCCTTACGTATGCTAGGCTTTTTAGGTGTCTGACTGCGGGGGTCAGAAGGCAAGACCTGCAAGCCGTTATTGCATCATAAATTACTTCGTTTGAGAATCCTGTATAGATCATATGAGCAAAGCAGGTTTATTTCGCCTTTGGGGAACATTCATTTCGCAGATGCACAGATGCTAACCTGAAACACTCCTATAAAATATCCAAGCTAGCTATTGGTGATGTCAAGCGTCTGGCTATAAGCCTGAACAGAATTAAGCATGTCATAAATGCCCTTTCTGGTTGGGGCGCTGAAAAGGCGGCAAGGTCAGAGTAAAGAGACAATTCACCAAAAAATGAAAATTCTGTCATTATTTAATCACCCTTATGTCATTCTAAATCTGTATGGTGTTTTTTTTCTTCTGTGGAACATAAAGAATAAATACTTTGAAAATGTGTTTTTTTTTTTTTTTTTGTCCATACAATAAAAGTCAATGGGACCAATACTGTTTTGGACCCCATTGACGTTCATTGTGAGGACAAATTACATGAAAGTGAGAAAATAATGACAGAATTTTGATTATTAGGTGAACCGCCCCTTTAAATGTGCTTGATGTTATATAAAACAGAATGTAGATTGTGCGATCCACACACAGAGACATGCATCGATTATGGAAGTGTGGGATAACTGCACTGACCTGCTTGTTCATTTGTGTGGAATGTTGGTGGAGGCGCTTTAGGGGTCATTGTTAGTGTGGGCCGTAGCGAAATGGACCGTTGCAGTGGGGAAACTGCCAATCCCTGAGCTGCGTCATCGCAGACGAAACTCTAATAGAAAAGTTGATAAAATCTAGCCTATTAAAAACCAATCCTTCTTTTCACTCCTAAGGGGAAACATATGTCTCCGCTTGAAACACTGTTTACAGTATCCTGAGTACACACAAAGGGCATCTGAGCTGTGGCTTTTTGAAAATGCCAAATAAAACCTTCCTTGGGTTGTTTTCCTAAACAGACGTGGTCTCTTTAAAAAGGTCGGGCTGACAGAGAAAACAACTAAGCTGGAGTTTCGGTTGTTTAGAGGGGGTTGCTGGATTGGAGGAGTGTTTGGTGTGAATCTAGCTAAAGTAATTGCGGTCTTGATTGCTACAAGCAGCCTCCATGTCCCCTTTAGCGCAACTACCTCCACCCTACCCCCACTTCCTTTCTCCCCAGGGATATATGTATTGACTTTAGAAGATATCCAGCCCTGCAGACAGAGGAAGTGTGACTGTAACACTTATGTAGTCTCGAGACCAAAACGAGATCAAAAATCTAACTGTGGTTTCCCCCAAAGGACTATCTGGTCTCGAAGCTACTACTTTACAAAAACATTGAATTCCCATTGTCCTTGATGATGCATTTGGCACTAGGATGACCAGACATCCATATTTTTGGTGGCCTTTCCCTTGGCTAGAGCTGTCCTTGGAAATGTCTTTTAAAAACAGGCTATTATGCTCGTAGAAAAGACAGAATATTCTATTTATAGGCTATAATTCTACAAAAGGTCTCATATTTATTATTTACCAGGCTCGGTTTATCTTTTATTTATTTGATTATTATTATTGATTGCATTTAGTGGCTTTATATAACAGTTCAGTCACAGTTAGATTTGTTCCACGTCATGTTTAGGGGGGTGAAAATGTAAAGTCGATGTCTCTGCAATAACAGACCGGCGTGCATCTATTTATGATTAATTCAAGAACGATGTGTAAGTTTACTGCAACAATGGAGCCGCGAACTTCACATACTTTTGAAAATCCAGCGTTCAGTTGATCCTGGTAAGCGCTCATTGTCACAGTTGTAAACACGACAGCGTTCTTCTTCCACGAGGGAGTTTGGAGTCGCAGCATTTGTTTCCAAGCGGACCATTAAAGAACGCAACACACACGTCTCGCGGACATCCTGTAGAATTCAACCAATCAGATGATGACTTCGAAACTCCTGAAGTGTTTCCAGAAAAGTGTCCCATATGCATCAGACATTCAGACGTAAGGATTAGTTTAAGTATTAGTTTTATAAATAGGTATATTTGGCATGTATTGCTACAATATCAATTATCGACTAATATCACAGAATTTCAGAATTTGATAAATATCAATTTTAATATTTTTTTGTATTTAGATATTAGAGATAATTTTGCTGTCGTCTAATGGACTCTTAATCTTTGAAAACAATAATAATTTATTAGCACTGTTAAATGTAATCTTTAGCAAATGTCAAAATGAATATCCAGAATGTCAACATTTTTCATACTTTACATCGCAATGTTTTGATGCCTAAATACATTTAAAACATTTGATTAAACTTTTTTTTTTTTAATATTTGTCATTTTATTTCTTAAAGTATAGAGTTTTAATACTTTGCATTTATTGCTTATGCACCATAATGTGAAATTATTGGGTTATTGTATTGTCAAATAAAAATCAAATCAAATCACCTTTATTTATATAGCGCTTTTTAAAATGCCAATTGTTTCAAAGCAGCTTCACAGTGGGGACAGGAAATAATGCAACAGAATTTGATTCGGCTGTACAGCCGCTCTGGTGAAAACGGTGATGTCATCCAGCTCATTTCAATTATCATATAGTGTCAATGCGGGCAGATCAGTAATATAGTTGAAATTTAAGTGTCCCCAACTGAGCAAGCCAAAAGCCAAAGGCGACGGTGGCAAGGAACCAAAACTCCTTCAGGGCCAGAATGGAGAAAAAAAACCTTGGGAGAAACCAGGCTCAGTCGGGGTGCCAGTTCTCCTCTGGCCGACGAACAAATAGTGTATGATTACGATTCTGGCAACATTACAGGTCAGAAGTCATATTAGATCAATAGATATTCGTAGGATTATTCGAAAGATTGGAGTCGTCACGCCGGGGACGGGTTTAATGAGGATGTCGTGGTGATGCAGCATTTACAGGGGGGAGTTTAATTGACACGGTCTCTACAGACACTTCAGGGATGCGTTCGTCATGTCCAGGCTAAGGTCCACCATCTGGTCCGGATACGGCCCGGATCCGGCCGACTGCAGTAAACCTTGGGATAAACAGAGAGACTAACATTAGCGTAGATGCCATTCTTCTTATGATGTAACGAGTACATTAGGTGTTATGGGAAGAGTTCCCGGTTCCGGCTGACCTAGTTAATGCAGCCTAAAACAATCATTTAACTGATTTGAATAATATAAATTAAAAATGTTTTATGTGTATGCCATAGTAAAGAGATGTATTTTTAGTCTAGATTTAAACTGACAGAGTGTGTCTGCTTCCCGAACAATGCTAGGAAGACTGTTCCAGAGTTTAGGTGCTAAATAGGAAAAGGATCGACCGCCTGCAGTTGATTTTGATATTCTAGGTATTATCAACTGGCCAGAATTTTGAGACCGCAATAGACGTGATGGAGTATAATGTGTTAAGAGCTCGCTCAAGTACTGGGGAGCTAAACCATTTAGTGCTTTGTAAGTAATCAGCAAGATTTTAAAATGTATACGATGTTTAATAGGGAGCCAATGCAGTGTTGCCAGAACCGGGCTAATATGGTCATACTTCCTGGTTCTAGTAAGAACTCTAGCTGCTGCGTTTTGGACAAGCTGCAGTTTATTTATTAAGCGAGCAGGGCAACCACCCAGTAGAGCATTACAATAATCTAACCTTGAGGTCATGAACGCATGAACTAACTGTTCAGCATTTTGCATTGAAAGCATGTGCCGTAATTTAGATATATTTTTAAGATGGTAGAATGCAGTTTTACAGATGCTAGAAACATGGCTTTCAAATGAGAGATTGGTATCAAAGAGCACACCCAGGTTCCTAACTGACGACGAGGACTTGACAGAGCAGCCATCAAGTGTTAGACAGTATTCTAGGTTACTACTTGTGGAGTTTTTTTGCCCAATGATTAAAAATTCAGTTTTTTCTGAATTAAGTTGCCGGAAATTACTAGTCATCCAATTTTTTATATCAGCTATGCATTCCGTTAATCACTGCTGCCATTCTGTGAATTGGTAAGTTTCGTCAGGGCGTGAAGAAATATAGAGCTGAGTATCGTCAGCATAACAATAAAAACTAACGCCATGCTTCCTAATAATATCTCCCAGTGGTAGCATGTACAGGGTGAAAAGCAACGGTCACTGAGCCCTGCGGTACTCCATACTGAACTTGTGATCAGTGTGACATCTCTTCATTTACTGCTACAAACTGATAACGGTCAGATAAGTATGATTTAAACCATGCCAATGACATTCCACTAATGCCAACATAATTTTCGAGTCTATTCAAAAGAATGTTGTGGTCGATAGTATCGAATGCAGCGCTAAGATCGAGTAACACTAACAGAGAGATACAACCACGATCAGATGATAAGAGTAAATCATTTGTAACTCTAATGAGAGCAGTCTCAGTACTATGATACGGTCTAAATCCTGACTGGAAATCCTCACAGATACCATTTCTTTCTAAAAAGGAGCATAATTGTGAGGACACTGCCTTTTCTAGTATTTTTGACAGAATGGGTAGATTTGAGATTGGCCTGTAATTGGCTAATTCTGTAGGATCAAGTTGCGTTTTTTTAATAAGTGGTTTAATAATACCCAACTTAAAAGTTTTCGGTACATATCCTAATGTCAAGGATGAATTAATGATATTAAGAAGAGGATCTATGACCTCTGGAAGCATCTCTTTTAGTAGTTCAGTCGGTATGGGGTCGAGCATACATGTTGTTGATTTTGATGATTTAACGAGTTTAGCCAATTCTTATTCTCCTATAGCAGTGAATGAATGTAATTTTTCCTCAGTGACACTACAATGCACTGTCTGATGTGATACTGTAGTAGACGGTTGCATGGTTATAATTTTTTTCCTAATATTATCAATCTTACAAGTAAAGAAGTTCATAAAGTCATTACTGCTGTGCTGTTTACAAACATCAGAAGCTGAAGCTTTATCTTTGGTTAATTTAGCCACTGTATCGAATAAATACCTAGGGTTGTGTTTGTTTTCTTCTAAGAGAGTCGAGAAATAAGCAGATCTAGCAGTTTTTAGGGCCTTTCTGTATGCAATCATGCTCTCTTTCCACGAAATGCGAAAAACTTCTAGTTTTGTTTTCTTCCAGCTGCGCTCCATTTTTCTGGCTGCTGTTTTAAGGGCCCGGGTGTGCTCGTTGTACCACGGCGTTGGACTATTTTCTTTAATCTTCTTTAAGCGCCAGGGAGCAACTGTGTCTAAAGTGCTGGAAAAGAGAGAGTCAATAGTTTCTGTTGCAACATCGAGTTCCTCTAGGCTATCTGGGATGCTGAGGAGATGAAACTGATGAGGAAGATTATTTACAAAGCAATCTTTAGTGGCAACAGTGATAGTCCTGCCATATTTGAAGCGAGGGGACGGCTTTGCAGCCTTTGCTAAATTAAGTGTACATGATACTAGGTAATGATCTAAGATGTCATCGTTCTGCTGCAGAATTTCAATGGTATCAACATTTATTCCATGTGACAGTATTAGGTCTAAAGTATGATTACGGCGATGAGTGGGTCTTGACACGTGTTGCCTTACTCCAATAGAGTTTAGAATGTCTCTAAATGCCAATCCCAATGCGTCTTTTTCATTGTCTACATGGATATTAAAATCACCAACAATTAGGACTTTATCTGCAGCCAGTACTAACTCTGATAGAAGATCAGCAAATTCTCTGGTAAAGTCTGTATGGTGCCCTGGTGGCACCATATAGATATTGTCCAGGATTTTAATATCTAATTCATTTATAATTAAAATTACTAATTTTCCTAGCCCCAGATTAATTAGTCTTATGGCAAATATGTATTGTCCCAATAAAGATAAGCAATTTCAAATATGTGTTATATAGCAATTCCGTGCAGCAACTGTCAGCGGTTCCGCATTGTTTTGAATGCACGTAATGTCATGATCAGTGGACAAGCATTAATTTAAAGCAACAATGGTGCCAAGTCTTTACAGTTCATAACAGAGTGTGTTGATGTATTTATTTTAGTGTAGTCTGACAGTATTATATACCGTACTACATTCATAATGGTCAAAATACAGACTTTTTTCATTTATAGATAACACTAGACATTTCAATTATATATCGGCCACAGAACTATATTTAATTTCAGAAATATGGTTGACTAATGCATCAAACATTTTTAAAAACTATCAATTAAATTCAGTGTTGTGAATGTTGGAATACGTTTTTTTGTGTCCTAGTGCTGTGTGGATAATAGGAAGACAGGAAACTGACAGTAAAATGGGGAAAGTTGACAATACTGTTCTCTTTGTGCTCAATTTTTTGGCAGATATTCATTTGGGATATGTGGTGTGACATGCACTGAGAGAGAATGTATTCAGCAGCATTCAAAAGAGGGTTAACTGTGCAAATCATCGACTGCAGTGTGAAAAATCTGCCGCAATCTTATTTCTCTCCCTGATTGGATAAACATCTAGCCTATGGTGTTGTGACTTGGTATGCAGGTCTCAGACAAAATTGTTCAAGTGGTGTGCAGATGTTGAAGGCCATGACTGTGTGTGTGTGTGTGTGTGTGTGTGTGTGTGTGTGTGTGTGTGTGTGTGTGTGTGTGTGTGTGTGTGTGTGTGTGTGTGTGTGTGTGGTTTCCACTGGTGGGTAAATATAATGGGGAGACCAAACATCACTGTTCTTAAAGCAATGATTCCCAACCAGGGAAATAATAATAATATGTAATTAACAAATATAAGTTGAATTATTTAAACTGATTAAAATAATATTAATTTCATGATTTTTCTGTTCTTTTTTGAGGAAAGAGTAAATAATGTACAAATGTATTTTAAAACTTGTGTGTATGGCATCTGTGGCAGAATACATTTCATTTTCCACAAAAATATTATGCAGCCTGGCTGTTTACAACATTGATAAAAATAAGAAAAGTTTCTTGAGCAGCAAATCAGCCTATTTGAATGATTTCTGAAGGATCATGTGACACTGAAGACTGGAATAATGATGCTGAAAATGTGGCTTTACCACCACAGGAATAAATTACATTTTAAAATGTATTAAAATAGAAAAAAATGTATTTTAAATTGTAATAATATTACTGTCTTGACTGCATTTTTTTATCAAATAAATACAGCTTTGCAGACTTATTTCAAAAATATTTAAAAAATCTTACTAACCTCAAACTTTTAAACAAAAGTGCATATTATGCTACTTTAAGTATTTTCTCTCTCAGAGTTTTTGTTGCTGTTTACTAATATTGTCGATGATGCTAAATTATATCAAGTATAGTGCCGTATGAACACATTACTGTGTTTTGGTCAATGAACAGTGCATGTGCATAAGACAAAAAAGGTTTGGAAACGTTGTATGTTCTTGTCTGGCTCTGTATATTGTTTTAATTTTTTTTTTGCAAATGTAAAAACGCAGAATGTTTTCTGTAAGTGTTTTGTTTAGGGGATAGAATATACAGTTTGTACGGGATAAAACTCATGTCTATGGAAAGTACCCATAACACATGGAAACTGTGTGTGTGTGTGTGAGAGAGACAGAGAGAGACAGAGAGAGACAGACTGGCCTCTGCTTCTCTGTGGGAATGATGCTCCCCACCGACAGATCCAGGTGTCTTTCCGTTCCCTTCCCCCAATCCGAGGCAGATGTAGTCTGTGCAGTCATGGAGATCGTGCTTTTAGCACATCCATGATCAAAGAGCCTATAGTTATGGCACAATAAGATCCTGCTAATAATCCACAATTACTTTCATACACATGCTAGTGCCAATCATACAAAAATAACTAACTACAACAAAGCACTTCAGCAATATGTAATTATGATACCATCGATTAGACAAACCTACTTATACGATGACAAAAATACCCTCATTGCCATGAGCGTACAATACGTGTTGTTAGTTTTTACATGCCGTTGTCTGTGTTTGTTCGGAACAGAAACAGAAAAGCAAAAATCATCAAAGCCAAGTGGTTTTTCTGTTTAGCGTAATGCAGTTAAGCTTCAAAGCTGAGAAGTCGGACTTGGTGCAAGAAAGAAATATGAAAAGGGGAAAACTGACAATAACTGCAAGACTGTCAGACATGAGAGACATTTTCAGAGACGGGCCTGCTTAACTACTCGCTTCAGACGGAGGCAGTAGATCAGACGTTGCGTTCAGCAGTGACTTAAGTTTCTCAGAATTGCAAAAACACAAGGAAAAGCAGCGTGGAGCTCATTATCATACAGCACATAAAGTGTATATTGGAAACTGCTGCCACTTACAGCTGTAGCTCTGACTCAATAATGAGCAAGTCCACATAGAACTGATCCAAATTTCCATTTTTCTGTCTTTTTTTTTTTGTTTTTTTTTTTTGTGAAAAGTCCATTTAGAAAGCAGGCACCCTGTAGCTTTTCCAATGTTAAATCAAGGGGCAAGGTTTAGCTGTTTAGCATATATATATATATATATATATATATATATATATATATATATACATACACATACATGTACACATACATACAGTATATGGGGTTAGTTTGTTTGATCCAAAATACAGTAAAGCAGTAATTTTGGGAAATATTATTACAATTTAAAATGACTGCTATTTTAAAATATAATTTATTCCTGTGATTTTTCAGCAGCCATTACACTAGTCTTTATTGTCAAATGATCCTTTAGAAATAATTCTAATATGCTAATTTGGTGCGCAAGAATTTTTTTTTAAATTATTGTTATCAATCTTAAAAGGTTGTACTGCTTAATATCTTTGTGGAAACCATTATACATTTTTTCAGGATTATGAATAGAAATTTCAAAAAGAGACAGCATTTTGTCAGCATATCAGAAATATTTTGTACAATTTTTTTAATGCATTTAAAAAAAAAAAATTAAAAAAAAATGTATGCATTCTTGCTGAATAAAAGTAATGTCTTTGAGAATCTCACTGACCCCAAACTTTTGAACAGTGTATGTGTGTTTGTGTGTATAAAAATATATATACCTACCATACAGGTTATTGACCAATATTGCAGAATTTTATTTTATCGGTACATATTGTATACATATTGGCCAATATTGAGTACTTATATAATTGTATTTAGATATTAGAGATCTTTTTCTGTCCTGTAATGCTCTCTTAAAGTTAATGTTTTAAAAACTTAAAACTAATAATTTAATAATACTTTTAATGTAATCCTTAACAAATCTCAAAGTGAATATCCTTTTTTTTTTTATACTTTATATGATAATGTTTTGATGCCTAAATATACTTGTAGCAAAAACATCGTTTTTATTTAAGCATACACATAATTTTGATTGTATTTATTTAAAAGTGTAGAATTTGAATATTGGCCGTTATTGGTTGTCAGCCATAACATGAAAATAATTATTGGGTTTTGTATTTTAATATCTAATTAATATACTCAGTGTTGTCATTATATACCCCAGAGTAATTACTCGCATGATATTTACATTTCACGTGATTTTCCAGATATTATTGCCCTCCTTGGGCCCTATCATACACCCGGCGCAATGCGGCGCCAGGGTGACGCAAGTGTTTTTTGCTAGTTTCAGCCCAACGCAGTTATCATTTTCATGTCCAGCTCCATGTTGTTTAAATAGCAAATGCACTCGTGCCCATCTGTTCGCCCATGGGCGTGCTGGTCTGAAAACGAGGTGTGTTCAGGCACATTGTTGGCGCATTGCTATTTTGCGGCAACTGAAAACGTCTGCTCCATTGACCAACAAAAACCTGGTCTAAAGTCAATAGCGCAGTATTTTTTGTGTTATTTAAAGGGCGCTTTGTAACGCACGTACACTCTTCTTATTACACACACAGGGACGCGCAGCAGCACACAAACATTTTTAAATATTAAAAATAAAAGGATTCCTCTCTGGAGAAGCGTTCAGTCTTTCCACTCGCAAAAAAACTCCTCGCATGGTCCAGGCGCAACTGGCATTTAAAGGGAATGGGAGAAGAGACTCTAAATTGGTTTATTGCACATTACGCCCAAAACACACCCATGACTCATTAAGAGAATAGGTACAACCCTTTTGGACCATGCGCCTAGTGCGCTGACCGGTTGTATATACTATATATACTATAATAGTATAATAGTAAAAGTATATATAGTGTATATATATATGTATAATAGGGCCCCTTGTGTTAAATAATGGCTTTTGTATTTTGTTTTCTTAATTAGCCATTCTTGTGTATCATTCAAAACTATGATGCAAAAATGAGCTGACCTGGTAATAGTATTCATATAGAGAATAAATGTACTTGTTCAGGTGGTGGAAGGGTCTCCCAGGTTGCTTCATTAATGTTTCAAACACCTACGGAAAAGCCCTACACCAGAACACTAACGTAAGCTGGGTCCTAATGCTCTGAAGTCAGGTAAATGTTCAGTACTCCCTTAGAGTTTGTGTAATTAATGTTTTAAGCATCTAACTCTCTCTCTCTTCCTCTTTGTTGTTGTGCTTTGCAGTCTGCTCGCAGTACTCGCGGGGTGTGTTCGCCATTTTCGGACTGTACGACAAGAGGTCGGTTCACACGCTAACATCCTTCTGCGGCGCACTGCACATCTCCCTCATCACGCCCAGTTTCCCCACAGAGGGCGAGAGCCAGTTTGTCTTACAGCTGCGGCCATCTATACGAGGGGCCCTCCTCAGCCTGCTAGACCACTACGACTGGAATCGGTTCGTCTTTCTCTACGATACCGACAGGGGTAAGACAATGAAAAGCTCAGAAACACACCTACTTATGCTCATACACGTGTCCATTGTTAGTTAGATCAGAGAAATGTAAGTGCCAGTGTTTATAGGTGTATATACTGGCTTTGAATAAATATTCTGTAGGGGAAAATAGTTTTCCCAAAAATGAAAATGCTAATCTCATGTTGTTCCAATCTTGCACGACTTTCTGTCTTCTATGAAACACATGAAGAGAAATCTTCACATACCTATTTTACATACAGCAGCAGTTCATAGTGACCACGTCTGTCAAGCTCCAAAAAAGACAAAAAGCACTGTAAAAAAAGCACCATACAAGTCTGAAGCTATACAATTTTTTTTTTTTAAGTTAGTGAGCCAAACTTGAGAGGCAAATCTGTTTTTTGAGAACAATTCATTCTTTTAAATCAGTTCTTTTTAATAAACCAGTTGGTTTACAAATCTAACTGGTCACTTTTTTCATGCAGTTACAATGAATGAGGACTGGAGATTTCAAGCTTTAAATAGGATACAAAATAATCGTAAAGTTATCCTAAAAGTGGTCCATATGAATCATGCACTATATTCAAAGTCATCTAATTCCATACAATGACTTATGTGATGAACAGACCAAAATTTAAGTCATTATTCACTGATAATCTTCCTCTCCAACGGCTGTTAGTTGTCGGAACGGGTAAGTGAGTCAGTGTCTGTGAGTCAGTTAAGTTGAAATTGACAACAGAATCATTCCTATTCGGGAAGGAGTCATTCAGAACTGGAGTAAATGATTAATTAAAAGATATGACTCAAAAGATTTTTCTTGAATCAGTCATTGCTAGTTCTATAATAAACTGTCTTGAACTTTCTAAAAACATCTAGCAAGATTTTCAGAGAATAAGAATACAAATTTGACCTGCTCCCTCACAAAAAGCTGTCATGTGACTTCAGAGAACTTGGAATTTAGTGTTTAAGTCGTATGAATCCATTTTATGTGTTTTTTTTTTTTTTCACCAAAAACCTTTTATTTTCCACAGAAGAAAGTAAGTCATGCAGGTTTAGATCAATGTGTGAGGTTGAGCATATTGGATATACAATGTAAATGTACAATGTAAATGTAGAAGTTGATTACTGTCAGCTATGTTGAGGAGCATTTGTCACCTAAATCAGTATAACTACTACTTTATTGGTTGTCTCATGGAGTCAGGTGACCAGGAATGATGAGCCACTCAGAATTTTATTTCCAGGGAGCTTGTTATTAAAAGAGAGCCTTATTCTCTGGAGACGGGGCCAGGTCTTGAACTCCCAGTTACACTAATGAGCAGTTTGTTGGCCAGAAACAGCCACTCTCTTTTTTGCTTGCATGTCTCTCTCCCCTATCCTCTCCATCAATGTCTTTTCTTTTCTCGTCTTGTTCTGCTGTGTTAGACTGAGACTATCCCAGGAGCCCCGGAGGTGAGCTGTGGCTTTAGGTCTGACACACTTCTAAAATGCATGCACCGACTTTCTTTGAAAGATGAGCACAATATCCTCCTGTCATCTGAGACTGTAATTCATAAGGGCTCATTGCAAAATATCCTATAAATAACACAACTGATCTGTGTTGTCTCGTGCAAGTATAAGATGCGCTGTTCTCTGTCATATCACGGATGTTCCTGACATGCAGATTTCTTGGAGTTTCTATGATTGGTCCTCTCACATCTGCCACAGGCATGTTTTTTTCTTTCACATCCCATATGCCACTTATTTGCAAAGTTTCCATATGGTGAGCTAAGTCAAGTTTTTTTTTAATGTTAGCAAAATCAGAGCATTCAAGATCCTTGTATCTACTTTATCAAGTGTTTATACAATAAATAAGACTTTTTTTATTTACATAAAGCAATAAATCCACGAGAGAGACTGCACATTACAGTGATTTTTCTACAGATAGGCCTTAGTGATGTTTACCCATCCACTTTTATGTTGTTTCTGTAACCACTTTAAAATCCATAGTTGGAGGATGAACCAACTACAGATTGCAGTTTATGTCCTCCTCTGCACATCCATAGACTTTTTTTTTTTTTTAATTTTTTTTTTTTTTTTTTAAAAACATGTTTAAAATAGATTTTATGTCATCTGGAAAAATACATTCCATACAGGTTATTGGTGATGCTTACTGTAATGCACAGCCTTGAGAGGATTATTGCTCGTATTAAGCAGCACTGCAGCAGCAACGGCAATATTATAAAAGAAGGCAAACATTTATTATTATTTTGATTATTATTAATACATTGTTTTTGTTTGTAATAATAGTAATTTAAAAAAATGTCTTATTGGTATTCTTATTTATAAATAATTACATGTACATACAAATGAATAATTAGAATAGAAACTGGCTGTTGATTACCAAGCAGTGTATTAATATGGAGTGTGTATATTATATATGATGTGTATTTATAATATGTAATGGTTTTATTATTATTATACTAATTTATCAATACATCATTATTGTTATTATTATTTTTATTATTATTGTGAATAATAACAATATCATTAATATAATAACTTCCTATTTATAAATAAATAAATATATACATACATAAATTGATAATTCTTGGAATGAAAAGTAGGCTGTTATATATACTGTTATAAGGCCTACTTTTCATTCCAAGAATTATCAATTTATGTATGTATATATTTATTTATTTATTTATTTATAAATAGGAATAGTTATTATATTAATTATATTTTATAATGTATATATTATATTTTTTATATTTTAATATATTATATATATATATATATATCTAATAATAGTATTGTTATTATTATACTAATAATAATACTAATAATAATAAACCATATTATATTATATTATATAAAATGGTTTATTAGTAGTAGTATTATATTATTATTATTATTATTATTATCATTATTATCATTTATTATTATAAATTATTATTTTTATTATTATTGACAACTTTTGTTATTCTTATGTTGTTGTTGTTGTTGTTTTTATTATTATTATTATTATTATTATTATTATATTATTATTATTTATAAATATATACATATTTTTTACTCAAATAATTATTAATTTATAATCATTTATAATTTTAATGTTTAAAAATAAGCATTGAAAACAGCTTATAACAGTTTACCCAGTCATAATTTAGAGACAGAGAACTATACTTAAGCGTACATTTGAGTGAGGCATAAACTCAAGACTGACAGATGAAGGTGTTTTGAAAAGTACTGGAGTGATTATATAGTGTAATACAGATTATGCAGTTATTTTTTGGGTAAACTATTCCTTTAAGACAGAGAAAATGACAAAACTTTGGTCAGTGGTCAGAAAAATTGCTCTTACAGTGAACATTGTGCCCCCGTCACTTCTGAAATGATTGCGACAAATGTCAGAAAAAACGTTCAGATTATCATTTTATATGTCCTACCGGTTGGCCAATATTAGTGCTTTTGTGGTCTTGAAAAGCACAGATTTTGTCCTGACGGTACTTGTTTAGACTACTGGCTGAGTTGCTTTAGATTCAGTCTGCTGTAAGAGCTTCTGATACAATCTGACCGGGATGTGGACATGATGAATGGTTTAGTGTAATAGGTTGGCACTTCACTGCATTTTCATGGTCTGTTCTCTATCCCTTCTCTCTCTGTCTATGCCTACCCCACATACACACACATGTGTGCGCGCACACACAGGGCTGCTTCCCCCTGCTGGGCTGGCAGCTGATTCTGATTCTCGTTGGTTCTTGCACACACATGGATATTCACATATGCACATGACACCCGAAGCTACTGATTTATCAGCTAATAATCAGAGCTCGATTCTCAGCTGGGGGCTTGAATTATTAGTAGCAGAGGCCGAGATTTGAAATAGATGGCAGATGAATTTTAGCTCAGAGTTAGTGGTCGATACTGCAGGTGTCTGCAGATATTGAGTGTGTAGAGCAGGTTTGGTTTGTTTTTAGTGTGAATGTGTATGTAATCAGGCTACTTGACTGCTTGCTGTTTGTTTAACACATGTTGAAATGTCCACTTCAGCCATAATGCGCAGCTCTTTGATATGTTAATTCATGGCTATTTATGTTACATGTATCCCGAGAGCATCAGAGCATTGGTAAACACTGTGCTTGCTCAACCAGCATTTAATGCATAATGTTCCTGTAGCTCAACTAGTACAAGCATGATGCTGCAACACCAGGGTTGTGGATTTGATTTTCACACATGCCGATAAAACGCATACCTTGAAATGCTATGGATAAAAAGTGTCTGCCAGTTGCATGAATGGATTAAATACACAGTTTTAACACACCCTAGTGCCCGTCTGTAATATCTTGGTCAATGATGCCATTTTCATTTATTTGTCTTTTTACCTCTCTTTTTTAAATGCATGTTTTTCATTTCTGAAATAAGCATACAATATATATGTATATATATATATGTGTGTGTATATATATATATATATATATATATATATATATATATATATATATATATATATATATATATATATGTGTGTGTGTATATATATATATATATATATATATATATATTGTATGCTTATTTCAGAAATGAAAAACATGCATTTAAAAAACATGCATTGTGTATGTGTGTGTGTGTATGTATGTGTATATATATATATTTGTTTGTTAGTTTAGGTTGTAAATTGTCATTTCCTAATATTTGCAAATACACTTTTTACCTTAAATTATATTTAAAAACATTTTTGACTCATTCTGTCATCATTTACTCCCCCTCATGCCATCCCTAACCTGTATTTCTTTCTTTCTTTCTTTCATTCTTTCTTCTGCAGAATGCAAAACAAAGATAATATAAAATATAACTGTCTTTGTCTATACAATGAAAGTCAGTGTGGCCCAAAACAACACTGAATTGAAGAAAAAGACTTTTACAAATGATCTTATTTTGTTTTCCACAGAAGAAGGAAAGTCATACAGGTTTGAAACAATGTGAGGGTGAGTAAATGATGACAAAATTTTCAATTTTGGGTGAACTATCACTTTAAGATGCATATATAATTTTTACTGGGTGGCTTCTTTAAAATATTTTTTTCTTTATTGTCATCCATCTATGATAGACCCATATACTAACATAAATACCTCCCCGTTTGGCAGTTTAGGGTACAAACAGGTAGCAATCAGACACGGCACCCGATTGAGCCAAAGAGTTGCCAGATCAAGCACAGGTTAATTTATTAAATAGTGGAACCGAGAGAGCTACGTTGCCAAATTCTGATTGTGACCATAAGGGTCCGTTTTACAGGGACATCTGCTCATCTTGGAGTCAAGTGGGCCTCAGAGGCTCCGAGTGCCTATTTCAAACAGCTAGATTAACATATCCAACACCATCCCTGTCTGATTAGTACAAGCAGCACTGAGGACTGTAGCTGGAATCAAAAGCACTGTAATGGAGCTCTCAGGAAGCCTCAATCACACCTTGGAGAAGGTGACAAAAAGCAGCTCTTTCTGACTTCCATTTTTACCGACACGCCTGCATGATGATGGCTTCTATTTTAGGGATGCAGGAGATTAGTTTAATGCACTGAAAAGAAGAATGTGTTTTTGTCCATTTCTCTGAGCACTGTTGAGGCTTCTGGGACTGTAAGCTTCCATGGATGGGGATTGAGGCCTAACATGAGTCCTTGTGGAAGGACAGGAGGTTCATATCAGTGCCCTACAATCTGTGCCATGTGATCGCTCACAGGCCTGCAGTTGCAGATGAGAGTACCGCACTGGTGCAGGAATGACTCACTGAGAATGCCACAAATCACATTCTTTCTGAATAAATTGGAGCCACGGCTCAATGGTTCAAGCCTTCGGTGGTTTGATGCACACGCTGATCAAATGCCTCACTGTCCCTTTTTTGTCATAGGTTATTCGATACTACAGGCCATTATGGAAAAGGCAGGCCAGAACGGTTGGCAGGTCAGCGCTATATGTGTCGAGAACTTTAATGATGCCAGTTATCGGCAGCTTCTCGAAGACCTGGACCGTAGGCAGGAAAAGACGTTTGTCATAGACCTGGAGGCAGAGAGACTGAACAACATGCTGGAACAGGTGAGATAAGGGCATGTTGTCAGGTTGATATAAAAAGTGTCCCGTTTTACCCTCTGATGCATGCGTTATTGTAAAATAACTTGAAATATATTTGTTTCTTTTGTTGAATTGTGGGAAAGAGTCAAATACCCTAAATGGTTAAAAATGTTTTTAAAGGTCTATACACTGAACTGAACACTATGCATCAGAGTTCACTAAAGAGAATTAAACATGCACAAGGTCCTGAGAGAACAAAGAACACATTTCCTCAAGTAATTCCGCTGCAGAAATGACACATTAGACAGGCATATTATTTATTCCATACAAACTGATCCCTTGATATTTTGTTTTTGCAACATTTTGTAGCTATCAAAGTCAGTTTACGATATTCTAGCTGGTGTTTGCCTTAATATTCCTCAAATTACAGCGCAGTTTTGGAAAAGGCAGTGTGTTTGATTAGAAATAATTAATAACAGTGGAATTCGGCTTTCCCAGCGGCTTACAGCTCTGCTATACATTCATTCTGGGTAAATGCTGACAAATGTATTTGCCGTTAGAATTTGCCCTCACTACAATGTCTGGTTTCTCTCCACAGATTGTGAGTGTCGGCAAGCATGTCAAAGGCTACCATTACATCATGGCAAATTTGGTGAGCTAAATTGTATTCCTTTATCGCCTTATTCTCCCTGTCAGCATGTCCTCCTTTTATATTCTGTTTTATCTCTTACTTTCTACATATTCCTCTCCACTCTACTGGTCTCTCTCTCTCTCTCTCTCTCTCTCTAGTTGTCTTGGCCTCGCTGTCTCCTGCCCTTCCTCATTCTTTTTCTTTCTTAATCCTCACTTTTCTTTAAGCAAGATACGTCAATTTGAGAGACTAATTCGTATTCCAGTGAGCGGTGGTGACAGTGTTTTAATGATGCTGGGAGCTGCAGAGCATGCGCTGTCTCTCTGCTCTCTGGCTGTGCACGGAATTGGCTCACAGAGGCGAGCTGGATATGAATGTTTGTGGAATTTCTCTTATCGTAGCGCTGCATTGCCAACTACGTTTTAATAATCTTTCCCCCGCTCTCTCTCTCTCTCTCTCTCTCTCTCTCTCTCTCTCTCTCTCTCTCTCTCTCTCTCTCTCTCTCTCTCTCTTCTCTATCTGTATTTCTTACTATTTCCCCTTCTTTGCTCTGGCAGGGTTTTAAAGACATCAATCTGGAGCGTTTCATGCATGGGGGAGCCAATGTGACAGGCTTTCAGCTGGTGGACTTCAGCAATCCCATGGTTATTAAACTCATGCAGCGCTGGAACAAGCTGGACCAGCGCGAGTACCCCGGCTCTGACGCACCACCCAAGGTACTGTTGCATGGCCCGGCCCAGTGTGGAACCACTTTGAAACTAGATATATTAGCATAAATGCATAACGCATGTCCCATTTGAATCCTTTCAGCCACTTTAGGGGAGCTCTCAAATCTCCATAAAGAGTCTGATGATCACTGATGATCAGAAATGCTTTTTTATGCATTTGTCATAGTTGAGTAAGGCAGAAAGATTTAATCTCCATTATGGATGGATAGGATGGTTGGTTGGTTGGATGGATGGATGGATGGATGGATGGATGGATGGATGGTTGGTTGGTTGGTTGGTTGTTTAGAAAGGATGGATGGATGGATGGATGGGAGGGATGGTGGAAGAAAGGAAAGATGGATGGAGGAAAGGCTGGGAAGGAAGGAAGGAAGGATTGGTGGATGGGAGGGTGGAAGAAAGGAAAGTTTGGTTAGAAAGGATGGATGGATGGATGGATGGATGGATGGATGGATGGGAGACCGGAAGAAAGGAAAGGTTGGTTAGAAAGGATGGATGGATGGATGGATGGGAGGGATGGTGGAAAAAAGGAAAGATGGATGGAGTAAAGGCTGGGAAGGAAGGAAGGAAGGATTGGTGGATGGGAGGGTGGAAGAAAGGAAAGTTTGGTTAGAAAGGATGGATGGATGGAAGAAAGGAAAGTTTGGTTAGAAAGGATGGATGGATGGATGGATGGATGGATGGATGGATGGATGGATGGATGGGAGACCGGAAGAAAGGAAAGGTTGGTTAGAAAGGATGGATGGATGGATGGATGGGAGGGATGGTGGAAAAAAGGAAAGATGGATGGAGTAAAGGCTGGGAAGGAAGGAAGGAAGGATTGGTGGATGGGAGGGTGGAAGAAAGGAAAGTTTGGTTAGAAAGGATGGATGGATGGATGGATGGATGGATGGATGGATGGATGGATGGATGGATGGATGGATGGGAGACCGGAAGAAAGGAAAGGTTGGTTAGAAAGGATGGATGGATGGATGGATGGATGAAAGGAAAGGTTAGAAAGGATGGATGGATGGGAGGGAGGGTGGAAGAAAGGAAAGATGGATGGATGGGTGGGTGGCAGAAGGTAAAGATGAATGGATGGATGGATGGATGAGAGGGTGGGTGGAAGAAAGGATGGATGGGTGGAAGAAAGGATGGATATAAGCAAGAAATAAAGGATAGATGGCTAGGTGGGTGGAAGAAAGGAAGGAAGGAAAGACTGATGGATAGATGGAAGGAAGGAAAGATGGATAGGTGGAATGAAGTAAGGAAAGAAGGATGGTTGTAAGCAAGGAAGGAACAAAGAATGGATAGAAGGATAGATGAAGGAAGAAAAAAAGATGAATGGAATGTTGGATGAATGGGTGGTTTGCTTTGTGGAGGGGTGGTTGCATGGATGGGGGAAAGGCGGGATGATAGATAGATAGATGGATAGATAGATAGATAGATAGATAGATAGATAGATAGATAGATAGATAGATAGATAGATAGATAGATAGATAGATAGATAGATAGATAGATAGATAGATAAATAATTAGAAAAGAATAAAACATTTTATGGCATTATGCACAGTGGTCAAAAGAAGTATCAAGAAATTGTGCCGATGGATTCAAGTAATATTCTTACATAGAAAACACAGTGTAACAACTCGACTGGTACTGTAAATTATACACCTACATTATCATAAGCTGTTTCATTCATTCTAGTCTCACCAGCCGAATCCTGCTCGTGATTTGATATGCCTGCTCATGTCTGCGCCGTGAAAGCAAGGTTTTTGTTGATCCATTTTCACTGGGACTCACTTTCCCCTTGGGGCCTGATGAGGATGACATTCTTTGGAGGGCGGTTACATTGATCCCCGCCTGGTGATGCGCTACGGTAACGGAAATCTCTTTGGCGTGGCCTGAGGGGACATCGCTTTAACAGGCGGCTGCTCCTCACTGCACACCGCCGGCCAGAGCAGGATGATGGGGAGCGACGTCCATGGACTAGCAAGCAGGGTGTAAATGAGATGCTGTGGTCCAACCATGTCAACACATGCTCGGATCCACATATATGCTCCACAGACGGCCCTGTGGTATTTTGACTTGGCTGCTCCATCTCTTTCATCCCAAATACAAGCTACTCCCATAAGCCCCTCTAAGACAGTGGCACAACTGACACCCCAAAACCTCATCAAATCTCTGAGCTGTTAGCTTTTCCTGCTGAGGCTATTGTAAGAGTCCTGAAGGCACTATCTAGTGAGGACACACTTTCTCCAGGGATCAATCTGTGTGTTTTAGGGCTTTAGCCAATGTGATTAAACTGCAACTATTGTAGTACTTCCTTTCTGTCCTGCGGGAGTCAGTAACCTAACACCATCTTTGATAATTAATGTTGGGCCATGAAACCTTGGGTGGACTAAATATAAACACATTGCCTTAAAGGGACAGTTCACTCAGAAATGAAAATCTTATTATTTATGTGCCTTCGTTAGAGGCATTCAGTGAAATGGTTCTTGAGCAGAATGAGCAGAATTAGAATGATTTCTGAAGGATCATGTGACACTGAAGACTGGAGTAATGATGCTGACAATTCATCACAGGAATAAATTACATTTTAAAATATTAAAATAGATTGCAACAATATTTGTGACCCTGGACCACAAAACCAGTCATAAGTCGCACGGGTATATTTGTGGTAATAGCCAACAATACATTGTATGGATCAAAATGATCGATTTTTCTTTTATGCCAAAAATCATTATTAATTTTGTAAATTTCCTACCGTAAATATATATATCAAACATTTATTATTAGTAGTAATATGCATTGCTAAGGACTTCATTTGGACAACTTTAAAGGCGATTTTCTCAATATTTCGATTTTCTCAATATTTCGATTTTTTTTTGCACCCTCTGATTCCAGATTTTCAAATAGTTGTATCTTGGCCAAATATTGTCCTATCCTAACAAACCATACATCAATGGAAAGCTTATTCATCCAGTTTTCATGTGAAAAAATGACCCTTATGACTGGTTTTGTGGTCCAGGGTCACATTTCACAGTATTACTGTTTTTACTGTACTTTTGATTTAATAAATGCAGCCTTGTTGAACATAAGAGTCTTTTTAAATGTATAAAAAAAATCTTACTGACCACAAACTTTTGAATGGTAGTGTACATTCGGAAAAACAACAGCATGCAGGTTTGGAATGACATCATTTTTAGATGAACTATCCCTTTAAATACTTTCTTAAATGTCCTGTTACCTCTCTCTTGATTTCTATCTCGCTTTGTGGTTCCATCTTTTGCTCCCTGTATGCAGTTGAAGCCCAGGGGTCGTTGTGTGTTTTGTGTTGTGTTTGTAACGATCTAAATAGTCTCAGCTCTTACCGTACACTAGATATCTGCTGATGGAATACCAAAAACCATCTCAGCACTGCAAGAGTGGCTTCTTTCAACCATAAAGCAAGCAGGACAGTCTGAACACACAGGGGTGTTTTTTCTTTAACCCTGTGCTTGTATATAAGAGCAGCTCAGGTGACCTTGTCTGACTCAGTTTGATGACGTCATACTCTCTAAAATAGCAATGAAAAACACAACAGCAGATGAAAAACAAGGGCATGAAGCATCAGTCCTCTAAAGGACAAACGCGCATGCCGAGCTGCGGTTTGTTTCCTTTGTAAAAATACCGTACTTTGCCTGCAGTGATTCATTCTGTGCCGTTTTATCTCAGCGAAGCAGAGAGAAAAAGCACAAGCCACTTATTGGTGCAATCAGGGCAGCCTCCGATAGCAGCTGACTGGCCCTCCCCCCACTCCCACCCACCAGAATCTGAACAGGAAGCGCCTCATAGCTACTGTGTCAGAGCTCACTGATTTCACATGCTCTGCCTGCTCCTAATATGTGCACTGACAAGCATGTGTGTTTCTGTTTTTGGTTTGTCCCTTGCTCTCTGTTTTTGTTTTTTTCCCCCTTGATGCAGCTGCAAAACACAGACCACTGTCTGAGTCCACTTGGCTGTCCTCTGCTCATGAGGACACCTAACCCCATTTTGGTTATTCAACCCTTACAAATAGCTTTCATTGGTGTAAACCTAATGTAATCAGGTTGACTGACTGAAATTAAATAAACAGCATTTTGTTATAGTAGACACTTAATATGCAAAGCACTTATAAATAACATTGCACAGGAATACTTAATTCTGATTGGTCAATTGCAACATTCTGCAGTCTTTTTTGTATAATGACCACTAAACTATATAATTGGCAGCGCTTTCCTGCATATGTATTAAACGTTTGGGGTTGGTACGATTTTTAAATGTTTTTGAGAGAAGTATATTCTGCTCACCAAGGCTGCATTTATTTGATATTGTAAAATATTATTACAATTAAAAAAAAACCTTTTTCATTTTAATATTTTTTTAAATGTAATTTATTTCTGTGAAGGCAGAGCTGAATTTTCAGCATCATTACTCCACACATGATCCACACACCGTCATAAATCATTCTAACCTTCTGATTTGGTGCTCAAGAAACATTTATTATTATGTTGAAAACAGTTAATATTTTTTCAGGATTCTTTGAAAGTTCAAAACAACAGCGTTTATTTGAAATAGAAAACATTATAAATGTCTTTTACTGTGACAATGTGTAAATGTGTCCTTGCTGAATATTTTTTTTTTATTAAAAAAAAATCCTTCTGACCCCAAATTTGAAAACCTGAAAGGTAGTAATTAATATAATAATATATTATATATACTATTACATATATGTGACCCTGGACCACAAAACCAGTCATAAGTCACACGGGTATATTTGTGGCAATAGCCAACAGATTTTTCTTTTATGCCAAAAATCATGTAAAGATCATGTTCCATGAAGATATTTTGTAAATTTCCTACCGTAAATATATAAAAAATGTATTATTAGTAGTATTATGCATTGCTAAGGACTTCATTTGGACAACTTTAAAGGCGATTTTCTCAATATTTAGATTTTTTTGCACCCTCAGATTCCAGATTTTCAAATGGTTGTCTCTCGGCCAAATATTGTCCTATCCTAACAAACCATACATCAATGGATTATTTATTACAAATCAAATTATTTATTCAGCTTTCAGATGATGTATAAATTTCAATTTCAAAAAATTGACCTTATGATTGGTTTTGTGGTCCAGGGTCACATATGTATACATGTTATGGTATATATGGTAACACTTTACAATAATGTTATATGTTAACATCAGCGAAAGCTAATAGTTCATGTTAAATTATTCATATGCTAAAATATTTTTAACATTTCAAATTTGATCAGTTAACATTATGAACAAACAGGAAATAACAAAGAATAATAGTATTTATAGATTAACTAACTATAAATTTAGAGATTAACTTTAACTAGATTAATAAATGGTGTAAAATGCATTGTCATTTCATGATACCTAATGCACTAACTAATGTTGACAAACTGAACCCTTAAAACCCCATTACTGTATATGTATATGTTGACCTTTCCATGACCCTCTGTTTCTGTAGTACACTTCCGCTCTGACATACGATGGAGTGATGGTGATGGCAGAAGCCTTCCGGAATCTTCGCAGGCAAAAGGTGGACATCTCCCGCAGGGGCAACGCCGGAGACTGCCTGGCCAACCCCGCTGCACCCTGGAACCAGGGCATCGACATGGAGCGCACACTCAAACAGGTCACATGCACAGATGAGCAAATGCAGGCTTTATATTAGATGGGAAAGAACGGCTTTGTGAAGTGTTTCCATGGGAGGAAGACAGACAGCTGAAATAAATGTCTTATGGAAAAAAACAAGGCAGTGAGGTGATAGAGGGCCAGTAATCGACGATCTAAAAAATGCGAAATGTCCAAATTTGAACTGATGGAAAGTGGAAAATGACAGGGGAAATGGAAAGGTGTAATAGAGAAAACTATAAGGATGGAGAGAGCGAGACCCAAAGCAGCAGAGAGAAAACAAGAAAACAAGACGGATAGAGACACAGTAAGCGCAAGAGAGAGAAGTGTGATGTTGTGTAGGGTGGGGTTTCTCAAACTTGTTTTAATCCAAGGACCCAACACCAAACTGTTCTCAGACCCCAACACCCCACCTCCCAAACAAATATATATATATATATATATATATAGCTATTTACAGCACTTTATAAATACTGTCGCTGATTTATGCGTCAGTAATCACGACGTGCATGTCAAACATATAAAAATACTATGAATAACTAAATCATGAGTGTTTTATCAGCAGGAAATTACTAAATTGCTTTTAATTATACACAGATAGATAAGAAATACATTTGAATTTGTCTCTCCCACATTTTACATGCTCTGCTGCTGCATTACTAAAAGAGTCCGGGCAGAATCTATGAGCCTTTAGTGTTTTTATACTTAGTCCTGATGTGAGCTCAACAATTTATAGTATAATGTCGCTTATGATTTGGCTCTGTATCACTTGCAGTGGTTTTCAGATTTTAAGATTTTTATTCACAGTTCAAAGAATTTTCTGGTTATGTTAGATGGATTCCCGTTTGAGAAACACTGATGTGGGGTAATACTTCCAGAAGAAAGTGATGTTAAAGTTCAAGGAAGTAAGCAAATGTGTAAATGAAAGTGTTTTCGAGGTGCTTTGCAGTGGGTGGATAAGCTGTAATTACATTGTTTATCACTGTAATCCAGGTGCGCCTCCAAGGATTAACAGGAAATGTCCAATTCGACCACTACGGGCGCCGAGTCAACTACACAATGGATGTTTTCGAATTAAAAAGTAACGGCCCCAGAAGGGTAAGATGTCATTCTTGTCGCAAGCATTGCAGAAGTCACCGCAGACCATTTTTTTTTCCACTTTGATATTGTATATCTGACTAAAAAATGTGCTTGTCAGGGTGTTTCTGTCTGTATTCATCTTTGATTCTGAGAAAGTGTAACCATGCTTTGCTTTTGGTCCGTCTCTCTACATCTGTCGAGTGTCATTTCAGTCTAATTCATTGTCTTTCTCAATGTGCTTAACGCTCTGTGCTTCACTTGATGCAGCTGTTTCTGTGAGGACAATCCCAGGAGACCCTGATGAGTCTTCATTATTTTATAGTCAGCGTTTTCTTTTTGTACAATGTAACATCTTTTACTTCTCTTACAGTACTTCACCGCATACTCATTTCATGCATATATGCATCTCTTTACATGGTGAAAACTGTTTTACAGCCATTTTAGATGCCTTATAAACCCATATGAATCATTAGATACTAATCTCTCATTTGAAAGCCACGTGTCTAGCATCTGTAAAACTGCATTCTACCATCTTAAAAATATATCTAAATTACGGCACATGCTTTCAATGCAAAATGCTGAACAGTTAGTTCATGCGTTCATGACCTCAAGGCTAGATTATTGTAATGCTCTACTGGGTGGTTGCCCTGCTCGCTTAATAAATAAACCGCAGCTGGTCCAAAACGCAGCAGCTAGAGTTCTTACTAGAACCAGGAAGTATGACCATATTAGCCCGGTTCTGGCAACACTGCATTGGCTCCCTATTAAACATCAGATACATTTTAAAATCTTGCTGATTACTTACAAAGCATTATACTTAGCGCCCCAGTACTTGAGCGAGCTCTTAACGCATTATACTCCATCACGTTTATTGC
Organism: Coreius guichenoti; assembly: GCA_039654105.1. Classification (NCBI taxonomy): domain Eukaryota; kingdom Metazoa; phylum Chordata; class Actinopteri; order Cypriniformes; family Gobionidae; genus Coreius; species Coreius guichenoti. The sequence continues at coordinate 18,515,287 of CM077183.1, forward strand.
GGTCTCAAAATTCTGGCCAGCTGATAATACCTAGAATATCAAAATCAACTGCAGGCGGTCGGTCCTTTTCCTATTTAGCACCTAAACTCTGGAACAGTCTTCCTAGCATTGTTCGGGAAGCAGACACACTCTGTCAGTTTAAATCTAGACTAAAAACACATCTCTTTACTATGGCATACACATAAAACATTTTTAATTTCTATTATTCAAATCAGTTAAATTATTGTTTTAGGCTGCATTAACTAGGTCAGCCGGAACCGGGAACTCTTCCAATAACACCTGATGTACTCGTTACATCATAAGAAGAATGGCATCTACGCTAATGTTAGTCTTTCTGTTTATCCCGAGGTTTACTGCAGTCGGCCGGATCCGGGCCGTATCCGGACCAGATGGTGGACCTTAGCCTGGACATGACGAACGCATCCCTGAAGTGTCTGTAGAGACCGTGTCAATTAAACTCCCCCCTGTAAATGCCACATCGACACGACATCCTCATTAAACCCGTCCCCGGCATGACGACTCCAATCTTTCGAATAATCCTACGAATATCTATTGATCTAATATGACTTCTGACCTGTAATGTTGCCAGAATCATAATCATACACTATTTGTTCGTCGACCAGAGGAGAACTGGCACCCTGACTGAGCCTGGTTTCTCCCAAGGTTTTTTTCTCCATTCTGGCCCTGAAGGAGTTTTGGTTCCTTGCCACCGTCGCCTTTGGCTTTTGGCTTGCTCAGTTGGGTACACTTAAATTTCAACTATATTACTGATCTGCCCGCATTGACACTATATGATAATTGAAATGAGCTGGATGACATCACCGTTTTCACCAGAGCGGCTGTACAGCCGAATCAAATTCTGTTGCATTATTTTCCTGTTACCACTGTGAAGCTGCTTTGAAACAATTGGCATTGTAAAAAGCGCTATATAAATAAAGGTGATTTTGATTTTATTTTGATTGGCCACGTACACACTGCAGCTAAATTCAGCTGTCAATTCACCTTTTAGTGCTTAATCCTGTTCTGTACACACATTTCATTAAATTTCAGTATCTACAACCGAATTAACTCCTGAAAAATGCAGGTGCTGACAACCGCATTTACACAAATTCTATGCAGTGTGTACGGAACCGAACTGAACAACTAGTTGTAATGACGTATTTTTCAGTCTGAGATGTTTCTCTTCTGTGTGCGGTGCAAGAAATCAAAGGGAGCCTTGACTCGTTCTTGTTGCCCCTAAAAACAAAAACTGAAATTAAATCGAAATTTAAACCAAAATATCGCAATCCGCAACTCGTAAACGCGATCGCTTTGTGAGCCAAGCTTAAACAACAAGCCCAAAAAAAATGCTTCTAATAAGTGGACATGGCAACACTGCAAGAGTGCGCTCTGTAAAGCAGCCTTTACAAGGATAAACAAAACATGACTTAAAATTGCTGAACAAATTGCTGAAGTTTTTTGTCACTGTAATATTACTTTGGTCAGAATAGTGGATACCAAACGCACAAGACGTGATATATCGCAGTTTCGGGAGTGATTCGTGTTCCAATACACACAAAATAAAATAAAATAAAATACCAACTGGATACAATTTTTTTTTTACAAATTTCATATTGCTAATCACAAAATTGTCAGAGAAGTTTTTTTGCAGTTAATTACAACCAAATTAACATTTTAAAATAATACACAAAGGTCAGCCTTGAATGGTCTGGTGGTTTTAGCAGCAGAGCTATGTACGTACCATAAGGTCTCGTGTCACACACCTTCTTCTAAAGTTATGAGGAGCCCTCTGCCTCTGGTGTGCTTTATGGAGTGTGGCGGCTCCTGGCTGCTGTTGGGCAGTGCACCGGGGGAAGAGTGATGGGAAAAGGAGAAGGAGGGGAGCACAGGAGTCAGCCGCCAGGGCTTGGCAGTCATTTATCAGGCAGTCGTGAGCCCTGCTTTAGGCAGATGCTGGAGCCTGGCTCTTCTTTCTCCCGTTCATCTGGGTCTCGTAAGGACACGGGCACACGCCGCTGCTCGTGTCTCTTCTGCATGACAGTTTTTCACCCCACAGCAAAAAGTTACACACAGCAACACAGTTTTCTTAAGCCACCAATATAACAACAATCATATTTAGCATCTACATAAACACTTACAAAATAAATTTTAACTACCGTTCAAAGGTTTTTGAAAGAAGTCATTTATTTGATTAAAAAAATATAAACTTTTTTAATATATTTTAACATGTAATTTATTCCTTTAATGGCAAAGCTAATTTTCAGCAGCTATTACTCCAGTCTTTAGTGTCACATGATCCTTCAGAAATCATTCTAATAGGCTGATTTGCTGCTATTCTTTGATTTTATAAATGTCTTTACTTTTAATCCGTGCTGAAATAAAGTATTTGATTCCTTAAAAAAAAAAAAAAAATAACCCAAAACTTTTGAACGGTAGTTTACTTTCTCTTAAAGTCTTAAAGGATAGTTTGTCCAAAAATGATAGTTCAAAAACACAAAAGAAGATATTTTTAATGTATTTTAAGCTGTTGTTTTGCACCCCATTTATCGTATAGACAAGGTGTAAGATAAAGGATGAATAGTTAGCCTGGTTTAGACATTAAATTATTTCTGCTCATTTACACACACTTGAATGTATTGACTTGCTCTCTTTTGGGCCTAGAGTCTCATTCTCATCTTTGTACCATCTCCAGATTGGATATTGGAATGATGCTGATAAGTTGGTTCTGACCCAGGATCAAGCCTTGCTTCCCAATGAAACGTCAGGCATGGAGAACAGAACCGTGATTGTGACGACTATTATGGTGAGTAGCAGCATTTCCTGAGACTTTATTTGACACATTTTACAATAAAATAATTTGTGGTGTTTGTCCTTCATCTGAAAGCTTCCATATACCAAGAGTCCCTCTCATACACATGGTGAAAAAATGAACATTTCGCATTGGCGATGAATTTCTTCATGACATGCGCACACAAAGATTACGATCTGCAAACTGCAAAAATTCACAGCTGCGCTGTTCATCAAAGCATATTTTCTCTCTGTGTGACCTGTCAGTCATACTGCTGTCCATCCAGATAACCCAAATGTTTTTACGTGTGCTGAATAGCATCTTTCAACAGTGCTGTGTTAAATGTGTGCTGCCATGGCATTGTGAATACACCGTGCGTAATATGCCTTTCTCACATACTGTCAAAAAGTTATCAGAACTGGTGTCTTTGGCTGTATTTTGTTTTGTTAATTTTGTCCACTGTAATATTATGTGTGTTAAAACACTGCATGAATGGGATGCATTCTGTATTTTGTGTTTCCTATACATTTTGGAGATCGTAAATTACAGTATTGTCAATGTTTATGCACTGATTCAAGGATGTAATGGACGTTCAGACACATAATTGGTAAATGCTAAGGTTTTGGAGTGTCGCACCTGAAGCCAAATCCTCCTCTTTTCAGCCCCTGGTGAGGAACCCCTTATTAAGAAACTGAACAGATGATGGACTCTGCAGAGGTGAAATCAAGCACTTACTGAAGCACGGACAGACAGAGAGACAAATCAGAACTGAGGGCAAAAACATGGATACTACTACCTGAGCCAAAATGGAAACAATGAGAACTTGAGCTGTGGACAAAGACAAGCTCTAATAAGCAACTCAATCATGAATGGAGAAGATGTGGGAAAACTGGATGGACACATGGAAGCCAAATGAAGTCTTTTTCTTTAGTGTTTATATCACATGTATCGAAACAGAAGAACCAGGTTTTTATAGCATGCAGGTTTTGTATATATATAGCACACTGTATATAAAATCATCATTATTGTCTATTTGCATTCATTAAGGATTTTTTTTTTTCTCATTGTACTATATACTTCATATTTATAATAGCCTCATATTTACCTTTCATTGTTTCATGATCCTCATGTCTTTCCAAACCTGTATGACTTTCTTCTCTGGAATTCCAAAGAAGTTTTGAAGAATGTTCATGCTGCTTATTTGCCGTACAATCAATGTGGATGGGGGACCAAAAAAAAGCAACATGAAAGCATATGTGCTATTTTTCAAGTCTTTTGAGGTTATACAATGAAATTTAAATCACTATTCGTATTCAATGGAAAATCTTGCCCTAAAAATTCTTGGCCGTGGTCACCATTCACCTTCATTGTGTGGAAAAGAGCAGCTTGGACATACAATAAAGGTGGAAAAATAAGGTGAAAAAACGCAGTTATCATTTTCACGTCCAGCGCCACGTTGTTTAAATAGCAAATGCACTCGAGCCCATCTGTTCGCCCATGGGCATGCTGGTCTGAAAACGAGGTGTGTTCAGGCGCATTGTTGCTGCGTTGCTATTTTTTAGGCAACGGAAAACGACACAGCACTGGTCTAAAGTCAATAGCACAGTATTTTTTGTATTATTTAAAAGACGCGTTAGTAATATATGCGCCTATAAGCGGGTCCACAGCAAGCGTACACTCTTCTTATTACACACACAGGGACGCGCAGCAGCACACAAACAATTTTAAATATTAAAAATAAAAGGATTCCTCTCTGGAGAAGCGTTCAGTCTTTCCACTCGCAAATTCCGCCATGTAAATAGCGAATCCGCCAGGGTACAAGCGCAACTGGCTTTTAAAGGGAATGGGAGATGAGACTCTGATTGGGTTATTGCACGTTACGCTCAAAACACACCCATGACTCATTAAGAGAATGGGTACATTCCTTTTAGACTATGCACTTGGCGCGCCGACTGTTTTTTCTGTCGTTAAGCTAGCAAGATTGTTCAGATTGTTCAAATAGGCCCCAAAGGCAGTCAAAATGACTTTGAAACCATAGAATTAAATTTAACTTGGTCACCATTCACTTTCATTGTGTGGAAAAAGAGCAGCTTGGACATTCTACCTAACTATCTCCTTTTGTGTTCCACAGAGGAAAGAAAGTCATGGGTTTTGAAACTCAGATGGTGAATAAATGGTTTTTAATTTTAGGGTGAATTATTCTTTAAGCTTAGAGGTTGTGAGTGATGAATCATTTTTTATGTGGTCTTTGTAAGAACATGAATTTGCATGACTGGCTATACACCACCTCATGACACAAGAATACAGATCACCCACGCTTGAGGTCGTACCAGCAACACGCTAGATTCTTTTTTTCTTTTTAAAAAATGTTTTACCTGTAGAAAAACACTGCCCAGGAACATCACTGCCCTGTGCGTATGAAAAAAGATTTGAGGAGAAGGCTGCATTCTCATACATCAAACAAATTTGAGATGAAATGGATCTTCCGTTGACATTCAGTTTGGAGAGCTCTATTTGCTGTGTGTGAAATATTTAATTCTCCCTACTGGGCTTTCTGCCTTTCATCATTTTAGGCTAGCTATATGGCTTAGAAAATATTTGTAAAAAGGAAAGCAGGTTTTCAGGATTTTTATGTAAATGTTCTGCAGTCTCCTTGCACGTAAACATTTCTATTGCTGCTGTACAGCACCTGTATTGTTTTAGGTATAGTTTGGTATGACAGTACATCATACTGATGTCTAAGAATGACTCTTTGTGTTCGTGGTGTGACTTTTTTGTACAGATGTTCCTTTTTTCTCTGAAATGTAATCAAAGTTTTGCATTATTGCGTGCAACAGATTTGTAATAGCAGTTCCTGTTCAAATGTTTGATAAAGGCATGCAAGGCAGTTGTAATAAATTATAGTGATGAATTTTATGGGTCAGTTATCATTGCTTTGAGTCATGTACAGTACATGGTGCACGTTTTGTGTGCTTTATATGATATTTTAATGCTTGTATGAACCCTTTGTTATGGTTTCATACACCTTTTCTTAAACTAAAAGCATTTACCCTGATTGAAAATCTTTATTGTTTTTATTAAGGAATGTGGGAGAATATTGACTCGTGTCCATTTAAAAAAAGCAATATGTTCTTATTTCAATAGTTTCTTTATGGCTAACATTTGATTAGTGAATCAATTAGCTACATGCGAACATAATGGCTGTAATTGTCTTTAATAACTCTTCTAAAACAGATTTATTTATCTGTAACTCCACAATATATCGTATTTAGAATATAAAATGCAAATTAAATATAACAGCATGGCTAAATTTCAACACTTGCTGGTTTACAAAAGTGTAACATGTTGTCCATTGAAAGTACTTTGTTGTTTTGTCCGTTCAGGAAGGGCCGTATGTAATGCTGAAGAAGAACTGGGAGTTGTACGAGGGGAACGAGCAATATGAGGGATACTGTGTGGATCTGGCATTTGAAATCGCTAAACACATTGGTTTCAAGTATAAGATCTCCATCGTGCCTGATGGAAAGTATGGAGCTCGGGACCCAGAGACAAAGATCTGGAACGGGATGGTTGGGGAGCTGGTGTACGGGGTAAATTATTTTCCTCTTACGTTTTGCAGTCTTTTGACTCAGCATGAGATTTATAGATGACATCTGTATGCTTCCAGGAAGCAGGATTCTTAAAGTGTTTTGGCAATAAATTTGAGTGCTTTTCATAATTCTTAAAAGGAACGTTAGTTTAGCATGACAGCATTAGGAAAATGTTTTTTTTCTTTTGTTACATGTAGCTACGTAATTTAATTACAAAAATAAATGTAACCTTAATCAGTTACAGTTACTGACAAAAAAATGTGTAATTAAAGTACAGTTACTTATGAAAATGTTAACGATTACAAAGGGTTACATTTGAATATTTTCTGTAAAGAAGAACATAAATTTGTTGTTTTGCCTGTTTTTGCCTGTGCACGTTGCCTCCTGACATTTAAAGGCTGTTTAGTAAAGCAATGCTATTCTGATGCTTTTGATTGGCTCTTGTTTGAATCTCCACATCTGCTAGTTACATCAATCCACATTGCCGTTGAAAGCTTTAGGCTACAACCTGTCTGAGAGTTGCCACCATGGCGAGTGATAAAAATGTGTTTCAGTGCTGGAAATTAGAAAAGTAATCAAAAAGTAATCAAATGTAATCAGTTACATTAATAAAGTAATTGAAGTAGTTACACTACTTATTACATTTTAAATAGGGTAACTTGTAATCTGTAACCTATTACATTTCCAAAGTAACCTTCCCAACACTGGCTACAGTTATACCGTTTGGGGGCAGTGAGATTTTTTTTTTTTTTTTTTTTAAGAAATGTAATACTTTAAATAGGTATTAAATTGATCAAACGTGATAGTTTGACACTAAAGACTGGAGTAATGATGCTGAAAATTCACGTTGAGTAAATGTTGAGTTCTGTGTCTGGTGAAGAGGAAAAAATGACGTTTTAAAGGCAGATGTTTTTTAATAAACACTGCATACAGCCAATGCTTGTCATCTCATAGATTTTTGCTGAGCACTGGAAAACACAACCCAGAAGTCTTTTTTTATTTCTCCTGAAAGTGTCGGACAGTTATGAGAAACTTTAATTTCTTATTTGGATTAGTCGTACGCAGCCTTGCCGAGGTCTAAAATGTCACTAAGTCACCAACAATAATCTAGTTTTTGGATTTACCATGCAGCAAAACGTGCAGCCAGACTTTAGACTCTACAGTTTTTTTTTTCTGTCTTGTGCTGTAAGCATTTTTTTTTTGCCTTGATTGGTTTATCCTTCTCCTCCAAACCTAAACCTCAGTATTAAGCCTCTTGGATTAACTGCTTGGATTTTTTGCCATTAATATGCAAAGCCTTGTTCAATTAGAGAAGTTGTAAAATGTGATGCAAGGAGAGGTGGGAATCAGCAGATTATGCTTTATTTTCTCATTTTATTCACTCTTTTCTCATCTGAATATAATGTTCAAATATGAGATCTCAGCTTTGAATATAAAAACTGCAAATATTTAGTGTTGCATCGGCTTATCCAGTCAAATGGCTTAGTTAATAAACTTAGCAATGTCATTATGTTTGTAAACAAGTGTGCACAGGAAGTGATTAAAGAAAAAGATTGATATGAAACATGCTTTTCTTTTGTTCTAGAAAGCGGAAATCGCTGTGGCCCCATTGACTATCACTTTGGTCCGGGAGGAGGTTATAGACTTCTCGAAACCCTTCATGAGCTTGGGCATCTCCATCATGATTAAAAAGCCCCAGAAATCCAAGCCGGGTGTCTTCTCCTTCCTGGACCCGCTGGCCTACGAGATCTGGATGTGCATTGTGTTCGCCTACATCGGCGTGAGCGTGGTGCTCTTCCTGGTCAGCCGCTTCAGCCCGTACGAGTGGCACACCGAGGAGCCCGAGGAGGGCACTGACGGTCTGCCTAGCGACCAGCCCCCCAATGAGTTTGGGATCTTCAACAGTCTCTGGTTCTCCCTGGGAGCCTTCATGCAGCAGGGTTGCGACATCTCGCCCAGGTCAGCAAATGCAAAACGCCAAAGAAAATTTTCTTGAGCAAAGTTCTTGAGAGGAAAAAAGCACGTATATTGCAGTGGAAATTAGCACAGTTAATGTCTCTGATATAGTCATATCTGATACCTGAAAGAGTCATTGCTGTAGTTTCCATAGTGATTTGATGACTAGTTTCATGCCAGTCTGAATTAAAGAACACACAGGCAAGCCAAGTGGGAGAACTTGCATTAACACTCAGTGTTTATTCATTGTATGTGCTTTGGATCTTTGGGGAGCGGGAAAACAACCAATCACAGCCGGCATCACTAAGAACATTTACATGCACAATTATAATCGAGTTGCAGTCTTTCCAAGTACACACTACCTTTCAAAAGATTTTACTTTTTTACTGAAATTAATACTTTTATTCAGCAAGGATGCATTAAATTGATCAAAAGTGACAAAGACTTTTATAATGTTTCAGAATATTTCAGTTTTTTTAAATAAAAGTTGTTCTTTTGAATTTTATTCATCAAAGAATGCAAAAAAATATTAAGCAGCTTTTTTAAACAGATTTCATCTGTTTTTAAGAAATATTTCTTGAGCACCAAATCAGCATATTAGAATAATTTCTGAAGGATCATGTGACACTGAAGACTGGAGTAATGATGCTGAAAAGTCAGCTCTTCCATCAATAGGGAATATGTTCAAATCAATAAAGTATGTTAAAATAGAAAACAGTTATTTTAGTTTGTATTAATATTTCAAAATATTACTGTTTTAATTGTATTTTGATCAAATAAATGCAGCCTTAGTGAGCAGAAGAGAGACTTTTCAAGTATAAGCCCAAACTTTTGAATGGTAGTGTACATGATAAAATATTTAAAGGATTAAATACATGACAAATAATTGTTGTTGTACTTCAACTAAAATCAAATGGAGTGCCTGTAAATTTGTTTACTTATATGGTCATATTCCATTTGTATGTAGCAAGTGTCAGTCTAAAAAGGGCAGTTCACCCAAAAATAATGTTATGTTCAAACAAGATATTTTTGGGAATATCCAATGTTGTTTTGAACCCCATTGACTTTCATTGTATGGACAAAATCAGTTGAAACATTCCTCAAAATATCTTCTTTTGTGTTCCACCGACAGGTTTTGAATTTTCATTTATGGGTGAATTATCCCTTGAACTTGTTTTGCTCTTTATTTACTGAATACATCACCCTTGTCTCACTTGTTCCTCAGTAAGTTAATTGAGGTGTCATCCCACTTTGCACCTTGATGAATTTCACTGTTAGTGAAGCCAGTGGGCGGTCCGGTGTGCTCCGGAAACAATGCGATCGCTCATTGCCCCATTGCTATGTGCCGTTGATGTCCACATATCGCCCGTCTGTCCTGCTGGCTACTTCTCAAATCTCACAGGAAATGTGCTAGTCATTCATTGTTACTCTGTGTGGCAGTTTGTTTTGTTATTTGTCTCTTGCTCCTTCCTTCACCTGCGGGTTTAAAACATCAGGCTCGTTTCAGTGCTGGCTCTCACTCACTCACTCGCCCCCTCCCGCTCTCTCTTTTCTCTGTGTAATAAGCACGTGCATGACCACGATAGAGCTCTTTAAGAAGTGTTATCAAGAGAAGAGAGAAAAAAACAGGCTTTATTTTTCAGCCCCCACCAGATAAGAAATCACTCATGACAGGCCAAGGGGAAGAGAAGAGCAGTAAAAAGCACAGCACATGGAGGAAGACAGCAGGTACTTAGAGAGCCGTCAAAACCATAGCGTCTATCTTCACTGCTCTATAGCCTGTACATCACAGTGCTGTAGAGGGCCTATGGTTTTAATTTGGCTTAAGAGGACCCATTTAGGACTTATAAGAATCATGCACTTCATCATTTTTGCATACACCTAATAGGGATTGGATAGGAGCCAATGATAAACGGTGAAAAACAGCAGGAAAAAGCACTTCCATTCATTTTCTTTAGTACATGCCATTAATTCTCTTTAGTCAGCATGTGCCTTTACCTCAGTGTTCTTGATTTAGACAAGATGACGCAGTTGCACAGCAGTGTTACCCAGGTGTCGGTACTTGTCCTTTCCTCCTCCTCCTCTACCCTGTCTAATAGCCTACTGGTTATTCAAATGTGCAGATTTACTTTCTTTTTCTTAAGCACTTTATATCTTTATGCATATTTAACATCTATAGTGTGTAATTTTTTGATGGTAAAACACTTTGTCCTATCCCACAGGGCTGTACTGCCCTGCGAAGCGCCGATTTTTTTTTTTTTTTCTTTTTTGATTGATTGATTGATTTGATATTCATTTTCACATTCCATTTTCTTTGAGCATAGTGGAGCCAAACCCATCTGTCACAGGACAGATTATAGTCTAAGACAGGGGTTTTTTAAACCGGCTCTGTGAACTTTCCAGAGGGTCGTAAGCAGGTGCTAGGAAGGGAAAGTTTTTAACCGTAAGAATAAAAAACAAATTTGCACATATATTTTTTGTGAAAAACATTTGTAGTTGTAGGTAAAACATACACATTTAATATAATGAAAAGAAGTTTTCCAGATTATTCAGTTTTGTTATCATAATGTTGTCTTCGTAATATCACAGTTGACCCTTTTTACATTTCCGGGTTTCTCAGAAGCGGAAGTCGTCATAGTTGGGTAAACTTCTATAGCGGTGAATGAGAGACTACATTAAATATATTTTTTGTGTTCCCATTTGCTCAAATAGCAAAAGAAAATCTCCACAATAGTGTTTTCACAACTTTCTATTTTCTTACTCTTTTTGAGAGAGATTGATAACGGCAGTCAGAAGAGAGAAACTCCCAAAGCCGCTGTATTAGAAACACCCTCACAGCAGTATTAACTAGTTTCTTGTCATTTGAAGAAAAGATAAGATAATATAATACAAAGTATAGTGTTATAAATGTACATAATAAAAAAATGAAAATAATATGAAAATAAAAAACATTGCAGAATTTATGATGTTGATGACTGTTAAAACGAGTCATCACAGTCTGTGAAAAGGGTCCATTAATATTTTTATCACAGTGTTAATTAGTTTTATACAAAAAAAAATGAATGTTTAATTGTTATTATTATTATTACTATTGTTATTATTTGTTTCAGATATAGTAATAATAATACTGATACCTATACTAATAATAATAATACTATTTCATTGTTGTTCTTGTTATTTGTTTTGGATTTAGTAGAATGACAAACCATTTATTCAATTTTGCAATCATGTTGTCTTCATAATATCACACTTAAAGGGCACATAACACACACAGTTTCTTCCAATCTCATGTTAATCTTGAGTACCTATAGAGTAGTATTACATCCTTTATATCTCTGAAGAGTCTTTAGTTTTATCATATTTATAAAAGACAGATGCGCTGTACCAATTCTTTCCGAAAACAGCCGAACTCATGGAGACGTGCCGTGGGCGGAGCTAAAGAGTCACAGGCACACACACACACACACACAATACATCATGGCATTATCCCTGGATAACTTTTGATTCACTATACATTCGTGTTGTTTACATTATATGCACTTGCGCGCCGATTGCCAGCAAAACACAGACATTTGATGCAGTTTTACTTACCACCTGCAGTTCCGACTCATGACTTTTATCGCTGGGACCACTCCATCTTTCAGTTACAAACGATCTGCAAATCCAGCGTCAAACTGGGTCTTGTTTATAAAACATTCGTCCCTGAAATACTGGGAAAAACTAAGCATTAGACATCCCCTTAATATTTTTCTCTCAGTATTATTGAATCTTTATACAGGAAAATATATTGCTGCCTTTATATTTTAGCAAATGGATCATATATTTGTTTTTAAAAAAGTCCTGTTCTAAGAGACATGATTTTAGTTCTCAGTTCGTTATCTGGTATTGTTATATTCGATTTTTGTGATGCTAGTAGTGCAAAAATGATACACTTCAGCTTTGGTGGTGTGATAAGACACAGTTTGAGCTTGAATCATTTACCATTGAAATCTTGATTTACTGCACTGGTAGGTTGAGGCATTGATTTTGTCATTTTGAGGCATTTTACTTTTATTATTATAATTTTTTACAGTCAATCCACATGTAATTAATTCAGTTTCATTCAGCACCCCACTCTATTACGTGTATACTTCTTGTTCACAGTTTGTAAGGAAGATGATTGATGAGGATGATGTGGGAATGATTGGGTATAAAAATGCTGAGGGCGTCTTGTGTGATGGGGCCGGACAGGGTCATAACTCTTGCCTGTTTTCCCTGTCGTGTTTTTGGCTCAGACGGGCTGGCAGGTGTCATCAGCAGACAGGTAGAGCAGCTTCCTGGGCCTCGGAAACAGCCAGCATCTGGCGTGTGCGCTATTGCGGTGATTTTGTAGTTGTAATGCATGTGGGCAGCGGACCCTATCAGACATGGGAAGATTAAAAAAAAACTCATTTTCAGATTCGAACACACGTAGCCTCGGTGAATGAAGCCTCTTGAAATTGCATCACGGGGTGAACGGGGAATTAAGATATGCTAATGATAATCATAGGTTCGGTATGCTGCTTGTAAGATTGTGTCGCGAGTCAAAAACGGAGCTGCAGCCCTTATGTAAAAAACCTTTCGATAAGCTTTTTCTTGAAGTGTCAAGTCCCTGGAGTGCTTCGGTTGCACTGACTGGGTAATATTTATTCAAGTGTGTGTGAAGCTGGCGAATGTTTTCAAGAATGCTTGTGTTTGCGGGTGTAGTATGTACTTAAAAGGAGGGGATGTATGAAAAATGTGAGGTTGTTGGTCAAAAAAATTATTATCTGTTTTTCTCAGCACCTATGACAGGATTTCATCTCTCGTTTTACAAACATGTTTTTTTCTGGTATGTCAAAAAACAATTTTCCTTTCCCCCGCTCTCTCTTGCTTTCTTCTTCTGTCCCTACTTTTGTGTTTTTATGGTCGATCTTGCTCCAGTAATTGCCTCTATTCACTGACTTCTTTTATTCCTCAGATGGCTTGGGAATGATTGTGGGGCTTGGATGAGAGAGAGATCATGGGAGTGATGTAAGGATATGATTGACTCACCAGGCCAGTGCTGTAACAGTGACGGAAATGGGAGAAAGGAGATTACGCTACAGCAGAGGAAGCTTTGCCCCAGGTTTTCTCCATGCCAAAATGATCATTTCAGCCCACAAATCATTTATCTACATAAGACACTCTGGGATAAAAGTTGATACCCTTGAACTGTAATTTCCTTTTTAGATTTATGACCATACACAGATGAAACGCATCCCTGAAATAGCGAGTATTTTGTGCTGCATTACAAGTAATGCACGTGACCTAGTCAGATGACTTGTTTTCAAGTGAAGTATGCCATAAAATCTGACCTTTTCAAACAAGATATCTTGTGGGGGTTTTTTCATAATTTATTTTATTTTTTTTACAGACAAGTGCAATTGAAAATCTCTCTTTTCTCCATGTTAGAAGCAGTAGGGGCATTGTGCGCATGACGTGCATTGTAGTAGCTGGCCATGATGGGTATTGTTCTAGACTAGAAAGTGTGTGTCATGGTTATCAGTGACGATTGGATTTATTTTCAAAAAGCTATTGGTGCTTTAGTGGAATCCTGTCAACATAGTTATTTGTGGACACTAGTGGACAATAATTTGTCTGTTGTCTCAGAGCAGCGGTGGATTTCTCTGCCCTTGAACTCACAGGTGCAACCGCCCTAAATTCTGCTGTCATCATGGCAATTGGTGTGAGTCTTGCTTTTTTGTTTGTTGTGCATGAGATTGAGAATAAAAAGGACAGCTGTTAAACAGAGAGAGAAGCATTGTTTCCAGCGGTTTGAATCTTGAGTAAATACACTGATTCCACATTAAATAGTGATGAAACGCAACTCTTGAGTGATATAGCTTAGGGGCTTTCAGACTGGGGTCAGACTCAGGGGACCTCCAGACAGCCACAAAGGGGGGTGCTAGAAGGTCCACAGAAATGTTTAAGGAAAAGAAAAAGATTTTACAAAGTGTATTTTTATGTTGTTGTTTTTTTTATGGTTGCATTAATATTAAAGGTGCAATAGGTGATCTGGGAAATGCTAGCTTTAGCCTGCTAGCTTTGAAAGCATACGATCCCACCCTCCCTGCAAATCGCCATCCAAAGCCACGCCTCCTTCAAAACACATGAACGTGCACAGACCGGAAGCAAGACGACTTGAGACAACATTATTGGATTATATAACTTGTCATTCACTGGTGAGAAAACTTTACAGTACAGTGAGTAACAGTACTACAATAACGAACGTAAACAACTGTTTGCCTGCCATTTTCACTCTGTCTGCACAACGTAGCTGATGACGTATGATGTCTGCGTGAACAGGCTGCGCAGTGGTATGCAAACATGTTGACTGACAGGGAACACATGCTATAATTTAATTCGGACCGAATACAATGATTGAACAAACATTTTATGGTCCTATGCCTTCCACAGACAATATATATTTGTAAAAATACATTTAGACCTCTTAACATAGTGATTGCAATCAGGATATGAGGAGACTTTCAACCAGCATAGCAAAAAAAATTCTGTAGAGAATCACCAATTGCACCTTTAATATTAAATATTATTAGTGCTGTCAAATCGATTAATCACGATTAATCACATCTAACATAAATGTTTGTTTATATACAAACCCGATTCCAAAAAAGTTGGGACACTGTACAAATTGTGAATAAAAAAGGAATGCAATAATTTACAAATCTCATAAATTTATATTTTATTCACAATAGAATATAGATAACATATCAAATGTTGAAAGTGAGACATTTTGAAATGTCATGCCAAATATTGGCTCATTTTGGATTTCATGAGAGCTACACATTCCAAAAAAGTTGGGACAGGTAGCAATAAGAGGCCGGAAAAGTTAAATGTACATATAAGGAACAGCTGGAGGACCAATTTGCAACTTATTAGGTCAATTGGCAACATGATTGGGTATAAAAAGAGCCTCTCAGAGTGGCAGTGTCTCTCAGAAGTCAAGATGGGCAGAGGATCACCAATTCCCCCAATGCTGCGGCGAAAAATAGTGGAGCAATATCAGAAAGGAGTTTCTCAGAGAAAAATTGCAAAGAGTTTGAAGTTATCATCATCTACAGTGCATAATATCATCCAAAGATTCAGAGAATCTGGAACAATCTCTGTGCGTAAGGGCCAAGGCCGGAAAACCATACTGGATGCCCGTGATCTTCGGGCCCTTAGACGGCACTGCATCACATACAGGAATGCTACTGTAATGGAAATCACAACATGGGCTCAGGAATACTTCCAGAAAACATTGTCGGTGAACACAATCCACCGTGCCGTTTGCCGTTACCGGCTAAAACTCTATAGGTCAAAAAAGAAGCCATATCTAAACATGATCCAGAAGCGCAGGCGTTTTCTCTGGGCCAAGGGTCATTTAAAATGGACTGTGGCAAAGTGGAAAACTGTTCTGTGGTCAGACGAATCAAAATTTGAAGTTCTTTTTGGAAAACTGGGACGCCATGTCATCCGGACTAAAGAGGACAAGGACAACCCAAGTTGTTATCAGCGCTCAGTTCAGAAGCCTGCATCTCTGATGGTATGGGGTTGCATGAGTGCGTGTGGCATGGGCAGCTTACACATCTGGAAAGGCACCATCAATGCTGAAAGGTATATCCAAGTTCTAGAACAACATATGCTCCCATCCAGACGTCGTCTCTTTCAGGGAAGACCTTGCATTTTCCAACATGACAATGCCAGACCACATACTGCATCAATTACAACATCATGGCTGCGTAGAAGAAGGATCCGGGTACTGAAATGGCCAGCCTGCAGTCCAGATCTTTCACCCATAGAAAACATTTGGTGCATCATAAAGTGGAAGATGCGACAAAGAAGACCTAAGACAGTTGAGCAACTAGAAGCCTGTATTAGACAAGAATGGGACAACATTCCTATTCCTAAACTTGAGCAACTTGTCTCCTCAGTCACCAGACGTTTGCAGACTGTTATAAAAAGAAGAGGGGATGCCACACAGTGGTAAACATGGCCTTGTCCCAACTTTTTTGAGATGTGTTGATGCCATGAAATTTAAAATCAACTTATTTTTCCCTTAAAATGATACATTTTCTCAGTTTAAACATTCGATATGTCATCTATGTTGTATTCTGAATAAAATATTGAAATTTGAAACTTCCACATCATTGCATTCTGTTTTTATTCACAATTTGTACAGTGTCCCAACTTTTTTGGAATCGGGTTTGTAATATATGTGTGTGTGTGTATATATATTATATTCATATATAGATATATTATATATACACTATATTGCCAAAAGTTTTGGGACGCCTGCCTTTACATGCACATAAACTTTAATGACATCCCATTCTTAATCCGTAAGGTTTAATATAGAGTTGACCCACCCTTTGCAACTTTCCACAAGGTTTAGGAGTGTGTTTATGGGAATTTTTGACCATTCTTCTAGAGGCATATTTGTGAGGTCAGGCACTGACTTCGCTCTAATTCATCCCAAAGATGTTCTGTCGGGTTGAGGTCAGGACTCTGTGCAGGCCAGTCAAGTTCCTCTACACCAAACTCGCTCATCCATGTCTTTATGGACCTTGCTTTGTGCACTGGTGCGCAGTCATGTTGGAACAGGAAGGGGCCATCCCCAAACTGTTCCCACAAAGTTAGGAGCATGAAATTGTCCAAAATGTCTTGGTATGCTGAAACATAAAGAGTTCCTTTCACTGGAACTAAGGGGCCAAGCCCAACCCCTGAAAAACAACCCCATACCATAATCCCCCCTCCACCAAACTTTACACTTGGCACAGTGCAGTCGGGCAAGTACCGTTCTCCTGGCAACCACCAAACCCAGACTCGTCCATCGGATTGCCAGACAGAGAAGTGTGATTCGTCACTCCAGAGAACACGTCTCCACTGCTCTAGAGTCCAGCGGCGGCATGCTTTACACCACTGTATGCTCGGCCATTGGAAACCCATTACATGAAGCTCTCTACTCACTGTTCTTGAGCTAATCTGAAGGCCATACAAAGTTTGGAGGTCTGTAGCTATTGACTCTGTAGAAAGTTAGCGACTTCTGTGCACTGTGCTCCTCAGCATGTGCTGACCCTGCTCTGTGATTTTATGTGGCCTACCACTTTGTGGCTGAGTTGCTGCTGTTCCCAATTGCTTCAACTTTGTTATAATACCACTAACAGTTAACCATGGAATATTTAGTAGTGAGGAAATTTCACGAATGGACTTATTGCACAGGTGGCAACCTATCACGGTACCATGCTTGAATTCACTGAGCTCCTGAGAGCGACCCATTCTTTCACAAATGTTTGTAGAAGCAGTCTGCATGCCATAGGTGCTTGATTTTATACACCTGTGGCCATGGAAGTGATTGGAACACCTGAATTCAATGATTTGGAGGGGTGTTTTGTGTGTGTGTGAATACTTTTATTCAGCAAGGATGTATTAAATTGATTAGAATAAACACTGTTCTTTTGAACTTTCTATTCATCAAAGAATCCTAAAAAAAATTAAGCAGCACAACTGTTTTTAGCATTGATAAGAAGAAATGTTTTTTGAGCAGCAAATGCGCATATTAGAATGATTTCTGAAGGATCATGTGACACTGAAGACTAGAGTAATGATGCTGAAAATTCAGCTTTGACAAAACAGGAATACATTATATTTTAAAATATATTAAAATAGAAAACTAAATTACAATTTTTTGATCAAATAAATGCAGCCTTGGTGAGCGTAAGAGATTTCTTTCATTAGATAGTCTTATAGACCCCAAGTTTTTGAACAGTAGTGTAGATAAAAAAAAATATATATATATATATATTTTAGAAAGTGGATCATCATATTCGTGGATTCTTGACATCAAAAACTTTGAAAATCTCTGATATAGCCTCTGTAAATGCATACAAACTATGGGGATAAACACTTGACCACTTCCCATGTAAAAAAAATACCTTCTCTTCTCAATGAGAAACCGTTTCAGCGTAACGCAATCAGCTCTGTTTTATAAGTAACACATCAACGTTCCTGTAATGTTTAGGCCATACTGAGACATCCAGGTGTTTGAAGACGCCACATGCTGTATATGACAATGCCAAGAGACAGAAATTGCTCCCAAATAGGAATGAATGTATTTTTAATGAGTTAATGTAAGAGCTTGGTTTTTTATTTTTCCAATTTGCCAGTGGAAGCAGAGATCAGTAATGTGGAGTATGATTGTGAATGACTGTAGTCTCATGCATGGAGAAATTGATTTGCAGGTATTAAATCTTAATCAGAGCAGTAGAGAGGAAGCCATGAATAAATAAAATGCTGGAGGCTCACTGTGGCTGCAGGCAGTGACCTTTCCATTTATCTACGGCATGTCAAGGTCTCTCCATTTCTTTCTCTTCCGGCATTCTCTCTCTTTGACTCCCTCCACAAATCTACCAGGATACACCTCTACGAATGTTTCAGAATGTAATATAAATTCACCAAACGTTCTTTTGCTCAAATACACACATGCTGATGTGTTCTTCGCGATGGGAAATCTGCATAAAAGCGGCGTAGTGAGTTTCACTGACAGTAACATCCCATTTCACAGCTCGAATGGCACTGCTTTGATAATGAGCTGCTTTGAGGGATACACTGGTGATAGTTTGCTTATTTTGTGCTTGTGAGTATGTGTGAAATCCACAGAGACAGTTTGATTCTTATCATTGAGCTGTGATCAGAGGGTCTGTATTACAAGAAATGACATTATGAGGACCAGAGAGAATTCCTATTTGTTCATGGATCATATGTCTTTATGAATGATACTGTATACCAAGCGGCAGGGCAGCGGAGCGGGCCAAGGGGTGACTCACTTGTTTCGCGTCAACTCAATTTAGGCTCTTATTAAATTGGCTTTGTCTCATGAAGTCAAATCGATTAGCCACTGTTAATGCGAGACCCGGCGCATCTGATACCCCGACGTCACCGGGCCTGAATGGTGTGTCTGCATGCAGGTTAGCGTTTAGTGGTGGCTAATGCTCTTGGATTTTAAGTTACACAGTGTTCTCTGATTCAAACCTCAGGAGGGTGACGGCCCACCTAGAGTCCATTCTTAAAAGCTAATTATTATAACCATTTCTTGACAGCGGAAAAAGGATAAGCCTGCATAAATTCACAATGCAATCCTGTAAACTGATATGCATGATATGGGTGAGGTGAGAATTTAAACAGCGTTGGGATTTAGCACTTCGCCCCCATCATGGTTGACGTCCCTGCCAGCCCACTCTAAATAGCCAATCTGTCTTCATGGCAACCCTTCAGAGAGATCTCCCTTTTAGTGGAGGAGACCCGCACCTACACAGAGTCAATTAAAAGATCACTGCACTGAAAGACTGTTTTGACAGACTGAGTTTTATACCATAAGCTACTGAAGATCTGTACCTTCTGTAGGGTCACTATAGGAACTACTGGTTACCTGATTTTAAAGGAAGAGTTCAGCAAAAAATGTTTTGTTATTAACTCACCATCATGTCTTTTCAGGATTCGTTTATGGGTAGAAAGAATAACAGCATTTATTTTGTAAATGTTAACATTGTAAATGTCTTTACTGTCACTTTTGGTAAATATAATGTGTCTGCTGAATAAATATATTCATTTCTTTCTTTTTTTTAAAAAACATCAACTTTTGAACAGTAGTGTACATGGAAGAAATAACATCCTACATGTTTGGAACAACTTAATTTTTTGTTAGTTTTTGAACTAACAATTGCTTTACATTTTATTTTTAATTCAATAGTTTCAAAAGATGTCTGACAGAATATTTCTCTCCTTTTCTCCTCCTGCTTTCCTCAATTTCCTTTTCCCTTCTTTTTTTCAATGTTATCCTTTCTTTCATTGCACTGTCATTCACCGCTACTTCAAACTCTCCTTGAATGGTCATTTTCCTCTCCACTCTCTTCCTTTCCGGCGGTGTAGGTCTCTATCTGGACGCATTGTGGGTGGAGTGTGGTGGTTTTTCACTCTCATCATCATCTCCTCCTACACAGCCAACCTGGCTGCTTTCCTCACTGTGGAGAGGATGGTGTCGCCCATTGAGAGCGCTGAAGACCTGGCCAAGCAGACAGACATAGCGTATGGTACTCTTGACTCAGGCTCCACCAAAGAGTTCTTCAGGGTGAGTGGGCAAAGCTAATGGGTTGAGGGGAGGGCGGCAGTGTTTTGTTAAGGAGGGGTGAAAGGAAATGACTCCAGATCGAGAAGACTTCAAGTGCTGTATTAGAAGAAAAATGAGATTCGGTGAAAACCCACAGATTAATAAACCAAGCTAAGAAAATATGTTTTTAATTCTAGTACAGCAGGGGTTCTCAGTCTTTTTTGGTCCACAACTCTTTTATTTTTTTATTCTTTTATTTTATTATTATTCTTGTAACCCCACATCCACATACAGAATTAACCTATATGCTATATCTTATATGTATAATTACAAAACTGGCAAACAGCAACAGGTTATACTACTTTATATACATCTTTCATTGTCAATTAAGGGTGTGTTCACACTTGGCATGTTTGGTTAGATTAAAACAAACCCTGGTGTGATTGTTCTGTTAGTGCGTGTGAAAGCTGCCATCCGAACCCTGGTGCACATCAATCAAGCGGACCGAGACCGCTGAAAAGATTGGGTCTCAGTCCGCTTCCAAACGATCTCTGGTGCGGTTCGAATGAAATATGAACACAACACGGACCGAAGACATGTAAACGAACCAAAAACGGGACATGATGTTACAAGATGCGACCCTAAAAAGGACAGAATGCTCATGCATACCTGTTTTTTCTCGTCATAGTCGTAATGTTGCCCATCACAGTTCGGTACAGGCATCAGAACCACATCTCCTCGCAACAGATCTTCGTTTGTGTGTGTGACGGAGGAATTCCTGCTGCTTTTGACTCCTTTACACATTTTATAAGCTCTTCACAAGTTCTCAGCTGGTCAAAATATCATCATATGTAGGCTACGCACATACAACGAGCGTATTTATCCCAGCATAATGCATTGTTTTGGATGTTCTGTCGCAAAATCTACGTAATAAAAGCTGACCAATCAGGTTGTGAACGTATTCCTGTGCCTTTAGGTTCGGTATCTTTAGATCAATGTTAAGCGGACCAGAACTAAATTATGTTGTTGTTTTTTTGGTCCGGACCAAACTAACAGTGTGAACACACCCTAAGTTCACTTTTAGGATTCAGATAATATTGTAGCCTACATTTGACAATATTTAACATAAAAATATTAATAATTATAATAGTGTAGGCTATGAATATAAAAATGACACTTGAAAAACCTATAAATATTAATTATTTATTTGCATTCAATGGAATATATTAATATACTGCCGTTCAAAAATTGGAGTCTGTAATTTTTTGGTGTTTTAAAGAAGTCTCTTACGCTCACCAAGGCTGCATTTATTACATAAGCAAAATATTATTTCAATTTAAAATAACTATTTTAAAATGTAATTTATTCCTGTGATGGCAAAGAATTACTTTGTATCATTACTCCAGTCTTCAGTGTGACATGATCCTTCCTGTCTCTTTTGATCTATTTAACACGTCCTTGCTGAATAAAAGTATTAAAAGCAATCTTACTGACCTCAAACTTTTGAACAGTACATTAATTAAAGTGTATAATAATTTACAATTTATAGATGAGTTTGTTCATTTATAAATGTTAAATAAGATACATTCATGAAAATCTCCCATGATCCCACAAGGCTTAGAACCTCCGATCTGCAGTTCAATGTCTAACAAATAATCTGCACCATCCACACTTCCCCTGCACACTTCACTGGCATTCTACACCTTTACCCCAACTTTCAGAGGTCAAAGATCGCCGTTTATGAGAAAATGTGGAGCTACATGAAGTCGGCCGAGCCCACGGTGTTCACGAAGACCACGGCAGAGGGCGTGGCACGGGTGAGAAAGTCCAAAGGAAAGTACGCCTTCCTGCTGGAGTCCACAATGAACGAGTACACGGAGCAGCGCAAACCCTGCGACACCATGAAAGTGGGAGGCAACCTGGACTCCAAAGGCTACGGGGTGGCCACGCCCAAGGGCTCACAGTTAAGGTGGGTGGAGTAGTATAACAATATGTCACGTGTTGTTATGGTATTCCACCTTCCCTGGCGTGCCTATTTCTATTTTTCTCTTCTTTTGTTTTGCTTTTCTCATGTGTTCTTGTGTGCAGTTAATGGTCTTGAATACATAGTGCTATTTGTGTTGTTGTTTTTTTTCTCATTTGTTTTTTTAATGTAGCCTCAAGCAGGTAATTTCAAACTGATGCATGCATGTTAATGCCACTGACTTTTTGACATGAAACGTCTGGATGTTTAACAAAGAACGTGAATTTTGGACAAGCCTGTGAATATTCTGCCTAGTCTGACGTTACCTAAATCTCTTTCCCACGTAGACTGGGAGGTACAGACATTAAAAAGCACTAAAGTAGCATGAAGCATGTACAGAAAGGCAGAGAAGAATCAATTACAGATGACGGTAGCTCCCATGATCAGCCATTTTGTTGAGGAGTTACCGTGGTCTGTCTGACTCTTCTCCTGATACGGGGGGGGAAGAGCATCCAATGGCGTAGCAGCTTTTCTCCTGCTGTTGTGATGTCAGACCAGTGCAGGAGATTCACATGGCTTCAGATCTACAGTGCCCTTAATGCTCTTCTTTCTCTTCCCCTCCTCAGCTCAGATGTCTCACTACATTCTTTCCCTGTCCCGTTCTTTGTTCCTGTGGGCTGCGTGTTTATTAATGTTGCATTCAGATAAACTGCATTCAGGATAAACCTCTCTTGAATCATTCCCATCATATACATTTGACCCTTAACTAGATCATAGATTAGCTAGATCAGACTCATACAATGGAGTCCAAAAGTATGAGACCACATCATAAAAATGTATTCATTTATTTATTGAAATATAAAGTTTTAGGATTTTAAAGTTTAAAACAGGTCATTTTATTATTAATGTGTTCATATTAATTTGACTAAATTTATGAATTTTGTAATTATTAAGATTATGATTCTAGCTCACATTTATTTATTTATTGTTATTGAAAAGATAATGTTTTAGGGTTGTGTAATTTAAAACAAATTATTGGTATTGTTATATTAATGTATTTATTAATTTATTTAATTTTATAAATATTTTAGATTTAGATTACATTTCTAGTTCACAATTATTTGTTCGTTTGTTTGCTTGCTTGTTTGTTGCTATTCAAATCATCCTAAATCCTAAAGTATTATGATTATGAAATCATTTTTTGAAATTATTATTTTAAAACGTATTATTATTATTATTATTATTATTAATTTAAAACAAATTATTATGGTTATTATTAAATGTTTAAATTTAGTAAATATTTTAGAATTTGCACTATTTCTAGTTCACTTACTAAATAAGCACATTTATAACAATTACAATGCTAAAAGGTCAGAAGTTCTTGCTTCCATTTAAGCACAAGATGCTGTTCCTCAAAGATTGTTATGCTAATTTACAATGGGGGGGAAAGTATTAAATTAGAAAATGCAAAAAAGCATTTTCACTGGTCTTTTATACTTTTGGGCAGCATTGTATGTGACATAGCAAGTTCGTAAAATGACAATAATTAATAGGCTATGCTTATATTTATAGAACATTACCTAGAGAAGCTATAAGCATTCTGAGAACTGCAGGGAAAGGTGTTATCTGGTATTTAGGAACAGAATTGCATTGCCAGCTCCCTTGTGGCTGAGCCAAAGCTGGGAATGCAGGGGTTTGGGAATAGGATCAGACTCATTCAGCACTTTCAGAGGCTTAAACCCTCAGTGCTCATTTAAACTGTCTGTAAGCAGCATATAGGGAAAGTAACAGGCATTCAATATCGTGAGGTCCCTCTGCGCATCTCACTGCAATATTGAGTACACTGTAAGGCGGTCGAGTGAGGACGGGAAATAAGGGTAGCTTGGGTTGGGAAGGGGGGTTTAAAGCAGAGAACAGATATTGATTTTTCCATTCCTCCATCTGGAGGTGTGTATTACGGGTAGACAAATAAGGCTGGTGTGAATTAACATGAAAACAGGGAAAGAGAGGTTTGTCCTCCGTGGTTCTGTGTTTTCTAAGGGGAAGTGGGGTGGGAACGGGCGACTAATCTATAGAGCTTTCCACCCCTTTCTTTTTTTCTTTCTTTATTTAACCTGATTGGATTCTGCTCAGCTATGACAAACTGCTGCTACTGACAAACTATGTTTTATCGTTTCAAGAAGTGCAGTTAACCTGGCAGTTTTAAAACTGAATGAACAAGGCCTGTTGGACAAATTGAAAAACAAGTGGTGGTACGACAAAGGAGAGTGTGGCAGCGGAGGAGGTGGTGAGAAGGTTAGCCACTATGTCAACCAACGCGGGTAAACAGTTTCCTCTGTAACGGGAGCATCTGCCGGGGCGCAATCGCATAGCCGACCTTCATCCTGACCCTATTTAGCCTGAAGAGAGAGAAAGGAACACAATTACTGTCAGAGCACAAATATTCGCTGTGGATACTGGGCACAGATTCCCTCGTCGATCTTGTGTCATTCATCATGTTTCCTGTCAAGGAAACATTTTCTTCTTTGAAGTAGTTGTCTTTTTACGTCCAGTTTCTTCAGTTGCTGTTATTCTCTTCCTGAGGTGCATTAACTGCATTTTTTATAGGAATGCAGAGTACATCCATTGTCTTTTGAAAGGTGCTGCAGTGTCGCATTATGATTATGTATTGAAGACATGATCTAGAGGCAGAGGCAGTTGAACAAAATAAAACTAAATTAATATGCACAAGTAACGACTAAAACTGATTGTAATTATTTCCAAATTGAAATGAAACCAAATAATCATATCTTTAATGACCTTGATTAGAGGGATACAGAAAGGTTGGTGCCCGTGGTATGTTCCAATAATTGTGGTTTAACAGTAATTGCCTCCAGCGTTGGTAGAGAAGAAGGCCGTGGCAGTATGCGCCCGTTACCTAAAGCGATGGAGCAAGGTCCCGTTCATATGTCTGTGGCTCCAGTGCCAGGCCCTAAAACACTGTTCCCCTAAATGGAGCACAGAGACATGTATTACAACGGGACCATTGGCTCGGTCACTTTGCCAGTGCAACTGCTGTGTCAGCTGTTATGAGTGAATAACATAAAATAACATGTCCTATGATGTTATTTATGTTATTTGTGTTACATTCCTCTGCGCGGTTGAAGAACCCCCGTAAACCTTGCCGTTTTGAAACTGAGCGAATCAGGCATCTTAGACAAGCTGAAAAACAAATGGTGGTACGATAAGGGCGAGTGTGGACCCAAGGACTCGGGAAGTAAGGTCAGTCTGGGACCATCACTGTTGTCTAATGCTCAGTGAGGTAGAAAGTCACCAGTATCTAGCGCATGCTCATCTGTAGGGAGATTTCAGATGTGCACCAAGTAAAGTTCCAGCATGCCCTGCTTCTCCACACTAAATCTTTGTTTTTAGTAACATACCTAGTACCTGAGAGGAATGGAAGTGACTGGGTGTCCCAAGTTTATTTAGCTGAGCGTACCATTGATTTCTTTTTGCATGACAAACCAAGCAAGCCTGACTTTTGTGAAGCGAGAAATGCGACATGTGGAGATAAGCTAGAACACAGCGAGGAGTTAAATCCTGTTTCGGAGAACCCGCAGTGTGTAATCGCATGTGGAGCTAGCGATCCATTTGAGAGCTCAGCCAAAAGTAAAAATGAAAAACATCTCCTGTAATTACATCCTAATTGTTACCCTTTAAATTGCTGTCAAAGCACTGATGCCTGTCTATAGAATTCGCCACAAAAAAAAACATCAGCTTTTCAGATTAGCCTGCAAGCGAAAGGTTGATTGGGAGGATATGAATTGATTTGTCTGTACACT
Source organism: Coreius guichenoti (assembly GCA_039654105.1). Classification (NCBI taxonomy): domain Eukaryota; kingdom Metazoa; phylum Chordata; class Actinopteri; order Cypriniformes; family Gobionidae; genus Coreius; species Coreius guichenoti. The sequence goes on from CM077183.1 coordinate 18,541,550, forward strand.
GTAAATGTGTGTGAATGTGTTTGGTAGCGAGTAGATTCGTAGACTAGTGCTCTGAATGTGTGTGTGCGTGTGCGTACGTGCGCTCCGCTCCTGCCCCGTTAACTTCCTGTCTTCCTGTTCCTTTCCTTCCTCTCGCATCCAGGACAAGAGCTCACAGGCCCTCAGCCTCAGTAATGTGGCTGGGGTCTTCTACATTCTGGTCGGGGGCCTGGGCCTGGCCATGCTGGTGGCCCTCATCGAGTTCTGCTACAAGTCCCGAAACGAAGCCAAGAGAATGAAGGTGGAACAGTCTGAACGTCGCCCCTCTTCCTCTCCTCTCCCCAGTCCTGTCCCTCTCCCCAGCCCCCATCCCTCCCCAGGCCCCAGTCCCACCCACAGCACTCAGAGTTTAGCCACATATAGAGAGGGTTACAACGTCTACGCCACTGAAGGAGTAGAGATGTAGGAGGTCAGATGTACGTAGGTGCCCGGCAGTCGTAAGTGGAGTTCCTCTGTTTTCGCTGCCGTAGCTTGCCGTATGTGAGCCCGTGGTAAAGCTTCTTGTGTTTGTGACGTCCTTGTTCTGTCTCCTCCACGTGTACTCCGAGTCGGAGACGTGCATTCACATATTTGTGCATGCTGAAGACCGAGGTACCTGGACATGTTTGTAATCACACGCCAGTGCGGTAACCTCTCTTATAGAGTGAAGAATAGTTAAACAAAGCTTAAGACGATCATTTCACTCTAGGCATAGTCTTGAAAACCCCCTAGTTGTCAATTTCAAGTAATTTTTAGCTCCAAAGGACTATGCCAGATGTATTTGAGATGCTTCATCGCTGAACTGTGTCATAATCTGGTGTTTTGTATGTGCTTGCTGATAATGTGCACTCATTCAAATAATAATGCTCTGGCTTTTAAATGCGCACAGCTGACTCCCGTTCTCCCTGTCCCCGCTTGTCTTTTCTCTCCGGACGCAGCTCACCTTCACCGAAGCCATGCGGAACAAGGCGCGCCTGTCCATTACGGGGAGCGTGGGCGAGAACGGGCGCGTCCTGACTCCCGACTGCCCGAAGGCAGTCCACTCTGGCCCGTCTCTGCGGCAGAGCTCCGGACTGGCTCTGGTGTCATCCGACTTACCGTGAATACCAAAAACGTTCAAGTGCCTTAAACTCCACAAGACCGCAAAACAGACATCAGAAAACCGAACCTACAGAAATGACGCCACCAAGCTGAGCAGTCGTGTTGACAAGGTAGATTTCGAAAGGTGGCCTCACACACCCGAGGTGCCACCACAAGATACTATACTGTATGAAGGATGGTTATCGCACAGACTTCTGTGTTTCTGTCATGTACATTCAAAGAACTCGTGCTGCCTTTGAGGGTGAAGCAGGTGGGAAGAAAGAACAGCTGAACTCAACTGAATCTTGTTAGCCTGTTTGGCGAAAAAAAATGAGCTGCTCGTTCTAACACTCTGCCATAACCCTCGCCAAACCGAAACACCGCAACTCGACATCTTAACGTAGTTAAAAATGGGCATTTGTTTGCCCAAGAGGGTATTATTAACATGGATATGGTATTAATGAATACTTATTAAATAAACTGTGAAGAAGAGTTCATATATATATTCTATAAAATCATAACTAAAATAAATTATTTACGTCATTTTGTAAATAGAAGACTGTACAACCGGCTTGCTTTTTAATGAATTTGTAAATAGCCAATTCTGTAGTGGACAGAGTGTAATTCTCTTTTTAAACCATCTTTAGACAAAGGATTCATCGCAATAATGGTTAGAAAACATTAAAAAGATGATTTGATATATGTAGATGTACATGAACTTTTATGGATTTAATAACATGGGCATGTTATCAGTGCCAGTGACCTATGCGCCCATGATTCTCGGGAATGTGGCACACACTCTCAGTGCATCTCAGCCGCTGCTCTTTCCCAAGCCATGCCCTGCATAATCACTGTGCAGTCGTAGACCATGGTACCCTCTAGACTGTTTTATTTTTTTCCACAAAAGCATATTTTATTTTTGATTTTATGTAATTACTGAAAAAAAAAATGGAAATACTAAGTAAATGTTTGTCCATTCATTTTAGAGCAGACGTCTTTATGAATGATATAAAGAAATTCAATCGGGCAAGAAACCAATCGAGCTTAATTGAGCAAATGTGTATAGAAATAGAATAGAAAGTGTTCTTTCTACTGACCGCCTCTGAAGACACTGTTTGTATCGTGAGAGCCATTGTCAGAGTTCAGCTTTGGCCTTTTTTATGAAAAACACTGTGTAACCTCATTCAGGCCTTTAGCATGTTCTCCAGAAACTGTAGCAATGGACATCTGGACAAAAGGACAATTTCAAAGCTTCAGGACACCATTGTGGAAAACGGATCAATCTTTCTCTGCCCAGTTCTGTTCAACTTGCATTTGATCTGAAAGTGCAATTCATGGTTCCTCCTGTTCCAACAACACCTCGTCTTGATAAATACACATGTACTTTTACTCAAGCACACAATGTTTGTCTCTCTTTGTATTTCTCCCTCTTTTTCCTCTCTGCCTTCTACTCTCATTCTGTCTCAAACACACACACACACACACACACAATGATCCTGATGCATATTGAAGTTCAGTGTGTCTGGAGAGTGGCATTAGGTTTTTTTCCCCCATGGTTTCTAAAGCTGTGATGAAAGTGGTGTCCTTACTAGGTTAATATGTTAAAAATGTAAATATTTATTTTGATCATTTTTTAGTAAAATATCAATGGACATGAAATTGCACCTCTGTGTCTTTATTTGGGTTAGCTAATGTTATTTGAAGTCCCAAGAACAAAAAACATCTAGTTCAAGCAGAAACTAGACTCCACAAGATCCAATCCAGACACATTAAAGGGATAGTTCACCCAAAAATGAAGATTTTGTCATCATTTACTCACCCTCAAGTTGTTCCAAACCTGTATGAATTTCTTTGTTCTGCTGTACACAAAGGAAGATATTTAGAGGAATGTTTGTAACCAAGCAGATCTTGGCCCCCATTGACTACCATAGTTTTTTCCTACTATGGTAGTCAATGGGGGCCGAGATCTGCTTGGTTACAAACATTCCTCCAAATATCTTCCTTTGTACTTAATGCAAAAATGTGAAAGCAGACGTGAGCACTTGACCAGTGAATTTTTAGCACATGATCTAACAAAATTCTGTCATTAATTTTCACGTTCCAAACCTGTATGACTTCATTTAAAAGTGCAGTGTGTAGTATTTATGAGGGTCTATTGACAGAAATTCAATATAATATACATAACAATGTTTTCAGTGGTATATAAAGACCTTACATAATGAACCGTTATGTTTTTATTGCCTTAGAATGAGCCATTTCTATCTACATATACCGCGGGTCCCCTTACAGTGAAATCGCCATTTTGCGCCGCCATGTTTCTACAGTAGCCCTAAACGGACAAATTTCTCTACAGAGCGCTAGTCACTCTCTGCTCTCTCCGACGACGACGTTTTTGTCCTGTGTCGGCCACCGTAGCTTCTCTGTGCTTCAAAAGGGAGCGGTGAGCGGTGGGTGATTGCAATTCACAACCTCACCACTAGATGCCGCTAAAATTTACACACTGCACTTTTAAGTGGATAACAAAATAAGATATTGTCAAGAATGTTGGTAACCAAACAGTTTTGGTTGTTGTATGGGGGCAAAAAATTCTCAAAATATGTTCCACAGACATGACTTTAACTAACTTGCTCAGCAATATTCTCTTCAAACAGTTTACTGAAAATATGTGAAATCATCAATATATAGGGAAAATCCATGTATATAAACTAGACAGTATAGCACAGTTGTTGGTATCACCCGTATATATGATACGTTGGTGATGTATGCTGTGAGTTATGTATCTGTAATCTAGTCACTAAACATGCCAGGGTCAAGAGAGTTAGATCCAGTGACACTGGAACAGATGCACTTTTGACAGGGAGAAAACAACAACTTTTATTCCAAAGTACTTCATGACAGTAATTGTTTGTTAGAGAGGCATTATAGGTAAAGATACACGCAGAGAGCATTCATTAAAAACTCAATGCATGTGGTCGTGACTATGCATGACCAAAAAGATACTCAATTATTTTTCAGGGACAGAATCTATTAGAAATGTTATTTGAGTATTCAACCGTGCAAGTGCCCTGAAGTTCACTTGTCTTTTGTAGAGCAGAGGGTAAAAATGACCTTGATAGGAGGAAAGACCAAAGTACTGATATTAAATGTAAATAGTGTGATTTTCTTCCCTTACAGAAATCCTTGCAGAAAGGGCAAAGTGGTGCATGATGGGAATACAAATAAATATTGCAGGAAAACAGCGGTTGGCTCTGAAAGCCTAAATGCCCTCCTATAACAGATGTTGGTACATATGTTAGCACACGCTAATGACTTTGAGGAGTATGTCATCCAGGACCATCTCAAATGTGCACCTCTTTACGATACTCTTCAGTTTGTGTTATCTAGCGAGCAGAAAGTGTTGAGCCCACATTTCATGCCTGTTTATTATCTTTAGATTCAGGATAATAACATGGCTAATTTATTATTTGAAGTATATGTGTTTATACTAGGACCAATTCCGCTAGCGTTCTCAGAAGATGCACGTAATGTTGACATTTTAACAAGCAGCTACCGTTATCAAACCCTCAAGGTCACGTATAGGTTAAAAGCTGTGAGCGTCACCTAAATGTGGAGCTTGCAGGAGTCCAAACTGCCCTCTGCTCTTATTAGTGCAAAAAAAAAAAAAAAAAAACACGTCTCTATAGAGCGGCGCAGGTATGACGTCACTTTGTAGGCCAACCAGCAGTTAGCATCATGCTGGTTCACTCGATAAAAATCCAATAGGATTTTTCCATAGGCTTTTGGATTATCGCAAAAAACAACAAGCTCTGTGATCAACAAAAGTTTGATACTTACACGTTTTGTCCATCAAGATAAATCTCACAGATTAACACAACTTTTATTCATTTTGAAGCCTAAATGCAGTCGCCAGAAGTAAATAGCTAAAGGTAGGCTATAAACGGACTACACCACAGTCCCATGACTTCAACGTCACCATCACTAAGCTTCCGATAACTCGTTAATAAATAACGTGAAAGTGTCTTGAGCTTGTGTTCACCACAGACCTTATTTCAGCCGTTTAACCAAAATCCCATTCAAAAAACCCATTGACTTTGGGACGAGGGAACCGGAAGTGCTAAAATGCTAACTCGCTTCCGCGTTTTGGACTACAAAGTGATGTCATACCTGCACCACTCTATATATTAGGTGTTGTGCGTACGTTCCTGCTTATGATTTGTGTGCGTGGCGGTCGCTATGAAGTCAACAGTGAAAATGAGCATATGTTAATAGGCTACGTTAAGGAACTACTACCTGATCTGACACTTACACAACTCTTTTTGTTGGTGTCTAGGTTAATTCAGTCAATAATGTTTTTACTTGAATTAAACCAATTAATGTTACCACGCGAAGCACATTTTTAAGGTCACCTGACCAAATTTTGTCCAATGCACATTTGGAATGGAATGCAAATTCACTGCCTACTGCATACTACATTTTGTATAAACAGTATTGCAATGCATACGTAGTAGGGGTATGACATTTCATACACACATAAGATGTTCAGAAGAACATACTGACTTTTTTTTTTAATAATTTCTATGGTCATTTTGGAAATAAAAGAAAATGATTATTTCACATTGATTATTATTTTAATCCAATATTGGCAAATGTATAGTTCATGTGGGTATTCTGTGAAAACAGAACATTTGCATAAAGTGAACAGTGCATTATTTACTCCAGCAAGCAGTATGGTATTTCAGCCATGGCTTTTGAAACATTTATAGTTAAATGAAATTAAATAAAGTTATACTGCTTACTGCTCCAGTTATTTTTAGCAACTAGTATGCAGTATGAGTACACATTAAATAGTGCAGTAGTATTCTGTTATAAACACAGGCAATGAAACCAGACGGTCGGTGATATGAAATGGAATGCTAACGTAATCTACTGCACACTGCGTACAATCACTGCAATGCATACTAGAAGTACTGTAGCACGCTACTATTGCATGCTTGGCGTAAAGGCATTTTAAAATGATCATCATAAAGTAATGTGCATCATACTGATGCAAAATCTTCCATATAAAATCTATGGATTGATTTGTGTTTTGTGAATTTTGTCTTGGTTGATGATAATGCCTGGTCTCGCTTTGAGCTCCTATTATTTATCATGCTAAAAGGTCTCTTAATGCCTCTCGACACCCCTGTCATGAAATGTTTGGACATTATGCTAAACGCTGTCACTGGCCCGCTCCACAATCAGGCACGTGTTGGGGAAACAGGAACTTGCATGTGACAGAGTGTGTCTGATGTCAGATTGGCTGTCATGTCGCATTAGGCCTTGACTGTTATGAGTGGGCAAATAACAGTCCTGTCTAATCCATAACCTGTGTTTATGAGAAGACTGAACACCTTTTGTCATCACACAGGCATTGTAGTCTCAGATAAGAGGCACTTTTGCATCATAAGTTTGCATAATCACTGGTCATGCAACTAAATATTGTATCAAAATGTGTCTTCTACTGAAAAACACATTAAACCAGCCTTAAACCTAGCTGGTTTAAAGGTATAGCTCACCCAAATATTCATTTTTTCAATACTATGGAAGTCAATGGGGTACATAAACTATTTGGTTACCCACATTCTTTGAAATAACTTCTTCTGTGTTCAGCAGAAAAAAGAAACTCATACAGGTTTGGAACAACTTGAGGGTGAGTAAATGATGAGAATTTTCCTTTTTGGGTGAACTATCCCTTTAAGTTGATCCTCCTAGCTAAGATGGTCTCCCAGTCTGACCAGCTGAAAGTGCCCAAAACCCATCTAAAACTAGTCAACAGATCAGTCAGCCTGGGAGACGAGCTAAGACGAGCAAATCAGCCTTAGCTAGTTTGATGGGGTTTTTTTTTTTTTTTCAGTTGGTTTGACATCTTTTATAAATTATGTTCAAGTTTCGCGGGGATGTCTTATAAATAATTAATGTTATTACGTATTAGGTATATGGGTAGGCTTGCTTATCATTTAGAATTCCTTGTTTGAAGCACGGCTGTTTTCTCCAAACAAATATAAAGCCTTTCTGAGGATGAACGAGAGTCCTGACAGTGCTCGCAATATCTTGAACGTTATTGCCCCCGTGCGATTCAACTCAGAATAACACGTAATTTTATCTGTGCCAGTGTTATTGATATACTATTATAATATATACATGTAATACATATATTTAGAATTAGCTTTTATTTCCATATTTCAGTTTTCATTTTTAGTAATTTTGTAATGGGGTTTTGTCATTTTTATTACTATTATTATTTTTAATATTTCTATATAACTTTAATTTATTTAAGTTTTAGTTTTTAATTTAATATTTATATTTTATTCATTTAGATTTTATAATTTTGTTGTCATTTTGGATTTAAAAATATGGTTATTTTGCATTTTAATCAAATATTGGCAAATGTAAGGTTATCCGGGTATTCTGTGAATACAGATAAAGCGCATAATGTGAACATTATATATACTATACTATATATTTCAGTTTTCATTTTACAATTTTTCTTTATTTTCCATTTTAGTTATTTTATGTGCTTTTGCCTTTTTTATTTATTTTAATTTTTTTTGTATTTCAATATAGCTTTATTTTTATTTCAGTTCTAGTTTTAGTCATTTTAGTACTCCAACTTAAAATTATTTCAGTTAAAGTTTTTAAAGTGTAAGTTTTTCATTTAATATTAATATTTTATTTCAGCTTTATTTCAATTACTGAAAATTATTTTTAATTGTTTTAGTTAACAATAACAACACTGATTTGGATTGCTTTTTATTATGTGAGAGAATTGAAGCAGGAGATTGAACTCAAACATAGGTAAATAACTCTGAACATGCTTTACAGATTTGTATTTGATACAAATTAAGTATCAGTTTTAAAGTGTACCCAGAAGTCAAAGAATCCATTTAAAGGGTTAGTTCACCCAAATATTCTGTCATTAATTTATCACCCTCATGCCATTCCAAACCCGTAAGACTTTTATTCATCTTTGGAACACAAATGAAGATATTTTTAATGAAATAAAAGAGATTTCTGTCCCTCCATTGACAGCTATGCAACTACCAATTTGACACTTCAAAAAGTTCATAAAGAGATTGTAAAACTAATCCATATGAATTGAGTGGTTTAGTCCACACATATTCACATATAAACATTCATCAGCTCACACATCAGTTGTGGTAAACGGAAGCTCAAGCATGTTCGCTTGAAGGGCGAGAACCAATGGGGTTCGTCCTCGTGTGTTACGTAGCACGTTTGAGCTTCCGCAAGAACCAATGAGGTTTGTACCCTCGCGTCAAGCCGGTTCGGTTGAGCTTTCATTTATGTTCGCTGATCAAATTTATTTGTGAATAAAAGCCTAAATTAAATCTGTTCATTATATAAAGCGATTGAGTCTCTTCAGAAAATTTGGACTAAACCACTCAATTCATATTCTTTAAGAACTTTTTGAAGCGTCAAAGTGGTAGTTGCATGGACTGCCAATGGAGAGACAAAATCTCTCAGATTTCATCAAAATATCTTCATTTGTGTTCCAAAGACGAATGAGTCTTACGTGTTTGGAACGACACGAGGGTGAGTAAATAATGCATACTTAAACCAAATGTAAAATCTAGAATCCTTTACTGTATTTTGTTTTGTTTTGGGGTTTAAGGTTTAAGAGTGTTTATGCATGTGAAAGAAAACACAAAAACTGAATAGATACATAAATATTCAGTCATGCATAATGAAGAGCTTTAATAATGTTTCAATGTATTTCACCTCTAAGGCTTTATGTACAGCAAGTGCTTTATCTGTAAAAGTGCTGCAATGGGAAATATATGACAATTTTTACACATTAAAAATCATGTGGAAACACAATTCAACCAATAGCTATTAAAAAGAAGCTGCTTAACACTGCCAGTAGCATAGACATTCATTGCACCGATTAACGACATTAAAATTAAGTGACGTTCTGATAACACAATTATTTTGCAAGCAAACACTAAACCATCATGCAAACCCTGTGACCGTCCATCGTGTTAAAGGGTCAATGGACAAACATAAACAAAAAAGCAACATGCATTTGTGATGTGACAACTGTAAAAGTTAAAGAAATGCAGAAGAGGCCAAAAAAAAAAAAAAAAAACTGAAATACTCACACTTAGGGCTAAACTTTAGGATTGCACATGAATTATTCTAATTAGTGTCGTGGTAACACAATAGAGGCACCACCTGTGCAAAAGAAAACAAGACTGTTCTACTAACTGTTCTAAACGTCACTTATTGCTTTGGTGCTAGAACAGAAAAATGGAACATTCCATATTTTTTACATCAACACTAATACATTTGTAAAACAATCATGTGCTCTGCATGAAAACATTCACAAAACACACATTATCCTACCATATTTGGCAAGTAAATATTTGATTTTAAGCTCTGCTTCTTGGCAACATATAGTAGGCTATGTAAGTATTTGATAGTACAATTCAGAATGTGACGGTGATGATAATGGTTATGAGCTTATGATTATCTGTTAATGCAGCAAGCAGAAATAATTTCCGTTTAATAGGTTACTCCGGGTTCAATGCAAGTTAGGCTTGGCAGCATCTGTTGATTACCACAAAAAATAATGTTGAACATCTATTCTTCTGTTAAAATGTATTTTCTGAGGTGTCAAGCTGTTTAAATCATAGTATTCACAGTTGTTTTAGGGTTGTCATGTTATAAAATTAGAAATAACTTTACGCAGAAAAGGTTAAGTATTTTTTTTTGCACTAAAATCATGTTAACATGTATATTCTTCATTTTTAATGTTTACAAATTGGCCCCATTCACTTCCATTGTAAGTGCCTCACTGTAAACCAGATTTAGTTGGGTTTTTTTTGTGGAAATCAACATTATACCACAAGTGCTGTTGTTTGAGCTGAATTTGTACTAAACCTTGAATATTCCTTTAACAGACTCACAATAATTAAAGAAAGGTTATCCTTCATAAAACAGCTCAAAAAGTATATGATACTGTATACAAACAAGGGCCACCTGTTTCTAAGTGTGCCTGGTATCAGTGCAGCCTTCTGCGGTGGATGTGGGAAGAAACTCTCGCATGCCTGAAGCTCACTGTCTTATCTAATATGTACCAACAGCTCTACCTACTGGTGGATAGGGAGCCCTGTCCAATCAGGAGAGATCTCCCTCCGATCCACATTCAAATGCTGATTAAGACTTCAGCATACAGTAGCTGTAAATATCACAATCATTGTGAAAGCTGTAAGGAGGTGCACTGTTGCCATGCGCACGTACAATCAACATGGTCTTCAGCAGTGCTGGTGATCTTCTGTTGCTTCTGGTCAGATGGGCTGAAGGAGACATCGGTGAGAGAATGTGTGAGAAATAGACTGGCTAAGCAGTTGGCAGTAATGAGACATGGGCTTTAAGGATGAGAAGGTGAAGTGTCACAAGAGTTGAGATGAATGAGAAGCTACAGGTTGACCAGGTGAAGGTCAGAGGCCGTGAAGTGAGGACACAGTGCCATGTCAGGGTTCTTCAGCTGCTTCAGGATGCGCTTGTAGAACTTGGTGCGCACGCGATTGAACTCCATGATGTCACACGGATCTTCCTCAGTCCAGAACTTGTGGAACTCCTGCATCAGATAACCTAAGAAAAACAAGAAATGTTATATATATATATATATATACACACACATATATACATATATACTGTGTATATATATATATATATATATATATATATATATATACAGGGGCACCGCTAGCAATTTTGGTCCCTATGAAAGAATATGAGGTTGGGCTTGGGCCCCCCTACCGCACCAAACATACAAGCCAACCTAGCAATCCAAAATCTTTGTCTGCAATTTAATGCTATATATGTATATCTGTGTTAAATAGCACAATACTTGCTTCTTATCTCCATCACCTTTTCTCTTTTTCTCACTGTCACCTTATCCTTCCTGACCTGCATATTTCCCTTCCCAAAGCTGAGCTTTGGTTGATACAGTCTTTGCAAACTGATTGTTTCTGTCGCTCGTTTAAAACTTCTATCGTAACACAGCTGTTTAGTTTAGCTACACATCTTATCTCGCACTTTATGACCCGTAACTGAAGCGTTGCGCTCAGCAGCTGTGAACATAAAGCCCGCAGAACTTTTTATATGTTCGGTTGACTGTATTTTATTTTGATAATGAACAGGCTGCGATGTCAAATTGGCAGTGCTAGAACTGGCATATTATGCGCACACATGCAAGGCGCTGTCGCAATCACTTGGATTTTTCCCTCAGCAGTGGAAACAACTTAATACTCTGTTATTTATGGTCATACAGAAGAGTATATCGTTCAAAACGGTAAAGTGTCTATTTTTTATTTGTGTACATTAAAAATGACTACAAAATGTCATGCCTTTTTGAAAACTAAAGAAAACAACAGGATGCACTTTTCTGTCTCTGTCTCTGTCTCCGTCTCCGTCTCCTTGAACATCTTTCTGTCTCACGTGCACAAAAATGAACCAAAACACAGCGAATACTTGATGCACAGACTGACATGAGAAATGTATCTATCAATAGAAACCTTTAAGTGCCTACATTTTATTTAGATTATAATTTATTTTAGATTATTTCAGTGGTGAAAAACGTAACCTATTGAATAGACTATCAGGTAGTGGTTGGCTACGCTACTAGCACTAACAAAGGAAGCTCCGCGAATAAACATATACCAAATACTTTTCGAAGAACTGGGTGAGTGTCAGTCTGTTTTCTCTCTCTCTGCCCTCTGTAACCTCTCTTTTCGGTTTTGATGACCGGACTTATACTTCTTCGTCGAACTCGAAGACCTCTCTGATTTGACAGTTTACCATCTGGTCTCACTCAGTGACTGTAGGCTATGTAGGATGGGACAGAACCATGCATGGGGGGGGAATCTAGACTGACCAGGCCAAAACATGAGCCTGATAGACTTGTCGCATTAGCAATTAAAGAAAAAACACTTAAGCAAAACATGGTCAGGTCAAAGTGTCTGAATAATTTTGGCCCCAAATTTGTATCAATTTTACTGGTAGTCCACTTTATGAAGAATTTTTGTGTATAATGTTACAGTTTACTTTATTTTGCTATCCTCACTTACATAAATGAACTATAGTGTCCTGCACCCACTAGTAAAAAATTATATCTGGTGTCTGAATCATTTTTGGTTTGACTGTGTATATATATATATAAAATTTTATTTGTAAATTCCCTAAAATAGTATAAATTATAATTATATTATAATCAAGAGTTGTTTTCAGAACGAGAACAATGGCAACATTATAACACTCACAGAAGGTCTGTTGGAAGTGCACTAGACTTGGCATCTCTGGTGCCACATTGTATAGATGAGTCTTCAGAGCCCCGCTCACCAGCAGGGAATATGCCAGGTCTGTGATGTTAATGCCAACTATGGCAAAGGAGTATCTGCGCCACAAAAGATTTGGGTCAGCACAAAACACAATGTAAAAGAAATCCTTGTTTAGTGTAAATACACATTATAAAATGTTAAGACACTGCCAGTGTTCGTCTGTGTGATTACATCTGTTTCTGTGTGCACATGTCATCTGCACAGCGATTTAACAGGCTCCATGCTACACATCAGAGCTAATGCATCCTGAAAGCTCATGACAAATCCTCACACAAAGTATCAGTGCTGCCACACAAGCAGGGTTCAGGGACTCAACTACTAATAACTGCTGCACACACAGCAGAATTATTTTTAACATTCACAGCTTTAAGAACTGCTCTCCATGTTAGGCAATACCACTCTACAATGTAGTGATAATAAAATAAATAAAATATTTTATTTATTTTATTTTATTAATGGTTTAATGAAATATTTTTTTTATTTTTTATTTTTTATTTAAAGCATCACTGTTAAATTAAATATTTTATTATTTTATTTAAAGGGAGTTCACCCAAAAATGAAAATTACCCCATGATTTACTCACCCTCAAGCCATCCTATGTGTATATGAAATTCTTCTTTCAGACGAATACAATCAGAGTTATATTAAAAAATGTCCTTGCTAATCCAAGCTTTATAATGGCAGTGAATGGCAGCCCAAAATTTGAAGCCCAAAAAAGTGCATCCATCCATTATAAAAGTAATCCACACGGCTCCGGGGGGTTAATAAAGGCCTTCTGAAGCAAAGCGATGCGTTTGTGTAAGAAAAATATCCATATTTAACACGTTATAAAGTAAAATATCTAGCTTCCGGCAGACCACCTTTCGTATTCAACTTACGAAAAAAAGCGTAACTGGCGCGACGATGACGTCAGACGTAGTGTAAGCGTTTTGAACTGCGAGAGGCGTTACACTTTCTGTGTCCGTTGAATACGGAAGGCAGTCTGGTGGAAGTTAGATATTTTACTTTATAAAGTTTTAAATATGGATATTTTTCTTACACAAACCCATCGATTCACTTCAGAAGGCCTTTATTAACCCCCCGGAGCTGTATGGATTACTTTTATAATGGATGGATGCACTTTTCTGGGCTTCAAATTTTGGGCTGCCATTCACTGCCATTATAAAGCTTGGATAAGCCAGGACATTTTTTTAATATAACTCCGATTGTATTCGTCTGAAAGAAGAATGTCATATACACCTAGGATGGCTTGAGGGTGAGTAAATCATGGGGTAATTTTCATTTTTGGGTGAACTATCCCTTTAAGAGCAGTGCTTGCCTACCTGGACAAAAGTGTCCACCATGTTGCTACAGTGTTGTGGATGCTTTCCAGGGTGTTGCTATGTGGTTGCAAAGGTGTTCAGAGAGCTTTTAGGACGTTGCTGTGAGGTTGCAATGGTAATTTGGTTGCTTACTGGCCCAAGTGAAAACACACAGTTTCTGTTCTAGACACTAAATTTGGCTGTGTGTGAAATAGTCTGCAATATTCTGAACTCACCCAATCGCTTTGTCAAATTTTTTCTTGTCCCACTCAGCTTTACTCATCTTGCTGTGTGAAGAACCAAAATGTTAGTGTCCACTCAATCCTGTGCTAGTAGTCCTTAAACGGCTAATATAATGCAGACAATTACACATGTGAGACTGGAGAAAAGAGAAAGCATTCACAGCTACTAACCAACGTTACAATGGAGCATAATGCCTTGTGTTTAGAGTGAGGTGAGGTTTGGCGTTTCAAGATTAAAACAACAACAAAATACAGCCATTAGATCGAGGCAAAATGATCAAATGAATTTCTTACTGAGAGAGAAAAAATGGAGTACCTGGCTTCCTCTTTGGAAAGGTTCCTGCGCATGACAGTGATGGAAATAAAAAAAGAAGCAGGAACAGAAAAAAAAGGAATGTGTGGGTGCATGATGTGCATGATGGTGATGGAGCATGCTGAAGGTTTGATCAATTACACGGCATGAAAAAAATCACCTGTTAACATAAACACGGTATGCACACACAGTAAAAAGCAATACACTGATAAGAGGCTTCTGGGGAACTACACCCTAACTGACATCCTGTGGCTGAGATCCTGATGTGTGTTTGCTCATATGCGTTTAAAGCTTAAATGTGTCTTAAAGCCCATCAATCATATTTAGGGTGCTTTTTGGATATAAGAATGTACCATAACTGAGTATACACAGTAAAGTATACATAGCAACCACCCAAGAGGACTATCTGAAAGATCTGACCTGTGTTTGGGCTGCAAGGAGTCATGGAGAACTTGGAGAGCGGTGGCTTTATCATGCTCTGCAAAATATCTGCAAATAAAAGAGGGAAAATTAGCCATTAAATTGTTCTGTTTGAAAACCTAGTGAGCTACCTATATAGTGTTCCAAAAGCTGGGCAACTTAATTATGCTAAGATACCCCCTAAGATACTTTGTTTTGAGCACATGCTAAGTCAGTGCAACAAGCTCAGTGGAAAACAAATCTAAGATGGCAAATGAAATATTGATTATAATATGAATTTATTTCATTCTATAATACAAAGTAGTGCAAAAAAATAGCTTAGTGTAGTTCAAAAGCTTATTTTACCCAATGTATGTTATGTATTTAATGCTTATGATTTTGTTAGCTTAGCAACTTGTTAGCATCAACATCTATTGTTAGCTGATAAAAACTAGTTCAGTGTAATTCAAAAACGTATTTTACTCAACATATGTTGTGTATTTATTGCTTATTAGATTATGATTTTGTTAGCTTAGCAACTTGTTAGCATCAAAATCTATTGCTAGGTGATAAAAACTAGTTCAGTGTAATTCAAAAACTTATTTTACTCAATGTATGTTATGTATTGAATGTTTATTAGAGTATGGTGTTGTTAGCTTAGCAACATGCTAACGGCAAAATCTATTGTTATCTGATAAAAAAACTAGTTCAGTGTCATTCAAAAAGTTATTTTACTCAATGTATGTTATTTTTCCTATTTAATGTTTAGTAAAGCAAAATCTATTGCTATTTTTAGTTGTGCATGCCTATGTAGAGCATTTTAAATTGGTCTTTTATGAGGTTCCATTATGGTTAGGATATCTGCTTTAAAAGGTAGCTGCCTTTAGTTAGTAGACAGCAAGGCTCACTATGTTTTGGAACAGAGTTAATATCTGGTATGATGTAGATTACAAAATTTCACTTAAGTAGCTACATATGTTTAAAGTAGTATAAAGATCTAATGTTTATGTCCTGATTTCACTTCAGCAGATTCTCCTAGGCTACTCACAGTAGGTTGTGCAAGCCCAGGAGACCCATGCCCCGGAAATCAGTCTTGGGGTCGTTTCCTTGGAAACCAATCTCACACCATTGCTTTGAGATGCGTCCAGAGAGAGGAGAATCAGGACGGAGTTCCTTCCACAGCTGGTGAAAAAAAAGATATTTGAGAAAGTTATCACTATTAAAGACTATTACATTATAGATGTTACATTTTTAACTATTGAAATTCTGTTAAGTTCTAAGTTATAATTGCCTATAACATATTTCTCAGTCATCAAAAAAGACTGGCAACCATCAATACCTTCATAAGCATCTCCTCATGTGCTGGGTTTTCACAGTCATATGGTTCTCTTCGCAGCTTCTCCACCTCCACTACTAGGTTTCGGTAACCCGCAATCTGGAGAAGGCAAGCCTGGAGAGAGATGCCAAGCCTGGAAGAAGACAAAAAAATACAGCATATGTGTTCAAAAAGTGAGGTATCTGTAGATGAATACACTGTATCAGCAAATGACGAGGTCCTTACTGTGGGTTAGTGTCGAGGTTGATCTTTTTCAGGGACATAATATCATCAATCGTTTTCTCTACAGAATCTGGGTGAACGCTGATAGCCGACTGCAAAAGCTACGGAGGTAGAGTAATTGAAAGAAAGATTATTCAGTTATTAGCAAACATACAAAAAAATTGCATAATATGTCAAAAATTTAGCCTTTTATGAGACAGGCCTTAAATCAGCTTATAATCAGTGTTGATATTGTTAACTAAACTAATAGTAATATTAGCTTCGTTAATTGAAATAAAGCTGAAATAAATATAAATAATAGAAGAAAAACTTAAATGAAAATTATAAATTTTGAAGTACTAAAATGAATAAAACTAAAAATGAAATAAAAATAAATTAAAGCTAAACAGAAAATTAAAAAACTAATAAAAATGACAAAAGCACATAACAAAATGACAAACTTAAAATGAAACTATTACCTAAAAATAAATGCTTATATTAAAATATTGATAGTTTAATTATATTTAAAGAACACTGCTTATTATATTACATACATTTCAAAATACAGACCATTTTATAATATTATTAAATGTTACAGTAAAATAGATACAATAAATGTGTAAAAAAATATTTGTTTTCATAAAACAACCTCATGACTCACCTCATGTTTAGAACATTTGAGTGAGGATTCTGTGAAATTAAAGGAAACATAAAATAATATCAAAAATGTGCCAATACAGAATGATATAGTGTATTTTACTGTAGATGTACCACTAAATAGTATTTAGTACTGATAGTATTTACCAATCTTGAGCGTCCTTCGAGCACCAGGTTTGTTATTGTAACAGATGCGCTGAAGCTCACATCGTCCGGTCACCTTCCTGATGACAAACTTTAGGCCCCGCCACAAACACTTACAGTAAAGGAACACCAGCAACTGGGTCAGTACCCTAGAAGATTCAAAGAAATAAAGAGGCCTGAATAAACTGACACAAGTCCAATACTGATAGGCCTAATACACCTGTGTATTCTGTCCCAGAATAAAGCGTACCCACTGGGGTACTTTGAAAGCTCATTATATTTGAGTACAATAAACCTGAACTGCATAACCATCAGATGTGTGTTTCCCATGAACACTGCTGTTCAAAGAGAAATGCATTATTTTTCTCTGGTCTACAAAAGCTAGGCCTAATCTCTATATTAAAAAGCATATCTGTGTTTTGAGACACAGAGATAAGTGGGCCATGAGGATGAAATGGGTCACAGTTCTGCAAAGATGTGTGTGATGAAAGTGAAACATAATTGTGAAAGTATTATTCTTTAAACAGGTTTCATTTCCTCCATGTATTAAGCAGTAAGTATTCATGACATGTCTAACTTCTGTATGCATCTGTTTTTGAATCAATGCATGGTTGAATCCATCCATCCATCCATATTATATACTAATCTAACTGGGTCTATTTCACTACAGGAAACACACTGGACTAGGAATAAACCTGTTTGAGTCCGGTTGCTGAGAGTTACTGCTCACAGGATAGACTCGCCTCCCCATCGGCATGCAATGAATTTGAGGTCAAACCTGTGTTTTGTAAAAAAGGTGTTATTGTGAAAACTGTTGAACAGGAGTGACGTGTCTTGAAGGTCATTTCCTTTTCCAGCACTTTAATAATAGGCAGTTGTCTGGTCTCTACCTCTAAAGGTCTAGGCCAAATACAATATATACTATACTGGTTCACTGGGAGCAACTTCCTACTAGGTTTAGTGCATTTCAACATAATTTATTGTAAACAATATAATTAAGAGAAGAGGCTGATAAGAAAGCACTTAAAACTGAAAATCAGGGGACAACTCACCAAGGGATTGTTAATTAAAAGGTATTTATCAGTTGCTTACATTTTAAGAGCTATTGCTGACAAAAAAGGACCAAAAGGCCTCTGATTGGTGCGGGGGTGGGTATTTGATATTTATGATATATTATAGCCTATATATAATACTATATAAGATACTATATAAGATAACTGATCACATAATATTTTTTTTGTTTCCACATCTATGACATAATTGGGCCATGAGCAATAGTGCATGCAATATAAATGTATTATTATTATTATTATTAGCCTACCTGATTACAATTATTAATAATTATTTAATTTCTGTTTTTGTTTCCACATCCATGCCATAATTGGGCCATTCAACAATGCATGCATTATGAAACCTATCGGTGATTTTTTTTTTTAATGGAAAATGAAAGCAATGACATTTCAGCTTCTAAGCAATAATAAGCTATGTCACTATTAAACAATAAGACGTACTTACCTTAGAAAATGCTTCATTGTGATTGTCTGCTTTGCTACAACTGTGCAACTCACATTCGCGGATGGTCTGACCGCCTGCACGAAACACAATTCATAATAAAAACTACAATGTATCTTTCTTTAATTGTTGTATTATATTAAACTGTCGTGGATACAAATAGCGATAATGTCTTAAGGTCGTCAGTCTGGCGTTAGGCGGATTAAGACGTTGCCGTGGGCAACTGCTCCTACAACCAACATACGATCTCCACTTTTATATATTTAATGTATGATGCGTTATCATACATGAGTCGTTTATAATAAAGTCAAATACCACAGGTTATATAATACCAATCGGACTCATTTACCGTCGAGACTATATCTCGTTTTGCATTAGGAGTTATTCTGCTCTGTTCTCTATTCTACACCACGCATGATGGTGTGAAAACTGCGTATCAAACAATATATCTGAGTATTTGATCAAATATAAATAGATGACAGGAACATACGTTTCAAGATGTCGCTGGGAATGGGAATATGCCTGTCCTCCTCTCTCTGTAAGTCAGGTACCTGTTATTCCTCCATGATGAGCATGTGAATGAGGGAGGGCGGGCGCTTCAGAGCATCGCAATGCAGCGCTGCTGTGCCGCACGGCGGCGGAAAGACCCCAACAGACCTGTCACTCGAGCCACTGCCTGTGCTGAGGTACATTACAAAGTCCTTTACAGAAAGACAAGTCCTATGTATAGATTATACATAGGTATATAGATAACTGGATTCCCATCATTTAGAATTGAATATTGTTATCTTGCTCTTCAGGGTTTGGGACACTAAATACAAACCCGATTCCAAAAAAGAATGCAATAATTTACAAATCTCATAAACTTATATTTTATTCACAATAGAATATAGATAACATATCAAATGTTGAAAGTGAGACATTTTAAAATGTCATGCCAAATATTGGCTCATTTTGGATTTCATGAGAGCTACACATTCCAAAAAAGTTGGGACAGGTAGCAATAAGAGGCCGGAAAAGTTAAATGTACATATAAGGAACAGCTGGAGGACCAATTTGCAACTTATTAGGTCAATTGGCAACATGATTGGGTATAAAAAGAGCCTCTCAGAGTGGCAGTGTCTCTCAGAAGTCAAGATGGGCAGAGGATCACCAATTCCCCCAATGCTGTGGCGAAAAATAGTGAAGCAATATCAGAAAGGAGTTTCTCAGAGAAAAATTGCAAAGAGTTTGAAGTTATCATCATCTACAGTGCATAATATCATCCAAAGATTCAGAGAATCTGGAACAATCTCTGTGCGTAAGGGTCAAGGCCAGAAAACCATACTGGATGCCCGTGATCTTCGGGCCCTTAGACGGCACTGCATCACATACAGGAATGCTACTGTAATGGAAATCACAACATGGGCTCAGGAATACTTCCAGAAAACATTGTCGGTGAACACAATCCACCGTGCCATTCACCGTCGCCAGCTAAAACTCTATAGGTCAAAAAAGAAGCCATATCTAAACTTGATCCAGAAGCGCAGGCGTTTTCTCTGGGCCAAGGCTCATTTAAAATGGACTGTGGCAAAGTGGAAAACTGTTCTGTGGTCAGACGAATCAAAATTTGAAGTTCTTTTTGGAAAACTGGGACGCCATGTCATCCGGACTAAAGAGGACAAGGACAACCCAAGTTGTTATCAGCGCTCAGTTCAGAAGCCTGCATCTCTGATGGTATGGGGTTGCATGAGTGCGTGTGGCATGGGCAGCTTACACATCTGGAAAGGCACCATCAATGCTGAAAGGTATATCCAAGTTCTAGAACAACATATCCTCCCATCCAGACGTTGTCTCTTTCAGGGAAGACCTTGCATTTTCCAACATGACAATGCCAGACCACATACTGCATCAATTACAACATCATGGCTGCGTAGAAGGATCCGGGTACTGAAATGGCCAGCCTGCAGTCCAGATCTTTCACCCATAGAAAACATTTGGCGCATCATAAAGAGGAAGATGCGACAAAGAAGACCGAAGACAGTTGAGCAACTAGAAGCCTGTATTAGACAAGAATGGGACAACATTCCTATTCCTAAACTTGAGCAACTTGTCTCCTCAGTCCCCAGACGTTTGCAGACTGTTATAAAAAGAAGAGGGGATGCCACACAGTGGTAAACATGGCCTTGTCCCAACTTTTTTGAGATGTGTTGATGCCATGAAATTTAAAATCAACTTATTTTTCCCTTAAAATGATACATTTTCTCAGTTTAAACATTTGATATGTCATCTATGTTGTATTCTGAATAAAATATTGAAATTTGAAACTTCCACATCATTGCATTCTGTTTTTATTCACAATTTGTACAGTGTCCCAACTTTTTTGGAATCGGGTTTGTACATTACAAATACAAATACAAAGTGGGGCTTATAGGATGACCTACTAGCACTTAAATTATTATTGATATATTAAAACAATCTAACTCTAACATTTTATTCTAACATACATTTATTGAAAATACACAAATTAATTTAATATATCAATATCATTTATTAAAGTTTATAAACAAGCAGCTTTGTCATAATTCCAGTAGAAATACCAATAATATCTTACCAAAAATATTCATATAGGGGTCCTTCAAATATTCAGACAACAAAGACAAAAAAAGTTGAGAACCACTGCTCCAGATAAAACTTATAGTCTACAAACCTAGACTTTTTTGGAAAAACTTTACAATAAGGTTCCATTTGTTTACATTAGTTAACATGAACTAACAATGAAAAATTAGTCTAAAGTAGGGTTCACGATTCGATACATATCACGCTACTGAACTCGATACAATATTATTGCAATACTCCGAGACATATGGTAATGGGTTAACAAAAAATGTACTGTTGATTAATGCTAAATTTGGTAATTACATTGGGGGTGGGAATGAATAGGCTTGGTGCTGGTAACCAATGCATAGGACACACTGGTGACACCAGAATAAAAATATTCATGATTCTGAAGCTGAAAATACAGAATTATTTTAGACGAATATGTTTGCACTCTGTCACTAGATATATTTAAAATAATGTAGGCCACTTTTACTGGTAACACAAGACATTTGGCATTATCAGGACCCACAAATATTCCCCCATTGCATTATTATACATTATATTCAACATTATATGTAGTCTAACTTTATGTTGTGGTACTGACACTAAAACTCTGTAAACTTGAATTTTCTCTCACACAGTAATTTTCATTTTGGGTGTACTATACAACAATACATCTTGTTGCATTTTTGTATTGCGATATATTGTTACACCTCTAGACTAAAGCATTTATCAGTCTTAGTTAATTTTGACATTTACTAACACAAAATTTTTATCCATTTACAGTGCATCCGGAAAGTATTCACAACTCTTCACTTTTTCGACATTTTGTTATGTTACAGCCTTATTCCAAAATTGATTAAATTCATTATTTTTTTCCTAAATTCTACAAACAATACACCATAATGACAACGTGAAAGAAGTTTGTTTGAAATCTTTGCAAATGTATTAAAAATAAATAAAAAAATCATGTACATATGTATTCACAGCCTTTGCGCAATACTTTGTTGAAGCACCTTTGGCACCAATTACAGCCTCAAGTCTTTTTGAGTATGATGCTACAAGCTTGGCACACCTATTTTTGGGCAGTTTCTCCCATTCTTCTTTGCAGGACCTCTCAAGTTCCATCAGGTTGGATGGGGAGCGTCAGTGCACAGCCATTTTCAGATCTCTCCAGAGATTTTCAATCGTGTTCAAGTCTGGGCTCTGGCTGGGCCACTCAAGGACATTCACAGAGTTGTCCCGTAGCCACTCTTTTGTTATCTTGGCTGTGTGCTTAGGGTCATTGTCCTGTTGGAAGATGAACCTTCGCCCCAGTCTGAGGTCCAGAACACTCTGGAGCAGGTTTTCATCAAGGATGTCTCTGTACATTGCTGCGTTCATATTTCCCTCGATCCTGACTAGTCTCCCAGTTCCTGCTGCTGAAAAACATCCCCACAGCATGATGCTGCCACCGCCATGCTTCACTGTAGGGATGGTATTGGCCAGGTGATGAGCGGTGCCTGGTTTCCTCCAGACATGACGCTTGCCATTCAGCCCAAAGAGTTCAATTTTTGTTTCATCAGACCAGAGAATTTTGTTTCTCATGGTCTGAGAGTCCTTCAGGTGCCTTTTGGCAAACTCCAGGTGGGCTGTCATGTGCCATCTGGCCACTCTACCATACAGGCCTGATTGGTGGAGTGCTGCAGAGATGGTTGTTCTTCTGGAAGGTTCTCCTCTCCCCACAGAGAAACGCTGGAGCTCTGTCAGAGTGACCATCGGGTTCTTGGCCACCTCCCTGACCAAGGCCCTTCTCCCCCGATCGCTCAGTTTGGCCGGGCAGCCAGCTCTAGGAAGAGTCCTGGTGGTTCCAAACTTCTTCCATTTACGGATGATGGAGGCCACTGTTCTCATTAGGACCTTCAATGCTGCAGAAATGTTTCAGTACCCTTCCCCAGATCTGTGCCTCGATACAATCCTGTCTCGGAGGTTTACAGACAATTCCTTGGACTTCATGGCTTGGTTTGTGCTCTGACATGCACTGTTAACTGTGGGACCTTATGTAGACAGGTGTGTGCCTTTCCAAATCATGTCCAATCAGCTGAATTTACCACAGGTGGACTCCAATCAAGTTGTAGAAACATCTCAAGGATGATCAGTGGAAACAGGAGCACCTGACCTCAATTTTGAGTGTCATGGCAAGGGCTGTGAATACTTATGTACATGTTATTTTTTTTGTTTTTTATTTTTAATAAATTTGCAAAGATTTCAAACAAACTTCTTTCACATTGTCATTATGGGGTATTGTTTGTAGAATTGAGGAAAAAAATAATGCATTTAATCCATTTTGGAATAAGGCTGTAACATAACAAAACGTGGAAAAAGTGAAGTGCTGTGAATACTTTCCGGATGCACTGTATATTATTTAACGGACCTGAGCTAACATGCACTAACAATTAACTGTTATTTGATTAACTAACATTAGCAAAGATAAATAGGCAAGGCAAGTTTATTTATATAGCACATTTCATACACAATGGTAATTCAAAGTGCTTTACATAGAAAAGGTATTAAAATAGTGATAGAATAATCACAACATATGCATAAGAAATAAAAATACCATGTATAAGAAAATAACAATCATATTTAACTAAAGGCTAAAATACTATTCCAGACTAAATTCGGGGCTCCCCTGTCTGAACAGAAGAGTCAGAGATTTTCGGTTCGTGAGACACACTAGTTGCAACCCGGCTTCCTCGTGACCTCCTGCCTTTCAATAGGGAGGAGTTTTTCTGACACCTTCTGCCTCTGATGGCTTCCAGTGTCCCTCCGACCCCTCAGTGGAGTGGAGTCCTCCAACCCCTTAATACTGTAACAAATTGCTAGTTAATGTTAATGCACTGACTAACATTACACTGAAAAAAACAATAAGTATAAGATTTACTTAATTTTTCTTTGGCAAGTTTTTGCACGCATATTTAAGTAAATTTCACATATGGAATTAAGTAAACTCTACTTTAACTTGGCCAGTAAAAGGTTAAGTAATTTCTGCTTAGTTGAAGTTTCCTTTGCATTACATTTTACTCAAAAAATATAACATTGAATTAAACCACACTTTTAAAGTGTATTCTTCACTTAGACATATCTAAGTAAGTAACACAATAGATATTGTGTAGATACCATATCTACATAATAGACGCATCTGAACACAGAGACCTCAATACTTGGTACACAATGCACAATGACGGTAACATTCGATGGATCATTTTGAGTAGAAAATTAACTCCAAATGTCACAAAATGGCAAGTTACTAAACCTAACAACAAAAGCAATGATAAAACAGAGTAAATACAGCTGGAAAACAGTGAAAAATCAACCTCCTTAATTATTCAAACCCCAGTGCATGATGGGAACACCAGTATCAGAAAAGTTGAGTAGTTTTACTTAATTTTATAACGTTAATATTTACGCTTTAATTTCTACAAGCTTGAATTGAGTACTAATATAGAATTTACTTACTTTTTTTTTAATCTTGTCTGAACTAACTTTTTCATGTAGAAATTACATTTTTTTTCTGTAGTATTTACTTCACCACAAAATCATTTTTATCAGTGTAGCTAATGGGACCTTATTGTGAAATGTTACCCCTTTTTTATTTATATTCATACAATTTTATAACTAGGTTACTACTAACTTTCTAACGCAGTTGCTGGGTTGGCTGAGAGTCTAGGTGAATGGTCCAGGAGTCTGAAAACATCTGTTTTATAGGCCAAAAACGTTATAATGTAAAGCCAGCATATTTGACAAACACCACTATTACTGATTAAATATGAGACATAAAACCACTTTAATGGTCATAAATAATAACTCCAAATGTGGATACAGAAACAAAACATACATTAAAAAAACATGTTCAATACTAATAATAAATCTAACAATTTGAATATGAAAAGTTATTTTTTTGATCAACAGTTTCATAACTTTTCATAATTTTGTAACAAGTAAAAAAAAAAAAAAAAAAAAAAAAAGTTCAATAAATCAAGAATACTACAAAGATAAAGAATGTTAATACAAGTAATAACACTGGAAACAGCATCTCATTGAGATGTTAGCACCTCTAGTGGTTTAAGGTAGTACTGTACAGCTCAGTGCATTTTTTTTTCTTTTCTTGTTTGAATGCACTGTCTTAACTTCAATCTCAGCAGGTTTAAATAACATTTATACGCAAATTGGTGTATATAAAAATACAGACTGAAGGCACAAGTGGATTTAAAATCCATTAAAAAAAACAAATTAAACACCGCCTTTGGCAAAAATTACAGACTCTTCTAAAGACAATCTGTGAAATCCATTACTGTACATTGTAAAGCTTTATGTCAGGGAATAGAGCCCATTGCAATGCGCTTGGTGACTGGACCCTGTCCTATCCAGATTGTCATGTCCTTCCTTGTGCAGCCGATCTACGTCTCCCTCGTGATGGACATCCGCAGATGAAGCAAGATGGTACGCTCCGTCATTAGTGGCGTATGGCTGATCGCCAGTGTAGGTCGGTACGACGTTGAACATAATGAAACCAAGTGTGATCACCACAAAAGACACAATATACAGGCCGGTGAACTGTGAAGAAAGAAGGAAAGTGCTTAAAAACAAATATCTATGTGATCAAGCCAATAAAAAAATATTTCATTAAACAATTTAATACATAAATCAAGTATCCACAGAAATATTAAGAATCGGTGCAAACACTCAAAATATCAACACCCCTTGCCAATTATCATTTTAGCATGAGGACTGAGATGAAGATACTGGAAAATGTTTTACACATTTTGTCCTGGCACTTTTATTGATTTTCTGAAAATGTATTCTTTCTACTCACCTTGTAGTGAAAAAGGAACAGGCCGCAGAAGAGGCTGAAGAGGTCGGCAGTCAGCAGTGAGAGGTTTACAGCAGTGGCGCTGGTCATCTTCACCACGACAGGCATAAAACTGTACAGCCCATACATACACAGAGTATACGCAACAAAGAGCAGGCCTACAGAATACAAATACAATTATTTAGTTATTTATTTAATGATGGATTCCAATGATGACTAGATAATTATCGTCAAGCCAATGTCAATGAAAAAGTAGCATTTTACACTTAGTTACTCACATATTCTCCAGTTCCAGCTGATGACAGGTATAGCTTTGGATTCAAGTATAGCCCTTTAAAATAAAATATAGGATAGTTCACCCAAAAAGAACCAGGGCTAATGACTTACATTCATAATAATGTTTAAAAGTTTGGGGTCAGTAATATTTTTGGGAAGAAGAAG
This sequence comes from Coreius guichenoti, assembly GCA_039654105.1. NCBI lineage: Eukaryota > Metazoa > Chordata > Actinopteri > Cypriniformes > Gobionidae > Coreius > Coreius guichenoti. The sequence continues at coordinate 18,568,025 of CM077183.1, forward strand.
AAAAAAAAAAAAGAAAAAAAAAGACATTACAACTTAAAACAGTTTATTTGAATATTTTAAAATGTCATTTATTCCTGTGGTGCAAAGCTGAATTTTCAGCATCATTACTCCATTCTTCAGTGTCACATGATCAAAGACTATAGACATACAAAGAAGGTGCACTCCGATTACTTCAATGAGAGAAACTGCAATAGAGTGGTGCAGGTATGACATCACTTTGTAGGCCAAAACGCAGAATCGAGTTAGCATTTCTGGATCCATAATCCCAAAGTCAATGGGTTTTTTTTTTTTTTTTTTTTTTTTAAATGGGGTTTTGGTTAAACGGCTGAAATAAGGTCTGTGGTGAACACAAGTTCAAGACACTTTCACGTTTTATTCTACAACATAAAATACATCAGTATTACACCACTCGTAATTTTTTGAAGCTGTTATGTAGCTTGAAAAAGGCGGTTGCTACAAGTGGCTAAATGGGACTACAGAGGCAGTCGGTGAGATTAAACGTCATCACGCTGAGCTTAGTCCACTTTTACAGCCTCATTATGCTTATAATTGTGCTCTTATAAACTATTCTAACTCAAACGTTCTGGGAAAATGTTTTTAGATAAAAACTGAAAGAGTTGTTGGAAGCTTAGTCGTGGTGACGTTGTATTCGTGGGACTGTGGTGTAGTTCGTTTATAGCCTACCTTTAGCTTACTACTTCTGGCAACTGCATTTAGGCTTCAGAATTCATTAAACTTGTGTTCATCTGTGATAATTATATTGATGGACAAAACGTGTAAGTACCATAAACTTTTGTTGATCACAGAGCTTGTTTTTAGCAATAATCCAAAAGCCTATGGAAAAATCCTATTGGGTTTTTATCAAGGGAACCAAAGTGCCCCATTATGCTTTTTCAATTATTTACCTTTCATACAGTGTATAATATAGCTGTTATGTAAAATGTGAATGTAAAAGGTCTGCAAAGTTTTAAAGGTCAAAGTGCATGGCAAATAAAGTTAAAAAGCTAAAGCTAAAAGAAAGAATCGATTCTGAACTGCTGAAACGAGTCGTCTGCAATTCCAGTCTCACTTCATATTACAAACCTACAAAATGTAACAAATTTGCATAATGCCAGCCTATGGTCTTAACTGGCTGCCTTTAGTCGTAGCTGAGACTGGAAGAGTTTGGTTCGTGACGTCGACATGTCGAGAAGACGCCGTTTTTAGTGCTGCAAATCCAAGGATGAGGACTCGTGCTGGAATTGATACAGAAAAACCCACTACATCGTTAATATCACTGTGTATAGCACTGAGGAAAGTCTCTGGAGCTGAAATTCAAATATGGTTGTTTCGTTACTGACCCATGCTGTAAGCAGTAGACCAATCACAACAAACTGGGCCATCTGGCCAATCAGAGCAGAGCAGAGTTGGCTCTTGGAAAGGAGGGATTTACTGTGCGTTCACACCGCCAACGGCAAGAGCGTCAAAGTGGCCAGAAGTCATTAATTTTCAATGTGAGCCGGCGGCGAGCTCTGGCGAGCAGCGGCACGTCTTGGACGATTTGGGAGAGTTGAAGGAGTTGAAATCAGGTCAACTTTATGGTAATGAGCTATGACACGGTTCGGTGGCAACCAATCGGTTTGATAAGGCGGCGCGCAACACTATTTATAGGCAACATTTTTACGCTAGAACGCTTGCTTTTCAGCGGGAAGGCAATTAATTTGCTCAAAACAACACCGATTTGACCAATTGCATTAATGCTGCACTTCAACCAGGACAGTTATTGTAATGTAGGCTGCACACAAATTAATGTTAATGTTAATTAAAGACCAAGGCTAGTAAACGTCTCCTATAAACTGCATGTTGAAATTAGACTAGCACTTAACCATGAACACAAAAGCCACACCGCACAAATGGCTTTTAATTGGTTTAAAAATTTGGTTTAATTCGTTAGCAAACATGTAACTATAATTGTTAAGTTCTTTCCCTCTATCAATTTTTTTACGTTCACATTTAAAAGATTTCATGAGGTTAACTTTGCGGCCCCTTTAAATAAAGTTTAAAAAAAGAGCGTCTAAATCAGAGCGTCCACGAATCTTTCTACAGCGTTGCTGGCAGGGCAGCCAGAGCGAATTTTGACGCTATTGCTGGCGGCGGTGTGAACGCACAGTTAGAGAGACTGAATCTTTGCATGAACCGTTTTCAGACTCTTTGAGAAATTAGGTGATGTGCAATGTATAATATGAGAAAATGTATATTATGATTTTTTGGATGCATGTAAACCTATTCTAAGAGACCTCCAAAACAAAATTAGGAACGTTTAAAATAGTGTAATAGGGTCACTTTAAGAACAGCATTTATTTGAAATAGAAATATTTTGCAACATTATAAAATGTCCTTCTGACAATCTTACGGACCCCAAACTTGCACAGTAGCGTACATGTATAACTTCTCTTTTTCAAAAGCAAGGCCTTATGTCATGATGCAGGTATTTCACTTGGAACCGTTTATACTTTGAAAATAAGGTAGTGGACATAAAACTTACATCTGCACACCACTGATGAGGGTGCCAAAGAGCCCTATCATGCCCAAGAACTCCACCCTGCTCAGGTTTTTCACTGTGTATTCCTGACAGACGTTAGACACTGCATACAGAGCAGCACTGACCAGCACTAGTCCATCCCCCAACAACACATGACTACCTGCAGTGACAATAACACAGAAAAGCACAACAAAGATCGACATAGAGATCAACTATTTTTGTGCAAGATTTCAAGCAACAGACAAACTACAGTCTATGATAAATTCTTTATGCATCGTCTTCATCAAGATTATTACATCCCTTTCTCCCCCCAGTATAAAGTACAGTACTTACTTGAGCCTTGGTCTCTTCCCGCCAGCAGATCTGCTCCTACCATCGCCCCGACCCCAAGCAAGCACACAACCACAGCTACAAAATGCAATGGTTTGTAGCGAGTCTTCAAGAAGATCCACGAGAGCACCATCAGAACTGGGATCACAAAACAGTCCAGCAGCTACAACACATAACAGTTATTATATTCAAATTATAATATAATATAATATAATATAATAATTCATATATAATATAATATAATATAATATACGACACAAACGCTACAAAGAAGAATGTGTGTGTACACACACAAAAAAAAATTATTCTTACCTGTATACTTGTAAGCGTAGTGAACTGGTATGCCTTCACAACAGTGTAGTTGGCTTCCACGTCCGTAAGAGCCATCAGAAAATACTTCCACCACTTTGTTTTTAGAATTTGACCAATATTACTTTCACCTAAATTATGAAAAAAATGATTAATCTTTGCTGTGAACTGAAAAAAAATAAATAAATAAATAAAAAATACAGCATATCTTCTGTACTAAATTGCATTGTTGGAGGAAAACTACATGTTTTTTTTGTGTAGTACATTTTAATTTTGCATGTTGAGAAGACTCAAATAATTTAAAGACTTGCTATCAGAAACGTCCTACTTCCCACTGAAGTTTTGATTATGAACTTGTCGCATTCACGTGCTTTGTTGTCGGAAAGAACAGGGGTCATGGAGGACACCAGGTTTGTTCTTGCCCATTTATTGGGAAAATCTTATTATAGCCAAAATGATATTTAGCGTCCCATTCATTGACAACCAGTTAAATATTCTCTACTCTATCTAGACAGTCAGCTTGCTGACAATTCTGGAATTTCGGTCAAATACAGGCTATTTTTTGCTGTGTATAAAACATACAATACGCTTTAAATGATTATTCATATACTGTATGTAAATATGCACTACTTTAATGACAAGACAAGGTGATGTAGCTGTTCTGAAAAAAAGAAGTAGTAAATAAAGTCACAGCAGCAATAGTTCTCCCCTCCGCCATGTTTACAGTTTATGGCCCGCCCAACGGGGAACTTGTGTATCAAAATTATCCCCAAGCTTCCTAGTGGTAAATACGACTTGAGAGGGCATTCATGTCCAATTTTTAACTAGGAAACTCGTATTTACGATAATTCTGATAGCAAGTGAAGACAGCATTAAATTTTTTACATTTTTAGAAAATATAAAATGACATTTGGACATTCTCGTGCTGAGAAACTGCTGATAAAAGACAAAAATATATATCATTTTTATTATAGTTTTAAATATTTTTTCTTATTTGACACGCAATAACTCAGGAAGAAAATAAGGTAGGAGGAAAATTTGCGGTGATAGCATAAAGTAATCAAAAGTTACAGCATTTGGAACCAAGGTAGCCTTTTTGTTTAAACCCTTAACGCCCCCTAATGGGCATTTTTAAAATTGTTCCTCCATGAGGAATATCTGGTGATCAATGCAATGCATTTTAATCATAAGAATCTGCTGTAAATAATGCTGTGCCATTTTCAAAGATCTGTGCACGTTTCATGAAGTTATGAGCAAAAACGCCACGTGAAATCTATATTTGTTTTCAGTTAGTGCCTGTGCGCATATTAAGAAATTTGTGCAGACTCATCAGAGGGTGAAAACGCAACAGGAGTATTTTTTTTTTTCCATACTAAGGAAGTCTATCATGTTTGTTTACCCATATTCTTCTATGGGTATAAAACATTATTTTGTGTTCAGCAAAAGAAGGAAATGCATACAGGTTTAGAACAACTTGGGGGTGAGTAAATCACAATTTTCATTTTAGGGTGAATTATCCCTTTAAATAAGTTTATTTAAAATCTGGAGCAATGCTATGATTAGCATGGTCATGGAAATATTATTTTGCCCTTCTAAACATCTGATAAAAGCAGTGAGTGAGTGATTCCATGCAGGGAAGGTGTGCTGCAGCGTACCTCTCCTGAAGGCTAGGACTAAAGTATAGGTGAGCAGCAGCAAGGTGTAATTGAGAAAGCTTTGCAGCATTGGCGTCTCTACCCCAGCATCTGCCAGATACTGACATGTAACTGCCGTCCCACATATCAGCATGGACAGGGCCTGACCCATTACAATAGTTTTGAAGAGCTGCCTGTAAATACAATTCTCAAGTTACTATAAATGAATTACCATCAATATGCAGACAACTGCAACCTAAAAACACTTTAAAACCAAGAGAGAGCGATCATACCACGTAAACACATCTTTGAGGGTGAGATTCCGTGGACCACAAAGGAATTTCCTCCAGCGGCTGAGAGTTCCCAAGCTTCCATAAGCAAACGAGTCCTCTCCCGCTTCACGATCCATATTTCACACATAGAGACCTGGAAAATTCAGAGAAAGTGTAGAAAGAACTTCAATTAAACTCACAGGCTTTGATGTTGGGTAACATCTAGTTACTAATGGAAAAAATAATCTTAATCCCTTCAGGAATTTATGTCCAATAATGCTGACCTCAGGTGGCCCTCTTTAATAAAAAAGAAGCTTTCCTTGTTTAATGTAACGTAAAGGTCATAATTTAAAAATGAAAAGGAAATATGCCTTTTTTAATACTCACCAACGTAAAGTACTTAAAGGAGTAGTTCACATTAAAATGAAAATTACCCCATGATTTACTCACCCTCAAGCCATCCTAGGTGTATATGACTTTCTTCTTTCTGATGAGCACAATCGGAGTTATATTAATAAATATCCTGATGCTTCCAAGCTTTATAATGGCAGTGACGGGGTCCATTGAGTTTGAAGCTCAAAAAAAAAAAAATGCATCCATCCATCATAACCGTACTCCACACGGCTCCGGGGGTTAAAAGATTAGTTCACTTCAAAATGAAAATTTCCTGGTAATTTACTCACCCCCATCTCATCCAAGATGTTCATGTCTTTCTTTCTTCAGTTGAAAAGAAATTAAGTTTTTTGAGGAAAACATTCCAGGATTTTTCCCCACATAATGGACTTCAATGGCAACCAACGGGTTGAAGGTCCAAATCCGTTGAATACGGAAGGCGGTTTGGTGGAAGCTAGATATTTTGCTTTATAACGATTTAAATATGGATATTTTTCTTACAAAACCCCAACCCCCGGAGCTGTGTGGAGTATGTTTATGATGCATGGATGCACTTTTTTGAGCTTCAAACTCAAATGGACCCCGTCACTGCCATTATAAAACTGGGAAGCTTCAGGATATTTATTGATATAACTCCAATTGTGTTCATCAGAGAGAAGAAAGTCATATACACCTAGGATGGCTTGAGGGTGAGTAAATCATGGGGTAATTTTCATTTTAAAGTGAACTACTCCTTTAAATAAAAGTGTACAACATACTTTAAAAACCTACACTTGATCAAGACACATGACAGCCTCTAAACTGAATTAAATGAATTTTACATAAAGACCTAATTCAAAATATCAGCATAAGCCTAAAAAAAGTTGCCGAAAATTGGCTCAAGTTTGTCTGAATGGCTCTGTTGTTTACATATGCAGACTAGCGCTTCGGCCACAAATGCGGAACATGTGAAGCTGTGATGGTGTTAGTGCGGCACTACTCAGAGCACGTGGCGACCTGTCACTTTATAGACAATATTGAATAGACCAATCAATTTCTTGATCACAGAAATCAAAATAGGATGAACTCATCCATAGAAAAGAATGCATTAGTTTGCGTTTTAGTCTTTCTATAAAAGCTTTGTAGCTTGATAGCGCAAAGCAAACCAGCAATCTCACTACCTCCTTCAGGGTTAGCCATGCTGTTAGCTGGGCTAAAAAACCCACAACGTCACGTGTTTACAAGTAAAAGAATAAAACCAAGGGTCTGTTAACTACCTGAATATAACTAATCCGTCATGTCCGTAGTTTACGAATAACCAGATATATCCAACCACAGTATCATCTTTCAATGAAAGCGAGAGAGATCATAAATGCGCTCGGTCAACTGTAGGCCCCGCCCATTTTCCCAAACAGCCAATTGGAGCTTCATGTACTTCCTCTTTATTAAATTGTGACCAATGGCAACACACACGGAAGTTGTGTGCAATGAACATGTATTGGGTATCCTAAATCGATAAGAAATTTACTTAAGTGGTTTTAACGATTAATAGTTTGGAAAGGCAATTTTAACAGCCGTTACATTTATTTCTAGCGATGATGAATGAGATCTGATTTCAAAACGAGTCTATATCTGCAACTACAGTTGCAGCTGGTCCTGGTCGTCCTTCAGATTGTTATGGGAAAGAACTCATCGTGTCCTTCGACCAGGCCTGCTTGCTCCAGATTATCAACGTTGTCACGATAAATTAGTAAAATTTGGGTGAGAACTAAACCCTCAAGGACAGGACAATTCGTTTGACCCTGCTAGATTAAATGTAAATATTTCTTATTTACTAAATGTTTATCACACTGGCTCTACTTAATGGTATGATGATAAAACAGTTGTGTAATCTTATATCAAAATTAATGCTAGTTTGTTAGTATGTACAGAATAGACAAAATCTGTATGAGATGCAAGCATAAACTGCTCTATTAATAAAGACAAAAAAGTAAAAGGATATTTTCTTTTTATATATATATATATATGTATATGTGTGTCTGTGAATATGTATGCATAAGCAGCAGTATCAGACAGTGCTGCTGATGCAGTCTGTCGCAATGCTCCCTAGCAACCAAACCTTCTCAAACATCGCGAGATTGCACGGGGACCAAGTTGAAGAAACATGGCGACGTCTAATTTATTGAAGGTAGGAGGTCCCACAATATACGAGTATTTTGCATCGTTTGCGGCTCCCATAGTGTTATGACAGCGACCCTATGACCCGGCGACTGTCAGCTTCTAATTAGATCGCTACATGACGCCTTCATTTGAAACTACGTTGTTCGAGTTGTTCATTGTAGCTAGTGAGGTTTTTAGCTATTATAATGTTTAGGGTTTCAGAGCTCTATTCTAGGATGTCTCTCCTCACTGCACAATCTACAACCACAAAACCTCCTTCTATCATGAGGCTGCATTGTGTGGATCATGAGAATGTAAAATATAGATATATGTTTTGTCCTGAATAAAAGTGCAAACCAAAAGTTGATTATTTAAATGCCAGCCTGTGCATATCTGCTTTATAATCAGTTTTTCAAGCTCGAAGCTCACCTGGTGCCTCTAGTCTCTATTGATAAAGCTGTATCTACATATATTATATTGCATGATAAAGCTGTAATAATCTATCTACATGTATTATATTGCACTGTACCTTCTGTTAGTGTTTTTGAATTTTTTGCCATAAAGTAAAATAAATTAAATGTATTGGTTTTTTTTAATGCATAAAGCCCATAACATATTTTTAAAGAACTGTTTATTGTCCTGCATCTCCTTTCTCAGAATAAAGGCTCCCTGCAGTTTGAAGACAAATGGGATTTGATGCGGCCCATTGTTTTGAAGTTACTCCGTCAGGAGTCAGTTACTAAGCAGCAGTGGTTCGATTTATTCTCGTAAGTTGTCTTCAGTGTGACATAGTCTGGGCTGACAGAAATATCAAGAAGTCAGTGTACTGTACATCAAGACTGAATGTGTTATATTTATTTAACTGATGGTGCTGTTTGGGTCTGATGGTCAATAATAGCAACTAGGACTAACAACAAACCATAGGTTAGATTGTTGCACAATGAGTACAGTCAGACTTTAAATTATCTCATGATACTGTGTTTGACTTGCAGAGACGTCCATGCAGTGTGTTTATGGGACGACAAAGGCCCGGCAAAGATACACCAGGCACTGAAAGAAGATATCCTAGATTTCATCAAGCAAGCACAGGCAGTATGTACTGTATACCACTTTTGCACCTTTAATAAAGTGAGGATCATATTTAAATATCTCTGAAGAAATTAATCCCAGTCCTGTAATCAGTGCATGCTGAGTCTATTCTTACTCATTCTGATCTACTTCAGCGAGTACTCAGTCACCAGGATGACACGGCTTTGCTTAAAGCCTACATTGTGGAGTGGAGGAAGTTCTTCACACAGTGTGATATTCTACCTAAGCCCTTCTGCAAGTTAGAGATCACCCTGCTGGGCAACCAGGGGAGCAATAAGAAGTCCAGCGTTGAAGACAGTATTGTTAGAAAGGTGGCTTTTTCTCTTTCCGTATTCTGACCATATACTTTACATCAATCTATATTATCATTTAAATGTAGTTGTTATTATTGTAACAATACATGCACAACATCTATCCTAATCATTTCTTTCCTTATTTTTTGCTAAAGCTTATGCTAGACACATGGAACGAGTCTATATTCTGTAATATAAAGAACCGGCTCCAGGACAGTGCCATGAAACTGGTCCATGCTGAGAGATTAGGAGAAGCGTTCGACTCGCAGCTTGTCATCGGAGTGCGCGAGTCATATGGTAAAGCTATCATAATACTAAGCCACTCGGGTTCTGTCCAGATGTACCTCTCCTGATGGACACTCTTGTCTTCTGCTCTGTCTCACAGTGAATTTGTGTTCCAACACTGATGACAAGCTCCAGATCTATAGAGAGAATTTTGAGAAGGCATATCTGGATTCCACAGAGAGGTTCTACAAGACACAAGCACCTTCCTATCTGCAACAGAATGGCGTTCAGAACTATATGAAATATGTGAGTGTATTTTCAAACTGCTGTCCTGCCTAAACTTGAAAAACCTGGATGACACTAGTGTTGTCAAAAATAACATATCGATTCTGGATATTTGAAATTATTTTAATACTCATTATCTGCATTTATTTATATAGTTAGCTGCGCCATGTTTCAGAGCATCACTATGTTCTTTTACACTCAAGCAGCTCACGATTCTGTGTTTTCAGCGTCTTAAGGCCCGTTCACACCAAGAACTAAAAAAGTTCTAAAAACCACAACCATAACGATAACGGCACAGAGAAACGATATCGTTGGAATCACTTTCAGAATTTTTTTCCAGCTGATGAACAATAAAACAGCAATCAGAATCCATCCTGCTTTAAAGAGCTTGAACATTTAAAGCGGCAGACGACAAAACTGCTTGAGGGTTTAACTCTTGCATAGGAAATGCTGTAAATTAAATTAAAATAAAATAGAAAAAATAGAAGTAGCGTAAAGTAAAATTATTAATATACTTATAAAATATTTTTTTATTTAACAATGCAGTTGTATTATCACAGTAATGTAATTCTGTCTTAGAAATAATAATAATATTGATAATTTATTATTATTATATAATCACCTTCAGACCTTTTGACCATAGTCATTTTCTAACTGTTCAGGTTTTGTTGTGGCAGTTTTTTCATGTTATCGATAATGGTATAGGTATTATATTAAAGTTAGAAGTTTCAGTATCATGACAACTCTAGTTGACACTTCAGCTTTCTACTCTGATGGTTTGTTTAACAAACGTTTATGTGTATGAACTGTGAATCACAGCACATTTCTCAAGTGTCATAATTATGTTGTTGTTCCACTGTGACGCTTTTGATTGACAGGCAGATGGCAAGTTAAGAGAAGAGGAGAAGCGTGCACTTCGATATCTGGAAACCAGACGTGAATGTAACTCCGTCCAGGCAGTGAGTGTTTCCTGCTCCAAAAATGCTCCAAAACAAGACCCCGTGGTGTGCCGCATTATTAAATAATGCTCAGCATGTAGTGCGCACTTGTCTTTTTCGCATACTAACATCGGGTGCTCGGTTTGTGCCTTTTGCGTTCATTCAGCTAATGGAGTGTTGTGTGAATGCGCTGGTGACATCGTTCAAAGAGACAATCCTGGCCGAATGTCCGGGAATGATCAAGCGGAACGAGACAGAGAGTGAGTACGGCAGGAGCTCTGGCACCAAAGGCTCAGCAAGTTCAGGTTGGCAATGGGACCCAGTTCCCATCTATATCTTGCCAACACCTCCCCACCCATCCCACCATCTGTGTGTTTGTGTGCTAAAGTCCACCAACCCATTTCAACTGTAAACAAACACAACAACATAAAATATGTTTGTATTTTATATGTAAAGGGAAGGAAATCCCAAATTTTTGTATGTTTTCATCAGGAATACTTGGTTTAATTCATGTGTATTTTGGCTTTAGAGCTTCTTAGACAGGAACTAAATGTTTATTTTTATTGTTTCAATATGTTTTACTGTTATTGAAGTGTGTTTGTTCTGTTTTTGGTGTGTTTCCTCAGAGCTGCACCTCATGTTCTCGCTGATGGACAAAGTGCCCAGTGGGATTGAGCCTATGCTGAAGGACCTGGAGGATCATATCATGAACGCAGGTCTGGCTGATATGGTGGCCTCAGCGGAGACCATTACTACAGTGAGTAGAGACAGTAGCTAACAGTTGCATCATGGATCCTATACATGAGTCCAGTTGTTGTTAGTGCAATCACTGAATGATAGGAAGTCGTATATTGTTATTAATCCTTGTGAATTTTGCATGATTTTTTACTAATATGCATTAGGGATGTTTGGGACTAGTCGACTAAACGAAACTGCTGTTGCTTGTCGACATTAAAAATACTGACATTGGAAATACTATTTTTTTTTACATTTTGTTTCTTTTGCACATTTATGTTTTGCTTTATATTTTTTTTACAAAGGCTACCTTCGAACACAGATGTGCAAGCGGTGGGTGCAATACCTTGACATGGACTGATTTATGTTAACTAACTTTTATTTGAGGAATTCTGTTTATAATATTTAGCTTGTACTTACTGGTATTGCACTGCCTGTGATTCAGTTGATTTTAATAAATATGTCTAGATTGGTTGATTAAGTGAATGCTTAAGTTTAACGTACAATAATCATAATGCAAGGCAAGCACAGTGCATGTATATGATCTTTTTTTCAGTGGAATTCAGTATGGGATTTGACTATTTGATTTATAGATTAAATAGACTATTTCAAATAGATCGCTTATACAAACTGTTTTTGACTGTCATCTGGGGGTTTCTTAGACTAGTCGACTAGTCGGTTATAAAATTTCAGTTAAAAAGTTATGGAAATTAGTTGTTGCACACATCCCTAATATGCATAATATGGCTCCAAACTATTTCTCAAAATTCTTAATTAATGCTCTGTATGACTTTTTGCTGTTTTATTTTTTCAGGACTCTGAAAAATATGTTGAGCAACTCCTAACATTGTTTAACCGCTTTAGTAAACTAGTTAAGGAAGCATTCCAAGATGACCCACGTTTCCTAACAGCCAGGGATAAAGTAAGTCTCAAGAATTAACCTGAAATCCAAAGCATTCACTGTTAAAGACTTCACTAAAAAAATAATACAATATATTCATATAATCTATATAAAAAAAAAAAATACACTACTGTTCAAAAGGTGGGTTTTTTTTTTTTAACTAAATGAATAATTTTATTCAGCAAGGATGCGTTTAAATTTCTATTTCAAATAAATACTGTTTTTATGTTACTTTTTTTCCAGTTTTTCAGTTTCCACAAAAATATTAAGCAGCTCAACTGTTTTTATCATTAATAATAATAAGCACCAAATCAGCATATTAGAATGATTTCTGAAAGATCATGTGAGACTGAAGACTGGAGTAATGACCGCTAGAAATTCAGCTTTGCCAAATTTTAAAATATGTAGAAAACTATTATCTTAAATTGTAATGATATTTCACAATATTACAGTTTTTAACAGTATTTTTGATCAAATAAACACAGCCTTGCTGAACATAAGAGACTTCTTTAAAACATCGGTAACACTTTAGTTTAGGGTCCAATTCTCATTATTAACTAGTTGCTTATTAGCATGCATATTACTAGGATGTTGGCTGTTTATTAGTACTTATAAAGCACATATTATCAGCCTTATTCTGCAAGACTATATTCTACATCTCAACTACCTTACTAACTATTAATAAGCAGTAATTAGGAGTTTATTGAAGCAAAAGTGTGACCAAAAAATCTTACCGACCCCAAACTTTTGAACAATAGTGTATCTTTTTTTTTCTTTTTCTTTTTTTACATGTTAAAAAGTGAAGTGGAGAGGAGGTGGTTTCCATTTTTCATTCTTATTTTATTACCATATTTTACATGCGTATTTATTTACGCAGGCATACAAAGCAGTAGTGAATGACGCAACAATATTTAAACTAGAGCTCCCTCTAAGACAGAAAGGGTGAGACATCTCAATATATACACATGTATATCTTTTTATCTGTAGATCTGGGGTATATTTTACTTACTATGGATGTGGTTTGGATTATTTGTCCTTTATTTGCAGTGTGGGTCTGAAAACACAACCAGAGTCCAAATGTCCAGAGCTGCTGGCCAACTACTGTGATATGCTCCTTAGAAAGACTCCACTAAGCAAGAAACTCACCTCAGAGGAAATAGAGGCCAAGCTGAAGGAAGTGGTGAGTGTGTAGGTGGAGTTACCACTAAATATTTGTATTTTGTGGCAGTGTTTTTTGCAAATGTTACTCACGTCTCTGTTTACAGCTGCCAAATCAGATGCAATGTGTTAATTATTTCTTTTTATGTACTGATTACAGCTCTTGGTTCTAAAGTATGTTCAGAACAAAGATGTCTTCATGAGGTATCACAAAGCGCACTTGACGCGCAGGCTTATTCTTGACATTTCTGCTGACAGTGAGATTGAAGAGAACATGGTGGAGTGGCTCAGGGTAAGTGGGCTTGAGGGCACGCTTATAATTATTGATGAAAGACTTTTTCGTGAATCTCTATCAAATGACTTGGGTGTGTGTGTACAGGAGGTTGGTATGCCAGCAGATTACGTGAACAAGCTCGCCAGAATGTTCCAGGACATCAAAGTATCAGAAGACTTAAATCAGTCCTTCAAAGAAATGCATAAACACAACAAACTTGCATTACCAGGTCAGATATGGCTTTCTTATGATGCTTCTGAACTATTCTGTTGTACATTCAAACTAATTATTATTTATGTCTTGACACTACAGCCGACTCGGTCAATATAAAGATCTTGAATGCGGGAGCATGGTCTCGGAGTTCAGAGAAAGTGTTTGTATCGTTGCCCACCGAACTAGAAGATCTCATTCCTGAAGTTGAGGAGTTTTACAAGAAAAATCACAGCGGCAGAAAATTACACTGGCACCATCTGATGTCCAATGGCATTGTAAGTGGCAGCTTCAGCCCTTTGTATAACGCCATGCTCTACTTCCTGTGAAAATAAGGGAGACCAATAGCCTCTTTCCATGAAGACTAATTTGTTGTGTGTATGTTTTGTACGGTCATCAATAAAAAAAGCAAACATGTCTTCAACATGGGGTGGGGGGAGGGGTTAATTGGTCTATTTAAAGTAATTAAAAAAAGGATTAAAGGGATTTAAGGGAATAAAGAAAAAGAAAAAAAAGTGAAAAGTTCTAGGTCTAATTGTAGTTGTCAAGTAATCAAATTAAACTATTTGCAAATAATAAGTTCAGCATGTAGCATTCCAGAATGCTCTGATTTATTTGCAAACTAAATTTGATATTAAAAAATGCACAAATTCATTAGTATTTGTATATCTAAAATGTTGAAAACACAAAGCGGTTCTTGTCTTGTCACATTAAGTTGAATACAGGAATCATTCAAAATGGCGAGTAAAAAGTTGAGTAGTTTGCATCATTGGACATTACTGTCGGTCACTGAACATTTCGGGAGCGAAACATCTGTCAAATAGTAAATGTTTAGCTACTTGCATCTTACCACGCACTTAAAATTTTAAGAATCCACCATTAAAATGAAAGCATCGTGTTGGAATTCACACTTGTCCTCTGTGAACCTCGTTTGATTTGACTGGCCACCTATCATTTTGACATTGATGAGCACAAATGTAACTTTTAAAACTCTTTGTCATCCTAACAACAAACAGAGCAGTGCGTAATGGAGCGCAGCAGAACAGTATCAAGAATATCAAATATTAGGGATGAACAGTTTGGCCATTTCTAATTATTAAGTGGGACTTGTGGTTACGGCCCAGGTAAAAAGCACTAAACTTTGATTTTCACAAGCTCCTCTGCTGTGAATTGTGTTGCTGTAAACTTTCATTTAGTCTTTAAAATGTCAGAATTCTTGCTACAGTGGATTTGGAGATTCTGTTTCATATTTGACATTTTATAGGGGTCCGTCATGTCAAGGGAACAGGTCAAGATTGATCTCATCTCTTCTATCTCTAGATCACATTCAAGAATGAAGTTGGGCAGTATGATTTAGAAGTCACGACATTCCAGTTAGCTGTGCTGTTCGCCTGGAACCAAAGGCCAAGAGAGAGGATCAGCTTTGAGAATCTGAAACTAGCCACGGAGCTTCCAGATGCTGAGCTGCGCCGGACCCTCTGGGTAACGGAGCCTTTATTTTGATGGCATTTCCCCAATTTGTGTTTAAAACAATTCACTGTTAACTATGGGATGAACATGGTCTGATCCTGTGGAATGAAAATTAAGGGATCTGATATGATATGACTTTTGGTTGCTGAATACTGCCTAACTTTTGTTGTTTTTAAATGTGTAGTCTCTTGTAGCTTTCCCCAAACTAAAGCGTCAGGTGCTGTCATATGAACCTGTGGTGGGCTCTCCTAAAGACTTTGCGGAAGGCACTGTATTTTACATCAATCAAGAATTTTCTTTAATGTAAGGACACTCATCACTTATTGTATTGATGAAGAATGTTGAATAATTCAAATAATACTATAAAAGGTGTGTTAATGAATCATACGCATAGAAAGTATATTTTCATCACATTGCATGCACTACTGTTCAAAAGTTTGGGGTCGGTAAGTTTCTTATGCTTACCATGGCTGCATTTTTTTCATCAAAAATACAGTGAATATGACATATTACAATTTAAAACAAGTGTTTTCTACTTTAATATATTTTAAAGTGTAATTTATTCCTGTGATGGCAAAGCTGAATTTTTTTTTTTTTTTCAGAAATCATTCTAATATGCTGCTCAAAAAACATTTCTTATTATCAGTCACAGTTGTGCTGCTTTATATTTTTGTGGAATTTGTTTTTTAGGATGCTTTGATGATTGTTCAAATGAACAACATTTATTTGAAATGTAATGTAAAAAGTAAAAGTCTTTATAGTCATTTTTGATCAATTTAATGCACCCTTGCTGAATCTTACTGACCCCAAACTTTTGAACAGTGTTTAATGGTATATACATAAAAGGTTATCTGTTAATTACAGATATTGCTGGACTACTATATTATTCTTTTAATTGCATGTTTTAATTGAACTGAGGTCTATTAAATGATCTCTTCTGCACAGAAAAAACTCAAAGGTCCAGAAAAGAGGGAAGATCAATTTGATTGGTCGATTACAACTCACCACAGAGAGAATGCGTGAAGAAGAAAATGAGGGCATAGTGCAACTTAGGATATTACGCACACAGGTATTGAAGTTATTGAACCTATCACTGCCACATTATCTATCTGTCTGTCTGTTAAAATAAAGTCTGATGTCTATGGAAGCATATGGGTAGCAATATTCAATTTGAATTGCAATATGTAAAATGGCAATGCATTTCTGGATGTACATTTTCCATACCATATGTGCAACGTTTAGAGCAAAATGATCATTCAAATTCAATAATATAATTTACATTTGCTATTTCCTACACTAGTTTTAACATATAATTGAAACATATTTTAACGTTGCAAAATGAAAATGTATTACAGAAATTATTAGATATGTTCAACATGTTCAAGCAAAAATTGTAGCAAAATTATTTTTTAAATGTTATTTTTCTTAATTGCATTTACATTGATTTTAATTCAATGTCCCGCAATGAATGTAGCAAAATTCAGTGTGGATTTGAAAATGCATTCCGAGCCTATCACGTCCCCGCCCCACCCTGTCAATCATTGCATCAAGGCAAGACCAGGTGTTGGAAACAAAAATACAGAAATGCATTGCCATTTCAAATTGAATATTGCTACCCATATGCTTCCATAGATGCGTGTGTGTCATGGTAAACCCTATGTTGTGGGGACCAAATGTCTATGGAAAAAATTCCTCTTAAAACACGGAAACCCAACGTGTGTGTGTGTGTGATCAGTCACACATACTCATTCTTTATTATACTATTTTCCACATTTTAGAATAATTGTGAAGTAACTATGAAATTAACCTAAACAGAAGTATGGGAATTATATAGTCATTTCATGAGGTGCATCCTTGGATGTTTTGAAGGAATTCCTATGTTTTCTGAGCACTTGTTGGCTGCTTTTCCCTTACCATCTGGTCCAACTCACCCATTTCGTTTTTTTTAAACAGAAATTTTTGTTTTGTAAGTATATTCATATGCAGGCAGTTTATACTTGTCTACTAAGCTAAATTCAAACATTTTAGCTTAAATCATGAGAAACATTTTAGTCTAGACATTTCTCAGACACTGAAGGAAACCTCATTTGTCACCAAACTCCTCTTCTTTACTCTGTACAGGAAGCTATCATTCAGATTATGAAGATGAGGAAGAGGATCAGCAATGCCCAGCTTCAGACAGAGCTGGTGGAGATCCTAAAGAACATGTTTCTACCCCAGAAAAAGATGATCAAAGAGCAGATCGAGTGGCTGATAGAACACAAGTACATCAAACGGGACGAGACGGACATTAACACGTTTATCTACATGGCGTAGCCGACCACGCCCAGTGCACTCTGGGACGTTTTTTTTTAGACACTAGCGCTCCTTTGGAGGATTCCATATCTGATTTCAGCTCATTGCCTAGCCTGGCCTGCTGGGTGACTGACTAAGTCTCAACACATCACGCTGAGAAATTGCTGACAAATCCCTGCCTTACTTCACAAATCTATGAAATGAATAAAAATGAACTTTGTAAGAAACAGGAGTAAAGTGAGCAGAAATCTGTGTAGCTAATTTATATGCATCAGATACATGTCAGCGATCTTGGGCAACTTAAATGCATCTTTTAATTATGTTTTGTCACCTTTGATGCCAACGCCCCAGGTGAAAATATTACTTTACATTCTGAAAAAGCCATCCAGCTGTGTTTGTTTTGGGTTCACCACAAGCTTATCAACCTAGCTCTGAACATCCAATCACAGGCAATTTCATTGCATTAAGAAGATGTAATGTTTAGGCCAATTTTCTTGTTGGTGATCAAATTATCGTCATGATTCACAGCATTGTATGTTATTGCAGATAATTGCAGGCCTCAGGCGTCTTTTCCTTCTCAGTAGTTTTACCCATCAGCTCAGTCTCTGCTTAGTTTGTCTCCCTAGTGGCAAGTTAGAAACGTACACTACCGCTGTCCATGGTGCTGACGAGATGGACAGTAGCTTCTGATTATAGTACTGCAAGAATAGTATTATGTTGAGTTACACGCTAATGCTATTGAATAATGGCACTATTTCAACAAAAAAAATGACATAATGCATCATCTCGCGCGTGTGTGTCTAAGCATACATTGGTGTATACCCCTCCGCACATGCTCAGACTAGGAGTCCCCCCTCCGCTCGTAGGCCCCTCCCAGACACGCGTGAGAGAGTGATCCGGAGCTCGGAGAAGAGCCTCGGTTGCACGGGACCGCAAGAACGTCGCTGGATCCCGGGAGGACCGGAGAGAGACGCCACCGTGGGACTGGAGTTGTGCTCAGGTATTGGATTATTTCACAATCAACGAGGCCGTGTTGATCTATTACACTAGCAGTGTGTGACATCCGATCGAATTTGACACGGTTTAGAATGCGAGACTAATTATCCGTACAAACGAGATGAGCGCGCTGATTTATGTTAATTCTGAGCGCGAGAGGTATCTTGCCACCTGACGGGACGCGTGCAGCGGCGAAAAAACAATATCGCGCTCTTATTTGATGGAGGTTCGTGGCTGTTCCAGCACAATTTGTCATGTATTTAAAGGTAGTGTGTGTACTGGAAGCCTACTGCATCTGTTTGATGTGTTCGGATAAAGCAGAGCCCAATTGTTCTTGAACGGGAAAGGAAATCACTTTCCGTGGCACGTTGTTAATTAGTTGTCCTCACGCCTTGCTTTTCTTATTAAGATAAGTTTGACCACCGGTCTGACAGGAGTGTGTAGTCCCTAAGTCGTTATAACATGTTTTAACCCAGAACTGTTAATGCAACAAAATCATCTGATGACATGTTTGTGTTTGAATGTTTGACCTAATCAGATACTACATAACATTTTTAAATATTTTCTTTTTTTATGAATTACATACATTTCATGACTATTACCTATTGTCATTAGCTGGTTGACCAGTAACCATGTTATAAAAATCTGCCTGACTACCTCAAACTGGTATAACCAACTGATAGCGGCGGTCCAAGTTGGTTTACCAGCTAATGATCATCTTAGACTGCCTAGAAACCAACTGCCATGTTCCAAAATACCACAGATTCTTCAGTGGGGCTAATGAATTTAACTAATTTACTTCTCTAACTAGTTCAGGTCTAACCGGAAGATGGTCATCAGTCTGGTCATTAGCTGGTTAGCAAGCCACCATGTTACACAAACCACCATAAATGTGATAACTAACAAGTAGGTTTGTTTACCAGCTAATGATCATCATCTTACACTAGCTATAAAAAAACAGCCACAGTGTTCCAAATAACCATCTAATAATGCTGGATTCACATGCTATTGGAAATGTCATAATTCCCACTTCAGTAATCGAGATTACGAGCTTGTTGCATTCAAGTGCTTTGTTGTCGGAATAAACAGGAATCATGGAGGACACCAGGTTTATTCTTGCCTATTTATTGGGAAAATCTTATTAAAACCAACATTGTATGTAGTGTCACATGCACTGACAACCATATAAACATTTACGATGCTATCCAGCTTTCTGCGGATTCTGTAATTTCGGTCAAATGTAGGCTATTATTCACTGTGTATAAAATATACAATACGGGGATATTTTGGGTGAAGGCAAGTGAAGCAAGTGAAGGCAGCATAACAACCACCAAATTGTATTTTCCAGTAGGGCTAGTACTCATTACAAGTTTACTAGTCAAACTAGTTAATTGTTTAATGAAAAGAGTGTTAATTAGTACTCAATGCACAATATTCATTTATCAAAACATCCGATAATATAAGAATAGGTTGATGTTCCTCTGCGCTTTTTATGTGTATTTCTATCAAAACAGTACAGAATTGTTGTTCCCTTTCAGTCGGTTACGTTCGACGTACGTCGGACGTCACGGACGAATTGGGATCACTTCTGGGAGCCCTATCAGCTTCGAGTGTATACAGAACGGGCCAATGGCCATTGCCGTGTGAGATTTGCATCTCGCGGTCTGCCCCGCAGCGTGGGTATAAATTGATTTCTGTTCCGCCACTGGCCTTCGGGCTGTTTCCTTCGAGCTGTTTCCAATATCTCTGGGTGTCAAGAGAGTCTGCTTGGCGGTGTACGACGCTATGCCTTGTCACCCTCAGGCTCCTCTCCCATCGCCAGCGGAGGGCACTGGCTGTGTCCAGGACGCACTCAAGAGGCCTCCTCACACCCGTGCGCCCCCTCAGCGGAAGCAGGTAAGTGCTGCACTGCACACTCAGATCCCACTTCGGGCCGCTACGACATCCGAGTCGGGTCCCTGCATGCAGCCTCGCTGCCCCACTGCGGGTACGTCTGTGGTGCCGTTGGTCCCGCTTGTTCGGTCGCTGGAAGCCTGGCTAGCGCTTCCCAGCCCGTCTCGCTGGCTCATCCGTACTATCAGACTCGGCTATGCGATTCAGTTCGCCCGGCAGCCGCCCAAGTTCAGGGGCATCCACTTCACCTCCATGCTGAAGGAGGGTGCTCCTGTTCTACGGGCGGAGATCGCAGTCCTACTGGCAAAGGACACGATAGAGCCAGTCCCTTCAGCCGTTATGAAGACAGGCTTCTACAGCCCGTACTTCATTGTACCCAAGAAAGGCGGTGGGTTACGGCCAATCTTGGACCTGTGGTTCTTGAATTGGTCCCTGCACAGGCTGCCGTTCAAGATGCTGACGCAGAAACGCTTCGGGTGCATCCGTCCCCAAGATTGGTTTGCAGCGATCGACCTGAAGGACGCGTACTTTCATGTCTCAGTTCTCCCTCGACACAGACCGTTCCTACGCTTTGCGTTCGAGGGGCGGGCATATCAGTACAAAGTCCTACCCTTCGGGCTGTCCCTGTCGCCCCGTGTCGTTACGAAGGTTGTGGAGGCGGCCATTGCTCCCATGAGAGAGCGTGGTGTTCGCATTCTCAACTACCTCGACGACTGGCTGATTCTGGCCCAGTTGAGAGAGCAGTTGTGCGAACACAGGGACACATGGTGCTCAGTCACCTCAGCCAGTTGGGACTTTGGGTCAACTGGGAAAAGAGCAAACTGTCCCCCGTGCAGAAGATCTCTTTTCTCGGTATGGAGTTGGACTCGGTCAATCTGACAGCGCGCCTCACAGAGGAGCATGTCCAGTCGGTGTTGAACTGCTTGAATTCGTTCAAACGCAGAACAGCGGTCCCACTGAATCATTTTCAGAGGCTCCTGGGGCATATGGCATCCACAGGCGCAGTAACGGCGCTCGGGTTGCTTCATATGAGGCCGCTTCAACACTGGCTCCACGACCGAGTCCCGAGATGGGCGTGGCAGAGCGGTTCATTCTGTGTAGCAATCACACCAAATTGCCGCCAAACTTTCAGCCTGTGGTCGGACCCTTCATTTCTACGGGCAGGTATTCCCCCAGAACAAGTGTCCAGGCATGCTGTGGTCTCCACGGATGCCTCTACCACCGGCTTGGGGGCCACGTACAACGGGCTTGCAGTAGACGGGGCCTCAACTGCAATGGTACATCAACTGCCTCGAGTTGTTAGCAGTATGTCTTGCGCTGGGCCGCCTCAAAGGGCCGCTACGAGGCAAGCACGTTCTGGTCCGTACGGACAGCACTGCGACCGTTGCGTACATCAACAAACAGGGTGGTCTACGCTCCCGTCGCATGTCACAACTCACCCGCCATCTCCTCCTCTGGAGTCAGAAGCATCTGAGGTCGCTTCACGCCCCTCACATTCCGGGCCTGTTCAATCGTGCAGCCGACGAGCTCTCACGACGGCAAGTGCTTCCGGGAGAGTAGAGACTCCATCCCCAGGTGGTCCAGCTGATCTGGAGACGCTTCGGGACCATGATCCCTTCGCCCCGGACATGTCGCACTGCCAGTTGTTTTACTCCCTGACCAAGGGGACCCTCGGTCAGCTGGCACACAGCTGACCCCGGGGCCTACGCAAGTATGCGTTTCCCCCAGTGAGCCTTCTAGCACAGCTTGTTAGTTGCGCCGTATTGGCCCAACCGGACCTGGTTCCTGGAACTAGTGCTCCTTGCGACAGCACCTCCTTGGCCCATTCCTCTGAGGAAGGACCTTCTGACTCAGAGACGGGGCACCCTGTGGCACCCGCGTCCAGACCTCTGGAAACTCCATGTCATGTCCATGTCAACGCGGAGGTTCTAGGTAATCTGCCACAAACAGTGGCAGACACCATCACTGCGGCTATGCTTTTAAGTGGAACCTGTTCGTCGAGTGGTGCTCTTGTCGACGAGAAGACCCCCGAAGATGTTCGATCAGTTCTGTGCTTTCCTTCCTGCAAGATGGGTTGGAGCGAAGGCTGTCTCCCTCCACCCTCAAAGTGTATGTTGCCGCTATCGCCGCACATAATGATGTAGTTGATGGTAAGTCCTTGGGGAAGCATGATCTGGTCGTCAGGTTCCTGAGGGGAGCGAGGAGACTAAATCCGCCTCACTCTCACTCTATACCCTCTTGGGACTTGTCTCTGGTGCTAACGGCACTGCAGAGAGCACCCTTTGAACCATTGCAGTCAGCAGAGTTGAAAATCTTGTCTTGGAAGACAGTGCTCCTGACTGCATTGGCTTCCGTTAAGAGGGTAGGGGACCTGCAGGCATTTTCGGTCGACGAACTCTAGGCACGATTCAGGCCAGCCAACTCCCACGTGATCCTGAGACCCTGGCCCGGATATGTGCCCAAGGTTCCCACCACTCCCTTCCGGGACCAGGTGGTGAACCTGCAAGCGCTGCCCTCGGAGGAGGCAGACCCAGCCCTGGCTTTTCTCTGTCCCGTCCGCGCTCTGCGGTTATACGTGGACAGAACGCAAAGCTTCAGGACCTCAGAACAGCTCTTCATCTGTTACGGAGGCCAGCAGAAGGGAAAGGCTGTCTCCAAGCAGAGGATTGCCCACTGGATAGTGGATGCCATTGCCTCTTCCTGGTCGCTGGCGCGTGGCGCCTCGCTGACAGATATATGTAGAGCTGCGGGCTGGGCGTCACCTAACACATTCGCTACATTCTATAGCCTCCGTGTAGAGCCGGTTTCTTCCCGTGTGCTCTCTTCAACCAGCCAGTAACACCGAAGTGCCCGTTCTAAATGTCGGCTTGCTGCGCCATTCACCTCCTCATGGACCGGATAGGTGCGCTTTATTGCTCCAGTAAGTTCCCCAGCTAGGCAAACCCTGTTGAGTTCCTCCACCACCATATGGCTGTCATATGTGGCGGAGCATCTGACGCCAGGCCCAGTAGCGTAAGCGCACCCCAGTGCTGCGTCCCCTGCTGAGCTAGGTGCCATATGTTGTGACCCCTACAGCGGTCCCATATGTGTATTCTTCCACGGTAAGGCTCCCTACGGTGAGCCCGTGTCTTTCCCTCGGCAGAGTCCGCTCTGCCGTCTCTGTCCGGTGTAGACTCCCACCTAGGTTGGCCGGGGCCACCCCAGAGACATATCGTATGTTGTACTGTCGGGATGGTCAGTCCATATGTGTATCTTCCACATGATACCTCCCTATGGGTAGGATGTGGACTCCGCAGCGTCCCCTCGGGGCACGCTTTCCCAGCGTTATCCAACACTCTGCTGAGTGGGTCTTGCGGAACAGCAGCAGTGACTCTCCTTGCGTGGCAACAGCCGTGGCATTTTCCATAGGGATCCCAATTCGGCGGTGACGTCCGACGTACATTGAACGTGACCGACTGAAAGGGAACGTCTCGGTTACGTATGTAACCCTCGTTCCCTGAAGGAGGGAACTGAGATGTACGTCCCGTCGCCACGGTTGCTGTACCATCACTGCACGGCCGAGTCACTAGTGAAAAACAAATGTGCGCTGCATCCGCTTCCGTATTTATACCCGCGCTGCGGGGCGGAGCGCAAGATGCAAATCTCGCACGCCAATGGCCATTGGCCCGTTCTGTATACACTCGAAGCTGATAGGGCTCCCAGAAGTGATCCCAATTCGTCAGTGACGTCCGACGTACGTCTCCATTCCCTCCTTCAGGGAACGAGGGTTACATACATAACCGAGATGTTATTTGTGACACCACATAAATAAGTAATATCCAGAAGTGTTGGGATTTTATTACCTAAAGTCATTCAATTTGTAATCAGTAACCAGATTGCATTTCAAAAGTAACCCATCCAACACTGTCTGCAGTACATTTTGAATTGAGCATATTTTGCAATAGTGATAGATTCAGCAATGCATGTTTTAGGCACAATCTGAGTCATGGAGTGCTGGGGTAATTCTAGGTGTACTGTATGCTTGGTGAGATGACATACTACATGTATTCATGAGGTGGCTGCAGTGACGCAGCTGGGATACCCTGAAATGGTGATTGTCGGAGAGGGGAGGGGGTTTTCATCAAGCTCTTTGGTGCACTGTTTCTCTGCCAGATATCCAGTGCAGCTTCCTCTCTAGTGCTCTCACTCGTTTCACCACCTACTCTTTTTAACATCTACTCTTCTAATGCCACAGTAGGAGTTTCAGTAGGTAGTGCACCATGTTGGCCTTGCTGTCCCGTGGGATTCATACAGCGCGTTTTTTCAGGAACTCAATATTCTGGGTCTCCATTTTTTCAAATTAAGCGAAATGCTTAATAGTGCCGAGACCATAAACCACATCATTCCACTACCCCGCTTACAAACTTTTATGAGCTAGAGGTGCATAAGTTGGGTGTGAGAGAGAGTCAAAAGGCCTCTATCTGTCGGTCTTAGTTTAACATTGCAAATTCATAAAGCCAATATTGTGCTTCTAAACAGATGCATATGATAATCACATATTATTCTTGTTGCTTTGATCTCTCAGTTCTACAGTTTGGTACCCTGAAGTGTGAATTCCACTTGCAAGCATCAGCACTGCCTGCATGCTTCCTCTCGTCAGGAGGTAGAGGAGAGACCGTTTGCTTGTGTGGTGGACATCACTGATGTCACGAGTCAGTCACGAGACAAGGCCATGCACCATCTGCCGTGCTGGCTGTCCAACTGCTGTGTTTTCATTTCCCCAGGTGCTCCAGTCAAGTGTACTTAACAGCGTTTCCTGTACCAAACCAGTCCCTAGTCATGAACTCACAAGTGCTACAAAACTACAAAGCATTTGAAAGGAAAATTTAGGCTTCAGTGCAAGGTAAGCTCGGTCAACTGCATTTGTGGCTTAGTGTTGATTTCCACAAAAATTGATAACCACATGTCCCTCATTTTCTTGAAATAAAAAAGCAAAAATCTGGTTCATAATGAGGCTCTTACAATGGAAATTAATTTGTAAACGTTAAAATACTGTTACAAAGTATAGCCGTGTTTTGTAAACAATATGCGTTAAAGGGATAGTTCATCCAAAAATAAAAATTACTCCATGATTTACTCACCCTCAAGCCATCGTTGGTGTATATGACATTCTTCTTTCAGACGAATACAATCAGAGTTATATTAAAAAATGTCCTGGCTAATCCAAGCATTATAATGGCAGTGAATGGCAGCCCAAAATTTGAAGCCCAAAAAAGTGCATCCGTCCTTCATAAACTTAATCCACACGGCTCTGGGGGGGGTTAATAAAGGCCTTCTGAAGTGAAGCGATGCATTTGTGTAAGAAAAATATCTTACTTACTATCTATACTATACTATACTATACTATACTATACTATACTATACTATACTATCATATTTAACACGTTATAAAATAAAGTATCTAGCTTCCGGCGGACCACCTTCCGTATTCAACTTACAAAAAAAGCGTGACTTATGACTTCAGATGTAGTGTAAGCATTTTGAACTGCGAGAGGCGTTACACTTTCTGTGTAAATTGAATATGGAAGGCGATCTGCCGGAAGCTAGACATTTTACTTTATAAAGTTTTAAATATGGATATTTTTCTTACACAAACGCATTGCTTTACTTCAGAAGGCCTTTAATAACCCCCCGGAGCCGTGTGGATTATATAACTCCGATTGTGTTCATCTGAAAGAAGAATGTCATATACACCTAGGATGGCTTGAGGGTGAGTAAATCAGGGGCTAATTTTCATTTTTGGGTGAACTATTCCTTTAAGATGATTTTATTGTGGGGAAAAAACATTTAATCTTTTCTGTGTACAGTTATGCCCAATTTTACAACTTTGTCACCATGACCATAAACCCTAAACTCACATTGCAAAAACAGTACGATCATGCAGGTTTGCACTGCAAAACATCAGGACGATCAGGCCTTTCCTAACAGAGCCTGCAACACAACTTCTCGTCCAGGCCCTTGTCATTTCTAGGCTGGACTATTGCAATGCTGTTCTGGCTGGACTTCCAACCTCTGCAAATGATTCGAAACGCAGCAGCACGTCTTGTCTTCAATGAGTCCAAGTGAGCCCACGTCACACCTCTGTGTATCTCTCTGCACTGGTTTCCATTTGCGTCTTGCATCAAGTTCAGGACATTGGTGCTTGCCTACAGGACAGCCACGGGCTCTGCACCCTCCTACCTCCACTCTCTCACGAGTCTACGTGCCCTCAAGGAGCCTCCGGTCTATAAGTGAGCGACGCCTCGTTGTTCCATCACAGAAAGGCACAAAATCACTCTCAAGGCGTTTTTGTTCACTGTTCCTTGCTGATGGAATGATCTTCCCAACCACTTTCGGACAGTCAAATCCCTTATTTTTCAAGAAACAGCTGAAAACCCATCTCTCCGGTGAGCACTTAACTGCATCCTGCAAAAAACAAAAAAATCAACAAAAAAAAAAATCTATATATATCCTCTAAGCTTTCGCTATTCCTTCCTCTATGCTCTCACTTTTCCTTAGTCCCTCATGTTCTAGCTTGTACTAACTTGAACAATGACTGAAACGTTGTATTACTGGCAATTCTCATTACTATTGCCTTCTTAAGATGAATTTCTTGTTGCATAACATTGGATAAAAGCGTCTGCTAAATGTAAATGTAACCTTAAAAAATTGCACAGCTTAACAGCTCAAATAATACGTTTAAACAAAAGATTTCATGTAATAAAATTCACGTTAAGTTGCTCACTGTAACATCACTTTAGGTTTTCTTTAATAAAATGTAAAAATTATTTGTGGTAATCAGTGTTTTTTTTTATATTTATGTAGTATGTATAAACATTTTGATTTAAATGCATTTTTATATTTAAATTTTTCTTTTTTAGTAATTTATGCGCTTTCATCATTTTTATGTTTTAAAGTTTTTGCAACCTTTTTTCAAATTCAAATTTTTGTTTAAGTTTTTTTAAGTTTAAGTTTTTCATCTAATATTTATATATTTTTATATTTCGGCTTTATTTACACTGCTGTTCAAAAGTTTTTTTATCTGTAAGGTTTTTCATGTTTTTAGAAGAAGTCTCTTCTGCTCACCAAGGCTGCATTTATTTTATACAAAAAAACAGTAATATTGTGAACTATTATTAAAATGTAAAATAAGTGTTTTCTATTTGAATATATTTTGAAATGTAATTTATTTCTGTGTTGTCAAAGCTGAATTTTCAGCATCATTACTCCAGTCTTCAGTGTCACATGATCCTTCAGAAATCATTCTAATATGATGATTTGCTGCTCAAGAAACATTTATGATTATTATCAATGTTGAAAACAGTTGTGTAAAAATGTTTTTTTCAGGATTGTTTGATGAAGAATGTTCAAAAGAACAGCATTTATTTTAAATAGAATCTTTTCTAACATTATAAATGTCTTTACTGTCACTTTTGATCAATTTAATGCATCCTTGCTGTATAAATGTATTCATTTCTTTAAGTTCTTTCCCAAAAAAAATAAAGCTAAAATTCTGACTGACCCAAAACTTTTGAACGGTAATGCAATGTTGCAAAAGCTTTCTATTTCAGATAAATACTGTTCTTTTGAACTTTCTATTCATCAAACAATCCTAAAAAAAAAGGTTTTACACAACTGTTTTCAACATTGATAATAATCATAAATGTTTCTTGAGCAGCAAATCATCATATTAGAATGATTTCTGAAGGATCATGTGACACTGAAGACTGGAGTAGTGATGCTGAAAATTCAGCTTTGCATCACAGAAATAAATTACATTTTAAAATATATTCAAATAGAAAACACTTATTTTACATTTTAATAATATTTCACAATATTTCTGTTTTTTTGTATTTTTAATAAAATAAATGCAGCCTTGGTGAGCAGAAGAGACTTCTTCTAAAAACATAAAAAATCTTACAGATCAAACATTTTTGAATGGCAGTGTAAAAAAAAAAGAAAGACATTTTTAATAGTTTTAGTTAATAACACTGTTGGTAATCAACATTTTGCTCCAAATTCTGTCGAGTTTATGTAATTTGTAATCCAGAATATTCCTTTAATGAACATAATTTATCATTATGTTTTTTCTATAACATGCAAATATAATGTCATTATTATCATCGCCATGTAACGAGATCGCCAAGATATGGAAGAATCTTCATCCTACATTTGTTAACTTGAGATTGCGTGACCATATAATGGAGCTGTTAACATCTGAAGACATAGTCTACGTTTTCACTGCAGAGCTGCTTTAAGTGGAAATGTGGCCATAGAATGACATAAGCTAGAGTTTTCTGTCATTAGTGCTGAGAAAATGGGCAGAAAGCTGAAGACATAATTAATCTTCCTGAAGGTCTGGGAGTGGAGATGAATAATTCACAGCAGCTCGGCTCTCGAAACTAGCCTCTGAGAGAGCTGTGATTGACAGACTGCTCATTCATGTCAGACAAGTCATCGCAAATGTGCAGAAAAATGGATGGAAGGATCCTTTTCTGTATATTGCGTGTTGTATGTGGCGTCTCTGGATAAGATGTTCTCTAGTTTCGCTCATCTGAACTACTTTCAAACTCTTGAATAGCTCTTATAGACTCACTCAGTCAAAAAAAGGTATTCCCCAGTCAGTGGAAGAGGGGTGCTAATCCGACACACTCATCCCAGTAGGCATCGCTTTTACTCTACCAGTCTCTGAGATGAATACAACTCTGTAATGATATACGTTCTAGTGCAACCTGGATTTAAAGCAAAGTGTCACAGCAGCGCCTGGTCACAGTGACATGGTTGTTCTGCAGGTACAGTTCCTGCCGTGTGACTTCACCTCCTCCTGCCAGACGTAGTAATTGTGTCCTGTAGATTGTCGAGACGAGAGGGACGTGTTCCTTCAAATCAGTCTCTAAAAAACAGTTTCATTGTCATAGTATATCTTTTGTGCGTCAAGTCTAATTGCGTTTTCAGATTCTCTCAGTCTCATGGAGTCTGGCCATGTGCACACTTACGACTTTGTTTGGTCCACAATGCAGCTTATTCTGGCCCAGAACTGCCCACTTAGACATCTGACCAATGTGACCAATGTGTAAAGTGATCAAACAGAGTTTGTTTTATTTTATTTGTCATTTAGGGTTTACAGTACTGTTAAGATTTTTTTATGTTTTTGAAAGAATACATTTTTGGTTATTCTTTATTTGATCAAAAATACAGTAAAAACAGTAATATTCTGAGATATTATTACAATTTTAAACTATTTTCTATTTAAAATATATTTTAAAAAGCTGCATTTTCAGCATCATTACTCCAGTCTACAGTGTCACATGATCTAATTCTAATATGATAATTTGCTGCTCAAGAAACATTTCTGATTATTATCAATGTTGATAATAGTAATACATTTTTTTAGGATCCTTTGATGAATAGAAAGTTTAAAAAACAGCATTTATTTGAAATATAAACCTTTTGTAGCACTTCTTTACTGTCACTTTTGATCATTTTTGATCATGATGATTTGAATGTAATATAATAATTTCTTGCAAAAATAAATTGTACTGACCCCAAACTTTATAGCAGTAGTGTATATGAAATAAGATACTTTAGATAAGATAAGATGATTAGACCAACATGGAAAAATGAATTCAAATAATTACCTAGTTCTGGCATGAAACTCTAGAAGGCGCAGGCTGATTGGTCTTTAACTAATTTGTTAGCAATTACATCATTATCTACATAGCACAGCTGATTGGTTGCTGTTGCATCAGCGGCCAATGAGCTGCTGCTCAACATTCAAACAAATACCAGTAGTGTTGCTGTTAGCAGTCTTCAGTTCTGTCTTTCAGAAACCCCCCACCTTCCCCAGCTCCACCTGTATAGATCTGCTATGGGGGTTAAAGGAGTAGTTCACTTTAAAATGAAAATTACCCCATGATTTACTCACCCTCAAGCCATCCTAGGTGTATATGACTTTCTTCTTTCTAATGAACACAATTGCAATTATATTAATAAATATCCTGACGCTTCTAAGCTTTATAATGGCAGTGACGGGGTCCATTGAGTTTGAAGCTCAAAAAAGCACATCCATCCATCATAACCGTACTCCACACAGTTCCAGGGGGTTAATAAAGGCCTTCTGAAGCGAATCGATGGGGTTTTGTAAGAAAAATATCCATATTTAAAACTTTATAAAGTAAAATCTCTAGCTTCCGCCAGACCGCCTTCCGTATTCAACTTACGAAGAAAACTTAACTGGCGCGGCATATCACTAGGATGTAGCGTAAGCGTTTTAAACTGCGAGAGGTGTTACACTTTCTGTGTAAGTTGAATACAGAAGGCGGTCTGGCGGAAGCTAGATATTTTACTTTATAAAGGTTTAAATATGGATATTTTTCTTACAAAACACCATCGATTCGCTTCAGAAGGCCTTTATTAACCCCTCGGAACCGTGTGGAGTACGTTTGTGATGGATGGATGGATGCACTTTTTTGAGCTTCAAACTCAATGGACCCCATCACTGCCATTATAAAGCTTGGAAGTGTCAGGATATTTATTAATATAACTCCGATTGTGTTCATCAGAAAGATAAAAAAGTCATATACACCTAGGATGGCTTGAGGGTGAGTAAATCATGGGCTAATTTTCATTTTAAAGTGAACTACTCCTTTAATTCATGTATGTTACATGTGCAGCAGCATGTCTTACATGCGTACAGCAATGTCTGTGAATGTACTGGCAGTAGCAAGTCTCAGTACTTGCTCTGCAGCAGCAGCATAGCAGATCTATTCCGCCAAGACCAAATACTTTAACATTGCCATATTCATTACCATGCCAATATCTATTACCATACCAATCTCCAGAGAGTTGTCATGAGAGAATGACATGATGGTCAACTTCAAAAAAACAAAACAGTATACATTTGTGCTCGTGAATATCTAGTTAGCTTAAGTGCCTCAAACAAAAGATTTGATGCCGCTAACCTGTCAACTGTTTCCAACCTACTAAAACCTGTTCTTCCATACTTCCAGAAAGTGCATAAAGCCACCCAATAATTATAGAACTGGAGATTTCAGTTCATTTGTCCTGTTTTTGTGAGCAATATGCATTAGACAGACAATGAACAGACACCAAGCTAGAAAGTCATGAATGCAATACACACAAATGTTCCTGAAAAAGAAGGTGATGAGATCTTAGCAGCAAGAGCGCCTTGTGCTGTGTCTGCACTGCATCTGTCTTACGTTGGCATTTCTCTCTATCTGTCTGTTTGTGTTTTCCCTCTGTAGGCTGAAAGATGTTCTCCTCCGTGAAGGCCTTTGAGGGGCAGCATTACTCCACCCTCAAGAGGCAGTGTCTGCAGAGTGGAGCGCTGTTTGAGGACCCACTGTTTCCGGCCATAGACGACTCTCTCTTCTACCTGGGTAACAGGATTGGCCGTGTGCACTGGAAAAGACCCGGGGTCAGTGCTTGTGATTTCCAAGTTCCCAAGAGGTTCTTTAGCAGATTCTAGGTTAAATAAAGATATTGATTTTGCTTTGTCAGACCTTTAAAACAGACCCTTGAAAATTAACACATTCAGTTCCTTTTAAAGTAAATCCATTTACATTTACATTACATTTATGCATGCTTCTACCGTATACGTTTTCCCTGGTAATCAAACTTGCAAGCTTAGCATTCCTTGCGCAGCTTGCGCTAGTCTGCTGTTTCAGCTACAGGAATTATAAAACATACAAACTCTATAAATAATTTTCTGTTCTTATTATTTTTTAATAATACTTTTATCTAGAAATGATGCATTAAATTAATCAAAAGTGACAGAAAAGATATTTATAATGTTAAAAACATTATGCTGTTCTTTTGAATGTTCTAGTCATCAAAGAAACCTTAAAAAACTATATCACGATTTCCACCAAAATATTAAGCAGCTCAACTGTTTTCAACGTTGATAATAATAATAAATGTTTCTTAAACACCAAATCAGCATATTAGAATGATTTCTGAAGGATCATGTGACACTGAAGACTGTCATCACAGTCTTAATAAAATTACTTTTTAAAATATATAAAAATATATAGAAAACGGTTATATTTCACAATATTACTGTTAATACTATATTTTTGATCAAATAAATGCAGCCTTTGTAAATAAAAGAGACTTCTTTCAAAAATATGAAACAATCTTATTCTGACCCCAACCTTGAATAATTGTGTAAGACAAAAAAAAAAAAAACGTAGGTAAACACATGCTAATACTGTCTAAATGTTGCTTAAATGACTAAAAATTGCTTATAAATTTCCATGCATTCAATTTAATGTAGGTTATGTGCTTTAGTGTTCATAGTTGCAAAAATACAAGCATGTTATCTTTCCTTTAGTCTTTTTCTTATAGTCTACATGCTCAGCAGGATGCTAAGAAATTTTAGATCACAGCACAGATGTGCTAAATATAGGATTCTGCTTGT
This sequence comes from Coreius guichenoti, assembly GCA_039654105.1. NCBI lineage: Eukaryota > Metazoa > Chordata > Actinopteri > Cypriniformes > Gobionidae > Coreius > Coreius guichenoti. The sequence goes on from CM077183.1 coordinate 18,600,842, forward strand.
TATTGTGCAATATATATGTTGATTAGTAACATATCGTTGGTAATTCATCATTAGTATAATCAATAATCTGTGTTAGTCAAGCCAAGGCATAAGGAAAGGTCAGCCTGAGGCTTTCATCCATAATGGAGGTCTGTCATCCATCACCGGATGACACAGAAATTCCAAAACTAAATTACAGTTTTTGTTTTGTTTTGGACTTTGTTTTTCTGAGAATTGTTAGACGGGGTTGTTTTTAATACAGCATGTCAATGTTAGTTCACAAGGACACATTAGATCTGTAAAACCTCATTGGCTGTGGGGAAATCATCAACAGGCTTCTTGAAGCATCATGATGGTTTTCCTGTGCTTCATTACTGGGCTAATGATACATTGCAGCTTCCTAAAAACTATCTGTAACATTTCGAATCCCAGAGATGCTGGGAATGTGATACTAATACCCCCCCCGCGCCTGTCTTGCCCAGGGGCATGCTAAGTGTCAAGCCTGTCAAAGTCAATTATCCTTTTCTCTCACTCACACACTCCTGGAACGATGCCTGACCCAGAATCTCATTCACACTTACACTCGCTCAAACACACCAGTGAAGTGCTCCAGTCCGGGGTGTCTGAATTGCACCCATAGCAGCTCCTGTGGCCCTTAAAAGGTTAGTTCACCCAAAAATGAAATTTCTACCATTAATTACTCACCCTCATGTCGTTCCAAACCCGTAAGGAACACCAATTAAGATATTTTTGATGAAATCAAAAAAAGAGATCGTTAAAATAGTCCATGTGACTACAGTGGTTCAACCTTAATGTTTTACTCTCTTATGCTATTCACATTGTTAGGCTATTCACACAGTGCAGTGCTTCCTAGTTCTACAGCAGAACGCCGGCTCACTATTGGTTGAGCACCACATGCATGCGTTGTGGTGCTTACGTGAATCGCGTAGGAGAGTGTCATGGAGGAGAAGAGATTGTTGAATAAAGTCATTATATTTGTTTGTTTTTTTACACACAAAAAGTGTTTTCATCGCTTCATAACATTAAGGTTGAACCACTGGAGTCACATGGACTATTTAACAATCTCTTTACTACCTTTCTGGGCCTTGAAAGAGGTTGTTGTGTTGCTGTCTATGGAGGGGTCAGAGAGCTCTCGGATTTCATCAAAAATATCTTCATTTGTGTTCCGAAGATGAACGAAGGTCTTACAGGTTTGGAACAACATGAGGGTGAGTAGTAATTAATGACAGAAATTTCATTTTTGGATGAACTAACCCTTTAATTTAGGTTATAATTGAAGTCAACACTATGATTGTTTCTGTCTTTACCGCAATTCAACATTTCAAAGCTAAAATCTTCTCCTCCTTAATGGTCACAGGAGCAGCAGCAGGGAATGTGGGAATATAGGAATCAAGTGCAGACAGTGCTAATATCACATTCATTGTGTTGTAGTGATAAATAAGAACTTAGAGACTGACTGATGCTTAGACTATTTTTGCATCTGGATTCCTGCTTTTTTTAGAAAGCTTAATGGGGCTGTGAGGAATATTTTGGACTTTTGAGATTTGATTTACTTTTTTTTTTCTTTTTTTTTACAGTTTATTACGGTTCTGTCAAGTTATGTTTGTCTTACTAAACATGCACTCTCAATCTATCCCTTTTTATTACTTCTATGATGTGATGTTTATATGGTGGTATTATTACTGTAACCCTTAAAGGGATAGTTCATTCTCGTCGTGGGTTTGGAACGACATGTGGGTGAGTAATTAATGACAGAATTTTCATTTTTGGGTGAACTAACCCTTTAATCTTAACCAGCATTAAATTGCTGCATTAACTACACTAACGTTCAAAAGTTTAGGGTTGGAAGAATCCTTTTATGCTCATCAAAGCTGCATTATTTGATCAAAAATACAGTAAAATTAGTAATATTGTGAAATATTATTACAATTTAAAATAACTGTTTTCTATTTTTATATGTTTTTACAGTTTATTCTTGTGATGGCAAAGCTGAATTTTCACAGCATCAGTGTCTCCTTCAGAAATCATTCTAATAGGCTGATTTGGTGCTCAGGAAACATTTCTTACTATTATCAATTTCGAAAACAGTTGTGCTGCTTAATAGTTTTATGAAAACCATGATACATGTTACAAGGATTCTTTGATGAATAAAAAGTTCAAAAGAACAGCATTCATGTGAAATAGAAAAGGTCTTTACTGTCACTTGGCTAACCTAATAGCTATCATGATTCACAGAGAAAGCAAGTTACATTTTGATAAAAAAAAACACATTATTTTTCTTTGGAATAAAATGTGTGGATGAACCATACACAATAAGTCAAAGAACATGTATCAAGAAAGTAAATGGTGCCAAATTTGATTCCATGTTGACTTTAAATCACTCCACATCAAGGAGGAGCCTAATGATTTCGCACGTTGACATGTTGTTTGTTGTCCCTGAACTGTAAAAATGAAATGCTCCTTACTCTATCCATGTTTGACGTGAATGAAGACATAGCCACAAATCACTCTGAATAAGTAAATGGCATTAGGAGCTTTAATGCAGTTCACCGCAGCTGCTTCATATTTCACTGTCTTTCCTCCCTTGGGTCCTTGATCACGCTTTTTTAACCACTTACCATTCCTCACTCCCACCCGCATCCTTCTCTGCCTCCCCTCCTGCCATTTCTTGTCACCTCCACCCTCCAAAGAGAAGAAAGAATGTATTTTATGAGTTGAAGCCAGTGGACTGGGTGATAGACGGTCATTTATCCAAACTCTGGGCTCACTGGTGTCTGAGTTTGTGTTCATTGATTCTGTGATTGGTCTGGCAGTTCGATCTGTCTTATATTTCAAAGCTGGCCAAGGCAGAATCAGTATGACTCATATTAGTGTGTGAACTCTCAATACATGAGATAATGCGAAAGAAGCGGACACACACATGAAACTCCTAGCCGCAGGAGAGGGTTGCCCCTTGGATGCCATTTTGGTCTGTGACTAAAAAGTGTGTGTGTGTGTTCGCAGAGGTGGCTGGAGTGCTGAGCTATAACACAAATGACCTTGCACTCGAATCAGTCAGCTCACCCATCCTCTTAACACACACACACACACACACACACACACACACACACACACACACACACACACACACACACACACACACACACACACACACACACACACACACATAACATTCCATAATAGCTACCAACCCACAGATGTACCACTGAAAACCCTCCTCTGAAGAGAGCATTCACACACAAACAATATCTTTTCTTTCTCTCTGTCAGTGTCTTTGTCTCAGGGTCCTTTGTTCTATGAGTGAACAGGGGAAACAATGGACTTGTGAAGGATTTTTAGATATTATGTCCATTTTCAGGCTTTTTAGCTGTGAAGGTAATCACAAAAAACTCAGAGACTAAATGCTCGTCAAATAAAGGTTGATGTATTGCACGCTGGAGGCAAATGGTGTTGTCTGTGCCCCTGTGACAAGAGAGGCCTATTAAGGTTTTCTATAGTTTAGCCTGACTGGAGGTAACCTATAGTGAACTGCCTGTGTAAGAACCATTTTAAGGCATCATGAGGCCAAAAAACAGCCTACTGATCAGGCTTGGACACCAGCAAACCAGCATAGGCTGGTTAAGGATGTTTTTTCAGCAGGGAAATGATCATTTCCATAATATGATCAGCCAGTGGTCAGCCAGTTAATATTACTTGGATATTATTATAGTATTTATTAATGTAAATAATATTGCATATTAATATTAGTATTATTTTATATTTTCAATTTTAGTGTTTATTTCAGTAATTTTGTTATGCGCTTTTGTCATTTTTTTAATATTTATATTTAGCTGTAATACATTTTAATTTCTGTTTTAGTGTGTCAACTTAATTTTATTTAGTTGCCAATGCAACATTTCTAATTTTTAAGTTTTTAACTTTAGGTTTTTCATCAAAGATCATAGTTGTTGTTTTTTTTTTTCTTCTTTATTTCAATTGCTGAAAACTTTTTTAATAGTTTTAGTATCAGTTAACAATAACAACATTGTAGTCATCATCATTATATTGCCTTCAAAGATTTTTGGAAAATGAACATTGTGGACCCTATTTTAAATGAACTGAGCACATGGTCTGAAGCGCATGGCGCAGGTGCACTTAGGGCATGTCCAAATCCACTTTTGCTAGTTTAACGATGGAAAAAATGCTTGTGAGCCAGGCGCATGGTCTAAAAGGGTTGTACCTAGTCTCTTAATGAGTCATGGGTGTGTTTTAGGCGTAAGGTGCAATAAACCAATCTCTCATCTCCCATTCCCTTTAAAAGCCAGTTACGCTCGCTCCATGTGTGTAATAAACAGAATGTATGCACGTTGTGCACCGCCTATAGGCGCATACTAACGCGCCCTTTAAATAACACAAAAAATACTGTGCTATTGACTTTAGACCAGGTTTTTGTTGGTCAATGGCACAGTCGTATTCAGTTGCCTCAAAATAACAAAGCGCCAACAATGCGCCTGAACACACCTCGTTTTCAGACCAGCACGCCCATGGGCGAACAGATGGGGACGAGTGCATTTGCTATTTAAACAACATGGAGCTGTTAGCATGATTTCATTAGCATTTATGCAGCCTATGATGACATTAGCTTAGCAACATGCGAATGCCAGAGTGAACAGCTGTATTTGTACTGCCTATTATGTAAACAGTCTAAATATGTAATATCTTGTTTTTTATGGTTTGTTTCCATTTGGATGCCACCTTAGTAGATAGCTGTCTTTGTAGAGAGTAGACAGCAAGGTAGCTCATTTGATTTTGAGCTCTAAAATACCTTTGTTCAATGCTTTTTTCTTATAAATATGTCTGGGGGTTTTTTTCTTTCACTCAATCGCACACACAACTGACATTTATTAGACAAGTGTTTTATTGATTAATCTGAAGTCAGAGCACTTTTGAAGGTTTTAAATAGATTTGTTAGATTCATTGCTGCTCACTTGTAGCCTGACGTCGTCATACTCAGATTCTAGTCAGAATATGAGTCTGATACTGCTCCATTGGGCTGTGATTATGAGGCGTGTTTCAACTGAACCAGGAAAGAAAATGCCTCTGCACTCAATTGGATAGACCTACAACCAATCAGCAACGGAGTAAGTGACGTATGTTGAGCGACGCATAGTTGTCAACAGAACTCAACTGCACACACGCTGGAAGAAGTAGAAGAAGAAGATGAGTGTAAACGATCTTTGCCGGTGTTGTAAAAAGAATTTAAGGATACACGGAGTACTTACCAACACGATCATCATTTTTGAGAGAAATAGTAAAGGTGAATGCATATACGAACAAGTTCTCCGTTTAGGATTAGAACGAATTCAACTCAAGCGCTTTTTGGTGACGTGGATGATTACGTTACTGTTGATCATCTGTCCATCATCGTATAAAGCCCACCCTGACAATTTGATTGATCCGAACAGCTCTGGTTCGTGCATAGTTGCTCCACAACAGATCAAGTCCAGACCGAACTTCCCGACCTCAAATGTTGTGGGCGGGGCTAAGTTCGGCTGGCATCCAGGCTAGCTCACTTGTTGATTAAATATCAGAATTCTAAAGAACTGTCAGAAATGAGAAGGCAGCAATTAATCAAGTTATAGTGGATTGATATTTAATCAGATCAATGAAATCCAAAATGACCTACTATAGCATTGCTCTTAGAGGGACAACAGCGGCTTGAACCAACTTGCCGCACCAAACCGAATTTGTATTCCTGTATGTTTGAATCAAACTTTGACTAAATAACATTCTGGAATGAATGACAGAGTGGTAATATCAGAGGGTCTGATGGAAAATCAGTCATGCACTGGGTGTATCCTGCTTTATATGCAGGCCACAAACAAAAACAGAGTTTCAGTGTCGCACGTCTGGGTTTCTTGGCTCTGGAATAGAGAAGTGTGTCTACCGTGTGCTGTGTGTGTGTGTTTTGCCTCATCAATTTGACATCATTGCACCATGGGGGCATGATGAAATGTCTCATCTCTAGTGGTTTTTCGTGAGTTGTTGAGGGGATGAGAGAGGCCCAGCGCTGAAAGAATGAAATGTTGCAAGTGCTGGGCTGGATGTGTGCCGGCCGGGTAGTGAGGAGAGTCCTCGCCTGCTGAGCTGTGGAAATGATTTCGGATAGCACAATGTGAAAGACAAATGAGTGTTGTGAGAGTGAGAACTTGGACTGTGAGAACATGTATTTTATACCTCCAGAGACCAACCGAACCAGCAGGGGTGCCATGCTCATATGGATTTTCAGGGGATCCTGGCTCAATTGGTACCTTAGGCGAGATAAGACATGACCACTGGAAAAAAACACTTTTTTAGTAATTCTTAAAAGATAAAAGAATTCTTAAAGATATTTATTTTTTTCTTATTTGATCTTGATATTGATTCTTAAAATCCAAAATTAAAAGAAAAAACCTGAATTAGCCTTAGATAAAAAAAAAAAAAAGGTGTACTGCAAAATAATGGCAAAAAAAACAATTCTTTCTATTAAGATATAGCACACATCATTATCAGATCAGTGTAGTCTGATTCATGATTCAGAATCAGACATTGGTATAGTCTGATTTACGAATAAAAGACTCTTATGATCTGGTTCGTTTTAGTGAATCAGAAACATATAGTGCAACCAGTGTAGTCTGATTCCTGAACAAATTACTATTTGAGCCGGTCATTTTAAAAAGACTCATGACTCATGCAATTAAAGTGTCACATTTACCTTTGTATGGGACAAATTCATTCATGTAAATAGGAATCCAGGCAATCTGGAATTTCGCTTGAGTAAATGTAGATTTCACATCGAAACACTCAAATTTGCTGTGTTAATTAAATTTACCCATATAAAGCTTCTTGGTTTGGAAGTGACCTCTGAGGAAGCGGTGCTTTGTGCATCACTACACTATTGACAATGGACCTACTTAATTTTCACAGATGTTTCGCTAATGTGATAGCACCTTTACAATCCGTTATCATACTTCCAGTGATATATATTTTAACTAAGGCTGTCAAGCAATTAAAATGCTTAATCTAATTAATAACATGATGTGCCGATTTAATTAATCAAATTAATCGCAAATTAATCGCACATCAAATTTGTCAGGGAAATTACCCCCAAAAGATAATTTAAAGTCGTTATTGTGTTAAATGAGAAAAACGTCATTCATTCATTCTAGTAGTTTAAATGGCTGAAAATGTTTCTCTTTATGAATGGGCCATTGAATCGTTGGTTCACCCAATTCAAAACGTGGATTAATTCATTCACAATATACACTATATCGCCAAAAGTTTTAGGACGCCTGCCTTTACATGCACATGAACTTTAATGACATCCCATTCTTAATCCGTAGGGTTTAATATGGAGTTGGCCCACCCTTTGCAACTATAACAGCTTCAACTCTTCTGGGAAGGCTTTCCATAAGGTTTAGGAGTGTGTTTATGGGAATTTTTGACCATTCTTCTAGAAGCGCATTTGTGAGGTCAGGCACTGATGTTGGACGAGAAGGCCTGGCTCGCAGTCTCCGCTCTAATTCATCCCAAAGGTGTTCTATCAGGTTGAGGTCAGGACTCCTGCTGGACTCCTCCTCCACACCAAACTTGCTCATCCATGTCTTTATGGACCTTGCTTTATGCACTGGTGCGCAGTCATGTTGGACAGGAAGGGGCCATCCCCAAACTGTTCCCACAAAGTTGGGAGCATGAAATAGTCCAAAATGTCTTGGTATGCTAAAACATTAAGAGTTCCTTTCACTGGAACTAAGGGGCCAAGCCCAACCCCTGAAAAGCAACCCCACACCATAATCCCCCCTCCACCAAACTTAACACTTGGCACAATGCAGTCGGGCAAGTACCATTTTCCTGGCAACCGCCAAACCCAGACTCATCCATTGGATTGCCAGACAGAGAAGCGTGATTCGTCACTCCAGAGAACACGTCTCCACCTCTCTAGAGTCCAGTGGTGGCGTGCTTTACACCACTGCATCCGACACTTTGCATTGCACTTGGTGATGTAAGGCTTGGATGCAGCTGCTCGGCCATGGAAACCCATTCCATGAAGCTCTCTACGCACTGTTCTTGAGCTAATCTGAAGGCCACACGAAGTTTGAAGGTCTGTATCTATTGACTCTGCAGAAAGTTGGTGACTTCTGCGCACTGTGCGCCTCAGCATGCACTGACCCCACTCTGTGATTTTACGTGGCCTACCACTTCGTGGCTGAGTTGCTTCCACATTTGTTATATATTTGTTATATATTGTCTATCTATCTATCTATCTATCTATCTGTCTGTCTGTCTGTCTGTCTGTCATCAGAAGAATCACCCCTAAGCTTTTAAAAGGCATAATCGGTTTGTTAGGTGCTTATTAAAGCATTTAGTCTTTTACCAGGGCTCATTTGTGGCGGCTCCTCTGAGAGAGATTCAAAATGAGCTATAGCCTGTGAGTTGCTACGTTCCCCTCAGCTGCTGTCACTGTGCTCAGTGTATGTCAGCTGTTTAAAGGGACCCAGACCTTTACTTTTAGGTCACTTCAAATCTCACCCCCTCCCCGTTGTTTCTGGGCTATGTGTCCCAGTGGTTGTGATGAGGCCGGTGCAGAGGTGTGCTAGATGCTGTCAAAGCAAAGGAGAGTCATTTGATTTATAACCGCTTTCAGTGCTGCACTACTTCATCTACATTCATAACTATTATTAAATTAATTAAAGAGCATTTGCCCTGCTTCTGTCTCCAACACTTTTGAAAGTACTTTTTGTGTTTTCCCCTCTTTTCATTAATCAAAATAAAGCAAAATGTACTATATTTTTGGACAATGTACAATGTTTTTAGGCATGGGGCCAGATTTACTAACAGCTTGCATCAACGCAAACCCTCTTTTGGTGTTAAAAAAATACTGTCAGGATTTACTAAAGACATGCAGTGAAAAACTAGCACTAAAAAGGCATGGATGGTTATTTTTGCGGCTGACCTTATTGCATATGGATTTGTAGGAGTTTCCCTTTCAGACGCAAAATTTATGGGAGAAGAGTATTTAAATGAATCATGCAAAGTGATTTTCTAAGGTTTGCGCTAGTCAATTTACTGGTATTTGCGCCATTATTTAATGCCCAAAAAAGCATGTCCTAAACCAGATGCTAATTTGTGCTGCTCATGGTAGATTGTGTTGGTCATTATGGAAATGATCCGGCTGTGTCTGTGTTCTTTAATTTGCGCGTTGTCAGTAGATCACACAGGAAATTTCCACGCTTTTTTGGTTTTGAGCTCTCACGCTAATTTGCACTGTTTAGTAAATCTGGCCCATGGTCTTTGCAGTCTTTTTTATAATATATCTTTTTTTACCCTGTGTGCATGTTTGCTATTGACACTATGCTTTTTGTTGTTGTTTTTTTCTTCTCACCAATTTCACACTCTTATTTCTCTCTCTCTCTCTCTCTCTCTCTCTCTCTCTCTCTCTCTCTCTCTCTCTCTCTCTCTCTCTCTCTCTCTCTCTCTCTCTCTCTCTCTCTCTCTCTTTGTGTCTGTTTCTCCTTTAGGAGCTGTGCAATGATCCTCACTTGTTTGTGGATGGGATCAGCGCCCATGATCTGCACCAAGGGCAGCTGGGAAACTGCTGGTTTGTGGCGGCCTGCACTAGCTTGGCTTCCCGAGAGTCTCTGTGGCAGAAAGTAAGTTAGTGGAGTGTGTAAACGTATGTATATCCTTATGTAATGTTCCCTCTAAGCTGCGACGTTGCACCCGTGCAGATGGAAAAAAATAGATATACCAAAATATTTGGGAAAAAGCTCTAGATTTTTTTTGAATCAGAGTTAAATGAAGGAACAGAGTCCATCCTAATGTCCATTGATTTTCAGTATGGAAGTGCAACTGTGAGAAGACACAGTTGAAGACACATACTCAGCATTGGTTAATTTTGCAAGATAAGGAGAGCATCCTTGAATATGGAAGCCATTTAAATAATAATAATAATATGTTAGATTATTTAATAATATAACAGCATTAATATATATATTATTGAATCGTATATTTCATTATTCAATAGTTATTAAAAATAATGTATGTAATTATAATAGAATGTAATGTAATTTATTTTATTAGTAGTTTGCTTGGCAACCAAAATGTATCATATATGTCAGTCAATTTAATAATAAAATAAATTACATATACAAATGTATTTTGAATAATTAATTTATGCATTTTGAATAAAATGCAATAATGATATTTAGAGTTTTGATTCACGTTTCCCTTGATATTGTGAATTATATTTAATAATATATTTTTCAATATTTATCAATATATTTGATAAAATAAAAATTCTTGTATATTATATATAGTATATATATTCTTGGTTTTGAATCATCAATACAAAAATAAAACTAACAATAAACATTATTATACAATAATGTATAGAATTAAAGAATTTATTATATTAATAAAAATTGCTCAGCAAGCACAACATTTTTTTAGGTTTTTGCCTACATGTATCGCTTTTCTCTTGATACTCTATGCCTGCAGAGATCTCCCATTAGATCTGCATTGTGGGATTAAAACCTGGTTGTTCTGTCAGCAGGGCTTGACATTAACTTTTTTGCTCACCAGAAAGTGTGGCTAGTGCAGCATTTTTACTGGCCACAATTTTAACATCGATACCATGGGGAAAAACTGCTATATACATATTTTTAATATTGTCTCATAATTTGGCAGCAGGTATATTAGGCAGCTGTCACTTTAAGACCTGACGCACGGATCCATTATTCTGTCACACATGCGTTTTCTTTCCTAACTGTTTATGTTCACTTAAAACATAACTGACTGTGTTTACATGGATACTCGCCAAGACCGGCATTTTGACATTATTTTGTGTGTATTTGACTTTAAGAGCAATAAGCAGCGAAAAAGAGCTCGATTTAGTACTGAGTGGCGGCTTTATGTGCACGCACTTGTGTGTGAGCACAAAATCTGCAATATGCGCAATCCCACTGCAAAATTCAAGCCCTGTAACACCAACATTATTCATCTGGAGAAAATGAAACGAGTGAGTGAGGGGAGGCAGGTTTGTGTGTCAACTCGGAGAGATGAGAGAATGAGAAAGCGCAGCTGGTATCGTGTATCTATTCTGCGGAAAATGAATATTGGAAGCGCTTCAGATATTTCAGTATTGAAATCGATAGTTTTGACAACACTACATTGCACTTAGTTTATTATTTCAGATGCCTTTTTAAAAGACTACATTTGAAAAATGTATATTATATATAAAATTCAACCCGCCAAAGAGGCTAGTAGGAGTGACTGCTATACACGACACTGCTGAAATCCACCTGCTTTTGGCGGGTTGGTGGGTGTTAATGTCAAGCCTTGTCTGTCAGAATATCTATATGTTATCTTATATATTGAATGTGTTAAGCTATGAGGATGAGCAAAACAGTCTCTCTGAGCTCTATTAGTGACTTTAAGTGGCAGGCTGCCATAGGAGCTGTGTGCTCTATTTGGAACCATTACCTGATGATGGTTAAACAGGGGGGAGATCTGCTCACTTGTGGCTTCATGAATGTACACACACACAAACCTTGTAGTCCAAGCCGGTACTACTGTACTTTTTGTAGCTTTGGTGGTGGTAGACCGATAAAGTGTGTTATTTAGTCACAAATGTTAAGTTTCAGTCTCCCTGCATCCTCCCCAGGGTGTGAGGTGTTTTCTTCTGCCTGGGGAAACATTTCCTCTCCCCTAGAAACACACATCTCCATGAAGGAGATGACTTATGGGGCTTTCCCATGTGACTCGTCTCCCCTGTCCTGTCATTTGTTTTCCTGACAGGGTCAGGCATTGATAAATGAGGGTGTGTGTGTGTGATACTATCTATGCCCCATGTCTTTGCAGCAACCTTTTATCCCACCCAATCACATGCACTCAGCACGGATACATACTCAAGGGCAGTGGTTCGCAACCAGGGGGCCTCAGCAAGCTTCCAAGGCGGCCTCAAGATTACTTAAAATAATTGAAAACAAGACGAAAAAAAGCATTTAAATAAACCAAAACAACTAAAATTTAAATCACACCCTCAACTTTTCTTTGAAGAACCAGTATTCCCACGGTCTAGAAAAACCTGGATATATGATGTAGTCTCATTCTAAAAGTGTCGTTTCTAAATCTGGAAAAGTCTTGTAAATTAATAAAATCTTATAACTCTACGGGCATTTGTATATATTTATGCCAAGCTCAAAAATATTTTATGGGGTAGAAATTGTAATTTTTAAAAAAATTCTTATTCTTGAGTTAATCCTTATCCAGAAAATCATGAACAACTGGAAGAGTCATGTGGCTTTCGAATATTGTTGTGACCATTGGGGTGCCTTGGAGTCAAAAAGATTGAGAACCTCTGCTCAAGGGCGCTGCCATCACAACCCAGTAAAGTTATTTGCATCAATTATTGAAAGGATTAATGACTACAACTACTAAAAGCACAAGTTTTGCTTTTATTCATGAATAATTTAGATTTTCTTGAATTATTAGTGTGATTTATAGTGGGTTAACTCCATTACAGTCTCATCACAGTCACAAAAACAGCTAAACATGAACAATCACACAGATAAAGCTCATCAAATTGCATAAAATGTTCAAGATCTGGTCATAATTTTATAGGTCTTTAGGAACATTATTTTATGGTCTAACTACTTAAAGTACTAGGTCTAGGTTAAGCAGACTGAACATAAAGCCGTCGTACCCTTCAGGCTCTCTCACTTGGAGGTCTGGAATTCAATGGAGCACTCGATGCTCTCCGGAGTCAAGCCGTCTTCAAAGGCAAACAGAAAATACATCACCTTGCGGACCTTGGCCAGCTCGGCTATCCTCTCGCCGAACTCCTGGGCGTCAGCCTCGTAGCATTGGATGAGATCGTCTGCGCTTTTCCAGAAGAGCCCTGTCGGTTCGAGGAGCTGGCGGGTCATGAGATGGGTGAGGTCGGGCGTCCAGAGCTGGGAGGTGGCAATGATGTTGAGGCGGCCAGGGGTGGACATGCGGATGTTCCAGCGGGTGAAATGCAGGGCCTGTTCGGAAAAGTCCAGGCTGTAGATGTGCTCACTGGGCCTCAGGAGACGTTCTCCGTCCTGGCGTTTCTGGCCCCGCTGCTGCAGAGACTGTACGCGCAGACGCATCATCTCTGTCAGCTGTATATCAGGGTTGAACGTCAACTCAAGAGACATGTTCCTAGAGAAGATGTTTTGAAACCTGACTGCAAAGTTTTTTTTCTTGCCTGGCCGAATTAGGCTTGTTTATCCACTGTGTGACCTCCTTGGCTCTCTGCTGATTTCTTCTGCGTATAAGTGCCTCAATGAGCCTTTGCGCTCTGAAACCAACTTATTTCACAGTGGGAGGTTTTGTGTAGATGTTTGTTGCTCCCAGCAACAGCAATGCCAGGTTCAAGAGGGAATTTGAGACATCTGTGTTTGCTACATGTGTGTTTGTTCAACATTCACCTGTCCATAAAGTTTACCCGGAACAGGGGCTGATTCTGTTAGAGGTGAACAGAACTGTGGGTCGGCGCATCACCTGCAGTCAGTATCACAATGTGTCCAGATAATGGACCTGCTCCTCTTGGAACAATTACCACAGAGGTGTACTTGAAATCTAATCTCTGTACTGTCCCAGAGGACTCGCTCAGGATGAAAGAGATGTAGTTCTGCTATATAGCCTCCAAATCACTCTGGTGTCCTACCCACAACAGACTTTAACATTCAGGAAAATGTTGCTTTTTTTGACCTGCATTTATGAACATTTAAAGTGATAAGCAACGATCCATTAAAGGCACAATATGTAAGATTTTTGGATTAAAATATCCAAAAACCACTAGAACAATGTAATATATTTTGTTGACTTGTGTACTTACATTATCCCAAATGTTTCCAAGAATGTTTAAATCCAGCTGGTTAAAATTGCTTATATCTCTGGATTTAAACATTCTTGGAATGTTACTTATCACAAATGTTCATAAATGCAGGTCAAAAAAAGCAACATTTTCCTGAATGTTAAAGTCTGTTGTGGGTAGGACACCAGGGTGATTTGGAGGCTGTATAGCAGAACTACATCTCTTTCATCCTGAGCAAGTCCTCTGGGACAGTACAGAGATTAGATTTCAAGTACACCTCTGTGGTAATTGTGTGGTAATTGTGCGTCGCCTATCAATGACATCATACTCGCATTACCCGCGATTTCCGGTTTTGTTTTGTAGAAACCATGGAAACACCAAAGATGCTTTAATATATGATGTGTTTTTTTAGACAGGTGAGCAACTGTTTGGATACATTCATCAACAGAAAACTAATCATTATTATATAGCTCAACACAGTTAATCTTATTCTTTAAATCTCATTTTCATGATTTACCGCGAGTACCATGTTTTACCATGCCTTATATTGATCTAGCTCACTGCAGTGTGCAACAAGTGTCTCATAGTAGCCGCCGAGCGAACGCACAGAGAAGCATTATAACATAACTTTCAACACACACAGATGTATCTAATATGATAAAACAGTGCTGCATTACCCCACATACGCATGACCGGAAGAAGCGGAAGCATTCGTCTACGGCATAATAAAAGCTCTGCGAAATCAAGGTTCATCAAGCTACGCCTTTGTTTTGAATAAGTGACCTCTAGCGGCAAGAAATTACATATTGTGGCTTTAAATATTACACTGAACAGTATTGGAAATTCATATGGTTTAGAGTTCATTTTTATAGTTTTTTGGTGTTGTCATTTTTTCTTTTGATTAAATATTGTTTAAAATTAGACAATATTTTTTCATGTCATATTTAAACATTAGTTAATTTGATTAATTCAAGAACCAAGAGCTTATTTTGCAAAAGCAGGAGTTGCGTCTGACTAATAAGTTTTCATTAATTGAAATTAAATTAAATAATATAACTATAACTTTAAAAATGTACACAAAAATTAGAAACGTCGTCTTGGCAACTAATTGTAATAAAGTAAGTTGAAGAACTAAAATTTCTAAAACTAAACTGAAAAAAATAAAAATTAAGCACAACAAATGAACTTAAACTAAAATGAAAATGAAAACTGTAAATAAAAAAAATGCAAATTTAGGTTAGGTTAGGTTACCTTATTAATACCCGCAGGTAAATTTGTTTTGCAGTAAAATAATATGATAATGGCATCCATTCTTTACACACTATTTAAAAACACATAATATATCACAACAAAATAACAATGACATTATAAATTATACATGTGCTCAAGACTCCACATTTAAATTTAAAATATTAATAAATACAATAACAGTTTATAAATACTAATCAAATTATGCTGAATATGTCTTATGATTTGTCACCACTTTTAGTAAACACTCATGTCACTTCTGTGTCTTTCAAGGTTATTCCAGACTGGAAGGAGCAGGAATGGGATCCAGAGAAGGAAGACTCTTATGCAGGAATATTCCACTTCCGTTTCTGGCGTTTTGGGGAATGGATGGACGTGGTGATCGATGACCGTCTCCCCACAGTGGACAACCAGCTGGTGTACTGCCATTCAAATGATAGCAACGAGTTTTGGAGCGCCCTTGTGGAAAAAGCCTATGCCAAGTAAGCAGTTCAGGCTGCAGACAAATTAAAAAAATCTATACAGAGATTAACATTAAAGTGTGATGACAGTAATGCTAAGTTATTTCTCTGTACCAATCAAGAGTTTATGGTTGCTATGAAGCCTTGGATGGTGGGAACACTGCCGATGCCCTGGTGGATTTCACTGGCGGCGTGTCGGAACCTATGGACCTTCTGGAGGGCCAGTTTGCTGAGGATGAAGTCGCCAGAAACCAGCTCTTTGAAAGAGTGCTCAAGGTCCATAATCGAGACGGCCTCATCAGCTGCTCTATCAGGGTGAGAAAGACATAATACAAGTTTACAATACAATCAGCACATGTCTGACTTTATTTTATTTTATTAAATTTTAATTGTTATTATATTTATTCCCATGATAAACACATTGTAGAAGCCCAGAGCACATTGTACATGTTATTGTGTCTTATGTGTCTCACGTTTGCCAAGATTTGTATTCAGACACTCATCCATCTATTAATCCAACCATCCATCATTTTTTTCTGCTCTCATTTATTTTCTTTCAGAGTCAAAGCAATCTATGGTTGTGTGTGACTTGCTTGCAAATGATCTGTGAAACTTTGTGAACATTTTTGAATATCTTCTTCATAGATTAAAGGGATAGTTCACCCAAAAATGAAAATTAGCCCATGATTTACTGACCCTCAAGTCATCCTAGGTGTATATGACATTCTTCTTTCAGACGAATAAAATCGGAGTTATATTAAAAAGTCCTGGCTCTTCCAAGCTTTATAATGGCAGTGAATTGTTGTTTCATTTTTGAAGTCCATAAAAGTGCATCTATCCATCATAACTACTCCACACGGCTCCGGGGTTAATAAAGGCCTTCTGAAGCGAAGCGATGCGTTTGTGTAAGAAAAATATCCATATTTAAAACTTTATAAAGTAAAATATCTAAAAGATATCTAAAATATCGGAAAGATCGGAAAAAAAGCGTAACTGGTGTGCAATGTCGTCAGACGTAGCGTAAGCATTTTGAACTGCGAGAGGAACTACACTTTTTCCGTAAGTTGAATACGGAAGGCGATCTGGTGGAAGCTAGATATTTTACTCTATAAAGTTTTAAATATGGATATTTTTCTTAAACAAACGCATCGCTTCGCTTCAGAAGGCCTTTATTAACCCCTGGAGCCGTGTGGAGCAGTTTTATGATGGATAGATGCACTTTTATGGACTTCAAAAACTAAACAACAATTCACTGCCATTATAAAGCTTGGAAGAGCCAGGACTTTTTTAATATAACTCCGATTTTATTCGTCTGAAAGAAGAATGTCATATACACCTAGGATGACTTGAGGGTGAGTAAATCATGGGCTAATTTTCATGGGCTTCATTGTGTATTAGCAACATCTGGGAATCCATTTAAACAGCATGTACCAGACAGGTCTGTAATTTATTCTGATTGTCTAGGGTTCATAACAGAAGCAACTTTATCAAGTTTCACTTTAACTTCAGGGCTTTTGTTCAAATGTGCAGGAGAAAATGACTGTTTGCATTTATGTAAAAATGCCCCGTTTGAAACGCAACATAGCCCTTCCATGTCCAAGTTCAGTCACTCTCTGTCCGTCCTTCCAACCTGGTCTTGATAATGTCGACACTTATTGTCAGCTTCATTTGCACAGCAAGTCCTCTGCTCATTCAAGTGTAATAAATGGGCGTGGCTTGTCTCCTACTGATTAACATCACTATATTTTACTGTACTATGTAATAATGGACCATTCATAATCGATAATTCACAGACAGGGATTGTGCTTGCATTCTAATCAAGGATAAAGATGGTTATGGTTTTGGATAGACTTAATAATGTCAGGTGTTCAGCAAACGAACTGAAATTTGACCTTTGGTGTTCAGGCAACCACGATAGAGGACATGGAGGCAAGACTGGACTGTGGGTTAGTGAAAGGCCACGCATATGCGGTGACTGACGTTCGCAAAGTTCGCCTGGGACATGGCCTGCTGGCATATTTCAAGTCAGAAAAGCTACACATGATCCGCATGAGGAACCCATGGGGCGAGAAGGAGTGGAGTGGACCCTGGAGCGACAGGTGAGACTGCCCCCTCCTGGATTGGAGGTCGCATAGCGTATAGCAGGGGATTTGTGAAACCCTTTGGGGTTTGTTAGTTTACGAAAAGCTAATAATTGATTTATTTAATTACTTAATTAATTAATTTAAAAATTGCACTTTTTATTTATTTACCTGCATTTCATGGGACCATTAACCAACATCAGAGAACTAAGAACATGCAAATGTATTGTTAAGTTATTGAAATATTAACTTTAAATCACAGAAGGTACTTCAAGTAAATATTGTAGATCAAGGCTGACAAAAAATTTGGGAATCCCTGGCGTGTGGTGTCAACGATAATCAACGTTTTTTTCCTTCTTTTTTGCCACTTTTATGACAGGAAATGTTGGGAGATAAGTTGCAAGCCAGACTCAAACCCAAATTTCCCACTTGAGCACCAAAGCTCAATGTGTCAGAGCACTTGCTTTATGATATGGCATTGTAATCAGACACTTCTTACACATGTTCCCAACAGTCAATTTTATATAATCTCTACAAAAACAGAGTGCAAGCATATACAGAAATGATTTGTCTTTTTGCCTTCTCTACGCTTTTTGCAGTGTTGTGCTATACATCCTCAGAGACTAGAGAAAACCATTTCTCTCCCTCCTCTTGAGATGATTTCATTATAAATAACACATAGCCGAAGTGTCTATTCTTATCGCTGGCTGGTGTGAAATTGAGAAATCAAGCAAGGCAGGCAGGCTGGTATAAAATAGGAAGCTGCTGTGATTGAAACGCAGAGGTCTGAGGGTGTTTAGACATCCACCTCCTTTCATTTAAATAACTGTGTTGCCTCTTGTTTGATGACACCTACCCTAAATATCCACCACTGCAGGGAGGAGCATATTATTAAAACGGGGCTGTGTAATTGGAGAGAGAAATCTTCACAATCCTTCTGATCACATTTTGTTTAAGTGCTACAACAGGCAGGCTTATATTGGCCTCTGAATTATTTACTGGCTAGCCAGAAGAATCTTATTGAGGTGAAAGCAGTCTTTCTGCTTAATATTTCTGCTTTGATGAATAATTTATTCTGGGCTTGATTAGAAATACCATACTTGGTGAAGTGCTCTATTTCTTTCACAGCATCCTAGAAAATCTTAGTTGATGGTTATGGACACAGGCTGTCGTCAGTGTATATAGTGCTGTCGTGTGTGTATGTTTATTTCTCACAGTCTGGTATACGCCGAGTAATCACTGGTCTGTTTTGTAGCTCAGAGGAGTGGAAGAAAGTGAGCAAGAGTGAGAGAGAGAAACTGGGCGTCACTGTTCAGGATGATGGAGAGTTTTGGTGAGGCTTGCTCTGATCTTACCTTCTAGATCAGTCTAGATCACTGTCTCTGATCAGATGGGTTCCAAATGTCTGAGACCACTAGTGAAAATGCTTCTATTTTGCAATTTAATAATTGAAAAAAAAAAATTATTTGTAGTTTATATTGTAACACATTGCAGTAACTAATCTAAATTAGCATTAGGTATTATGAACAAATAATGAATCCAAAAATGTTTGCATTTACATTTATAAATCGAGGTTAATGTTAATTTATAAATATATATTGGTAAATGTTTGTTCATATTATATTATATTATATTATATTATATTATATTATATTATATTAACACTTTACAATAAGGTTAAACTCATTAATATTCGTTAATCCATTAGGTGTCATGTACTAACAATGAACAATTCTTTACAGCATTTATTCTAGATCATTGTTCATTTATTTATAAATATACTATTATATTATATATCATGTAGTAACAATGAAGAATTTATTAATTTAGATCAATGTTAATTTATTTATAAATATACTATTGTTGATTGTTTATTCCATTTATAATATAATATAATATAATATAATTAACTCTTTACAGTAACTCTTTACAGAATTTTATATTATTCATTGCTACTCCTTTTTATTGCATTTATTAATCACTTTATTGCCAATTAAGAAATGTACTATTTTTAATTAATGTTTGTTCATAATACATAAATGTTAATTTAAACACCTTATAATGATAATAATGTATCAGTATACACCGATCAGGCATAACATTATGACCTCCTAATATTTTGTTGGTCCCCCTTTTACTGCCAAAACATCCCTGACCCATCGAGGCATGGACTCCACTAGACCCCTGAAGGTGTGCTGTGGTATCTGGCACCAAGATGTTAGCAGCAGATCCTTTAAGTCCTGTAAGTTGCGAGGTGGGGCCTCCATGGATCGGACTTGTTTGTTCAGCACATCCCACAGATGCTCGATTGGATTGAGATCTGGGAAATTTGGCGGCCAAGTCAACACCTCAAACTCGTTGTGCTCCTCAAACCATTTCTGAACCATTTTTGCTTTGTGGCAGGGTGCATTATCCTGCTGAAACAGGCCACAGCCATCAGGGAATACCGTTTCCATGAAAGGGTGTACATGGTCTGCAACAATGCTTAGGTAGGTGGTACGTGTCAAAGTAACATCCACATGGATGGCAGGACCCAAGGTTTCCCAGCAGAACATTGCCCAAAGCATCACACTGCCTCCGCCGGCTTGCATTCTTCCCATAGTGCATCCTGGTGCCATGTGTTCCCCAGGTAAGCGACGCACACGCACCCGGCCATCCACGTGATGTAAAAAAAAATTTGATTCATCAGACCAGGCCACCTTCTTCCATTGCTTCGTGGTCCAGTTCTGATGCTCACGTGCCCACTGTTGGCCCTTTCGGCAGTGGACAGGGGTCAGCATGGGCACCCTGACTGGTCTGCGGCTATGCAGCCCCATACGCAACAAACTGCGATGCACTGTGTATTCTGACACCTTTCTATCAGAACCAGCATTAACTTCTTGAGCAATCTGAGCTACAGTAGCTCGTCTGTTTGATCAGACCACACGGGCCAGCCTTCGCTCCCCACGTGCATCAATGAGCCTTGGCTTGACAACTTTGAGGACAAAATGTTCACTTGCTGCCTAATATATCCCACCCACTAACAGGTGCTGAAGAGATAATCAGTGTTATTCACTTCACCTGTCAGTGGTCATAATGTTATGCCTGATCAGTGTATGTAGAAATTAACATAAACCTAGATTAATAATAATGAAAAAAATATGTTTTATGATTTATCAATTTTAACGAATTAAATCTTTTTGTAAAGACTTACCATTAAGTGTAAAGTGTTAAAATTTGAGTAAAAAGTAGAGCAATTGAACAATCAACATGAATTTAAGAATATCTTAGTATTTGATATGTTGCACTATTGACCTTTTGGTTTAAAACTTGTTCCCCTATTGCCCTTTTGCTTTAAAATCAGATTTTATTAGAGAAATCTCAAGAATCCTAGGTTTAGGACTGTTGTACACCACTGCATCTGATAAACACCTAAATTCTCCAGTTATCATAAACTTCACTTCCCTTGCTGGCTATAAACTGCATCACCAGGATGAACTTTGAGGATTTCTGTCACTACTTCACCGACCTGATCCTGTGTCGACTGATAAACACATCTTACTTGAGCATTCATAAGACCTGGGAGGAGGAGGTGATGAGGGGCTCCTGGATCCACCGAGACGACCCGCTCCGCAACCGCACTGGAGGCTGCATTAACCATAAAGCCACTTTTCTGCAAAACCCACAGGTCAGTGTGCCTGTGTGCATGTGCCTTGTAAAACGTTGTTCTTGTCCTGGAGGCGTTTAAAGCTTGCGGGCTTCATTGGAGTGAGTTTAACGCATGTTTCTGCCCACAGTATGTTTTTGATGTGAGAAAAGTGGAAGACGAGGTGCTGATCTGCCTGCAGCAAAAGGAACGCAGAGCTACTCCCAAGGAGGGCAAAGGCGAGAACCTGGCCATTGGATTTGACATCCATAGGGTACAGAATTAAATGCACACATAAATATCTTTATTTTAGATTGCAGCACATTACAAGCCTTCATATCTGCCTGTCATTATAGTATAAGAGACTAAAGCCAATGATATAAGAATGAAAAAATAAATAAAATTGGTATTCTGTCAGTCCATATTGTATTTGTCTTCATTAAGCCTATTTCCAACCACCAGGTGGAGTTGAATAGAAAATACAGAATGCACTCAGCTCAGCAGAAGGTCGCAGGGTCGATCTACATCAACTCTCGCTGCGTCTTTCTGAGGAAAGAGCTGAAGGAGGGGCGTTACGTCATCATCCCTACCACCTTTGACCCTGGTCAACAAGGAGAGTTCCTGCTCAGAGTCTTCACTGATGTGCCTTCAGACTGCAAGTAAATTAATATTCAGAGAAAATACGATCAACCTGCACTATCCTATTTAACCTTTTGCCATATTCTTTTTTTTTTCTATGTACAGTTTCAGTTGAAATATGTAATACATTGAGGACATGTACCTGGCAGTGTTATTTTACAAACCCGATTCCAAAAAAGTTAGGACACTGTACAAATTGTGAATAAAAAAGGAATGCAATAATTTACAAATCTCATAAACTTATATTTTATTCACAATAGAATATAGATAACATATCAAATGTTGAAAGTGAGACATTTTGAAATGTCATGCCAAATATTGGCTCGTTTTGGATTTCATGAGAGCTACACATTCCAAAAAAGTTGGGACAGGTAGCAATAAGAGGCCGGAAAAGTTAAATGTACATATAAGGAACAGCTGGAGGACCAATTTGCAACTTATTAGGTCAATTGGCAACATGATTGGGTATAAAAAGAGCCTCTCAGAGTGGCAGTGTCTCTCAGAAGTCAAGATGGGCAGAGGATCACCAATTCCCCCAATGCTGCGGCGAAAAATAGTGGAGCAATATCAGAGAGGAGTTTCTCAGAGAAAAATTGCAAAGAGTTTGAAGTTATCATCATCTACAGTTCATAATATCATCCAAAGATTCAGAGAATCTGGAACAATCTCTGTGCGTAAGGGCCAAGGCCGGAAAACCATACTGGATGCCCGTGATCTTCGGGCCCTTAGACGGCACTGCATCACATACAGGAATGCTACTGTAATGGAAATCACAACATGGGCTCAGGAATACTTCCAGAAAACATTGTCGGTGAACACAATTCACTGTGCCATTCGCCGTTGCCAGCTAAAACTCTATAGGTCAAAAAAGAAGCCATATCTAAACATGATCCAGAAGCGCAGACGTTTTCTCTGGGCTAAGGCTCATTTAAAATGGACTGTGGCAAAGTGGAAAACTGTTCTGTGGTCAGACAAATCAAAATTTGAAGTTCTTTTTGGAAAACTGGGACACCATGTCATCCGGACTAAAGAGGACAAGGACAACCCAAGTTGTTATCAGCGCTCAGTTCAGAAGCCTGCATCTCTGATGGTATGGGGTTGCATGAGCGCGTGTGGCATGGGCAGCTTACACATCTGGAAAGGAACCATCAATGCTGAAAGGTATTTCCAAGTTTTAGAACAACATATGCTCCATCCAGACGTCGTCTCTTTCAGGGAAGACCTTGCATTTTCCAACATGACAATGCCAGACCACATACTGCATCAATTACAACATCATGGCTGCGTAGAAGAAGGATCCGGGTACTGAAATGGCCAGCCTGCAGTCCAGATCTTTCACCCATAGAAAACATTTGGCGCATCATAAAGAGGAAGATGCGACAAAGAAGACCTAAGACAGTTGAGCAACTAGAAGCCTGTATTAGACAAGAATGGGACAACATTCCTATTGCTAAACTGGAGCAACTTGTCTCCTCAGTCCCCAGATGTTTGCAGACTGTTATAAAAAGAAGAGGGGATTATTTTAATAAAGTAGTCATAAAATTTATTTAGCAATCAACACTCAAATAAAAGTTTAACAAAAAATTAAATTTCAATTGCACATAAGGCAGATTTATATAAACATTTTAATTAATTAATGATGGCTGTAATAATTTGTTTTCAAGACAGATTTATTCAAACATACAAATAATGAAGACATCACTTACGGGTTGAGTAAAAATATAATGAATATGCAATTCAGTGCATATATTTAGCAAAATGAGAGTTATTTTTTCAGTGTTTATGGACATTGAATAGCTTTCTTGAGGTTAATGTAACATAAAGTGACATTGTAAAGCCTACAAGCTGTTTTGATCATCTTTCCCTGGTTCATGGTACATTTTGATAAGATGTTATGTATCTTTCAGCATACCTTCTGGTGTTCACATGTTTATGCTTCTTGTGATTATTGGATGGCTGCTCCAATAAAGTTTAAGTTTTGTTCATGCATCAACAGAAAGCAGCACAGACTAAAATATTTTAGATTTAAGAAACCATATCATTACCGATTAAAATCGAGAAATTAATATTGTCAATCCAGAGCTAGTGTCCACACAGCTGGTGTCTACATTGTGTGCGTGAAACAAACACTGAACACAGTCAAAATGTGCCATCAGAGAAGCGCTAATTAAAAGTCTCATTTTGGCCCGTAACTGAAAACAGCTGTTTTGGACGAAAATTTTCGGTAGCCGAAATTTCGATGCATCCTTAATAACAAGACTGGTACTTGGCCAGAAAGGCTAATATCATTCCTACTTGTGTTTCCTTAGAGAATTAACACTGGACGAGCCTCCTCAGACATGCTGGACTGGGATTTGCGGCTACCCTCAGCTGGTCACCCAGGTGCATGTATTAAGTGCCAATGGCCTGCAGGGCCAAGACGCCAATGGAGGTATGCCTACTATTTCTATATAAGTAACAGACATATATAGGGGCTTTCACACCGGGTAGTTATGAAAACTCAATTACAAGAGCTAGCCACCAGGGCGGTCCCCCGGGAATTAAATTTTCCCCTAGGGCTGTTTTCCTGGTTGCATTCGCACCACTAGTAGGAACTCCGAAGTGACATCAACAGGGATGTCATTTAAGCGTTGCATTCAACATCTAGAGGATTTGAGGACGCTGTGATCGGAGCTGTGTTTTTTGTTGTGTCGTGGGTTTCGTGATAACAGAGATGGAATGTAGACATATATAAGTTATGCAATTGAAAGGGCTAAGAGACAAAATCTCCTATTACAACTTGCAGTGCTACATATCAAAGAATACAACGCCACAGACAAAGGTGACAGGTTGTTTGTTGCTGTTTTCCATGTTTGTGGAGTTAGTTAGTGGTGTAAGTATACTGTATGTAAAGTTAAACTGTGTGTTTACACTGCTTTTTAAAAATGGTGGGTGCCTGTGTTTTGTATGGCAGAAAAACTAATTTAGTCCCCCCAAAAAGCATTCCTATAACTAAAATCATTCCCAGTTCCTGTGGTGCGAACACGCCAAAAAGCGGGTACTTCCGCCAATAGACATAAGAACTATGAAAATATTCCTCCGGTGCGAAAGCCCCTTATAAGTGTGTGTTTTGAGGCACATAAAATCAATAGCTGAAGATCAACACTATTAATCTACCGTGATAAAAGGTGCATTTATGATTTCCCTTCTTAATAAAATGTCTTGCTTCTGGATTCCATTGATGCCCTTGCATTTGAATGTGATTAAACTAATAACAATTTGCATAGCTGATTTCTCCCCATAGACCCTGAAACCAGTGCTCTGTAAACTGCGGTCATGTGCAATTTTAAAGGAGAGTTCACCCAAATATGTGGATTTTCTGTCATCGAGTACAGACTGTAAATGATGAATTATTCCTGTAACCCATTACAGATTCCGATTTTTGTGCTGCTTAATAAGTCTAGAGCATTTTACATATAGAAATCTCTTTTGACCGCACACAGAGCTGCACTGCTTGATCTCCCACAAGACACGCTCTGACTTCTACACAGGAGGTACTGATATTAGCAGCCACTAGCATCTCCCTCCCCTTATAGAAATGTGAGCATGTTACAAGATTCATTCGAATTCTGAAATGTGTCTAAATCTGCCACACTGTACTTTCTCATTTACTTTAATTGTAGCACTGAATAGTGAAAGTGACACATTTGTCATGCACAATGAAGACACATTTTTAACATGTTTTCAGTGTGACTAGTTTTACTTTGTGCTCTAAATTCTCTAGTGTCAGTCTGTGCCTTTGTCCTTTGCTTAAGTGTTTCTGTCACCTCAGCACTGTGGTTCTGCATTTATGTTCTTAGTGATTTTTTTTTTTACCAAAGCTAATAATGATAATGTGTACAAATCAAAAAATATGCTAAGATATTCCTCAAAAACCAAGATGAATTCCACAACAATTGCAAAGTTATTACTGAGTTATTGAGTGCTGTGTGTTTGTGGAGTTGGTGACTGAAGATTTGAAGGTTGTGGAGTTTTTTGTGAAATTTGTTGTAAGTGAATGAATGAGGCTTTTGGTTTGACATCAGAGTTCAGTGTGTTTGGTTGTTCAGAGAAAACAAGCGTTTTTCGTCCTGAGTTGTTTCCTAGCTACAGTGGTAAACAAATGGTATTCACAGTGATGATGTAAACATACCGTAATGTTAAAAAAGACCTGCTGAGAGAACTGGGTGGAACTGAACTCAGGTTCGGAGCAAGCGATTTTTTTTATTTATTTTATTTAATCTCCAACTTGACTGTATTCAATGCATGTGCATTGTATTTGTTTCTTTATGGTGCACTACAAAAATAATTTTCTTAATCATTATTTTTGTATTAAGCATCCAAAGAACAAGGTACATTTATTCTAGACTTGAATATAAATATACACTGCCGTTCAAAAGTTAGGGGTCAGTAAGATTTTTTAATAATGTTACATTCTATTTCAAATGAATGCTCTTCTTTGGAACTTTTTAGTCATCAAAAATATTAAGCAGCACAACTGTTTTCAACATTGACTGTTGTAATGACTTGGCTGCTGAAAATGCTTTGCCATCACAGCAATAAATTATATTCTATAATATACTCAAATAGAAAACAGTTACTTTAAATTGTAATATTTTTTACTAGAAAAAATACTGATTAAGAAAACATTTTTGCAGCGTGTCAGTGGTAAAGGCAGCAAATGTATGCACTGAATCCTGTCATTTAAAGTGTGTTGCTGACACATGTGTTTTTTTTTTTTTTTTTTTTTTAGCCTCTGACCCATATGTGATCATCACCTGTGAGGGGGAGAAAGTTCGCTCCCCTGTGCACAAAGACACACGCTGCCCTAATTTTGATATTAAGGGAATATTCTACCGCAAAAAGCCAAAGGAAGGCATTCACATCGAGGTGAGTTGGAAGTATGTAATTACATCTCTTCCTCCTTCAGTCCTTTTCACCAACTGCTACAGATCTCCTTCCCTGTACTGATCACACTGATCTGTTCCTCTCTCCTTATTTCTGCTTTTCTTCTCTATTTCTCCCGCTTAACCCCTCTGACCGCTCCTTGACGAACTCAGATCTACAATAAGAATGTGATTGTTGACACCTTCCTGGGTCAGGTGACCCTCTTTAGTGACCCTAACGACCGCCAAGAGCAGCACACAGTCTACCTTAAAGACAAGGGTAGTCGCCAAGACAACAATCTTCCAGGCACGCTGACTGTGCGCGTGATCACCTGCACCACTTTAACCAACATCTGATCAGAAACTAAATGCAGCCTCATGCATATCACCACTTAACACTTTCAGCTTGGTTTCCTCATTCACCCTCAATGCCTTTAGCGCTCATAAATTTCTGCTTTTTTTTTACAGTAAAGGGTTAGTTCACCCCAAAGGAACGGAAAGTTCTGTCATTATTCACTTTAATGTCGTTCCAAACCCCTTTGCTGTTATGTTTTCTATAATCCTCACAGTTGGTAGTGACCACAGTAATCTATACAGTACTTTTGAAGCCATATGATAGCTTTATGTGAGAAAAAGACTGAAATTGAAAGTCATTATTCAGTGATAATCTTCTGCTCCAGTGATCTGTTAACTTAAGAACACCTGTGACAGAATTGAATCAGTGAGTTGAACTTGGGCTGTGCCCAAAATCGCCCCCTATACCCTCATTCACTATTCCCTACATTACTCCACTAATACAGTTCACTTGAGGGAGTGAATAAAAATGAGCAATTGAATTCGGACACTGTGTATGCCGGAAGGGCTGCCGCTTTTGCATAGTTTGTGCAAAACTGGCAACTTCACACGACTCTCACAGTGCATTATGGGTATTCTCTAGCCGTTGAGTGTACATCGGTTGTACACTCGTTGTTGCGGTGCATTGTGGGATTGAATAAGTGCACTCAATAATGTCCACTATGGTTTCAGACACCACTACAAATGGCTGTCCCTTCAAATAGTGCCCTATTTAAGGGTATAGGGGGCGATTTTCGGAAACAGCCTTGTCCATTCTGATTCATGAATGAATCATTCATCTTTTGAGCCTGTTCTTTTCAGTGAACCATCCCTGATTCATTGATCAGTTTTCCAGTGGTTCTTAATTTAACGGTTCATTGGAGAGGAAGATTATAGGTGAATAATGAATTCAGTTTTGTAAAGTAAAGCTATTGATACTCTTCAGAAGACTTTGAATAAGTTGTATGGACCACTTTTGTGGTGTTTGGAGCAGAATGCTGTTGTATGGAAAATGGCTACATAAAGATTCAAAAATAATGTTTTTGTGTTCCACAAAAAACAGCACATGGGTTTATAGCATGACGGTGAGTAAATTATAACATCATTTTAACTTCTACGTGGGCTATTCTTTTAATACCACCCAGTCATGAACTGATATTGTAATAAAGGGCTATGCATTGTGTTTGCATGAGCAGCTGAGGTGGTCTAAGGTAGAAGTAGATCCTTTAGGAGTCCTAGTCACATGATCCGCCTCGCCTCGTCTGCCAGATCACTGAATGCAGCCCAGCCCGGGGAAATGATTCAAACCCCCCCCCCCCCCCCCCCCCCTCCTCCACACATTCAGTCATCACATATTCAGTCAGTGTCAACACATGTGCTCGTTCACACAGCTTCCCTCAAGATGCACTGATGTGGAGGTCAACCTGATTACAGAGACCTTGATCTTTAGCAAGACCTGATCAGCTCTCATTTAGATGAAAGATTTCAGTGATCGGTGGGCCGCAGCGGGCACCTCTTCAGTTTCTCCAAGTCACGTCGCTTGGCAACAGGAGTCTGTAATAGAGCCTACTGGAGCATGAAGACAAGTTCTACTCTTACCAGTGGACACAGAGTACCAAAAGCCCACCCGGACTATCTGCCATGCCATTTTTCTGCCTGAAAACATGGATGGGCATTACAAAAATGCCAGGGAAATTTGATGAGCATTTCACCTTCGTCCTGCATTTGATATTATGTGTGTGTGTGTGTGTGTGTGTGTGTGTGTGTGTGTGTGTGTGTGTGTGTGTGTGTGTGTGTGTGTGTGTGTGTGTGTGTGTGCGTGTGTGTGTGCGTGTGTGTGTGTGTTTGGGTGACCAAATAGAACTGATTTGACAAGCCATGTCCCGCAACACAAGTTACATTTAGGATGACATTTGTCCTAATAATTAGTCTTTAGTTTGACAGCTATAAACAATATTTTAAAATGTCATCACTATGATGAGAAACCAGCAGCCTGATGTGTAGCTATTCGTCACAAAAGAGAGGGTGAGATGTAGTCCTTTGACCAAGTTATTTTAGTGTTTATACATTTATAAAAATATTAGCTTATATTTTTATATTGTCAGTTTTCATTTTAATTTCAGTTAAAAAAAAAAGTATTAAGTTTATTTTGTGCTTTTATCGTTTTGATTTTTTTTTCAATATTTATGTTTAGCTTTAATTTCTTTTTATTTCCGTTCTAGTTTTCAGTATTTTTAGTTTTATTAATAGTTTTTAATAGCGTTTATTTTAGTTAAAAATGACACTGTTAAAAACATCCGGCATGCATAATTGCACAAATTAATAAAAAGTTATGAAAATCTAAGTCATCTTAAAACATGAAGGCCTGGTTTCACAGACAAGGCTTAGACTAAGCCAGGATTAGGCCTTAGTTCAATTAGGGCATTTCTGACATATTTTAAAAAATGTCAGTGCAAGTTACTTTCAGTTACAACAGCTCAATAATGCATTGTAGTCTGGGACTAGCTTAAGCCTTGTCTGTGAAACTGGAGGTAAATGAAGAAATCTTAAGCTAAAAACTTACATAACTAACATTTTAGTTTTGACTCATTTTAGTGTGGCCTAAAAATCAGATGTATCCAAGTCTTTTTAAATAATAACAGTGTTTCTTAAATTGAATTTCCGCTGTTTTTAATGTTTTGAATCACACCAGGTCAAAATATGCTTATAGTGTACAGGGCTCAATGCTAAGGATTTTTTCTATTGGCCCAGTTGGGACAGTGGTTCACATTTTTACTTGCCCTGACAAAGCTTTCACTGACTCCGTTACAAAAAATAAAATTACGTAACTACTGTAAGTACTGTTTTCGTTGTTTTTGGCCCATGTAACCTAGTATTGTAATAAACAAAAGTTGATATGAATGATGAATGATAGCCTGTGACCGTTGAGTGCATGAAGTGTCAAACATTCCAACCCGATCTCACGGCAATTTGTACGTATTTTACGAGGTGGCTAATTCGTACAAAGTTTTTTTTCGGTTAATTAAATGCGTCATCTGGGTATTTAAAGTGCACTTTTTCTGTTTGGAATTTTTAGTGTAAACACAGTACTCGCACTATTTATACTACAAAATGGCATAGAATAGTGCATAAGTACGTGATTTAAGACACCAAAATTATTGCTTCTAATTTTGATACCTTCACAGCAAAAAAAAAAAAAAAAACTACTAGCCTTGCTAATATAAAGTTAAGTAATAAAATAAAAACAAATAAACAAGTTACAATTAATAGCACAAATAGATACAAATGAAATAAACAGTTTTTTGTTCAGGTAGGCCTAACAGTAGTGTTCAGGTACAGAAATTGAATAATGAAATGTAAAACAACACTGCATAGTCTTTACTATATAGATTAAATATAGATTAATCCTTATTAAAGTTACAAAAGTTATTCAATCAAGAACTGTGAGTGATTTTGTCTTTGTCTTTTGTTGTTTGATTAACATTAAGGACACAGACAGCGTTAGGTCTATTAGGCTGCTGTCATTTTAAGAGCTAATGCACAGATCCAATATACTGATACATATGCGTTTTCTTTCTCAACTGTTTACGCTCACTTAAGAAATAAACAACAATATGCTGCAAGACGGAATTTTTGACATGATTTTGTATGTGTTTGTCCATTCAAGTGAAAAAAGCCGCAAAAGAGCAGTAAATTCTGTATTTTCTGAAAACTGTCTCAGACACTGCTCGAGTACAGGATTTTCAGTACAGTTTTCTTTTGCATCTTATTGTGCTTGAATGGTTTACAATGTTTAAATTGGCAAGACTTAAAAACTTGGAAATTATAAACTTTCTGTCAGCTATCCCAAGAGTCTTTCACACTGGCCCTGGGCCATTGGGCAGTCCTCATTGTTGAGCCCTGCTGTATGTGAATGTGTACTGATTTTGTTATCATGGTTTTCTGGTCACCTTTGTGTGTGTGTGTGTGTGTGTGTGTGTGTGTGTGTGTGTGTGTGTGTGTGTGTATGAGAGAGAGAGAGAGATCCACTAGCCCTCAAATATAACCTAAGGACCATTAAAAGGTTATGCACATTTAAATCAAAGGGAAAACTATCAGTGCTAGCGGTGCTCAAAAGATGGAAGAGCAGGCCTTTGGACCCACAAATATCTCTGGGTTTACCTCACTCTTGCTCTGAGGATCGTGAGACTGTAAAACAAGGATTTGTCTGTGTCTTAATGACTTTCTAGTCAGACTCCTGCCAAACAGCATGTGCCATTGTTTGAGATTCGCAAGAACTGCTGCACGATTGCATTAACAGACATTCTGTACTTCAGAGAAGATCCTTGTTTTTTTTCTCTCTCAACTTCTCTTGAAAATGAGGAACTACACTGTAACTACAGACACGTGGTGACTATCATCACCAGCTTTGTGTCCTTTCCAATGGCTAGTTGTGCTGTTCCACCAGAGACTGATACAAAACTCTTTGTGCACTACAATGTCATGTTTATGCTTCATGCCAAGATTTCAGTCACTATAAGTGAGTTTTGAGGAAAAAAAAGAAATAAGTCCACATCAGTCTTTTATCATGGTTTGCTATGTTTTATCATCCTCTGATTTGAATGTCAGCTACACAGGGAAAAAAAGCATACTAAAAATTTACTAGAGAAACTGCATAACATATTAAGATTTTTTTTAACCAAAATGGCAAACAGTTTTCTTAAGCATAAACTTCACTCAATTTTGTTAGAATTAAAATAAATAAATGCAGTTGCCAATGTGGTAAACATAATTCAAGACATTCTCTGAGAAGAAGTCTTAATCTATTATGCAGTTTTGTTTTAAGGATGTTAAAATTATTCTACACAAGACAAAAACACTGATTAAGAACATGAACATGATTTCTGCTTGAAAATTTGAGGATTTATTCCTTCATAACTCATTTCAAAATAATTAATTTATTATTGCCTCTGAAATGTTATTTTTGTTACATTGTGTAAAGTTTTTTTTTTTTTTTATAATAATCTTTAAATTCTTCCGCAATGAAACAGATGTGAAGGCCAAATGGTGCAAGAGTTACCTGGAGCCTGTTTGCAGTTTTTACTATTTTGTGTCAAAAATGTAGCATAAGAATCTCAAACATTAGGTTATAATGACTAATGTTTATAAAATTTGTAATGTTTTTAAAGTTGAGCCAGTATTGATACTCAAACCTAGATGAGCAAGACAAGGACAGAGGTGGTAAGAAGAGAAATACGAACAGTGTTAAATACCAGGTTTGAACAATGCAGTGCCAATCAGAGTAACAATGTTGGATGACAAGATCACGTTGAAGCCCACTGGATTAGCCAGTGTGCCAGGATGCCAGGATGAATGACGCTTTTTCTTTAGCTCCATTACATTTCAGTTTTTATACAACCAGATTGAATTGGAAATCCCCAACAATAGCCCAGTCATTCTTTTACATCATTCGTACCTCCACAGGCCAGATTATGACGATTAAACAGGGGATTAAGCAAGGAAAATTTCATGTCTGTGGATCTCCATTTTGACCTCTATGTCTGACTGATTTAGATAATAGAAAGCAGTTTATACTGAGCAGAGAGGTGTTTGATTGAAAGTATAAATTCAAATAGCAACATTTTGACATATATGGCTTAAGTTAGCCACCTTGTTTTTGCTTTTTAGATATGGAGACTGAATTTTGCTCAGATGTGAATTATTTCCCTGAAGCCTAACCCTGTGGTTCTGTGGCGCTATCAAAACATTGCTCTGTTTGTTTGAGCAATCTGACCAGCAACATTGGCTTAACCAATGGGGTGAGTTTGGGGCAGGGCTATCTGTTTGTCTGACCAATGGCAAACGAGGGGCGTGTTCTGGAATTCGTCCAGTTCAGTTAGGTAATGTGTGCAGAAATTACACACTTCATACCTTTTAATCTGACTAAACAAACTAATAAATAGCCTTAAATCTAGTCGGTTTCTCTTTAGCTGTTAAAGACAACAAACCATTCATTTTTTCTTTTACTTTGTTTCATCCAAAGCTTAAATATGTAGGTTTTGATTTCAGTGAGAATGCTGTGAAAGATGCCAATGTGCCAGTACAGATGGAGCCATATGCATTTCCTGTTATATTTATTTTCTGTCTATTTTGCCAAATAACACATGGGGCCAATGGCATATAATATGAACTGTTGAAGTTCAAATGCCTTTTAATGTCCTGGTGTAAAGATTTCTTTATATTTCAATCGATTGTTTGTGTTTTCTTTAATTCATTTAAATTTTTTTGGCAACGTTCAAATGGTCTTAGAAGGTCGTGGTTCACTCGGATAGTGGTGCATGCTTCAGATCAATTAGAGGAACCCTTGCCATGTTGTGTCGAGTGGATCTTGATGCTGCTTTCATGTGAAAGTGTAATCTTACATTGCATGTGGGTTTGTGTTTGTTTACAAACAGGATTTATACACAGTAGGAATTTATACAGTAACCCAATGTTTGCGCAGCTAATGCAATGTACGTATGAAGGAAACAATAACATTTGCAGAGGATGCCTAGTTTCATTCTCTTGCATAATTTATTATTATTATGTCTGTGGAGACTTTTAACTGCTTGTAATCACGAGGCAAATTCAAATCCTCTGAAGCACTGGCATTGTTTCGACTCATATGATCATGTGAATGACGTTCCTGAGTGTTTCTGCTGGCTGTTCTTTGCTCTCTGTGATGTTACTGGCTCTCTGGCCTTGACTGCTGCATGTACTTTGGCTGAGTGAACCTCTTTTCTTTAACACACGCTGTCACAAATACTGTCATGCCATGTTGGACTTTCTCTAGGCATCTTGATAGAGTACAGCCTTAATAACCAGTGAATGCTTGTGGAGCGAGTGAATCCTATAGCTCTTTTTTGACATGGGTCAGATCTCCAGAGAATGAGCTTGTGATACTCTTGTATTTTTTCTGCTGATGTTGAACTTGAAACCGACGTATATATACATAAACAGAAATATACAAAATATCTTGCATGGTATCATTCTATGAAACATAGCTGATATTACCTTTATAACAAGTATCTTTTATCAGCATTTTATACTCATTTGTTTACTGTTTTATATCTAGCCATTGAATTTTATGTTCAAAAAACAAACAACCAAACACAGACATATATACTATATCTTTGCTGATTGTAGGGTTTCTGTATCTTATCTCTGTTTAAATGTGTTTTTATTTTGCGTGTAAGTCTCTCCTGGGTTACACTGTGGTTATTTGATATACTTATTTGGAGTACTTTTTTTTTCTTTTGTATTTTGTCAACTTGTGGCATGACTTTGAAATAAAAGATTTTAAAAAAAAAGTTGGATGTTTTGAGAGTTGTTCTTTATACGCTTTACTATTCGGTCAAATTTTATTGTATTTTATTTTATTATTTGTTTTGTTTCGACTCAGCAACATAAAGGTGAGTAAATTATGATATAATTTCAATTACTGTTTTTATATTGGGTCTGAGAGACCCCAGTGATTTAATTTAACTTTATTTTAAAGGGGTCCTATTATGCCCCTTTTTACAAGATGTAAAATAAGTCTCTGATGTCCCCAGAGTGCGTATGTGAAGTTTCAGCTCAAAATACCCCACAGGTCATTTTAAATTTGTCACTTTTTGAGGGTGAGCAAAAACACGCCGTTTTTGTGTGTCCCTTTAAATGCAAATGAGCTGCTGCTCCCGGCCCCCTTTCTAGAAGAGGGCGGAGCTTCAAGAGCTCATGTTAGCAGACGCGCACTGAAAATGTCCGAAACTGTTCAGTCTTTTATGTTCAAACTGGAGTCGGACAATGATGGAGAGACTCAAGAAGAAGTGACAACATGTAGAATGCAACAGGACATTTCTGAATGGTTAGTTGATGAATTTATGTAGCTGATGTGGAGTTAACTATCTTCAAGTCATTGATTACCATATTCTGTCATGATGATCTATAAACCGCTCATGTGGGAACTGTTGTGAGATGCCAGCAGAGCCAGAGAATATATGCTGCATGAAGATAGAACAGGTATAGTTTAGTTTAATTACGGTTATAACTTATGTTGTCATCTTGCTTTTATGACATGCTATTGCATTTGTGTTGCGTACTGTATTGCAATAAATGTGAAAAGACGGATGCGACAGCTTGAGCAGACTCCTAAATGTGCTCTACTACAACAACTCTTCCTCTTCTCAACATGGCCTTTGTTGCGTGTTCCTGGGGGCAGGGTTTATGTCAATTTTAGGGTTTGTGATGTCACCAACCCGGGAAGAAGCTCGTTGTAGTCCCTACCAGCCGTTTGTTGTAGTCATTAAAAAACGATTTCTGTAAAAGTAAATATCTCCCTTTAGATTGAACTTTGAGCATCATAACTTTGCAGATGTTGTTTATGCTCAAACAGCAACATTACACACTAACTAAAGTAAAAAAAAAAGTGAAATCATAATCAACCACCCCTTTAACATATTTCTGATGGTGTTTCTTTTTGATTAGAAAAATATCAGGAAGAATCAATGGTACTTTAATATCAAAAATGTTTTTCAACCTATTAAAATGGCTTTGGCCTTGAGAGATTTTACTGTATTTACTGTGATTTATGGGTGTTGTATACTTTGGATTCATGCTATGTCCATTTAAACTTTACAATCAGTGAATCAGACACACCCAGCATCTGTTTATAGATACAAAAGCTTGACCTTTTCTTGTTTAGTTTGCAGAGGAAAAAAAGTGTAACAGGAAACTAGTGGTTGAAGTGACCAGTAGACCTTTGTGTCAAGCCTTCCCTCCCCCACAGTGACCGGCTGCTGCCTAACCCCACCTCCCTCTAAGCTGGATCAGGAGTTCCATTGAAGGAGACGCTGAATGCTGCCACTGCTCTCCTGCTGCATTACCCAGCATCCCACATCAACAGGTAGTCCACAGTAGGACATACATAAGAGGACAACAACACAGTTGAGCGACTGTAGAAGAGTGTACTTTATCCTCTGATTTCATTTACACCTGTCAATCACCTGACTCCAGGTCAGCTTTTGAACCTGGACGTGTGGACATACATAACATCTGGCGACAGAAGGTCGAGCAGATAGAGGTGCAAAGATAGAAGAAGAGAGAGGGGAAAAGCAAGGCAAACTCTTGAGTCACTGTGAGGTGAGTAAGTGTTCAGACTCTGGGCTTAGCCGTCCAGCACCTCATGCTCTTTTAAGGCTTTACGGAAAGCTACTTACTGCTGACTGTTTTCTGCTCTGCCATTCTCTGTACCAGGCCTCAGAAGGAACCATTTATACCTTCCTATAGAGTAGATATTAGAGAGAAGGGTTGTGAAATACTTTAACATAAGCGAGCAAAAATCTCTTTTTTTCCAATAAAAATATTGAATTTACTGGAGAAGCCAAATTGTGTGAGAAAATAAGACTTGAATTAAGTATATTTTTACTACCCATTGGCAAATAGATTTTCTTTTTTTTTATCACAAATAATATTTAGCAAGGTTTATGCTTAAAGCAAGAATAGACAGCCTGTAGGGTAAGAAAAATAAATATAATTTAAGATGTATAACAAGTGTTAATATCTTATGCTATTTTAACTCATGTTGTTAATATAGTTAATACATATTACTCAGTACTTAAATGTATAATTACACTGTAACAAAGAAAATGTAACCAGATATTATCATCATGGTAACACTTTACAATAAGGTTTCATTTGTTAACATTAGGTAACTACATCAGTTAAGATGAACTAACAATGATTACAAATATTACAAAAGCATTTATTAATCTCAGTTTGTTAATCTCAACATTTACTAATAAATCAAACGTATCTGTTAATATTAGTAAATGAACCTGAACTAACAATGAACAGTTGTATTTTTATTAATTTGTTTTAACAAAGATTAATAAGTACTGGAACGAATGCATTGCTCATTGCTAGTTAATGCATTAACTAACCTGATGGAACCTTATTGTAAAGTGTTACCATTATCATTTATTACTACTACTACTACTACTTCTTTTGTTTTTTTATTTAATTTAATTTAATTTATTTATTTACATTTACAATATATATTAATGTTAATTTATACCTACCACATTTTCAAAGCTTTTTTTTTTTTTTAAAATTGAAATTTATTTTAACTGTTTTATAGATATCCATGTGTTGTGTGGATGGCAAGAAACACCTTCTACGGAGAACTGAATTGCTTTGACATGCTGCTGAGCTTTCAGACACAGAGGAAGTGACTGTGTTAATCTGCCTCTGGCACTCAGTGACGTGCTGGATAAAGCAGTTAAGAGTTTAGAGGGGCATGAGATTTAAGACCTTTAGTGAGTCTTGGCCCAGGGCAAACGACTGGTTATGAAAGCCAAATAAACGTCTGACCTATAAGTCTAGAAAAACATGAGCAATATTAAGAGAACAGGTTCATTATTTATTCAACACAAAAGAAGATATTTTGAAGAATGTGGGTCACCAAACAGTTGATGGACCCCATTGACTTCCATAAAAATACTATGGAAGTTAATGGGGCCCATCAACTGTTTGGTTTAGAACAACTTGAGGGCGAGTAAATGTTGTCCCATTCTTGTCTAATACAGGCTTCTAGTTGCTCAACTGTCTTAGGTCTTCTTTGTCGCATCTTTCTCTTTATGATGCACCAAATGTTTTCTGTGGGTGAAAGATCTGGACTGCAGGCTGGCCATTTCAGTACCCAGATCCTTCTACGCAGCCATGATGTTGTAATTGATGCAGTATGTGGTCTGGCATTGTCATGTTGGAAAATGCAAGGTCTTCCCTGAAAGAGACGACATCTGGATGGGAGCATATGTTGTTCTAGAACTTGGAAATACCTTTCAGCATTGATGGTGCCTTTCCAGATGTGTAAGCTGCCCATGCCACACACACTCATGCAACCCCATACCATCAGAGATGCAGGCTTCTGAACTGAGCACTGATAGCAACTTGGGTTGTCCTTGTCCTCTTTGGTCCGGATAACATGGCGTCCCAGTTTTCCAAAAAGAACTTCAAATTTTGATTCGTCTGACCACAGAACAGTTTTCCACTTTGCCACAGTCCATTTTAAATGAGCCTTGGCCCAGAGAAAACGCCTGGGCTTCTGGATCAAGTTTAGATATGGCTTCTTTTTTGACCTATAGAGTTTTAGCCGGCAACGGTGAATGGCACGGTGGATTGTGTTCACCGACAATGTTTTCTGGAAGTATTCCTGAGCCCATGTTGTGATTTCCATTACAGTAGCATTCCTGTATGTGATGCAGTGCCGTCTAAGGGCCCGAAGATCACGGGCATCCAGTATGGTTTTCCGGCCTTGACCCTTACGCACAGAGATTTTTCCAGATTCTCTGAATCTTTGGATGATATTATGCACTGTAGATGATGATAACTTCAAAGTCTTTGCAATTTTTCTCTGAGAAACTCCTTTCTAAAATAGCTCCACAATTTTTGGCCGCAGCATTGGGGGAATTGGTGATCCTCTGCCCATCTTGACTTCTGCCACTCTGAGAGGCTCTTTTTATACCCAATCATATTGCCAATTGACCTAATAAGTTGCAAATTGGTCCTCCAGCTGTTCCTTGTATGTACATTTAACTTTTCCGGCCTCTTACTGCTACCTGTCCCAACTTTTTTGGAATGTGTAGCTCTCATGAAATCCAAAATGAGCCAATATTTGGCATGACATTTCAAAATGTCTCACTTTCATCATTTGATATGTTATCTGTATTCTATTGTGAATAAAATATAAGTTTATGAGATTTGTAAATTATTGCATTCCTTTTTTATTCACAATTTGTACAGTGTCCCAACTTTTTTGGAATCGGGTTTGTACATTTCGATCTATAATCTCTTTAAATGTGCTTGAACAATATAGCGTGATGTTTTTTTCCTCCAAACTGCTGGAGAATAACTACTGTGTAGAAATGCTACTATTTATCACTATGCTTTCAACTCAGTTTTTACAATAAAATAAGTGTAGTGTAGTTTATTTACTTCCAATTAGCATCTTGGCAGGCTAGTTTCAGAGTAGCTTCTCTGATGTTCAAAAGTACATTTATAGTTTTGTGAATAGAGTGAATGATGTATTTTTGTTGGCCTAGTTAGCATCACCCAAAACAAAAGTTTATTTGCCAAGTTCACATAACTTAATTGTTTCAATTACACATAAAGTTTATTACTTAATTTTAAGGTAACAGTTTTCCTCATTTTTTTTAAGTTAAGTCAACTGATCACTCTTTACAGTGTAGTGAGAGTTTACCTGTTCGGCTGATGATGTTTAATGTCCTGACAACCTCTGTAGTCCAGGGTTGCCAAGTGGAATTGGGATACTTTAAAATTGGTGCCAAGGGTTGATTTTCTTCCTGTGGGTTAAAGGTTTCACATATTGCATAAAGTGCATTTGACTGAAATGCTTGTATTGTAATGTTTTACTCATTTTTTATTCCTCAACTGATAAAACTGCTAGATGATTGTGAGGGAGTTAAACTGCCTTTGAGCTCAAGTGAGCTCCTTTATGAATACATTACAATGCTTATTATGATTACCAGTACTAGATAGTGATTTTAAAGTTGAAATTCAGTTTAATGCATACACTGTAAAAAAATATTTTCATGATATGTTATCGCAAACTTAGATAATTAATGTGGTTCAGATAACATAATATTTTAGGTTTCTATTTATTAAACCAATCTCCTTCATTGCATTAACTTAAATTTTTAATTTCAATGAACTCAAAATTTGAAGGCAACCAGGCAGCTTATTTTTGTACAGTGTAACAATGACTGTAAAATATGTATGGTAATGGCATATTCAAGTATTTTTGGGATAGGGTCATTGGGGTATTTTTGATTGGCCATTGGGCAAGTTTTGTTTTGCAGACCTGCTGTAGTCCCATTTATCCACTTGTTAACAACCGCCTTTTTCAAAGACAAGTTATAAATTTGAAATACCTTCGCAAATCTTTCTTCAAATTCTCCTTTTTGCATCTTAATTTCGAGGACATCACTGAGAGCAGCTCTGTGTTTGACCATGTGACACACTAACATACTGTCAGTCTGTGCTGAAGGCCTAACGCGACCCAGAGCAGGTGATGTGATGGCCCTTTCGTTTGACCTTTGTCTCTTAGTGTTTACTGAGTTTGCAAAACTTAAATGAACAAAAGCCTAGTTCATCTACAGATCTATACCAGTGACTTCATTTAGGCATTGTACCACTTTTCTGCACTCTGCATCACATTCTTAAAAACAAAATTGGTCTTTATATTGTGCTTAATCTGTGATTAACATCCATACTAATCTTCTTATTGAGTATGCCATGAGGCGGCACATGCGGTAACACATGCCTCAGTCTTACTCCCCAAACTACATTCTCACATTTAATTTGATAATAGTGACATGAACTTATGAAACTCAAATATAGATCTGTGAGGCAGTCAGGTATTTTTATGATGCCTGCTCATGATGCAGGTGAGGATGGAATTGGTTATGCAGTGTTGAAGAAGACACAAAAAAAACAGACAAGGAAATGATTCAGCTGGAATATATAGCGAAATCTGTGTAAGCTCCTAAAGACTCCCTCTCCCTCACCTGACCTATGGACCGCATGGGTGCTGCTCCGTTTAGCCCTATGGAGTCTGGAGCATTGGATCTGTTATTTTATTATTTAATACATAATCTGACATATTGATGGGTCCACTCAGCACAATAAAAAGACCACATTGAAAATCTGGGATCAAAATCGAATTTATTGCAAGTTATTTATTTATCTCTTCTGGAACAAACTTGACATACAATGCATATATTTGTTCTTACATTAATTACAGACACACATAGTTCTATAAACAAGAATAATTAGCAGATCAAATCACACAAAAACCAAACAAACATGTTTAACAAACAATAAAAACAATGAAAAAGAAAAAAAACATTACATTTATATTTTTATTATTAAAATTATTTATTTTCTAAAAAAAAAAAAATAGAAAATAAAGCAAATTAAAATAAAATAAATAATAATAATATAAAAAATACAATAATAAAACCAATCCATTAATTTTAGAGGAATGTTGGGTTCAGCTTAAATCGACAGGATTTGTGGCATAATGTTGATTACAACAAAAAAATATTTTTTCCATCGTTTTCTTTAAATAAAGCAAAGATCAAGGTTACTAATTTGTTTAATTGTTTTATAAAAACACTTGCATAAAATATTCTGTTAAAGCTTGTCTGTTATTAGAGCTGTAAAGCTGTTTGAATCATTTTTACTGTCATTTTAGGGGTCATGGCAACAAAGTTGTAAAATTTGATAACTTTACATAGAAAAGGTAAGGAAGCAGTTTTTCACACTAAAATCAATATTGTTTATGCCGCGTTGTTATACTATTGAAACTGTGAGTGTTTTTGGCCCCATTCACTTCCATTGTAAGTGTCTCACTGTCTTATTCTTTTAAAAGAAAGGGAGGTACAAGTGGAAGTTAATTTTGCGATCAATATTATGCCACATAAACTGTAAACTGAGTTTTAAGTCACTGAACCTGATATTCCTTAATCCAAGTTATTTCCTTCATTGATCATAAGAGGGCTTGAAAATCAACAGGGTGTAGGGACAGTTATGTCATTGCCTTTCACGTTCAATCTATTAGCTTCTTCTTGTCATAATTCCAGACCACAACTCTTCTAGCCTTTAAACCACTGAGGGAAGCTCATCGTGAGTTTCACTGCTCTTCATGCTGGCTGTAATGACATGTAAGGACTTGAGAATGCTCATCCTGAGTAAAACTATTGTTGGATCTGTTTCCACAGCTGTGTAATTATCCTTAGTAACACAGGGTGAAAATAGATACATCAAGTATATTTGGCTTCAGGCAGTTGCTTCAAGTAACTACAAGCAGTATTTTATTCAAAAGGCATTCTGTGTGATATTCTGTAATACTGATAATGCCTTTCTAATGATCACGGTGTGGACAGTCTTAGTCTTGTCTTAAAAAATGTAACCTTGTCTAAACTTTCATCTCAGGATGAAATGCCATAATCGGTGATCAAGTATCCTCAGCTACTTGATTATTTTCTCTGTTGTTGTTTATTTTAAATAAATCAATACTTTTATTCAGCATGGATGCTCTAAATTGATCAAAAGTGACAGTAAAGACATTCACATTGTTACAAAAAAGTCTATATCAAATAAATGCTGTTATTTTGAAAGTTCTATTGAGCCAAATATCTTGAAAAAATGTATCATGGTTTCCACAAAAGCCGCACAAATTTCTGAAGGATCATGTGACACTGAAGACTTAAGTCATGGCAACAATTCAGCTTTGCCATCACAGGAATAAAGTACATTTTAAAATGTATTAAATTATATTAAATTAATTTGACCCTTATGTGCTGTATGTTTGGTCTAGTCTGTCTGGGGCAGTGTCTACTTTGTAGTTTGACCCACATCTTTAATAGAATTAGCTTTTCTGTGCTCTGCAAAGTTAGAGATGTTTTTGGTCTTTAATATTCTTGGGATCAGTAGATTCTTACTAGTAAAGCTATATTGTAAAAATGTTCCTCCATTGTAATTTTAAATATGCCCCAACAGGGTCATTTTAAAATTTATGATGCAGTGTGAAACTGCGATCAGATTCTTGGTTTTATTAAAAAGGCTGTAGTATCTTTTTTAATAATTATTTGCAAAGTCCTAGGGTGTGAATCATGTTTTTTTTTTCTTTTTCATCATTTCATGCTGTACAGCAGTATCTTTGCTTTGATCTTTTTTTAATTTGATACAACTTCAGATTTAATTTTAACATTCTCTTATTCTCTTTATTTTTATCCTGTATAGGTCCCTCACATGGTGACTTCTAATGTCAAAACTCTAAACCAGAAACATGGTCATTCTGCAACAGGTAAGACTTGTTCTTATGCTCTTGCTCAATGTTAAATTTCTTTACTTGCTCAAGGGATGCTGTAATTTGGCAGCTAGGACTAATCATACATTATTAACACACCTGGATAAATTGAACTAAATCCAGTTTTCCACTCCAGTAATCAATTTGACTGATGCTGCGTTAAATCATGTTCCAGTTGTAGTGCAATGGCCACCTTGCATTCTCAATGAGTCTTATTGCAACACAAGTCCCTCCCACTGTGGAACTTTAGTTTAATCACTTTGCTGGAAATGTTGGGACTACCGTCGATTACATTAACAGTATAACAGCCGGCAGATGACTGAGGTTAAGATTTAATAACCCTAATTCTTCTTATAGGGTGCCATGCTTTATATTAAATGAAAAACCTATTTTACAGAGAACCAAATACAAAACAAAACAGTCTTTTATTTACTTAAAAATTAAGTCCCCCTGTAGTAAATAATTTTATGACATATTTAAACTTTTTTTTCCTGTGAATTATTTTTGTTTATTCATGCCTTAAAATAGCTTGAATGTAACTCTACACCCTTGCTTCATTTAGTATACATGGAACAATGAATATGCAAATTAGCCCCGCCTCCACTCACTCACTTACACCAACTCAGAGATACAAAGGCTAGTGGAAATACTGGTTTAATTCAGCCATATATGTTTGAACCAGAAACTGATTCAGAAGAAGAAGTGGAAGA
Organism: Coreius guichenoti; assembly: GCA_039654105.1. NCBI lineage: Eukaryota > Metazoa > Chordata > Actinopteri > Cypriniformes > Gobionidae > Coreius > Coreius guichenoti. The sequence goes on from CM077183.1 coordinate 18,644,593, forward strand.
GCGAATTATACAGGCTCGAATACAAGTCGATGAACCAGAATGGTAATGCGTTTTATGTATCGCTCTCTATAACGTTGGACACATACTGATAATTAATATGATTAGCCTTTTGCTTGACTACGTTATCAAACAGCTAATAATGTGTTCTAATCTTCTAAAAATCAGCTTCCTTAGAAACGCTTTGAACAACTTAAAACATCAGAGGAGAAAAGCATTTCATCATAACATCGTAATATACATTATATACATAATTCACTATGCTATTCATTGCTAAATGTACCCGATTTTTCACATCAACAGAAAAATATAGCAGGATAATCCGGCTTCTCTTGAGACTCCCCTGCTTCACAGCATAATTAATGATATGCTAAAGCCCGCTTGCACGTTAACGTGATTGGTTACAAGGTAGTTTGTGACGTAAGAAACACGGCGATTTCAAACCGCGTTTTTGAGACTGTCTTTGGTAAACTGCGGTTTTAAGGAGAAAACTCAGCAATGGTTTACTTTTGACTTATGAATTTGCACATGGTTTGTCTTAAAGCATATTAAAAACACCACATAGACATATAAACAACATTAAAAACTTGATTTTCACCACAGGGGGTCTTTAAAATGTAAATGTTAGAATTATATATATTTTATTTTTTATATTTTATTCTATTTTTGCAATAATGTTTTTAGTCTGTTTTTGCAATCATTTATTATTATTTCAATTACTTATGGTATTTGGTATTGATTGTTTAAAGATTAGATTTTTTGATTGGTTGTCCCATAGGGGGACTATGTCTGGTTGGACCTCAGAACAGGCCGTGAGTTTGACGTCCCTATTGGCGCCGTGGTCAAACTCTGTGATTCGGGTCAAATCCAGGTCTTGGATGATGAAGGAAAGGTGGGTCTTTCAGTGTGCACCACTCATAATAACGCCCAACTTGTGAGAGAAGACCAGTTAGTGAACTATAAAAGCACATTCTCTACCAATCAGAAAGGAGGTTTAATAGTCTGTATTTTCCCCCGTTCAGGAGCATCGGATCTCTCTTCAGAATGCTACAAACATCAAGCCCATGCACCCAACCTCCATTCATGGAGTGGAGGACATGATCCGTCTCGGGGACCTGAATGAAGCTGGTATCCTCAGAAATCTCCTGATCCGTTACAACGACAGGGTCATATATGTAAGTGTGACCTTTGACATTTCTCTGTTTGGTGTTTGGTGTTCATTTTATTGCATGTGGATTCTAATAAGGCTGCATGGGAAGCTTCACGATTGGGCTCAAAAAAATCATATAATGATTATTTAGTCATATATTGTGATTACAATTACAATATGAAAAACTTTACACATCAACCATTACATCATTTAGACCACACAAACTATTGCATAATGTTAACCAGTAGCCAAATTCATATTTTGGTCTTATTTGATCAAAGTCCATGTTTTTCTCACTATATATCCTCTTTCACTCAGAAATACATCAGATTATAGAAGTAAAATGAGTTGGAAAAACAGCAAAACGCTGACTTTTGATTGCAAGTGACTCTTTTTTAACAACACTGGCTTGTTGCTGCTTAGCATTAAATACATGTTTAATGATTTTATGCTTCAAAGCTTGTTCACTTAGAAAAATAGACTGTCGTTAGAATATTGGCATTGATTTATGACTGAACGATGTATGGAGACCGAAACATTTTACCGTTTGCTGAATATGAATTCTGGGTGTGTTTTTTTCATTCCGTAAAACAATTGAGAGAAAAGAATGAATGATTTGTTTTGGTCTCTTAGATGGTATAGCTTTTTTGCTTGTTTTTGTTTCAGGTTTCAGATAAAATTGGTTTTGTGAAATGTGACCTTTTTATTTTGTTTCTTCATTGAATCCCCTTTGGCCATTCTCACCACTAGAATGCTTAATGGAAGGCATTGTAACTTTGCCATAGTTTAAAATTGATGCTTGAATCAGTTCAATCATTGGACACAGGCTTTGCGTAGAATTTGTATGGTAATGTGTTTAGTGCACTTAGCTGATCAGATGTATTTACTTTTTGCTTATCTAGAAGGTCAATCTCCAATTTTCTTGTTACTTGCTCTTTCTTGATGGTATAAAAGTGCATTGGTATTAGCACAGACCTTCCAATTCAGTGAATTGGTGGGTCTGACTGATTCATGATGCTCGCCAGTTGTCTACCTCCATGCCCAAACTATGAAAGTTATACAGTTCAGTTATTGAACTGAGCAAAGAGCTCAAATATGGAAATTCTGTCATGATATCAGTTTGACATTAGAGGAACAGAAAAGACGATAATGTTAGCTTAGTGAATAACATAGAATGTTAGATGTCATAAATTATTAAATCCAAAAAATTAATAGTTAAACTTACTTTATAATAGTTTCCTCTGCATATTAAGCTTGGATCAGAAAGTATTTTAACATAAAATAGTTATACAATCTTACTCTGAAACTTTCTATATTCAATAGCTCATAACCAAAAAAAAATGATTTGTGGTTCAGTGAGGGAAGTCAATTGTGACTTCAAAGCACTGACTCGTGAGTGAGTTTAAGACTGATTTGTGAATCTTTTTTTCTGAACAAACTCATAAGAGTCATTTGTTCATGAATCAGACATCACACTGTGTCCATTGCTGAGTGCAGGAAACACTGGCAAACATCCGAACGAAGTAATTAGCTCTCCTCAGATTATATTTGATGAAGTCAAAAAGTTTTCCCGACTATCACCAAAAACTTGATTTTAAATCATTGTTCCCAGTCAAGTCAAGTCATTTGAAGTCCTGTTCATACTATATAGCTGTTTTTCCACCATCGGGCCGAATGGTCCTAAGAATGGTAAAGAACTGTTATGGTTATATTTCCACTTGAGCTTGGTTTGGCACGGCATGATTATAAACTGTTCTCAGCCTGGAATTGAATCAGCACGGTTGGCTTAAAAATCAAGTGTAGTGATGTCGCCACTCAGGATTGGTCACTTGTCTGTTGCCTGCCAACCAATTTCTCTGTAGCTGGCTAAGCGTGCTATTTGAGCAAAGTAACAAAGTTAATAATAGAAATATCTGTTCATCCTCCATAACGTGGTCTCTGTAAACTCTTGCGTTACCAAGCCAACAACTGACGCATTTGTATTACATTCCAAAGTGCACTGTTTTCAGCCCCACAGTGGAAAATTAAACCATATCCGTACCGGCTGGGCCGGATCACCACGGAATGCAACGGTTAAGCAACGAGAACAGTTTGGCCCCGACGGTGGAAAAGTGGCTTATGCGTTCACAATAATGTATTTCAGACGTACACGGGATCAATCCTGATAGCAGTGAATCCATACCAGCTCCTGCCCATCTACACGCCTGATCACATTCGCCTCTATACAAACAAAAAGTTAAGAGAGATGCCACCACACATCTTTAGCATTGCAGACAACTGCTACTTCAGTATGCAAAGGAACAACAAGGACCAGTGCTGCATCATCAGGTAAATCACAGCTTGTAACGGTTTAAGATACGTTTTGATTATTTTTGTTTTATTTTTTCCGCAATATAATTTACTGGTTAGTGCACATGACCCTGCTGACCATGTTACATGTTCAGTGGTGAGTCTGGAGCTGGGAAGACGGAGAGCACCAAGCTCATCTTGCAGTTCCTGGCAGCTATCAGTGGCCAACACTCCTGGATTGAGCAGCAGGTTCTGGAGGCCAACCCTATTTTAGAAGGTCAGGAAGATCATCTCTAAACCTAATGACATAAACCCTACCTGTCTTGACACTGATCCAGTAATTGCCAGCACTTGTTAAACACAGTATGCTATGAAAGCAGGATGGTGCGCCTATCAGAATAGAAATGAACATTCCTTTAAAATTAAATTCCTGAACTTGAATTGAGTAGGAAAGAGACTTTTGTAATTAAAATTTTAATTTAAAGAACTAAGAATAAATAATAAAGTGCTGTAAGTTTAGTTTTTAATGCAATAATCAAATAATAGTCATTAATATATTTTTCTGTAGTTATGAATAAAAAAACATGTTATCATTCATACAGTATATGTGATATGTCCATAAGCATTACATTATATTAATAATTGATGTTTTGGGGATGTTTTGGGATGTTTTGGGTCCTTTGCAATAAGTCAGTTCATGAAATTTCATCCCTGCTAGATATTCTGTGGTCAAATTTAAGTGGTATTATTGGAAAGTGGAAGCGTTTAGGAACAGCAGCAACTCAGCCACGAAGAGGAAGACCACGTAAAGTCACAGAGCGGGTCACAGAGTGCTGAGACACACGGTGCATAAAAGTTGCCAACGCTCTGCTGATTCCATTGCTGAAGACTTCCAAACTTCCACTGGCATTAATATCAGCACAAAAACTGTGCGGCAGGAGCTTCATGGAATAGGTTTCAATGGCCGAGCAGCTGCATGCAAGCCTCATCATAATGCCAAGCATCGAATGCAGTGGTGTAAAGCAGGTAATGGTAATGTGGATGCCAGGAGAACATTACCCGGCAAGTTTGGTGGAGGAGGGATAATGGCATGGGGTTGTTTATCAGGGGTTGGGCTAGGCTCTTTACTTCCAGAAAAGGGAATTCTTTATGCTTCAGCATACCAAGACATTTTGCATAATGCAGTGCTTCTAGCTTTATAGAAAGAGTTCGGGGAAGGCCCTTTTCTATTCCAGTGCACAAAGCAAGGTCCATAAAGACATGGTTGAATGAGTTTGGTGTGAAAGAACTTGACTGGCACGCACAGAGCCCGGACCTCAACCCCACTGAACACCTTTGGGATGAACTGAAACAGATATTACGAGCCAGGCTTCTCATCCAACATCAGTGCCTGACCTTACAAATGCTCTACTGCAGGAGTTCTCAAACTTTTTTGGGCCAGGAACCCTTAGAGGGTGAACCCTTAGAAACAGTGATTAAGCATATGCTTGCAAATCAAAAAGCAAGTCTAATTAATTGAAATTATGTATGTATACAATTTATCAACGATTTATTAAGAGTTTAACAAAAAATATTTTTTCACGGCCATATGAAATATGTTTTTTTTTTTTTTTTCAATTTAATTTCCAAATTAGGTTAAATGCAATATTAATAATCAAGAAGCATGTCTAATGAATTAAATTCATAAAACTTTAACAACTTAATTTATTAAAATGTTAACATGTTTAATTTTTTATGTTTTAATACAAATTTATTATCAAAAAAGGTGCTAATGAAATTAAGGCATAAACTTTAATCAATTTATCTTTTAAAATGTAATTGAAAAAAATTAACAGTTCCTTTTATTTTTGGCTGTAAGTGCTGCACAACAGAGGTTTACTGTTAAAATTAAAACATGGAAGAAAAATTGTGATTATTCCTTAAAAAATAAAGTTGTAATATTTTTTATATTATTACTACTACTATTATTATTACAGTGAGAAGTACATTTGACTGTACAATAATAATATATTTCTGTTATAATTTATTCAAGTTACACCGAACTTTTATTTTGAAGAGTTCTCGTGACTCCTGAAGACCTTTGAGTTTCTTTGTTAAAGGCTTTATTAATTGTTTTGACAGTATTGAACTTAATTTAGAGAAATTACTTAGTATTCTGCAAGTCAGGGAATAAAAAGGCATGATTATTCAAAATATTTTTTTTCTGTTGTGTTCCAGCATTGAATTTCTTTTAATTTCAGGAAGTTCCTTATCCTGTCGTTCTCATTTAAATTTCAATTCAGCTTTGTGTGAATTCAACATTTTGCTCAACCCTGTATGAAAGGCGTCAGGGCTTTGTAACACCAAATGCTTTGCTGTTTGCCGTGGAATTGAGATTCGTTATTTGAAGTTTCCTCTGTTCCCACAGCATTCGGTAATGCTAAGACCATACGCAATGACAACTCCAGCCGATTTGGGAAATACATTGACATTCACTTCAACAAGCGGGGAGCTATCGAGGGGGCAAAGGTCGAGCAGTACCTGCTGGAAAAATCAAGAGTTTGCAGACAGGTGAGAGATTGAGGATGGCCAGAATGTCTCACTGCAGGTCTCTTTATCATGCTATTGATTATGGTGATGTTGGTGATGAGATTACATTTAATTGTCTTTGTAGGCAGCCGATGAGAGGAACTACCATATATTCTACTGTATGCTTGCAGGCATGAGCCCTGATCAGAAGACTAAATTAGGGCTGGGCCTGGCCAAAGACTACATTTATCTTACTATGGTGAGGGCCTGTTTTTTATCAGCACAGACTAATGCACTTTTACACAATTTCTTGTATATTATGAAAGCATTTGAATAGACCCTTTCCATTAAAGGAATAGTGCACCCAGAAATGAAAATTCTCATGTAGTTCTAAGTTCTAAGTTCACACAAAATGTGAAGTTTTTTGTTTTTGTTTGTTTTTTCTTTGAAGAATGTTCTGGCTGCTGTGTTGCATATAATGAAAGTGAATGGAGACTAGGTCTTCCAAGAAGTCATATCGACAACTTTTATGATAGTTTTATTGTTTTTTTTTGTCATTTTGGAGCTTTAAAGTAACCAGTCCTTATTCGGTTCCATTAAATGGAAACAAGCAGCAAGGACATTCTTTAGAATTTCTCCTTTTGTGTTCCACTGAAGAAATAAATTCATACAGATTTGAGGAACACCATGAGGAAGAATGATCATGATCATTTTTGGTACTATTCCTTAATAAATGAGCCAAAACATTATGAGCAGTCACAGGTGAAGCGAATGGCATATTAAGGTCCGGATAGAATAGATGCGAGTGTCAGAACTGGACCTTGGAGCAGGTTGCCTTGTCCGATGCGTCCCATTTTTTTTAACCTCACGTGGATGAATGGCCTTGTACATGTGCACCATTTACCTGGGGAAGTGATGGGACCAGTCTGGCCATTCATGTGGACATACATTTGACATGTCCCACCTACCTAAACATTGTTGCAGACCTGGTACACCCTTTCATGACAGTGGTGTTCCTTGGTGGAAGTGACGTCTTTCAGCAGGATGTTGCACCCTGCCACACTGCACACATTTTTCAGGAATCTTTTGAGGAACATGGTGAAGAGTTCAAGGTGTTGCCCTGGCCTCCAAATTCCCCAGATCTCAATCTGATTGGGATGTGCTGGACCAACAAGTTTGATCCACGGCAGCTCCACCTTGCAACCTACAGGACTTGAAGGATCTGCTGCTAATGTTTTGGTGTTAGATACCACAGGACACCTTCAGGAGTCTTGTAGAGTCCATGCCTCGGTGGGTAACAGCATATTAGGCATAATGTTTTGGCTCATCAGTTGTATGTATACAGTATATACCTTGCTCACTAATACCTGTTTAATGGTGTATTTAAAGAGAGTGTGTGTAAAAGGCTGCGTGTTTGTATCTGCTGTGTTCTTCTCTCTTGGCCTGTCATCCAGGGAAACTGTACGGTCTGTGAGGGGAGGGATGATTTGAAGGAGTACTCAAGCATTCTGTCAGCCATGAAGGTTCTGATGTTTACTGACACAGAAAACTGGGAGATCTCCAAACTGCTGGCTGCCATCCTGCATATGGGCAACATGCGCTTTGAAGGTAGAAAGTGTTAATAATAATAATTGTCAGCCACACAAAACGCGACAGAGTAGCTAAATAGCATGTTTCTTTTGTGTTGCCCCAACAGCGCAAACGCTAAAGAACTTGGATACCTGTGTAGTGGTTCACTCACCTGACCTGGCCAAAGCAGCCACTCTGTTAGAGGTGAGGTGCATGTGAACGCATGAGAGAGCTTTAACCCTTAAATGCATGAATGTTTCGCCAATCATTATTACATATTTGGGTCTTTAGCGACCCGGATCTGTATCTAACAGGGATGGATCTCTACCTGTCGCAATAATATAAAACTCTTCTGATATTAGGGTAACAATTACAGAAGAATAAAATAAAGCATATTTTATTACCTTTTGGAGCTTGTAAGGGTTCAGTTTGAGCAGATGTTTTATACCATCATCGCTGTCTTCGTCTGAGCTCATTTCCCAGTACATTCAGCATCTGGCTCATAATCGTGATCTCAAACATATTTTCTTGTTATATTGTTTATAATGAATTGATTGAGGAATACTACGAAGGTTGATGTCTAACTTTAAAAAATGAATGAGGAGGAGGTCACTAAAGACCCGAGGTATGCATTTAAGGGTAAAGTCAACATGAAGTGACATTTTCATCCCTTTTTTTCTGTAATGTGATATTTGTCTAAGTGAAACATATGGAAGCTCATTTCCACCTCAAAGTGAAAAAAATAAAAAAGATAATTGCAACTTTATTTCTTGTAATTGTGACTTTATATTTCACAATCCAACTTGTGACTGTTTTGCATTATTGCGACTTTATATCAATTTGACTTTATATCTAATAACTGCAATGTTATTTCTCACAATGTGACTTTATTTCGCATTTGCAACTTTTTTCCTCTCACAGTGTATCTTTATATCTCAGTATGACTATTTCTTATTATAAATTTTATTTGGCTTTGATAACAGGATATTATAAGCTGAGACTTTATTTTTTGCTTTAAAATTAATTGAATGGTGAAAAGTAAGCCTCCAATAAAAGAATGGAGCCAGACCTGAATGCTTAAATAGCTTTTTGACTATTGTTTAACATTAATAGACCACACAGCGTCAGAAGAAATGGACACCCGTTTCAGAGAAATATTTTACACTGATGAACTGTGCAGAATAAAGAATGTGTATTAAGTAAAAGGTCTAAAAACTCTTAAGTCCTTGCTTTTCTGTAAATGTCGTTTAGCTTTGGTTTAATCCCATTTTTGCATCAGTGTATTGCAGTCTTGAAGCTTTTGTTACTTGAAGGGGTTTGCTTCTGCTGTCTTGTTGAGATTCATCTCTCTCATTAGCTCTTTGGTACCGTGTTATCCGTGCAGTTGAGGGAGGGGAGTTTGAGATAAATGCAGTCATTAGTGAGCATCAGACTTTCATTCTAATGTTATTATCGTAGACACTGGCACAGCGTGACGAGTCTGGTCAGACTTCCTGCCGGCAGCACTCCGCTGCCAGTCTTTTCGATTTATACATCTGTCTCTATGTTTCCACTGTCCAAAATCTTAGTTCTGTTTTCAGTTTGATTTAAATGGCTGTGGCAGTGCTGAATTTCAAAACCATTTTCTTTGTTTGTGTCTGCCCCCTGGTGGCAAGACATAAAAGTTCTCAAGCGCAGTCAGAATGAAGGTTTGAGAATCCAATACTCTCTTTAATGCATCATATTTAAATTACACTTGGTCTCTTCAACTAAAAATATAATTTGGCTTAATAATAGTTCTGTAGAGTAACATATTCGACTAAATATTATTATGAATAAATTAATGAATCAGACCTTCAGTATTAATATTCAATACTATATTATGTGGGCTCAAATAGAGTTAATAGAGTTAGAATAATTAGCATCAACAGATTTTATAGCAATATAATATGAATAATTATGTATTAAATAGACACTTGTGCTAAATTTACAAGGTTTATTTTGGCACAGTAATTAATTAAAATGAACTGAATACAACATCAGGTATGTTTTTTCTATTTTGGGACAAACAATTTTCATATGTATATTTAGCCTATATTTTATTATTTTTCGAACATTACATATTTTTACATTGCATCACAATAATAAATACTCCAATACAGGTGGACCCTCAGGATGTCATGACATGTCTGACCACACGTACACTGATCACCAGGGGGGAGAGTGTGTCCACTCCTCTCAGTGTGGACCAGGGGCTGGATGTCCGTAATGCCTTTGTCAAGGTGAGGTTGTTCACGATCCATAAATGGTCCAGTTTTGATTCTCAATTTGTCACAGAATTCGTCAATATCCACTAAGTGGACTATTTTTGTCTCCATCAGGGAATCTATGGGAGATTGTTTGTGTGGATAGTGGAAAAAATCAATGCCGCCATCTTTAGGGTTCCTTCCACAGAAAGCAAGACTATCCGTAGGTCTATAGGCCTGCTTGACATTTTCGGCTTTGAGAATTTCACTATTAACAGGTGAGTATTAGTAAATAGAAAACTTTAGACCATTTTTATTTCGGCATTTTCTGGACAAACTGGTACTAATCTTGTTCATTCCTGCTGTAGTTTTGAGCAACTGTGCATCAACTTTGCAAACGAGAACCTGCAGCAGTTCTTCGTTCGCCACGTTTTCAAACTCGAACAGGAGGAGTACAACCTGGAGGATATCAACTGGCTGCACATCGAATTCACCGACAACCAGGATGCTTTGGACATGATTGCTATGAAACCTATGAATATCATTTCCCTTATTGATGAGGAGAGCAAGTTCCCAAAGGTAAAGTTTGAGTTTTGTTGCTGTGCTGTATGTTTGGATTATAAATTGGATTATAATGTCCGTAGAGCAGCGCAGAACATTGCTGGTTCAGTGCTGAGCATCTATCTTTATTTTTCATATTTTTGATATGTATTATTCATCAGTTGAATGGAGGATATTTAGCCATGTTGCATGTCCATGACTTGCTGTTGTGTTTCTTAGGGAACAGATGCTACCATGCTGAACAAGCTAAACTCCCAGCACAAACTTAATACCAACTACATCCCCCCTAAGCACAGTCACGAGACCCAGTTTGGCATTCAGCACTTTGCTGGAGTGGTGCACTATGAAACTAAAGGTACACATTATACTACTACTATTCAGTACTAAAGGTACTGAATTATACAGTTTCTAATCTCTTAAACACTTTACTTACAGATTTGAGTCTAGCTTCTCAACTGAGACTATATTTCATTTCATTTCATTCTTTATTTCAGACCATTAGGTCCATATCACGCAAAAAAAGAAAAATAACATAATAACATACATTTACATACAACAAACATTATTTAAGACAAACAAACTTGCATTCCAGTGCTTCTAGAACCAGGAGGAATACCTTGTATCACTTAATGTTGGATTGTTTATGACCATTATGACTGTATTTCTTGAGTCACTTAATCGGCACATAAAATTATACATATAATTCCTTAACACAGCGTGCAAAGTAGGAACACTGAAAACAAACACTTGGCTTGTACTTGTCCACCTTGGGAGCTTAAGCAAAATCCTTAATGCATCATTAAATGCTACCTGAAGCTTTTTAATTTTAGCTTTACTATATCTACACCACAGATGCGCCGTATAAAATGAAGTACAGTAGGCTCTAAAGAGTGCTATTTTAACATCATCTGTGCACATATAAAAATTTACGAGCCAGCATATTTGCCTGCCCATACAACTTACAGCATTGGCGCTGCACATCATCATCATCATCATCATCATTTAAATCATTTCTAATAATGTGACCCAAGTATTTTATTTTATTCACCACATTTAATACTTGGTCACCTAAATAAAATGAGGGAAAATTTTGCTTAAGATCCTCTTTAGTTTTAACAATCATAATCACACTCTTTTTGGTATTAAATTTAATATCATACTGCACACCATAGCTTGAACATATACGAAGCAACTGTTGTAATCCAGCGCTATAAGGGGACAGAATAACAAGATCATCAGCATACATCAAATGGTTAATAAGACTATCACCTATTACACATCCGGTCTCACATTCATTTAACTCAATAGAAAGATCATCCATATACAAATTAAAAAGAAGAGGTGACAATTTTCCACCTTGCCGAACACCAGTTGTCATAATATAAATGTATAATTAATTATTTTAAAACGTATGTATAATTATAAATATAATATAGAAATATATTTTTAAATGCATTAAATTATGCACTTTTTTTTCTTTCAAAAACAAGTAATTTTACTGACCCCAAACTTTTGAACGGTAATATATGTAAGGGATAATCCACGGATAGCTGTGCATTAAACTATTTTAATGCACGTCGTGGAGGCAAAGAACCGCCCGATGCGAAGCGGAGGAAATCGTTTAATGCACAGCTAGCCGTGGATTATCCCGCTTATATACCATGGTAATTTTCGAACATGGACATCTTAAAGCTGTTATTGATGTTTGCAGTGCAATATTTGACCGGAAGGGTAAAATTGACAGTTACGGCTCGTTAGATCTAGCATTCTGCCCGCTTTGAATCAGACACAGAGGTAGTGCGTAAAATTACACTCTCTATCGAGAGAGAGAGCGAGATTCGTACCTACGTCTGTTCAGCGTCTCTCTCTATTAACAACGAAGATGTGCGTTTATTACTTCAAAATAGCGATGTAACCCCATCGTTGCTGAGAAATATAATGTAGTGATCCAGTACCGAAGCTTTTTTTATTACTAAAAATCGCAGGGCAGCTTTGATAAGTTTTTCTGTGCTCCTGAATGTTTGTCTGTGCGCGCAGCGCGATCTCCGCTCTCTGTATGCGAGTGATTATTAATATAACTTAATATAGAAGCGCATTAATATAAAACGGTGATTCAACTGACTTGGAACTACCAGTGCATTAAACGGTTTTATTGCACACCGTCCAGCCAGTCAGAATCGAGTATTCAGACAGGCCACGGTATAAATAATATTATATAATATAATTTTTTGCCTATTTAAGTTAACATGATCCCCTCTCTTCATTGTTCAGGTTTCCTGGAGAAAAACCGAGACAGCCTTCACAGTGACATCATCCAGCTTGTGCACTCATCCAAAAACAAGTTCATCAAGCAGATCTTCCAAGCTGATGTTGCTATGGTGATGCCCTTTTCAAATACTGAATCCATATTTGCTCAGAATTAAAATGCTCACGACATGCCAGCGAGGCCGCACACATCTCTGAGGGCCAAATGCTGGCCATGCAGGTTTATGTGTGAGGGTTGCATATTAAAAGCAAAGGCATGTGCTAGAATAATTGCCCTTGGGCGGAAAAAACACTGTGAACAAAAGAAGTGACTCCTACAAATGAGTGAACTTTAGACTGAGGCTTTAACATGACTCTATGTGACAGTGTCAGCACAGTCTGACTAACCCTGCTGCTGTAACTCACTCTCTCTGTGGTGATGTCAGCCCTGATTCTCAGCAGACTTGGCTAACAGCAGTCAATTCTCTCTCTCTCTCTCTCTCTCTCTCTCTCTCTCTCTCTCTCTCTCTCTCTCTCTCTCTCTCTGCTATCCTCCATCTGTCTCTCAATCTTTTACCTTATTTTTGGCCTCAGTTTCTATGTGGCTATTTGGAGCCCACTGCATCCCTTCAAAAGGTAATCAATGGCGTGGTTTGTGTCCCTCTCAGACTCCTATTGAACTACATTTTCTCAATAGTCCCTTGCTAAACTCATTCCTGTGGTTTTTTTCTCATTTGGAAATGGTTTCTGTTGAAGTAGTCGGTAAGGGCGCGCTGACAGAATAATTTTATAGCAGTGGCATTATTCTCCAGATGAGAAAGCCAGTCATCACAGAGATATTCTGTTTCAAGTTAGATGCTGCTTATTCTCAGTGGTGTTTTTCAGCATTTCAGTGTTTTTTTGCAAGAGAGAAATTCCATTTACTCATTTTCCTGGCACTGTGTGAAGGTTGAAAAAGAGGGAAACTAGCACTAGATTACTTTTTCTCTTCACAATGCCTTCTTAAAGAATTTGCATAACAGCAAGAGAAGGGGTAGATAGAGGATACAAGCAACCAATGAAGATCCAGAAGAAACGTGATAAGCGAGGGAGAAAGTATGAAAGAAGGACATTTATAAGAGGCAGGAAAGAAAGAAGAAATGATTGGACCAAAAAAGGGCCACACAGAAAGGTGAATTGGTGTCATTGTGATGTACATAGTGTGGGTATTTGTTGTAGCTTTTTGTGTGATGTGCGTTTGTGAAGTGTGTATTCGTGTGTATGTGGCAGTAAAGGTCCTCTTAATTTTCTGTGAAGTCAATGGGAGAATTTCTGTGTTTTCAGGGAATGGAGACAAGGAAGCGCTCCCCGACTCTAAGCAGTCAGTTTAAGCGCTCACTCGAGCTTCTCATGAGGACGCTGAGCGTGTGTCAGCCTTTCTTTGTACGCTGTATCAAACCAAATGAGTTCAAAAAGCCCATGGTGAGTAGATTCATATTTCTGTGAGTTTGAATAGATGTAGACTTTAAAAACAGGGCTCAAGAATAATGATGACCTGAAGGCCAGGTTCATGTCTGTTAACAGATGTTTAACTTGCCCATTAATCATGTAAATGTGTTTTTATGCCTTACAAACTAAAACATTTGGCTTTCTATAATGTATGAAATATTGTTGTTGCGAATTCTGCTGAACTATCTAACTAATTTATGTCATATGCCATCAATTTCTAGCATTTTGTCATGGCATTATTATGTAGCTGTATAATTTCAAGCTTTTAGAACTCTAAACATGTATTTATTTGTATTTTTTTATTTACAACCTCTCTACATGGTGGTGTGGTTTGGATTTTATTTTTATTAATGGATATACAGTCTTGCTCAAAAGTTTACACACCCCTTGCAGAATCTGTGAAAATGTGAAGAGGGATCATAAAAAAAAAATGCATGTTATTTTTTATTTAGTACTGTCCTGAGTAAGATATTTTACATAAAATATGTTTACATATAGTCCACAGGACAAACAAATAGCTGAACTGAACCCTTTCCAGCAGTGACTGTATGATTTTGAGATCCATCTTTTCACACTGAGGACAATTGAAGGACACAACTATTAAAAAAAAACTGATGCTCCGGAAGGAAACACAATGCATTAAGAGCAAGGTAAATTGAAGATCAAGGTAAATTGTACTTAATTTGCCTTCCAGGAAACATGTAAGCATCTTCTGTTTCTTCTGAAGGGCAGTACTAAATGAAAAAAATGTGATATTTAAACAAAATAAGAACAATTTGGATATTCACCCCCGGCTCTTAATTCATTGCGTTTCCTTCTGGAGCATCAGTGAATGTTTGAACCTTTTTTTTATTTTTATTTTTTATGTTTTTATAGTTTTACAATAACAAAACCGTGGTACAGGTGTCTCATGGCAGCATACACAGTCATCCATCATACAATCTTCCATCAACTGATAGATCAAGGGTCAAGTTTTTCTAAAGGTAGGAAAATAGCAATTTGATTCAACCACATATTAACGGAGGTGACATGAGGAGTGGACCACAGCAAGAGTATAAATTTTCTCACCAAATCGGTACAGAGATGTAACACACATTGTAGATCATGGTTGAGGTGTAATTCAGCTTTACAGTTCAAGAGATAGATGCTCGGCCATAGTGCAAAATATTTACTAATGATCCTCTGAACCATTTTATGTATCTCTTTCCAGCAAGTCTTAATCATATCACAGTCCCAAAACACATGCATTACAGTACCAATATTAGACTTACACTTGAAACAAAATTGGGAAACATTAGGAAAAATCTTATGGAGGCAAACCGGTGTTAAATACGTAAGTCCTGTAAATGAACTTGAAGTTTTGCTCATGACTCAATATTGAAGCGCCTCTAAAGAAGACACCAGAGCAGACCGAATGCCACTTCTCATCACTGAGATTAGTCTTAAGTCTTTCTCCCATATTGGTTTCAGATAGTCAAAGGAGGAGGGGCTGACATTAGTTAATAGTATAAAAAACAAAGATCTTCCTTTTGAGAGAAAAAGAAACGTACAATTGTTTTTCTATGTCAGAAAGATCAAAGCGTATTCTGTCGTCCTTTAGAAGTGATTCCAGAAAGTCATAGTTGCAAAAATTTGTAGAAATCATTATTGGGTAAATTAAATTCCTGTTTTAACAACTGAAATGATTTCAGACTGCCCTTGTCAAATAACTGGTCTAGCTCCAAAATTCCCCTCAATCTCCATGATCGAAGGCAGATGTTCTGAATAGCAGGGGGTAGGTCAGGGTTGAACGAAATAAGAGATTTTAAAGATAAGATACATGAAATATTCAAAACTTCAAAATATCTTTCCATGCCAGAAGAGAGTTTGATACCGTAAAAATTTTGAACACTGATTCAATTTTATGCACACTGTAAATAAATGGTAAGGTACACAATACAAACCCGATTCCAAAAAAGTTGGGACACTGTACAAATTGTGAATAAAAAAGGAATGCAATAATTTACAAATCTCATAAACTTATATTTTATTCACAATAGAATATAGATAACATATCAAATGTTGAAAGTGAGACATTTTGAAATGTCATGCCAAATATTGGCTCATTTTGGATTTCATGAGAGCTACACATTCCAAAAAAGTTGGGACAGGTAGCAATAAGAGGCCGGAAAAGTTAAATGTACATATAAGGAACAGCTGGAGGACCAATTTGCAACTTATTAGGTCAATTGGCAACATGATTGGGTATAAAAAGAGCCTCTCAGAGTGGCAGTGTCTCTCAGAAGTCAAGATGGGCAGAGGATCACCAATTCCCCCAATGCTGCGGCGAAAAATAGTGGAGCAATATCAGAAAGGAGTTTCTCAGAGAAAAATTGCAAAGAGTTTGAAGTTATCATCATCTACAGTGCATAATATCATCCAAAGATTCAGAGAATCTGGAACAATCTCTGTGCATAAGGGTCAAGTCCGGAAAACCATACTGGATGCCCGTGATCTTCCGGCCCTTAGACGGCACTGCATCACATACAGGAATGCTACTGTAATGGAAATCACAACATGGGCTCAGGAATACTTCCAGAAAACATTGTCGGTGAACACAATCCACCGTGCCATTCGCCGTTGCCGGCTAAAACTCTATAGGTCAAAAAAGAAGCCATATCTAAACATGATCCAGAAGCGCAGGCGTTTTCTCTGGGCCAAGGCTCATTTAAAATGGACTGTGTCAAAGTGGAAAACTGTTCTGTGGTCAGACGAATCAAAATTTGAAGTTCTTTTTGGAAAACTGGGACGCCATGTCATCCGGACTAAAGAGGACAAGGACAACCCAAGTTGTTATCAGCGCTCAGTTCAGAAGCCTGCATCTCTGATGGTATGGGGTTGCATGAGTGTGTGTGGCATGGGCAGCTTACACATCTGGAAAGGCACCATCAATGCTGAAAGGTATATCCAAGTTCTAGAACAACATATGCTCCCATCCAGACGTCGTCTCTTTCAGGGAAGACCTTGCATTTTCCAACATGACAATGCCAGACCACATACTGCATCAATTACAACATCATGGCTGCGTAGAAGGATCCGGGTACTGAAATGGCCAGCCTGCAGTCCAGATCTTTCACCCATAGAAAACATTTGGCGCATCATAAAGAGGAAGATGCGACAAAGAAGACCTAAGACAGTTGAGCATCTAGAAGCCTGTATTAGACAAGAATGGGACAACATTCCTATTCCTAAACTTGAGCAACTTGTCTCCTCAGTCCCCAGACGTTTGCAGACTGTTATAAAAAGAAGAGGGGATGTCACACAGTGGTAAACATGGCCTTGTCCCAACTTTTTTGAGATGTGTTGATGCCATGAAATTTAAAATCAACTTATTTTTCCCTTAAAATTATACATTTTCTCAGTTTAAACATTTGATATGTCATCTATGTTGTATTCTGAATAAAATATTGAAATTTGAAACTTCCACATCATTGCATTCTGTTTTTATTCACAATTTGTACAGTGTCCCAACTTTTTTGGAATCGGGTTTGTACATTTGGGAAACATCTCGAAGACTGAATCCCCACCCATCGAGAATCTATTCTATTAAGAAACCAGTTTATCATATTTTTAATCTGGGAGGACCAAAATTATAACTGGAAGTTAGGGAGTGAGACCCCTCCTAGTTTTGAACCTTTTTTAATAGTTGTGTTTGAGTCCCTCAGTTGTCCTCAGTGTGAAAAGATGCATCTCAAAATCATAGTCACTGCTGGAAAGGGTTCAAATATGCAAAAGATGCTGGAAAACTGAAGAATTTGCAGGACCTGAAGGATTTTTCTGAAGAACATTGGGCAAACAAGAGACTCATGAACAACCATCACAAAACAAAAAAAAACAGTCATGGATCATTCAGGTAACAACACACAGTTTTAAGAATCAAGGGTACATCAACTTTTGAACAGGGTCATTTTTATAAATTCAGCTATTTTTTTGTCTTGTGGACTATATGTAAACATCTTTTATGTAAAATATCTTACTCAGGACAGTACTAAATAAAAAATAACATGCATTTTGTTTGATCCCTCTTATTCTGTTAAAATTATTCACATTTTTACAGATTCTGCAAGGGCTGTGTAAACTTTTGAGCAAGACTGTATATTCTTGTTTTAAGCATAAAGCTAGTTCAATTTTGTTAGGTTTATTACAAAAACTGTTATATATGTTAAGATAAAAAGATATATTGTGTAAATAGAGGTTCTAATCCTAATTTTGCTTATCAAAAAAAGTGTCCTGTTGAGCCCTGAATACCAGCCCTCGTTCTCTCCTCTGCAGATGTTTGATAGTGGACTATGTGTCAGGCAGTTACGCTACTCAGGGATGATGGAGACTATCCGCATACGCAGAGCTGGATATCCCATACGCTACACGTTCGCTGAGTTTGTGGACCGTTATCGGGTCCTTATGCCTGGGGTTAAACCAGCCTTCAAACAGGCGAGTCTAAAGCGTTACTAATGCAGTCAACAGATGTGACTTGCAGAGTATGTTGTTTGCTTGACAGCTTTATTTAAAGTTTTTTTTTTTTCTGTGCAGTCTGTTAGAATTGGTAGATATTATTTGACAAGTGCTGACAATTTGCTATGAGGAGGTAGCTTTGAATCTTTGTTCTCTTACAGGAAGATCTGCGTGGGACCTCTCAACGCATTGTTGTGTCAGTTCTGCAGAAAGATGATGACTGGCAGATAGGAAAGACAAAAATCTTTCTGAAGGTTTGCCACAAATAAGCATTTTTTCAAAGATTTTGCTGTTTTAGAATTGTGACAAATGGTATACTTGGTCTATATTTGCTGTAGGATCATCATGACATGCAGCTGGAAATCGAGAGAGATAAAACCATTACTGACAAAGTCATTTTCATCCAGAAGGCTGTGAGAGGTGTGAAAGCAAGGTACGAGAAAAAGAAAGAGTGAAGAAAAGCAGACAAAAAATACAAATAAATTGTGATATGTATCTGTCTGTTTTGTTTACCAGAACTAACTTCCTGAAGATTAGAAGGGCTGTGACATTAATCCAGCGAATATGGAGAGGTTACATCTCTAGAAAGCACTATGCTGTGGTGAGTTGGCGTGCTGTCTGTGAAACCTAAGCAGACGTAATCTGTTCTGAGGTTTTGTCTGATTGTAATTTTGCCTTCTTTCCAGATGCGTGTAGGTTTCTTGCGGCTTCAGGCCTTGTACAGGTCACGGAAGCTGTACCTGGCGTATCAAGCGGCCAGGACTCGCATCACCCTGCTCCAGGCCTGGTCCCGTGGCTTCCTTGTTCGGCGGACTTTCTCCAAGCGCTTCCATGCTGTCCTGATCATCCAGGCTTATGCACGAGGAATGATAGCACGTAGACTGTGCAAGCATCTCAAACTGGAGGTAAATCTGTATCTATCATCTATCTGTCTGTCTGTCTATCATCTGTCTGTCTGTCTTTCTGTCTCTATGTCTGTCTGTCTATCATCTGTCTGTCTGTCTTTCTGTCTCTATGTCTGTCTGTCTATCATCTGTCTGTCTGTCTTTCTGTCTCTGTCTGTCTGTCTATCATCTGCCTGTCTGTCTGTCTATCATCTGTCTGTCTGTCTGTCTGTCTGTCTATCATCTGTCTGTCTGTCTGTCTGTCTATCATCTGTCTTTCTGTCTCTCTGTCTGTCTGTCTGTCTATCATCTGTCTGTCTGTCTGTCTATCATCTGCCTGTCTGTCTGTCTGTCTATCATCTGTCTGTCTGTCTGTCTGTCTATCATCTGTCTTTCTGTCTCTCTGTCTGTCTGTCTATTATCTGTCTGTCTGTCTGTCTCTATGTCTGTCTGTCTATCTGTCTGTCTGTCTCTATGTCTGTCTGTCTATCATCTGTCTGTCTATCTATCTGTCACTGTCTGTCTATCATCTGTCTGTCTGTCTGTCTGTCTATCATCTGTCTGTCTGTCTATCATCAGTCTTTCTGTCTCTCTGTCTGTCTGTCTGTCGGTCTGTCTGTCTATCATCTGTCTCTCTGTCTGTCTGTCTGTCTGTCTATCATCTGTCTCTCTGTCTGTCTGTCTCTATGTCTGTCTGTCTATCATCTGTCTCTCTGTCTGTCTGTCTATCATCTGTCTCTCTGTCTGTCTGTCGGTCTGTCTGTCTATCGTCTGTCTGTCTCTATGTCTGTCTGTCTCTATGTCTGTCTGTCTATCATCTGTCTGTCTGTCTGTCTGTCTGTCTATCATCAGTCTTTCTGTCTCTCTGTCTGTCTGTCTATCATCTGTCTCTCTGTCTGTCTGTCTGTCTGTCTGTCTATCATCTGTCTCATTGTCTGTCTGTCTCTATGTCTGTCTGTCTATCATCTGTCTGTCTGTCTGTCTGTCTATCATCTGTCTCTCTGTCTGTCTGTCGTTCTGTCTGTCTATCATCTGTCTGTCTCTCTGTCTGTCTGTCTCTATGTCTGTCTGTCTATCATCTGTCTGTCTGTCTGTCATCTGTCTGTCTGTCTCTATGTCTGTCTGTCTATCATCTGTCTGTCTGTCTATCATCTGTCTGTCTATCATCTGTCTTTCTGTCTCTCTGTCTGTCTATCATCTGTCTGTCTGTCTGTCTCTCTGTCTGTCTGTCTCTATGTCTGTCTGTCTATCATCTGTCTGTCTGTCTGTCTATCTGTCTGTCTGTCTCTATGTCTGTCTGTCTATCATCTGTCTGTCTATCTATCTGTCACTGTCTCTATCTATCTGTCTGTCTATCATCTGTCTGTCTGTCTATCATCTGTCTGTCTGTCTGTCTATCATCTGTCTCTCTGTCTGTCTGTCTGTCTATCATCTGTCTTTCTGTCTCTCTGTCTGTCTGTCTGTCTATCATCTGTCTTTCTGTCTCTCTGTCTGTCGGTCTGTCTGTCTATCATCTGTCTCTCTGTCTGTCTGTCGGTCTGTCTGTCTACCATCTGTCTGTCTCTCTGTCTGTCTGTCTCTATGTCTGTCTGTCTATCAGCTGTCTCTCTGTCTGTCTGTCTATCATCTGTCTCTCTGTCTGTCTGTCTGTCTGTCTGTCGGTCGGTCTGTCTGTCTGTCTCTCTGTCTGTCTGTCTGTCTGTCTCTCTGTCTGTCTGTCTATCATCTGTCTGTCTGTCTGTCTATCTCTGTCTGTCTGTCTCTATGTCTGTCTGTCTATCATCTGTCTGTCTGTCTGTCTCTCTGACTGTCTGTCTATCATCTGTCTGTCTATCATCTGTCTGTCTTATCTATCTGTCTGTTTATCATCTGTCTGTCTTTCTGTCTCTCTGTCTGTCTGTCTCTCTGACTGTCTGTCTATCATCTGTCTCTCTATCTATCATCTATCTGTCTATCTATCTGTCACTGTCTGTCTATCTATCTGTCTGTCTATCATCTGTCTGTCTATCTATCTGTCACTGTCTATCATCTGTCTGTCTGTCTATCTATCTGTCACTGTCTGTCTATCATCTGTCTGTCTATCATCTGTCTGTCTGTCTATCTATCTGTCACTGTCTGTCTATCATCTGTCTGTCTATCTGTCTGTGTCTATCTATCTGTCTGTCTGTCTATCATCTGTCTGTCTGTCTATCTATCTGTCACTGTCTGTCTATCTATCTGTCTGTCTGTCTATTGTCTGTCTGTCTATCTATATGTCACTGTCTGTCTATCATCTATCTGTCTATCTATCTGTCACTGTCTGCCTGTCTGTCTATTGTCTGTCTGTCTGTCTATCTATCTGTCACTGTCTGTCTGTCTATTGTCTGTCTGTCTATCTATCTGTCACTGTCTGTCTGTCTGTCTATCATCTGTCTGTCTATCATCTGTCTGTCTATCTATCTGTCACTGTCTATCATCTGTCTGTCTGTCTATCTATCTGTCACTGTCTGTCTATCATCTGTCTGTCTGTCTGGCTATCATCTGTCTGTCTATCTGTCACTGTCTGTCTGTCTGTCTGTCTATTGTCTGTCTGTCTATTTATCTGTCTGTCTATCATTTGTCTGTCTGTCACTGTCTGTCTATCATCTGTCTGTCTGTCTATCTGTCTGTCTGTCTGTCTGTCTGTCTGTCTCTCTGTCTGTCCGTCTGTCTGTCTATCATCAGACTGTCTCTCAGGCTGTGGCACATCCACACGTATCTTGCGTATCTCGCAGCCAGTTCTGCTGTCTGTCCCTCTCCTAATATTATCTTTATTTGTTCTACTTCACTCATGGCTGTAAAGTTTTTTATTGAGTTTCTGAATTTGTTTAAGGAGATGTCTCTTATGGACATGTATTTGTGACAGTGAAGGAGGAAATGCATCTCTGTCTCGATCTCTCCTGTCCTGCAGTGAACACACACCCTTTGCTCTCTGGGTAACCAGCTCCTTCTGTGTCTGCCGGTCTCGATGGCCAGACTGTGCTCACTGAGCCTGTACTTGGTCAGGATCTGTCTCTGCTTTGTGTCTCTGACACTCTGGAGATATTCTTCCAGTTCATAATTTGACTTTAGAGTTCGATAGAATTGTAATTTACTTTGTGTTTTAGTTTCCTGATCCCAATGTTCCAGATATGTATTTTTAGATTGTTTGATCATTTGGTTTATTTTGATGTTTGGGTGAGAAGCAGTGCTGGTCTGAGACTGGTTAGTGTTAGTAGAGTAAGTCTCAGAACCAGCTGACTGAGGGGACTTTTTTCAGGGTTCAGTTCTTGGGTTTGTAACGCTTTAAAATGTAGCGATTCTGTGGGACTTGATTTTAGGTGCATCCAGAATTTGAGGGATCTTTTTTGCATATTAATAATCAATGGGAATCTGCCTAATTCTGCCCTACATGCATTATTGGGTGTTTTCCTTTGTAGTTTTAGGATGATTTTGCATAATTCTGTGTGTAGGGCTTCTGTTGGATGTCTGTCCCATCTAGTGTAGCTCTGATCACTGAGTTGACCCCGAACCTCACTTCCATACAGCGCTATGGGCTGAATCACACTATAAAAGATTTTACACCAGATTGGAATCGGTAATTCAATGATTTGGAATTTTTTCTTAATTTTTCTTTTTTCTTCGAGCTTTGTCTTTGAGAGCATTCACTGCCATACTGAAACTCCCCAGTGATGCAGTGATGACCAGGCCGAGGTAAGTGCACTGCATCGTGTGCTCTAGGGCGGTGCTGCCTAGACTGAACTGGTATCTGTGTTCCTGACATCTGGGCTTTTTCTGAAAGACCATAATGTTGGTCTTTGTGAGGTTCACTGCCAGGGCCCAGTTCTGGCAGTAGTTCTCCAGCAGGTCCAGGTGCTGCTGTAGTCCCTGTGCAGTGGGTGACAGCAGCACCAGGTCGTCTGCATACAGCAGGAGCTTGATGTTTTTGTCTTCTAGAGTGGGTCCAGGGCCTGTAGACTGTTCCAACTGCACCGCTAGTTCATTAATGTAAATGTTGAACAGCGTTGGACTCAGGCTACAGCCCTGCCGCACTCCTCTCTTCTGGGTGAAGAATTCTGTATGTTTGTTGTCAATTCGTACTGCACATTTGTTGTTTGAATACATTGATTTTATAATGTCATAAACTTTACCCCCTACACCACTTTGTAAAAGTTTGTAATATAATCTGTTGTGCCAAATAGAATCAAATGCTTTTTTGAAATCGTTTTTGGTCTGTTTTACGTGTTTATTGAATTAGATACATCTGTCTGTCTATCGTGTCTGTCTATCTATCTGTCACTGTCTGTCTATCATCTATCTGTCTGTCTATCATCTGTCTGTCTATCATCTGTCTGTCTGTCTATCATCTGTCTATCTGTCTCTCTGTCTGTCTATCATCTGTCTGTCTGTCTATCATCTGTCTCTCTATCTATCTGTCACTGTCTGTCTGTCTCTCTGTCTGTGTCTGTCTGTCTATCATCTGTCTGTCTGTCATCTGTCTGTCTGTCTATCTGTCACTGTCTGTCTGTCTGTCTGTCTGTCTGTCTGTCTATCTATCTGTCTGTCTGTCTCTCTGTCTGTCTCTCTGTCTGTGTCTGTCTGTCTATCATCTGTCTGTCTGTCTATCATCTGTCTGTCTATCTATCTGTCACTGTCTGTCTATCTATCTGTCACTGTCTGTCTATCATCTGTCTGTCTATCTATCTGTCACTGTCTGTCTGTCTATCATCTGTCTGTCTGTCTATCTGTCACTGTCTGTCTGTCTATCATCTGTCTGTCTGTCTGTCTCTCTGTGTCTGTCTGTCTATCATCTGCCTGTCTGTCTGTCTGTCTGTCTATCATCTGTCTATCTGTCTATCATCTGTCTGTCTGTCTATCATCTGTCTATCTGTCTATCATCTGTCTGTCTATCTGTCACTGTCTATCATCTGCCTGTCTGTCTATCATCTGTCTGTCTATCATCTGTCTATCTGTCTGTCTATCATCTGTCTATCTATCTATCATCTGTCTGTCTGTCTATCATCTGTCTATCTGTCACTGTCTATCATCTGTCTGTCTATCATCTGTCTGTCATCTATCTGTCACTGCCTGTCTGTCTATCTGTCTGTCTCTCTATCATATGTCTATCTGTCTATCATCCGTCTGTCTGTCTATCATCTGTCTGTCTATATATCTGTCACTGTCTGTCTATCATCTATCTGTCTATCATCTGTCTGTCTATCATCTGTCTATCTGTCTGTCTATCATCTATCTGTCTATCATCTGTCTGTCTATCATCTGTCTATCTGTCTGTCTATCATCTATCTGTCTATCATCTGTCTATCATCTATCTGTCTGTCTATCATCTGT
The DNA here is from genome assembly GCA_039654105.1 of Coreius guichenoti. Classification (NCBI taxonomy): domain Eukaryota; kingdom Metazoa; phylum Chordata; class Actinopteri; order Cypriniformes; family Gobionidae; genus Coreius; species Coreius guichenoti. Next base: position 18,669,345 of record CM077183.1, read on the forward strand.
CTGTCTATCATCTGTCTGTCTATCTATCTGTCACTGTCTGTCTATCTATCTGTCTGTCTGTCTATCATCTGTCTGTCTATCTATGTCACTGTCTGTCTGTCATCTATCTGTCTGTCTATCATCTGTCTGTCTATCTATCTGTCACTGTCTGTCTGTCTATCATCTGTCTGTCTGTCTATCTGTCTGTCTATCATCTGTTTGTCTGTCTGTCTCTTTGTGTCTGTCTTTCTATAATCTGTCTGTCTGTCTATCATCTGTCTGTCTATCATCTGTCTGTCTGTCTATCATCTGTCTGTCTATCTGTCACTGTCTGTCTATCTATCTGTCTGTCTGTCTGTCTATCTATCTGTCACTGTCTGTCTATCTATCTGTCTCTCTGTCTATCATCTGTCTATCTATCTGTCACTGTCTGTCTGTCTATCTGTCTGTCTATCATCTGTCTGTCTGTCTGTCTGTCTGTCTATCTATCTATCTGTCACTGTCTGTCTGTCTGTCTATCTATCTGTCTGTCTGTCTGTCTGTCTCTCTGTCTGTGTCTGTCTGTCTATCATCTGTCTGTCTGTCTATCATCTGTCTGTCTATCTATCTGTCACTGTCTGTCTATCATCTATCTGTCTATCATCTGTCTGTCTGTCTATCTATCTGTCACTGTCTGTCTATCTATCTGTCTGTCTGTCTGTCTATCTATCTGTCACTGTCTGTCTATCTATCTGTCTCTCTGTCTATCATCTGTCTGTCTATCTGTCTGTCTATCTATCTGTCACTGTCTGTCTGTCTATCTATCTGTCTGTCTATCTGTCTGTCTGTCTCTCTGTCTGTCTCTCTGTCTGTGTCTGTCTGTCTATCATCTGTCTGTCTGTCTGTCTATCTATCTGTCACTGTCTGTCTATCATCTATCTGTCTGTCTATCATCTGTCTGTCTGTCTATCTATCTGTCACTGTCTGTCTGTCTATCATCTGTCTGTCTGTCTGTCTCTCTGTGTCTGTCTATCATCTGTCTGTCTGTCTCTCTGTCTGTCTGTCTATCATCTGTCTGTCTGTCTATCATCTGTCTATCTGTCTATCATCTGTCTGTCTGTCTGTCTGTCTATCATCTGTCTATCTGTCTATCATCTGTCTGTCTGTCTATCATCTGTCTGTCTATCTATCTGTCACTGTCTATCATCTGTCTGTCTGTCTATCATCTGTCTGTCTATCTATCTGTCACTGTCTGTCTGTCTATCTGTCTGTCTCTCTATCATCTGTCTGTCTGTCTATCATCTGTCTGTCTATCATCTGTCTATCTGTCTGTCTGTCTATCATCTGTCTGTCTGTCTATCATCTGTCTGTCTATCTATCTGTCACTGTCTGTCTGTCTATCTGTCTGTCTCTCTATCCTCTGTCTGTCTGTCTATCATCTGTCTGTCTATCATCTGTCTATCTGTCTATCATCTGTCTGTCTGTCTATCATCTGTCTGTCTATCATCTGTCTGTCATCTATCTGTCACTGTCTGTCTATCTGTCTGTCTCTCTATCATATGTCTATCTGTCTATCATCTGTCTGTCTGTCTATCATCTGTCTGTCTATATATCTGTCACTGTCTGTCTATCATCTATCTGTCTATCATCTGTCTATCTGTCTATCATCTGTCTGTCTGTCTATCATCTGTCTGTCTATCTATTTGTCACTGTCTGTCTGTCTATCTGTCTGTCTCTCTATCATCTGTCTGTCTGTCTATCATCTGTCTGTCTATCATCTGTCTATCTATGTCACTGTCTGTCTGTCTATCTATCTGTCACTGTCTGTCTGTCTATCATCTGTCTGTCTATCTATCTGCCTGTCTGTCTGTCTGTCTGTCTATCATCTGTTTGTCTGTCTGTCTCTTTGTGTCTGTCTCTCTATCATCTGTCTGTCTGTCTATCATCTGTCTGTCTGTCTATCATCTGTCTGTCTATCTGTCACTGTCTGTCTATCTGTCTGTCTGTCTGTCTGTCTGTCTATCTATCTGTCACTGTCTGTCTATCTATCTGTCTCTTTGTCTATCATCTGTCTATCTATCTGTCACTGTCTGTCTATCTGTCTGTCTATCATCTGTCTGTCTGTCTATCTGTCTGTCTATCTATCTGTCACTGTCTGTCTGTCTGTCTCTCTGTCTGTCTCTCTGTCTGTGTCTGTCTGTCTATCATCTGTCTGTCTGTCTGTCTATCATCTGTCTGTCTATCTATCTGTCACTGTCTGTCTATCATCTATCTGTCTGTCTATCATCTGTCTGTCTGTCTATCTATCTGTCACTGTCTGTCTGTCTATCATCTGTCTGTCTGTCTATCTATCTGTCACTGTCTGTCTGTCTATCATCTGTCTGTCTGTCTATCTCTCTGTGTCTGTCTGTCTGTCATCTGTCTGTCTGTCTATCTATCTATCTGTCTGTCTGTCTGTCTATCATCTGTCTATCTGTCTATCATCTGTCTGTCTGTCTATCATCTGTCTATCATCTGTCTGTCTGTCTATCATCTGTCTGTCTATCTGTCACTGTCTATCATCTGTCTGTCTGTCTATCATCTGTCTGTCTGTCTGTCTATCATCTGTCTGTCTATCTATCTGTCACTGTCTGTCTGTCTGTCTGTCTATCTGTCTGTCTCTCTATCATCTGTCTGTCTGTCTATCATCTGTCTGTCTATCATCTGTCTGTCTATCTATCTGTCACTGTCTGTCTGTCTATCTGTCTGTCTCTCTATCATCTGTCTGTCTGTCTATCATCTGTCTGTCTATCATCTGTCTGTCATCTATCTGTCACTGTCTGTCTGTCTATCTGTCTGTCTCTCTATCATATGTCTATCTGTCTATCATCTGTCTGTCTGTCTATCATCTGTCTGTCTATATATCTGTCACTGTCTGTCTATCATCTATCTGTCTATCATCTATCTGTCTGTCTATCATCTGTCTATCTGTCTGTCTATCATCTATCTGTCTGTCTATCATCTGTATGTCTATCATCTGTCTGTCTATCTATCTGTCACTGTCTGTCTATCTATCTGTCTGTCTGTCTATCATCTGTCTGTCTATCTGTCACTGTCTGTCTGTCATCTATCTGTCTGTCTATCATCTGTCTGTCTATCTATCTGTCACTGTCTGTCTGTCTATCTGTCTGTCTATCATCTGTTTGTCTGTCTGTCTCTTTGTGTCTGTCTCTCTATCATCTGTCTGTCTGTCTATCATCTGTCTGTCTATCTGTCACTGTCTGTCTATCCATCTGTCTGTCTGTCTGTCTATCTATCTTTCACTGTCTGTCTATCTATCTGTCTCTCTGTCTATCATCTGTCTATCTATCTGTCACTGTCTGTCTGTCTGTCTGTCTGTCTATCCATCTGTCTGTCTGTCTGTCTATCTATCTTTCACTGTCTGTCTATCTATCTGTCTCTCTGTCTATCATCTGTCTATCTATCTGTCACTGTCTGTCTGTCTGTCTGTCTATCTGTCTGTATATCATCTGTCTGTCTATCTATCTGTCACTGTCTGTCTGTCTATCTGCCTTACTGTCTGTCTGTCTATTATCTGTCTGTCTGTCTGTCTGTCTGTCTGTCTGTCTGTCTGTCCGTCTGTCTGTCTATCATCTGCCTGTCTGTCTATCATCTGTCTGTCTGTCTATCCATCTGTCACTGTCTGTCTCTCTGTCTTTCTGTCTGTCCGTCTATCTAATCTATCTATCTATCTGTCTCTCTGTCTATCTGTCTCTCTGTCTATCTGTCTGTCTGTCATAGATAGATAAATACTGCCTATCTACACTCTTTTTCTAGTTATTTGTGTAGTAAAAAAAAAGTTTGTACTCTCTCTATGTTTAGAGGGAGCGTCGCTTAGAAGCCGAGCAGCAGCGTCTGGATGAAGAGGAGCGTCTGAAGAACCAGATGACGGCACGCAGGGCTCGGGCAGAGGCAGCGAGGAAGCACCAGGAACGTCTGGCCCAGCTCGACCGTGAGCAGGAGGAGAGAGAGCAGGCGGAGCGGAATGAGACACGGAGGAAAAAGGAGCTTCTGGAGCAGATGGAGAGAGAAAAACTGGAACCGGTCAACGACTCCGAAATGGTGGACAAGATGTTTGGATTCCTGGGCAATGCCAACTCTCTTCCTAACCTGGAGGGTGAAGCACCAGAAGGGTTTGAGGTGCAGAACTTTGCAACTATTAATCTCTGTAATGACTAACTTACCTTGCCTGGATTGCATGCTATCTTAGTTTGCTTTTGTTTGGATGAAACAGGATCTAGAGAATGTTCCGAGACAGTTTGAGGAAGTCATTAATGAGCCTCTTCCACTTCCTGACGATGAAGAGGAAGACCTATCAGAGTATAAGTTTGCAAAGTTTGCTGCAACCTACTTCCAAGGAAATGCCACGCATGTGTATACACGGCGGCCACTGAAACAACCTTTGCTGTTTCATGAGGATGAAGGAGATCAGCTAGTAAGCTTTTTTATTTATTTATTTAAAATGATTATTTATAATAATAATGTAGATTATTAGATTTCATTGTCTTTGCTTACAGGTTTACTGTATAATATTTAAGCTGTGTTGCCTATATCATGGTTCTTTTGTGTTTTTAGGCTGCTCTAGCTGTGTGGATCACTGTGTTGAGGTTTATGGGAGATCTTCCTGAGCCCAAATACCATATCAGCATTAGTGACGGCACTGAGAAGATTCCAGTTATGACTAAAATCTATGAGACGTTGGGGAAGAGGACCTACAAAAGGGAGCTGCAGGCCCTACAGGTGGATGAGGAGGTGAGACAAGTGAGGTGGTGGGTGTAGTGAAAATAAGAATTAATAGTCACATCATCAATATTATCTATAATGATAATTTTTTATATTAAGTTGTATAAAAGTTCATGTATTATGAACAAACATGAAATAATAATGAACAATAGTTTATTTACACATTAACCTAGACTAGTAAATACTGTAAAAAGGCATTGTTCTTCATTAGTTAATGGCATGATAATGTTAACAAAATTAAGCCTTGCTGTAGTGTTACCGATGTGACATATGAAAGTTTTCTTCATTGTTCCCAGAGTTCCACTACCGACATCCAGAAGAGGAACAGTGTACGGCACAAGCTGGTGTCCCTCACATTAAAGAGGAAATCAAAGATCACAGAGGAGGTACATAGCAAAGAATCCATTACATTTCCTAATAGTTGAAGTAATTTCTGTGCCTCTAGTGGGACCAAAAAAAAAAGCTGATTTCAAATCCTCCCCATGTCTGTCAGTCGAATAAATAGTCCTGACCCCAAATAAATGGTATTGGTTCAAACAACGCTGCTGTGTTGGCCTGGTTGGAATCAACCTAATAATGTATACACATATTGTAAAATGTTATTACAGTTTAATATATCCTTTTTCTATTTTTAAATATTATAAAATGTAATTTATGTGATTTATGTAAATTCTGTGATGGCAAAGCTGAATTTTCAGCATTATTACTCCAGTCTTCAGTGTCACATGATCCTTCATTTGGTGCTCAAGAAAAATTCATATTATTAACAATGTTGGAAACAGTTGTGCTGCTTAATATTTTATTCAGTTATTTGAAATAGAAATCTTTTGTAACATTATAGATGTCTTTACTGTTTTACTGGGTTACTGTTTATCCTTGCTGAATAAAAGTAAACAGTAGTGTATTAAGCTATTGCTGCCTCTGTTAGGTGACCAGACGACTGACAGACAGTGATTACAGTCTACAGGGAAACAGCATGCTGGAAGACCGACCCACCTCCAATTTAGAGAAGCTCCACTTTATCATTGGCAATGGCATTTTACGCCCTGCTCTCAGGTCATTACATGGCAAATGCATTATTGTTGGTTTACTAGTGCTGATGAATGTACATTGTGTCTGAATTGTATTGCATCTGGATTTGTTTCCTCTCTCAGAGATGAGATCTACTGTCAGATCTGTAAACAGCTAAGCCAGAATACATCCAAAAGCAGCCATGCCCGCGGCTGGATCCTGCTGTCCCTCTGTGTGGGCTGCTTTGCACCTTCAGAAAAATTTGTCAAAGTAAAAAAAAACCTTCATTTTTATTTTTGCATTAGTCAGCAGGAAATAAGATCTGATGCAGTCTTAATCTTCCTAATGATCCTAAACCAAAATAATTCATAATGATGGTGTATCACTGGCCCAACTCTTCATCTCTTCACGTGTCTTTATCCATATTTTCTTTAGTATCTGCGGACATTCATTACCAGTGGGCCGCCTGGTTATGCTCCTTATTGTGAGGAGAGACTGAGAAGAACGCTTGTGAATAAAACAAGAACTCAGCCTCCTTCTTGGCTTGAGCTGCAGGTATTTTAGGACCCACAAGTTCGCTCTGGGAAAATTCACTGGAAAATATGAATTATTTGACTGGATTTCTTTTTCTTTCCTCCTCCAGGCCACTAAATCTAAGAAACCCATCATGTTACCGGTGACCTTCATGGACAGCACCACTAAGACCCTGCTGACTGACTCCGCCACCACAGCTGAAGAGCTCTGCAATGCTCTGTCAGACAAAATCGGCCTGAAGGATCGCTTTGGCTTCTCCTTATACATTGCTCTTTTTGATAAGGTACATTAATGCACACTCAGACTTTTCAACAGCCATAACTCCAATCTTCAGTGTCACATGATCCTTCAGAAATCATTCTAATATGCTGATATCAGTCTCAAGAAACATTTCTTATCATTATCAATGTTAAAAACAGTTTTGCTACTTATTTGTGTGGATAATAAAAGTATACATTTTTTTCAGTTCAATGAATAGAAATTACAAAAGAACAGCATTTATTTGATCTTTTCCTGATTAAGAAGGATGCATTCAAAAACAAACAAACAAAAAGACCCCAAACTTTTGAATGTGTCCTTATATTCTTATTTATTTGGTCCATTTGGCCAAATTCAAGACCCTCAAAATGTGCATTCTCCTCAGGTTTCATCCCTGGGCAGTGGGAAGGATCATGTGATGGATGCCGTGTCACAGTGTGAGCAGTATGCCAAAGAGCAGGGTGCTCAGGAGCGCAACGCCCCCTGGAGGCTATTCTTCAGGAAGGAAATCTTCACACCCTGGCACAACCCAGCCGAGGACGGCGTGGCCACAAACCTCATATACCAGCAAATCGTGCGCGGGGTCAAATTTGGAGAATACCGCTGCGATAGGGTGAGAGCTGCATATTTCACATTGCCTTGTGTAAGTTAAATTACTTGCATTAACCAAGCATATGCATGTGCTCTGTTATCTTAGGAGGAGGACCTGGCTGAGCTGGCCTCTCAGCAGTACTATGTGGACTATGGGTCAGACGTTCAACCAGACCGTCTTCTGAATCTTATTCCATCCTACATCCCGGACCGCGAAATTACTCCCTCCAAGACAGTGGAGAAATGGTCTCAAATGATCATAGCAACTCACATAAAGGTATATATGTTTAGTTTCAACACATACATTTGTTAGGTTCATTATAATTGCATTGTACATCATTATATTTTTAGTGTTATCAAATCGATTGATTGTGATTAATCGCATCCAAAATAAAGTTTGTGTTTACATAATAGATTAATCGCAAAATATATACACTACCAGTCAAAAGTTTGGACACACTTTCCCATTCTCTTTGATGGGAAAGTGTGTCCAAACTTTTGACTGGTAGTGTACATGCATGTGTGTGTATTTATATATACATAATAATTATACACAGTACACACACATATACACTCACCTAAAGGATTATTAGGAACACCATACTAATACTGTGTTTGACCCCCTTTCGCCTTCAGAACTGCCTTAATTCTACGTGGCATTGATTTAACAAGGTGCTGAAAGCATTCTTTAGAAATGTTGGCCCATATTGATAGGATAGCATCTTGCAGTTGATGGAGATTTGTGGGATGCACATCCAGGGCACGAAGCTCCCGTTCCACCACATCCCAAAGATGCTCTATTGGGTTGAGATCTGGTGACTGTGGGGGCCATTTTAGTACAGTGAAGTCATTGTCATGTTCAAGAAACCAATTTGAAATGATTCGAGCTTTGTGACATGGTGCATTATCCTGCTGGAAGTAGCCATCAGAGGATGGGTACATGGTGGTCATAAAGGGATGGACATGGTCAGAAACAATGCTCAGGTAGGCCGTGGCATTTAAACGATGCCCAATTGGCACTAAGGGGCCTAAAGTGTGCCAAGAAAACATCCCCCACACCATTACCCACCACCACCAGCCTGCACAGTGGTAACAAGGCATGATGGATCCATGTTCTCATTCTGTTTACGCCAAATTCTGACTCTACCATCTGAATGTCTCAACAGAAATCGAGACTCATCAGACCAGGCAACATTTTTCCAGTCTTCAACTGTCCAATTTTGGTGAGCTCGTGCAAATTGTAGCCTCTTTTTCCTATTTGTAGTGGAGATGAGTGGTACCCGGTGGGGTCTTCTGCTGTTGTAGCCCATCCGCCTCAAGGTTGTGCGTGTTGTGGCTTCACAAATGCTTTGCTGCATACCTCGGTTGTAACGAGTGGTTATTTCAGTCAAAGTTGCTCTTCTATCAGCTTGAATCAGTCGGCCCATTCTCCTCTGACCTCTAGCATCAACAAGGCATTTTCGCCCACAGGACTGCCGCATACTGGATGTTTTTCCCTTTTCACACCATTCTTTGTAAACTCTAGAAATGGTTGTGCGTGAAAATCCCAGTAACTGAGCAGATTGTGAAATACTCAGACCGGCCCGTCTGGCACCAACAACCATGCCACGCTCAAAATTGCTTAAATCACCTTTCTTTCCCATTCTGACATTCAGTTTGGAGTTCAGGAGATTGTCTTGACCAGGACCACACCCCTAAATGCATTGAAGCAACTGCCATGTGATTGGTTGATTAGATAATTGCATTAATGAGAAATTGAACAGGTGTTCCTAATAAGTCTTTAGGTGAGTGTATTATGTAAACAAACTTTTATTTAGGATGCGATTAATCGATTTGACAGCACTAATATATTATATTATTAATTATATTATATTATGCAGTTTCTACTTCTAGCATTTTATCAGTTATCTATTCATATTATAAATATAAAAATAAGTATAATCAAACATACTGTGGTATGATTGAAATAATGAATATAATTGAAAAAAATATGATATTTTGGAGTTAGAGTTAATAACAATAAATAATTTATGGTAGTTTTCGAGGTTGTAATATCATAATTAGAATTAGGAATAATATTTTAAAGTCCCCATGAAATCAAAATTGAAGTTTTTTGGCTTTTAGTATGAATATGTTAGACTTACTGTTGTCTATAAGCTAGTGTGCTCCAAAACAATGACAAAATTCACATTCAAAACTTAAAGTTTCACTTTCGCCAATATGGATCAGTGATTTCGATGACATCACTCTGCAGATTCTCTCATCAGATTTTCTGTCCAATCATATGCTGTCCAGAATCTACAGCGTCCCTCCCCCAAATAGACGCTGAAGCTGCGGCTAAAATCTATCACTTTTTCACACATTTACTATTTTCTACATGGTGGGTGGCACATAGTGCACTATATAGGGGATAGGGAACGATTCAGACAGTGTAAATATGCTTTCCATTGGGTTGAATGAAGCCGCAGCACGCACACAGTCTGCTCTGGTCCAGAGACACGACAGCGCAGAGCGGATCATATGCGCGAGTCAGCACATACCAGAACAGATCGGGCCCATTTGAGTTCTGCACAGAATGCTATATTTTAAAGCGATATGGAGGAGATTAGGAGGAGAAATGGTTAGAGATTAGGAGGAAACTGCGGCTTTACCAAGCTCAACGGCTCAGGCCGAGCTATGATATAAACAAAATGCTATTGGATATTGAAAAAGGAGAGGAGCTGTTCTATATGTCCCGCCCTGTCTTCCTGTTTCAATGGAAATTACGTCAACACATTGAATAATGCTGCACGTTTCAAGGCACTTCAATGGGCCTTTAAAAAAAAAAAGAAAAAAAAAAGGGGTTGATAATCTGAATATTTGGTGGTTCTCCGATGTCTACGGTGGTTGCAGCCCTAGCATTTTGAGCTTGATGTGGAAAAATGCTAACATTTTTAGACACAAATGTCACCACTTCCTGAGAATGGGTTCACAATTACATGATAGTATACATAACTAAACACATCTATTATTAACCTTTTCATTGTAAGTAAACTTACAGAACTCCACTTTCACAGCACATATCTACACCTATGTCCTCATTACTGTGTCAGGCTGTGTCTGACTCACCTCGCGGTACGTTCTCAAGGACGGCAGTCTCATTATCTTACAGCAGTACCTGCATTTCCACCCAGCACTAATATAATCTCATAGCTATGATTAACTCTCTGATCTGAAGAGTGTGCATGGACGACCTTCACAGACCTGCTGTCTGCCATAATAGAGTGCAAACGACAGATCCTGAATATTTGAGACATTTCTTTCAACCTCACTTAATGGTCACTGTCTTATGGATTTGTAGGTTAGGTCAGCACTGCTGTCTGTGTGCTAGCTCATAGCGGTTGATGGGACTGAGCAGGTTGAGATTTGATTGACTGTTCTTGTGGGACCATTAATCACATGTTCCTTCTCTCAAGGGTGAAGGCCATTTTAATTACCCTTCTGCCTTTCATAGGCTAAAGTGATGGACATGAATGTTTAATAATGCTGGGGATCAATTTTATGGATCGTTCTAGCAGTGTGGTAATGCATGCATTTGTTACATTTTCTGCTTATAAGCAGGTGACGAGAGGTAATCGCCTCTGAGGTAATCGCCAATATTGTGTTGCTCTGAGAGCAAGATATTGACGATTGCATCTCCACAGGGAATCTACACGCAGAAGAAGTTTGATTCGCAGAGAGTGAAGGAAGAGGTGGTGGATTTCGCTCGATTTAAGTGGCCTTTGCTTTTTTCACGCTTCTATGAGGCCTTCAAATTCTCAGGTAAGACTTACAGAGAATAATTCACTCAAATAAAACTCAAGTCAGTGAATGGGGAATTAATCATTCAGACCAGTTTCTGAACCGAATCATCTGTTTCTGACTCAGTTCATTCACAAATGTAATGTACTTCACTTATAAAGACTCAAAGGAGAACTAGGGCAGATATTATTATTATTATTATTATATTAAAATATTTTTTTTTAATATATACTTTTATATATAGTAGTTTATAGTTTGGTTTTGTATCATTTAAATATGCAGTTCTACTACCAGAATTTACTGGTTATCTATTAAAATTATAAGTATACAAATAAGTTTTTACAAACACGCTATTACATGATGGAAATAATATGGCATTTTAGGGTCAGAATTAATAAAAATAACTTTTGGTAGTTTGCAAGGCAGTAATAGCAATAGTAATAGTAATAGCAATTAGCCATTGAAAAAAAAAAAAAAAACTTAACTGGGTTGGCAATCTGAATATTTATCAGTTCTCCAATGTCTATGGTGGTTATGGTCCTGGTACTTTGGGCTTGAGGTGGGAAAATGCTAAAAATTAACACAAAATTGAAAGAAAAAAAAAAACATTTTTAGCAACAAATGGCACCGTTTTTTGAAAATGGGTTCACAATTATTTGATAGAAGAGTTTATATAACCAAGCAAATCTATTATTAACTTGTTCATTTCAAGTCCAGATGTTAAGATGACTTAAATTTAAGTTTGTTCATCAATTTTAAATATCAATGTCAATATAACAGACATTTTATATGAGCTTTTTAAAGCTTCTTCTAAAGACTCCATTTGGTTTGTAATTGCATTCTTTGAAGAAATTCTTTTTGGGGGAATTATTCTGTTAAGTTATTCTTTAAAGCATATTAAAATAAATCAGTTGGACATTTTGATCTGATAAAAGTCTGGTGAAGCTAAACCATTCTTTCTGTTTGTTCACAGGGCCTAGTCTCCCAAAGAATGATGTTATAGTGGCAGTGAACTGGACTGGAGTCTATTTTGTGGATGAGCAGGAGCAGGTCCTTCTGGACCTTTCTTTCCCAGAAATCACTGCAGTCTCCAGCAGCAGGTGCAGTAGCTTATTAAACCAAACCCACTTCATTCGATATAAGTGTTCTCTATATTGTAATTTTTGGTCAAACTTGTGGATGCAGAGGTGGAAAGCTTCAGGGACAGAGCTTCACTCTGGCTACCATTAAAGGAGATGAGTACACCTTCACATCCAACAATGCCGAAGACATACGTGACCTGGTTGTCACCTTTTTAGAGGGCCTGCGTTCTAGGTCAAAGTTTGTGGTGGCCCTGATGGACAGCCATTACCCTGGTGAGCACACATTGACCATATGGGCATGCAATATAACCATTACATTTGATTCAGCCCCAAATAGACTTTGGTTCAAGATAAGATGGTCCAGCAAAAACATCTTGTTTCTGTTTGTTTTCCCAGCTGGGCAAGACTCTTCGTTCCTCAGATTCTCAAAGGGAGATCTGATTTTTTTGGATGAGCAGACTGGAGAACAGGTCATGACTTCAGGTTGGGCTCATGGGGTCAATGACAGAACCAAGAAGAAAGGAGACTTCCCTGCAGACAGCGTCTATGTGCTGCCCACTATCACCAGGCCACAATATGATATTGTTGTCAGTGTTTTTTCATTCAATACATTATTTGGACATACTCAGAAAACAAAAGTACACCACTAAAGGAACAATTTTGTACCTTATTTACCCCTAAACGATTCAAAGTGGTACCTTAAAGGTCCTGATATATTTAAAGCAAAGAACGAACTATATAAAAAAGAATAAAAAAGAACTTCGCCATGAGTATATCAAGGCCCTAAGGGTACATAATATTACCCTAAGGTGCTAATATGCACCTTTTAGGAGTAGATAAGGTACAAAGTTGTCCCTTTAAGGGTTGTTTTTTTTCTTTTTCTGACAATGTATTATATTTACCTTGGAAAACCAAACATGTTTAAGACACAAGCATTTCCACTAAAACATGTCACATATTTAAACTAAAGAAAGACTTGCGACATTGAATAGTCACTGGACCATCTCATTTCTGTTTCTTACAGACGTTGATTACCATGTCCCCAGACCAGCGTAAGGACTCCATAAAACTGTCCGATCAGAATCTGTTGGACAGTGGGGAGAAGGTTCAGCCGTACACTCTAGAGGAATTCTCCTACGATCACTTCAGGTGCTTGAACGCTCTTTGTTGTGTCCGAATGGAAAAGTACTGTTTTTAAAGTTGAGAAAAGGAAGTTTAGTGCAAGATACCAACCAATCAGTATCAACATCTGGCCAATAACATTGAAGGATTCATTAAACTCACAGCATGCTTTAAATGCACAATATCTTTTAAATATTAGCTGTATTGACTCTGTCAGGCATCACACCTATGATTGTATTTCATCATTGTGCATGCTAATTTCGTAGCATTCCTTTGTTTTTTTATTTAATTCTGGATTCATTACCTTTCCATCCTCTAGACCCCCTTCAAAGAGCACACTGAGTCGTGTGATCATCAATAAAGGCAGAGGGAAGGATAAAATGTGGTGTTGCAACAGAGAACCTCTCAAACAGCCTTTGCTGAAAAAAGTCCTCAACCATGAAGAGCTGTCCCAGGATGCCTGCCAGGCTTTCATTGATATCCTCTACAGCAGGGGTTTTCAAACTTTATGATGCCAAGGACCCCCAAATATGATGAACCTTTTATGAGGGACCCCCTTCCTAGAACATTTAAACTGTTAGATAAATAGTAAGAGTGACATTATAAAAACAACATATTGTTTCCAAACTTAAATTGGCTATACTTAATGTTGGATGTATAAACCTGAAGAAGACATTTTCAATTAAAAATGATTTGTATAAGCAACCTTCACAACAAATGTATGTAAGCAGCTTACGTACTGCGTTAAGACAACTGGTGAGCAAGATAAAGGGGACTATAGTGAGAAAAACTCTAGAAACTAGAAAGATACAAAGCAAACATACAATTCTGGAAAGTATGTATACGGCAATAAAGGAGAGAAACATTTAGAAATGAAACAGTTCGAATGTTCAGTATACTTTAACAATTTTTGCTTTTTATTCTCTGAAATTTTCTGGGGACCCCTTAGAACATTCTAAAGGACCCCTGGGGGTCCCCGAACCCCAGTTTGAAAACCCCTGCTCTACAGTTAATAGCATTACCTTCATAACATTTTGAATGTCTAACTGCAGTTCCCTCATATTGACCCTTAACTCTGTCGTACCTATCATGAAGTACATGGGCGACTACCCCTCGAAGAGAAGCCGTTCGGTCAATGAGCTCACTGATCAGATCTTTGAGGGCGCTTTGAAGGCTGAACCTCTGAAGGATGAGATCTTCTGTCAGATCATCAAGCAACTAACCGAGAATCACGTTAAGTAGGTTTTTCCCAGCTAAAGCTACCGCAGTGTATATTCAATGCATCTCATTCACGTAATTGTGTTTTATTGCTTATGTGCACAGAAAAAGCCAAATTAGGATAATACATGGCTAAAACTCTCAATAAAAGGGCATTAGCATATTATTATTATAACTATTATAATTATATATTAAATAATTTAGGATTTAAAAAGGGATTCAAAATATATATTATTATAATAGTTATTTTAAAATTATATATAATATTATTATAAGAACATAACATTTAAATATATATATATATACACACACACACACACACAACAACAACAACAACTATTATTGTTATTATTATTAAATATATACGATTTAGGATTTTAAAAATAGTTGTAAAACATTTTTTATAATAATATTTTATTATTATAATAACAGTGTCGTTTTTCTATTTTATTTAAATATTAATATATTAAATATAAATATTACATTTATATATAATTTGTAAATTTTTTATATAAATATTATTTTATAAAATTATTATTAATATTATACAAATTATAACTTGTTGGTTATATATACTTGAATATACTTGCAAAGGTACTGATAAATTAATTCTGCATGAACATGTTTGCTCACAGGTTACACACAGTTAATGAATGAGACCCATTACTGTGAAAACCGTTAATGTGGCTCATAAATCTGTAACAGTCTGTCCCCTAGTGGTTAGCCTGTAAATGACCAAAGCTGCTTCATGTTATCAATATTACTTGTTCTGTGTGTTCAGATACAGTGAGGAGAAGGGCTGGGAGCTGCTCTGGCTCTGCACTGGGCTTTTCCCTCCCAGTAACATGCTGCTTCCTCATGTCCAAAAGTTCCTGCAGTCCAAGAAACATCATCCAGTCGCGCCAGACTGCATGCAGAGACTGCAGAAAACCTTGCGGTAACTCTAACAGCACATACAAACATGCAACTTGAATGTTGCATAGATTCCCTTAAAACATTTTTCTCTTCACGGACAGAAATGGATCTAGAAAGTATCCTCCTCACCTTGTCGAAGTGGAGGCCATTCAGCACAAAACTACCCAGATCTTTCACAAAGTGTACTTCCCTGATGACACTGATGAGGTGAGAGTTTTCATGTTAACTCAAGGCGTGTGTCTGTTACCTGTACTGACATTGTATCCAACCTCCTGTGGTGGTAATATTCTCTTTCTCTCTCATGCCCGGCTGTTTATTTATGCATGAGGAAGCGGAGAGAACGCCCTGTTGTGCTCTGACCTCATTTGAATCCTCAATTAAGCTCAGAGTTATGTGGTGCTGCTGGAGAAAACGGCATAAGAGAGATGAAGTGTGAATAGACTCAGAACTCTAGAGACTCATTCCTTTTTTTGGTTTAAATATAGTTTAAATATTCTGGCCTGCACTATTTTATATAAAACAATATAAATAGACGTGGTAGACGTGGAATGTAATTCACAATGCAATATAACAAACACCAAATACACAGTCTAGCTACGTATATATATGAATCAAAGATAATATTAAATCATAGGAGAGAAATGGATCCAATAATAATGTAATATGGATGGATGGATGGATGGAAGGATGGGCAATAGAAGCATTTACACAAGTGGTCTCAGGCCCCTATATATGCATGTATATATGTGTATATATATATATATATATATATATATATATATATATATATATACACACACACACACCGATCAGGCATAACATTATGTCCTAATATGTGTTGGTCCCCCTTTTGCTGCCAAAATAGCCCTGACCCGTCGAGGCATGGACTCCACTAGACTCCTGAAGGTGTGCTGTGGTATCTGGCACCAAGATGTTAGCAGCAGATCCTTTAAGTCCTGTAAGTTGTGAGGTGGGGCCTCCATGGATTGGACTTGTTTGTTCAGCACATCCCACAGATGCTCAATTGGATTGAGATCTGGGCATTTTGGAGGCCAAGTCAACATCTCAAACTCATTTTTGTGCTCCTCAAACCATTCCTGAACCATTTTTGCTTTGTGGCAGGGCGCATTATCCTGCTGAAAGAGGCCACAGCCACCAGGGAATACCGTTTCCATGAAAGGGTGTACATGGTCTGCAACAATGCTTAGGTAGGTGGTACGTGTCAAAGTAACATCCACATGGATGGCAGGACCCAAGGTTTCCCAGCAGAACATTGCCCAAAGCATCACACTGCCTCCGCCAGCTTGCCTTCTTCCCATAGTGCATCCTGGTGCCATGTGTTCCCCAGGTAAGCAACGCACACGTACCCGGCCATCCACGTGATGTAAAAGAAAACGTGATTCATCAGACCAGGCCACCCTCTTCCATTGCTCCGTGGTCCAGTTCTGATGCTCACGTGCCCACTGTTGGCGCTTTCGGCGGTGGACAGGGGTCAGCATGGGCACCCTGACTGGTCTGCGGCTATGCAGCCCCATACGCAACAAACTGCGATGCACTGTGTATTCTGACACCTTTCTATCAGAACCAGCATTAACTTCTTGAGCAATTTGAGCTACAGTAGCTCGTCTGTTTGATCAGACCACACGGGCCAACCTTCGCTCCCCATATGCATCAATGAGCCTTGGCCACCCATGACCCTGTCGCTGGTTCACCACTGTTCCTTCCTTGGACCACTTTTTGGCCCTTGTCGAACTCGCTCAAATTCTTACGCTTGCCCATTTTTCCTGCTTCTAACACATCAACTTTAAGGACAAAATGTTCACTTGCTGCCTAATATATCCCACCCACTAACAGGTGTGGTGATGAAGAGATAATCAGTGTTATTCACTTCACCTGTCATAATGTTATGCCTGATCGGTGTATACTGTATATATATGCTAAAATTAATTTCCCTCTTGACCCACTGACTGGCATCTGATACAGTGTCTTTTATTTTCAATTATCCTTTTTTATTCAAAGGCTTTTGAGGTTGAATCAAGCACAAAAGCCAAAGATTTCTGTCTGACCATCGCTGGCAGAATGATGCTCCAATCCTCTGAGGGCTTCAGCTTGTTTGTCAAAATTTCCGACAAGGTGAGGTTACAAAGGTGTCGAATGTCTGCTCAGATGTTCTGTTGGAGTTTATGACACACTAAATAACTCAGGAGATGATTTTTACGTTACAGCTATTTTCTCTCAAAACACATGCCCTGTAGTCAGCAGTTATTCGTCAGTATGAGTGTATATTCTATGTAGGATGTCTTATCAGTACTGGGTTAAAACATTTCAGGTGATCAGTGTGCCAGAAGGAGATTTCTTCTTCGACTTTGTTCGACATTTGACAGACTGGATTAAAAAAGCCAGAGCTGTGAAAGATGGTGCTTATGTTTATTGTTCATAAAAAAAATTATCAATATTTTGAGTGCAATAAACATGAGAGGTGTTAATGCTTCTGTTCATTCTGTAGGACCAGTGCCTTCACTGACCTATCAAGTGTTTTACATGAAGAAACTGTGGACCAACACCATTCCAGGCAAAGATCCCATGGCCGACTCCATTTTCCATTACTTCCAGGTGGAAATCTCTCTCTGTACTCAATCTGTGCATACAGGCTCACTTCAAACACATATCACACTCTTGCTTCTTCTATTTTCATAAACTCTTCTTCAGGAGCTCCCAAAGTACCTGCGTGGCTACCACAAGTGCTCTCTTGAAGAGGCTTTCCAGCTGGCTGCGCTGATTTACAGGGTGAGGTTTGAGGAGGACAAATCACAGTTTCTCAACTTCACCAAGATGCTGAAGGAGCTTGTTCCTCAGGATCTGATCCGTCAGCTCTCACCCGACGACTGGAAACGGGTGAGTGAGCAACACTAGCCCTACTTAAGACATTTATTACAAGACAGGAAATGCAGTGAATGTACATGTCTTTGTTTCTTCTGCAGCCTGTCGTCACATACTTCAATAAACATGCAGGGAAGTCTCGAGAGGAAGCAAAACTGATGTTTCTAGAAATCATTTACAAGTGGCCTACTTTTGGATCTGCCTTTTTTGAAGTCAAGGCAAGTTTGTCACAATATGATGCACTGTTGATTTACCTAAATGTCGGGCAAACAAAATGACATTTTCCTCAATTCTAGCATTTGATTTGTTATACTTTGTAAAATAAACTGCATCTGGTTTGATGGTGTTTGATATTCATCCACAGCAATCCTCAGATACAAATTTCCCAGAAGTCCTCTTGATAGCGATCAACAAACTTGGTGTTACTCTAATTGACCCGAAAACAAAGGTAGGTTTACACACTGCCCAGAATAATGTAATGTAAATAAGTGGCTATTTAAATTTATTGTCATTTTAGCCTAAAGTAAAAACTGTTCAAGTTTGGGGTCAGCAAGATTTTTTAATGTGCTCATAGCTTATTTGATTAAAACGACAGTAAAAACAGCAATATTGTGAAATATTATTACAATTGAAAATATTTTTTTTCTATTTTAATATGTTTTAAAATATAATTTATTCCTGTGATGGCAAAGCTGAATTTTAAGCATCATTACTCCAGTCTTCAGTGTCACATGATTCTTCAGAAATCATTCTTATATGCTGATTTGATGCTCAAGAAACATTTCTTATAAATGTTGAAAACAGTTGTGCTGTTTAAAATTTTTGTGGAAACTCTGATACATTTTTTCAGGATTGTTTGATGAATAGAAAGTTAAAAATAACAGTTTTTGTTGTAACAATGTTAAAGCCTTTACTGTCACTTTTAAACAACTTAACGTGTCTTTGCTGAATAAGAGTATTAATTCCTAAAATCTTACTGACCCCAAACTTTGGAATGGTAGTTTATTTTATTTTAGCATTTTTTTCTCATGTTTAAAGTCCCCCTGTAGTCAAAAATTGTATCCCTCAAAACTCATCTTTGATCACCAAAATGACATATTTAAAAGTTTTTTCCTGTGATTTTTTTTTTCATGCCTTAAAATTGCTTGAATGTAACTACACCCTTGCTTCATTTAGTATACGCAGAACCATGAATATGCAAATTAGTCCCCGCCTCCACTCACTCACTTACACCAGCTCAGAATAGCTGATTCACTCAGTCAACTTCACTGTAGTAAACGCTGGACGATGCCAAGTGGAAATACTGGTTTAATTCAACCATATATGTTTGAACCAGAAACTGATTCATAAGAAGTGGAAGGTATCAGAACTGCAATGCGTTTTATGTATCGCTCTTGGACACATAACAGTAATTAATATGATTAGCCTTTGGCTTGACAACATTATCAAACAGCTAATAATGTGTTGCTAATGTTACACAAACCATGTTCGCCATCTCAGAATCAAACAGCTGCCTTCTAAAAAAAAAATCAGTATCCTCAGAAACTAGGGGTGTAATGGTACACGTATTCGTACCGAACCATTTCGGTACAGGGCTTCCGGTATGGTGCACGTGTGTACCGAAGGGTATGAATGCAATCTTTTACAGTTAACAGTAGGCTTGTTTTACGCGCGGAACATACTTAAATCCGAGTTCCAACACGAACATATTAAGTATTCTGTCCATTTTATCACGAAATTCAAACGATAAATGCCGTTTTGACGCTCTTTAATGTGGCGTGACAGACTCTTCCTAGTCAAAGAATAAACATGAATCAACAGCTGACGGTATGTTGAGGATACATTACAACTTACTGAAACGTATCATATGTTGTGTAATCGCTCAATCAGTCTTTCAGCGGTGGAAAGACGTCAATAAAACAGCTTGTAAACAATGTCACGTAGCATTACATTTACCTCAGAAGTCATTCAGAGTCCACAGCTGGTTAGTTCACTAGAAAGATGAACTCTTTCACTAAATATATTGTGACTGAACGGCTGCCTCTCCCTTATGATCAGCGCCACCCCGTCCCTGAAATCGTCGCCCTTCGCCAGGTTCCCGACTGGTGTGGGTGAAAGAGAGAGGAGGGGCGCTGAAATTATGAATATCTGAACACCTGAATATCATGAAGCCTCATCACCGCCGCTATTAACTGCCGAGCGCGCCTCTCCTCAGGAGACTAGTCTCTCTCTCTCCGTGCATAAACGCTGGTGTCCTCGTGGGTCCAGGAAGGGAGCGCGGAGGGACTCCCGCGCCGCCTTAGATGTGAGTCGCCGGACCCGCGGTCCGGAATGGAGAAGCATGCGTAACGCCGCTGACAGGCAAGGATGCCGGGCCGCTATTCCCCTCAGTTACCGTGGCCTAAAGAGGACGACCCGCCGGGTAGAAGCCGCCGCCCCTCGCGCCTCGGACCGAAGAGAGACCCATGGACCCATCCTATCTGATCACTACCCTTCCTTCACGATTCCCTGGCACGCCGAGGACACCAGATCCCCTGTTTGTTTTACACTTTATTCCCCGTTTTTGACATTTTATGTTTATTTATGTTAATAAACACCTCTTCGAGGCCTGACGCCACACCCACTGTGTCTGTCGTTTGCTCCTCCCGCCACAATATGCACTATATTAGCCTATATATTCATTATATTACACTCAACCTGTTAGTGATGTCTTAATTATTTAATGTATGTTTAAATTAATCTGTCATGTAAATGACAGCCACTGTGTATAAATGATTATATTTCAACAACGAATTGGAGTAAAAACAATTTTATAATTAGACTTAGAAGTTAATGCAAAAACTGCCTAATGTGAAGTTTACATGTTTGCATACAATGCTATTTGAGTGTTGATTATTATATCTAAAAATAAATAGCTACTTAATTTAAGGTAATTTGGGCTCTGTTGTTATGTGCAAGTAAGGGCTTCCTATATAGTTTACACTTTACAGCATTAGCAGAGAATTTTTTTTATCTTTAAGAAACTTTTAGTTATAATTGAATTAATTTAAGGACAGACACAATTTGTTCAGTAAACCACTGTTTAATAAAAAAAAAGCTTTTTATATTTTATAAAAATTTTATATTTAGTTCTCTCCCATTGTACCGAACCCGTACCGAACCGTGACTTCAAAACCGAGGTACGTACCGAACTGTCAGTTTTGTGTACCGTTACACCCCTATTAGAAACGCTTTGAACAACTTAGAAAGTCAGTGGAGAAAACCATATAGTTCTTGTCTGGCTATCACCAGACCAAGCTCAATCTTTTAAGATTGAACATTAGTCTGGGGAGTCTGCTCTGTATTTTCTACTGCACAAGAGGCGTGATCAATGAGCATAATTCAAATGACTCTGTACGCAATTGGATAGTCCTTCAACCAATCAGACCAACGATCCGTCGCTTCTCTATCCGTCATCGTGTTAAACCCGCCAATAGTGCACCAGGTGGATAAGCCGGTTTGTGATTGGTTCCCGCAGATTTGTAATGGAAGCAGGATAGAAAAATGTACAGGTTTCCAGCCTGAGCTGCAGGGCGAAATCAAATCGCCGGCAGATCAGGCTGGGTTTACCCAGTCTAATATAGTTCATCATAACATCGTAATATACATCATATACATTATTCACCCGATTTTTCACATCAACAGAAAAATATACCGGGATAACCTGGCTTCTCCTGAGACTCCCCTGCTTCACACCATAATTAATGATATGCTAAAGTGCGCCCTCACGTTGACGTGATTGTTTACAAGGCAGTTTGTGACGTAAGAAACACCAGCGATTTCAAACCGCGTTTTTGAGCAGGGCTGACAGTGAGACCATTTCACTTGCATTTGTAACTAAAAATAGATGTGTGCGAACTGTACAATGTATTTTGGAGCATGTGTGCGAATAAAAAAAATCCCTGCGGATTAGTTTTCTTAAATGTAAGATCATAAAACGTCTTCAGTACCTTAAATGGTATAACAAGTGTCTTAATGATCATTTTAAGGCATCTTATATTTTGGGGATGGAAAAACATAAATCACAATACTGCCTAATGTGATTATTACACTTCAAAAGGCTATGATTTAATTAAATAAATGTGAGCGCTTCACGTTTCAACACCTGAACGTGGCGCTGTTGTGCGTTCTACAGGATCGCGCTTCAGACTGCTTGAGATCAGTTTGCAATCAATGAATAGCCGGATATATGTGACCCTGGACCACAAAACCAGTCATAAGGGTCAATTTGTTTAAACTGAGATGTATACATCTGAATAAATAAGCTTTCCATTGATGTATGGTTTGTTAGGATAGGACAATATTTGGCCAAGATACAACTATTTGAAAATCTGGAATCTGAGGGTGCAAAAAACTCGAAATATTGAGAAAATTGCCTTTAAAGTTGTCCAAATGAAGTCCTAAGCAACGCATATTACTACTAATAATACATTTTTTATATATTTACGGTAGGAAATTAACAAAATATCTTCATGGAACATGATCTTTACTTCCAATATCCTAATGATTTTTGGCATAAAAGAAAATGGATAATTTTGACCCATACAATGTATTGTTGGCTATTGCCACAAATATACCCTTGCGACTTATGACTGGTTTTGTGGTCCAGGGTCACATATGCCAAGCGAATGCTTATGAACTAATGCTGATCAATTATGACAATGTTTACGGTGTTTATATTGTAATATGTTGCATACAGTTGTAGGGATGCATATTTTATCTCCCTCATCTGAATTTGAATGAGCATCCTGCAATAAGAAAGTATAGACATTTCAAAATAAGAGTCCCGGTGTATTTCGGGCTTGTTTATTAAATAAAAGTCACACAGTGTGTCCAATTTCCACCCTGGTTATTATTTGGTTACAGATACTGTATGTAATTTAATTTCCATTTAATTTAAAGTAAACTCAGTGATACTAAAATAACACTAGTACGGCAAAATCTGTTACAGTGTGTTTTATATATATAAATGCAGAAATAGTTAGTTGCGCCCCTAAAGTTTCTAAATGCGCTCCTAAATTTTTCAACTTAAGAGCACAAGTGCTCCTTGGGAAAAAAGTAAGCGTCAAGCCCTGTTGAGACTCTTTTTTTTTAACTGCAGTTTTAAGGAGAAAATACTCAACAATGGCGTTGACGTATGAATTTGCACATGGTTTGCCTTAAAGCATATTAAAAACACCACATAGACATATAAACAACATTAAAAACTTGATTTTCACCACTTACCGTGACTTGAAGCCAATTGCCACTTTCTTCCTCATTGAGTAAACAACAAAATTTTTATTACATCATTTTGTAAAAAAAAAAAAAAAAAAAAAACCTTTGGATATTGTTTGAATGGCATTTACTTATTTGTCTGCAGGACATTTTGGGCACACATCCCTTCACTAAAATCTCTAACTGGAGTAGTGGACATACGTATTTCCACATTACCATTGGTAACCTGGTTCGAGGCAGCAAACTGCTGTGTGAGACGTCACTGGTGAGTCAGTCATCGCTTCCCAACCCTGTTCCTGGAGACACACCGACAGTACACATTTTCAAACTCTTCCTATCAAACACACCTGATTCAACTCATCAGCTTATTAGAAGAGACTCCAAGAACTGAAAAGGATTGGTCAGATAAGGGAGACATCCAAAATGTGCAGTGTTGGTGTGCCTCCAGGAACAGGGCTGGGAAATGTACCATGATACACAAATGCTCCAGCTATTCCTTTATATTAGATTTAAAATCATACTTTGCTGTGTGGTTTAATAATAACAGTATTTTATTGTTCGACTATCCTCACTATTCACAGGGATACAAGATGGATGACCTTCTCACCTCTTACATCAGTCAGATGTTGACTACCATGACTAAGCAGCGCAGTTCACGTGGAAACAAGTAACACAAAAGGCTTGTAATAAGCAGTTTACAGACTTCTCACTATTTCTTAGATCCATCATTTTGATACATGAGAATAAACTGAATCTGCTTTTAGCGTTGTTACTTTTTCATACTGGAGCCTTAGTTGTAAATTGTGAGTTTAATTTATTTCATAGCATTTCTCAGTCTTCTAATGTCAATGAAGAACATGTTTCATTGACAGTCAACAAACTTGTTGCCTTTTAAGTTTTAGGCCCTCATATGGTTTTACTCTGATACCAAATTAAAGATCAGTTAAGTCAGATCAAGTTCCTGATTTCAGTTATTTAATTTGTGGATGATTTGCACATCTCATTTTGCCAATTAAAAGCATTATAAAGATTTAGAAATGTTGCAGTATTTGGGTTTGCTACTTAGCTAAAGACTTAAACACTTGGTTCTCATCCTAGTCTTTTTAAAGAACTTATTGAAATTATTGGTACATAAAATGTCATTTTACTAAATCAATGAATTCATTCTAAAAAGATCCTCATTACTTTTTCTGAATAGTATTTCTCTTCCTTTGTAAATGTTTGACCAGGTATTGCAGAGATATGTATTAAAATGTATTTTATAAATTAAATGATCAGTTATATGGCCATAATCATTATAATTTCTGCACAATATATTTATGATACATTTTTGAATCTTTAGACATTGTTTAATTTATTTATTCTTTTTAAATATATGCATAATTTGTAGGTTGTAATTGGTCATTCTAATTTTATTATGTTGGAAGCTACTGTTTATAAATAAAACAACATACATGAGATGGCGTGGCTAATTTAATGATGTTCATGACATTTGTTTTGCTCATTTACGATCATATGATCAGTCGTTTAACAATTAGATCCCTTGAATGCAATATATTTAGTTATAAAATAGGTCTGTTCACTAAAAACTAAAAAAAAAAATTGTTTTATTATTTATATACTATTATAGTATTCATTAATATTTTGAATCAGTTTTTATTTTTTACATTTTCTTTTTTATTTTAGTTTTAGTATTTGATCATGCACTTTTGTCATTGTTATTACTATTCCTTTAATTTTACATTTTTTAATTAGCTTGAATTTATTTTTATTTCATTTTTAGTTTTAGTAATTTTAGTACTTCAGGTTAAAATATTTTTGAGAGTTGCCATGGAACATTTCTATTTCAGCTTTATTTCAATTAGCAAAAACTATTTTTAATCGTTTGTAGTTTGTTTGAGAATATACTCTTGCCGGAATTTAATCTTCAAATAATAAAAAATAAAAAGACTGTAATAGTTTTCATATTTGAGGAAATATTATGTGATTTAATGAGAAAAATCTAAAGAGCAAATATCAGTTTAAAAACTGAAAAACTAGATTAAAAGCAAAATGATTTCAGACAGACACAGATCATACTGCAACAACCAAACAATGTTTACACTGAATGATATTATGTGGCTTAACTACACATTAAATTAGAACAAGAAAAAAAGGACAAAAGCACAAAAATTATTTATGATCTCAGATTCTTACACAGTTAGGGTCCTCTCTGGGAGTAATGATTCATCCAAAACCATGAAATTGATTTTAAATACCACTTAAGATGAAATGTAAAACAAATGGATCCGCCAATATTTCAGTGAAGGAAACACAATTTTCATCATGACAAATATTTTCATTCATGCTCGAAATGGAAACCTTTATGGAAAGCCTGAGGATTGTGAAATGCAATAACTCAAATGATAATCTAAAGTCAGAATTTAGCATTTGTTAACTGTATGTATCACTATGAATATATCACAAGAGGATAGCTCACATGTCTGTCATAAAACATTTTGTGACACTTTTACTGTAGAATTTATAAAATGTAAGGGTGATTTCAATGTACCACTTAAACTGTGGTTTATACTGGCTTAACTGACCATAGGTTAGTTTTCTTTTTAATATAAGGGGTTAAATATGAACCAACACTTTTAATCAGGCACTTCAGAGGGATGGTACCTGCTTCTCAGAGCCGCTCATGTTGGATAAAGACCACACATCATTCACCTCTGTTTATGGGAACATGAAACATGATCAGCATAATGGTCTTAAAGATTCAGATTATTCTTCATTAATTTGCCTTAAAGCCACAATATGTAATTTGTATGTAAACACTTGTTGCCCACTGCAGTAATAGTGTCGATATTAGGCATGGTAAAACATGGTCCTCGCAGTAAACCAAGAAAACGAGATTTAAACAAGAAGACTAACTGTGTTGAGCTATATAACAATGATTAGTTTTCTGTCGATGAATGTATCCAAACAGTTGCTCACCTGTCTAATAAAACACAATACATTAAAGCGTCTTTGGTGTTTCCATGGTTTCTACAAAATAAAACCAGAAATTGAGGGTAACGCGGGCATGATGTCATTGATAGGCGACGCACGGACATGGTCCGTGTCCTGGTTAAAATTGCTTATATCTCTGGATTTAAACATTCTTGGAAACATTTGGGATAATGTAAGTAAACGAGTCAACAAAATATATAACACTGTTCTATTGGTTTTTGGATATTTTAATCCAAAAATCTTACATATTGTGCCTTTAAGAGGTGGTTTACAATATTAAATGCCTCTCACCTGTCCTGAACTGTCTGTTGGACCCATGTTCAAGTAATGAACTGCTGTCCACACTGCGAGCCAACCCACACTCCCTCCACCTGCAATACATCACGATTGACAGCCTACAGATACTTTTGTATGGAGTACAGCATGATTTCAGATTGTAGCTATATGTTCACAGTCACAGTGAGATGCTGTAAATTCTGTGCTCACACTCACCAGTGAAACACAAAGATAATCACAACTAGAAGAAGGGAAGTGATGTCAGTAAGAGTCCACATAAGCCTGTACTCATCCGGCGTCTGAGAGAGAGGAAAACCACAGGAAAAAATGCTGAATGAGAAGATGAACAAATCCCTGATAACTGTAGATGTGTGTCATTTACCATAAGAAAGAGCGGCCTTTGCAGGTTCTTGAGGATGTGAACAGCATTAGTGGCGACAGAATGAGCCCCTGCACACCAGGCAAGAGAATACAGCCATGGCTCGCTGATCACGTACAGATTGGTGCTGATGTTGGCAACAGCGTATTTTCTGTAATCGATAAAAGATCACAGCAATTCCTCAAGTGTTCAGTGTCACTTGATCCTTTAGAAATCAATCTAATATGCTGAATTGCTCAAGAAATATTTATTGGATTCTTTGATGACTAGAACGTTCAAAAGAAAATTGGTAACACTTTACAATAAGGTTTCATTATTTAACTACTTTAGTTAATATACTAAGAATGAACAATACTTCTACAGCATTTATTAATCTTAGTCAATGTTAATTTCAACATTTACTAATACATTATTAAAATCAAAGGTTGTATTTAATGCACTGTAAACTAACATGAGCAATGAACGACTGTATTTTTATTAACTAACATTAACAAAGATGAATAAATACTGTAACAAATGTACTGCTCATTGTTAATTCATGTTAGTTTATTAAACAAGACTTTATTGTAAAGTGTTACCAGAAATTTATTTGAAATAGAAATCTTTGAAAATTTGATCGATTTAATGCACCCTTATACAATTCAAATAACTGTATAATTATAAATATACACATACAACATGCATGGAATGAAGTGTCGAATATGGAATAAATTACAGATGGATGGATGGATGGATGGATGGATAGAAGTGTTATATCTTTTTTAGCTAATCTCCTGAACCTGATTTCTTTCTCTGACATGGAGCTGTAATGGATGTTGAGTCTGGCTATGTGTTTGAGCTGAAGTTCCTCCACTGGTGCTTGTTCGCCTGTTGTCTGTTGTAAATCAGGGTAGATTTCTTGTACAAACTCCCTGAGCTCTGGAGGCAGCCACAATACCTAAAAAAAAAAATCTAGAATATATAACACATTTCATAAAAAAACACATTAATCTACACTTTAAGAAAAGAATGGCCTCTTAAATTGTTTTATTGATCAGAGTAAATCCCAAAATGCAACAATGTAATGGCACACCTGACTGGAGTGAATGGATGACTCGTTCTGGATGACGTCCAGGGTACGGGATATCCAAGAATCTCTATAAGGGTGACCCCAGGGCGGCCGGTACAGATCAAAGATCACTAGTTTCCCATATTGAGCAGCCAAATCCAGGAAGGCCCTCAGTGTGCACACAGACTGATTCTGAGCCTGCAAGCGCTCATCTGGGCTCAGAGATGAAGCTGTTCCAAAGGGGTCTTGCTGAGTGGGAAACAATAATACTCTGTTTAATGTTTAAAGGTGGTTTAAAGCAACAAAAATATTGTCTAGATAACAAAAGAAGTAAAAAAGCATCCCGCAGCCTAACAGAGAAGAACCAGGATCCAGCATTGAGACTCTGCAGCTCTCTCCACGTAAACATGGCAGGTGAGGTGTGTGTCCAGTTAGGAAAAATGTCTTTTACATTAGTTGTCCTGCGTAGGTTCTTATCGTGCATGAGGAAAGGAACTCCATCATAACTGCAGCAAGAGACAAAACAATGTTACAGAGGACGTTTTGAAATTTTGTTGCTGAATATAAATCCATTATAAATAAAACAGGCTTTCTATGGAGTTGACCTGATAGTGACATCGGTCTCCAGACCATCAGCTCCAGCTGCCAATGCCTTCTCAAAAGACATGTAGGTGTTTTCAGGGGCAAGCTGAGAAAAGATACAACCGAGGCATTGCTTTTTTTCTTCAGTCTACACATGGTACATTGCATGTCTGCTACATCCTGTACTGCCACAGTCTTGATATAATAATTGTTTTGGAAATACTGAACTAATAAATCACATTAAACTAGGAAAGAACTATTTTAGCTTATTTAATATTCAAAGGTTAGTGCTTGAACCTGAAAAGCCTAAGAAGAATAATGAAGTGTACCATTGGTGCTCCCCTGTGTCCAATTAATGCAGGAGCTGATCCCAGACTACTCCTCTCTTTAATGCAGGGGGAGTGCATGCCCAGAGGAACCAGGTAAAGAGTTACTAGAACAGTTATATACAGCACCATCATGGCCATCCGTCTCACTTAAACAGACAAAGGCACGTGAATTCACAGTAAGAATATGCACTTTCTGTGACATAAGCTACAATTTTTTAAAGTATGTCTTTCCTTTTTACAAGGTATTTTGGAAATATATTATGCATAATCAGGGCTGTACAGTGCAACATTCACTATATTGGCAAAAGTATTGGGACCCCTCCAAATCATTGAATTCAGGTGTTCCAATCACTTCCATGGCCAAAGGTGTATAAAATCAAGCACCTAGGCATGCAGACTGCTTCTACAAACATTTGTGAAAAAATAGGTCGCTCTCAGGAGCACAGTGAATTCGGCAATAAGTCCATTCGTGAAATTTTCTCACTACTAAATATTCTACGGTCAACTGTTAGTGGTATTATAACAACGTGGAAGCAATTGGGAACAACAGCAACTCAGCCACGAAGTGGTAGGCCACGTAAAGTCATAGAGCGTGATCAGCACATGCTGAGGCGCACAGTGCGCAGAAGTCGCCAACTTTCTGCAGAGTCAATATCTACAGACCTCCAAACCTTATGTGGCTTTCAGATTAGCTCAAGAACAGTGCGTAGAGAGCTTCATGGAATGGGTTTCCATGGCCGAGCAGCTGCATCCAAGCCTTACATCACCAAGTGCAATGCAAAGCGTCGGATGCAGTGGTGTAAACCACGCCACCACTGGACTCTAGAGAGGTGGAGACTTGTTCTCTGGAGTGACAAATCATGCTTCTCTGTCTGGCAATCCAATGGACGAGTCTGGGTTTGGCGGTTGCCAGGAGAACGGTACTTGCCTGACAGCATTGTGCCAAGTGTAAAGTTTGGTGGAGGGGGGATTATGGTGTGGGGTTGTTTTTCAGGGGTTGGGCTTGGCCCCTTAGTTCCAGTGAAAGGAACTCTTAATGCTTCAGCATACCAAGATATTTTGGACAATTTCATGCTCCCAACTTTGTGGGAACAGTTTGGAGATGGCCCCTTCCTGTTCCAACATGACTGCGCACCAGTGCACAAAGCAAGGTCCATAAAGACATGGATGAGCGAGTTTGGTGTGGAGGAACTTGACTGGTCTGCACAGAGTCCTGACCTCAACCCGATAGAACACCTTTGGGATGAATTAAAGTGGCGACTGCGAGCCAGGCCTTCTCGTCCAACATCAGTGCCTGTCCTCACAAATGCACTTCTAGAAGAATGGTCAAAAATTCTCATAAACACACTCCTAAACCTTGTGAAAAGCCTTCTCAGAAGAGTTGAAGCGGTTATAGCTCCAAAGTGTGGGCATATTAAACTCCATATTAAACCCTACGGATTAAGAATGGGATGTGCACCCATAGGAAAAATGTATTGCTCAGTGGTTGCTTTTCCTAAGCTCATGAGACTTAGTTGTGATTCTCATATATCTCTCATTTCAGTATCAACAGAGTTTCAGATGTTTCTCCTAAAATTCCTTAGGAGAAATAAGAGTAGACGCAACTGAGACATGAGAAATATTTGAGAGAAAAGGAGTTAAAACTGAGAATGCGGTGGAAGAAATATAGAACATCTCTTTATCGTCTTGCTGCCATCTCTTTCAAGACTCCATTATAGGAATATTTTATTGCTCAGAGGTTGCTCTTTCTAAGCTCATGAGACATTAGTTGTGATTCTCATTTATCTCTCATTGTAGAATCAACAGTGTCTCAGATGTTTCTCTTCAAATTCCTTAGGAGAAATAAAAGTAGATATGAGAAATATCTGAGAGAAAGGAGTCCAAAATGAGAAACATGGGAGATCTCTTTATTGTCTTGCTGTAATCTATTTCAAAGGGTTTTGTTTTCTTATTTATGACATTTGGGTTTTTCACCTTTAATGGACAGGACCATAGGATGAGAGACCAGAAATAATGGGAGAGACGAGAAGGGAACAGGAGCAGGAAAGTACCTTTAGCTGGGACTCGAACTCGTGCTGTCTGAGGTGCTGCTGTGCCTCAATGTTGATGTGCTGTCCACAAGGCTATGGCTCTGACAGAGCTTTCCCTAAGCTCAGGACACTAAGGGCTGATTATCTCTTATAGGTCTCATTTAGGTATCAGCTTTGCCTTCTGGTGCCAGTTGCATAAACTTAGCATAGTTGCATAACTTAAGAACTTAAGAACTGTAACTTAAGAACTACTTTGACTAAGTAGTAGTTAACCAAAGGGTAATCAGTCTTACCTTTCCCAATTAAAATTAAACAGATCTACCTTTTTATGTAACTGACTTAAATTATTACCAGGTTTTGGGGAAAAAATAATTCATGACTAACTTTCAAGACTAGTCTAAGAAGTTTTTGCAACCAACCCCAGATGTCCAACCCCAATTTTATTTTAGGAGAAACATGTTACATGTAAATTTTTTACTAATATTGTGAATACTGAAACTTTGAACTACTGAAAGCATTATGCGTTTCAGAATATCAAGGGTTACCCATTTAAATGTATCTTCAATGCCCAGCATTGAATATGCAGTGCTTATTCCAAACAAGGGATTAGACAAGTGTACAATGTTTAGTCTAGATCAATTCTTTCTTTATAACAAATGTAATACTATAGTGTACCAGTGCTTCATGGTTGCTGCATAACCTTTTTGTTCTTCGTTTAACATTGCAAAGTTTGTCTTGTACAACCCATTTTGCATGCATGTAAACATAGGTTATGATTGTTTTGTTCATTGTGCAACAAAACAATGCATGTATTGTGCTTGATTGAAATGGTGTGAATGAATGACATAAAAGCTACCCACAGGGAAGAACAAAAACCCTTTAACAATTCAAATGTTTCTGCGAGACATAAATGAGGTTACATTAACATCAAATGGAGACTTTTCTTGAGTCTCCTGTTTCTCACACTTGTCTCCTGAGACAAAAACTCTAACATTCTCACATTTGTCTCCTTTAAAATTTTAGAAGAGATCTCAACAACATCACACACTGTGCTCAGACTTTTATCCTCAGCTAGAAACACTGGAGCTCTCACACTTGTCTTCTCTGAAGTTTCATAAGACATCTCAATAACATCACACACTGTGCTCAGACTTTTCTCCTCAGCTAGAAACACTGGAGCTCTCACATTTGTCTACTCTAAAGTTTAGAAGAGATCTTAACAACATCACACACTGTGCTCAGACTTTTCTCCTTAGCTAAAGACTCTGAAGGTCTCACATTTGTCTCCTCTTAAAGTTTAGATGAGATCTCAACAACTTTACAAAGTGTGCACCAATAAGAAACAAACAAACAGTCCATAATTTCAGGGTTTAAGCCTATATTAAGAGTGAAAATATGCAGAAATAAAGTTAACGTTACTCTTAATTGTTGATACAATAAGAAAGCTGTACAGTTTATGTGCATAGGGCACATCATTTGTTTGACAAATGTGAGAGCACCAGAGTCTTTAGCTAAGGAAAAAAATCTGAGCAGAATGTGTGATGTTACTGAGATCTTTTATGAAACTTTAGAGGAGACAAAAGCGAGAGTTCCAGAGACTCTAGCTGAGGAGAAAAGTCTGAGCACAGTGTGTGATGCTGTTGGGATCTCTTATGAATCTTTAGAGGAGACAAATATGAGCAATCCAGTCTCTCTAGCTAAGGAGAAAAATCTGAGCACAATGTGTGATGTTATTGCGATCTTTTATGAAACTTTAGAGGAGACAAAAGTGAGAGTTCCAGAGACTCTAGCTGAGGAGAAAAGTCTGAGCACAGTGTGTGATGCTGTTGAAATCTCTTATGAAACTTCAGAGAAGACAAGTGTGAGACCATTGGAGTCTTTAGTTTAGGAGAAAAGTCTGAGCACAGTGTGTGTTGTTGTTGAGATCTCTTCTGAATCTTTAAAGGAGACAAATATGAGCAATCCAGTCTCTCTAGCTAAGGAGTAAAATCTGAGCACAGCGTGTGATGTTGTTGAGATCTCTTCTAAAACTTTAAAGGAGACCATTGTGAGAGTGTTAGAGTTTTTGTCTCAGGAGACAAGTGTGAGAAACAGGAGACTCAAGCAAAAGTCTCCATTTGATCTTAAACTAACCTCATTTTTCTCTAGGAGAAACATTTGAGATGTTAAAGAGATCTCACTTTGGATTTTTCTTTCCTATGGGCATGTAAAGGCAGGCATCCCAAAACTTTTGGCAATATAGTGTATATAAAAAAAAATTGGTCTGTGCAATGAATAAAATTACCACAGCACAGTTTAACGCGTGTGATACAGGTTTGCATGTGTGTGAGACAGATCAACTTGTTTGTGTGAAGTGAGCATACAGTGGGGAAAACAAGTATTTGATACACTGCCGATTTTGCAGGTTTGCCCACTTACAAAGCATGTAGAAGTCTGTAATTTTTATCATAGGTACTCTTCAACTGTGAGTGACGGAATCTAAAACAAAAATCCAGAAAATCACATTGTATGATTTTTAAGTAATTAATTTGCATTTTATTGCATGACATAAGTATTTGATACATCAGAAAAGCAGAACTTAATATTTGGTACAGAAACCTTTGTTTGCAATTACAGAGATCATACGTTTCCTGTAGTTCTTGACCAGGTTTGTATACACTGATTTTGGCCCACTCCTCCATACAGACCTTCTCCAGATCCCTCAGGTTTCGGGGCTGTCGCTGGGCAATACTGACTTTCAGCTCCCTCCAAAGATTTTCTATTGGGTTCAGGTCTGGAGACTGGCTAGGCCACTCAAGGACCTTGAGATGCTTCTTACGGAGCCACTCCTTAGTTGCCCTGGCTGTGTGTTTCGGGTCGTTGTCATGCTGGAAGACCCAGCCACGACCCATCTTCAATGCTCTTACTGAGGGAAGGAGGTTGTTGGCCAAGATCTCGCGATACATGGCCCCATCCATCCTCCCCTCAATACGGTCCTGTCCCCTTTGCAGAAAAGCATCTCCAAAGAATGATGTTTCCACCTCCATGCTTCACGGTTGGGATGGTGTTCTTGGGGTTGTACTCATCCTTCTTCTTCCTCCAAACACGGCGAGTGGAGTTTAGACCAAAAAGCTCTATTTTTGTCTCATCAGACCACATGACCTTCTCCCATTCCTCCTCTGGATCATCCAGATGGTCATTGGCAAACTTCAGACGGGCCTGGACATGCACTGGCTTGAGCAGGGGGACCTTGCGTGCGCTGCAGGATTTTAATCCAAGACGGCATAGTGTGTTACTAATGGTTTTCTTTGAGACTGTGGTCCCAGCTCTCTTCATCCTGGTCATTGACCAGGTCCTGCCGTGTAGTTCTGGGCTGATCCCTCACCTTCCTCATGATCATTGATGCCCCACGAGGTGAGATCTTGCATGGTACCCCAGACTGAGGGAGATTGACCGTCATCTTGAACTTCTTCCATTTTCTAATAATTGCACCAACAGTTGTTGCCTTCTCACCAAGCTGCTTGCCTATTGTCCTGTAGCCCATCCCAGCCTTGTGCAGGTCTACAATTTTATCCCTGATGTCCTTACACAGCTCTCTGGTCTTGGCCATTGTGGAGAGGTTGGAGTCTGTTTGATTGAGTGTGTGGACAGGTGTCTTTTATACAGGTAACAAGTTCAAACAGGTGCAGATAATACAGGTAATGAGTGGAGAACAGGAGGGCTTCTTAAAGAAAAACTAACAGGTCTGTGAGAGCCGGAATTCTTACTGGTTGGTAGGTGATCGAATACTTATGTCATGCAATGAAATGCAAATTAATTATTTAAAAATCATACAATGTGATTTTCTGGAATTTTCTGGATTCCGTCTCTCACAGTTGAAGAGTACCTATGATAAAAATTACAGACCTCTACATGCTTTGTAAGTGGGCAAACCTGAAAAATCGGCAGTGTATCAAATACTTGTTCTCCCCACTGTATGTTGTGTGCTTGTTTGTCTGTGAGGTTAATCTAGGGCTGCACGATTAACCATAATTAAACCGAAATCGCAAAATTCACTGAGATCAGAACAGATTGATCAGTTTGATCAGTTTGGAAGCGCTGTGAATTTGAGTCACTTATAAGCTGCTTTTGACAAGCAGCAGATTTTTTTTCATAATAATTGAATACTTTATAATAAAACTTAAGACCTTTCTAATGATTTATAGGAAAATTAAGCAGTATTTTCAAGTGTTCAACCAAAATGGATGGATGTTGTTTGGATTGTGATTAGTGATATTGGGCTATATAAACAAAATTGACTTAATGTTAAGCAAGAGGTGTTACATTCCTGCAGTCTGCCATTTTTGGCAAATAAAAAACAATGTTTGTGTGAAAACATTTCTTTTTAGGTTTGGATTTAGTGTGCCCTATAAGGAACCTTTATGTCCTTTGACAGTCGCATCCCTGATAAATGATGATCTGCACTACTTGTGGTTGTTTTCAGAGATGATAACAGACATTTTATACTTGTGCTACAATTGTGTGGCCTGTGCTATAAAACTATCAACCTCTGTAGCACCAGTGCTATGTGCAAAAAAAGTTAACATACAATCCTGTGCATAATATATTTAAACTCATTCTTACCTCTCATATTGAGCCGGAAGACATGTAAGGCTACTGGCCAAGAGAGTAGAGTCATTAAAACTACACCACCTATGTGTAGATATGGGGCAGTTATCTGGCAAATGGGAATTGGGAATGTTAATTAAAAATGTCACAGTGATTTTACTCCAATATTAATATATAGTAGTAGATAGTAAACCTGCCTGAAAAGATAAAAGTACAGTCATCCATTCCTTACTCCATAAATCTGTGAGAACAGATGAGGCCACAATGGAGAGAATCAAAGTCACTGAGATCCCGATCTATCAAAAGAGATTTCATCAATCACAAGTGACCATAAAGTCTTTCAGTAGTTACATAGTTGAGATGTGGATGAAGTTACCTTGTGACACCAATGTAAATATAACCTCTGGCCTTCTGAGAGAAGACAAACTGCCAGCACCTGTGAATGTTAACATATATTACCAGCAAAATTATCATATGGACCTTTTAGTAACTTGTTATGGTGACTTAAAGCTTAAAAAGCAAACAACATTAACAATAATACAGTAAGTACATTTAATCTGTGACATCGACAGTATAATAGTGATTTCATAACTGTGGAAACTGTAGTAATGAGAATGAATATTCTTAAAGCACATACCAGCAGAACAGCAACATAAATGAACAGAAAAACAGCAAGAATCAACAAAACAATAGACCATGGAAACCAGAAGCCCAGATTTCCAAAATTAAACCTGGAGACAAAGAGAGAGAAATTTTACTTTAGTGTATCTCTAAGTTAAATTACCTAAGTTGACAGGCCTTTAATAAATCGTTTAGCTCAAAATTTATTTTCTGTCTATTCAACTATTCAAGGACTGTTCCGCGTTAAAAACAACTTTGTTCAAACAAAATGAACAGTAATGTGCTCACAATGGAAGTCAATGAAACATTTAAAATATATCTTTTTTCTATGACACAACACAAACCAGTCAAAGTCATTGTAGTCATTCCGTGCTTCACTCCAAAAGTACAGGAACACCAGACAGAGACAAAACGTCAGAACGATCAGAGCAAAACTGCCACACTCCCGCTGCAAAACAGTCAAGCCTTTTTAAGCCATTACATAACACATATCTAGCTTACTATCATTGCATTTTAGTTAGTTCATTGTGAGTTAGAATGAGAGCACCTTCAAGCAGCAGCAGTGTCCAGGCTGAGCGTGTGTGCGCTGGTAACGTCTCCACTGGCAGCCATAGAGTCCAGCTAGACAGGAGACAAAGCGCTGGTGCTCATAACGCTGTAGCAACCACTGACGTGCCACTTTCGGCTTACCCAATTTCAGTTGGGTTACCTCGGTCGGTGTTGTGCCCATAAGCAAGACAAATGAGGGTTCTGTCAATGTATAAATATAATAATGTCATTATTTTCACCCCTAAATGATTTCACAAAATGTAAAGACTGTTTAAGAAGTTGAGACGATGCTGTTAATATTAACCAATGTGGTAATGCAAGTCTTTAATGTTGTCTTTGCTTCTGCTATGTTTTATGCCAGTGTAGTTTCCAGTTGCACAACTGTAAAAGCTTAATTATCCAAGCCAACAAACATGCAAGGCTGATTAAACAACACTTGGCTATGGTCCCCTCGTCCTGTACAAATGGATTTTTTCCAAATTTAACAGGGAACATTACTGCTCACAAAAAAACTGTCTACTATTCTTCAGCCTAATATGTACACCCTATCCCTAAATTTTAGGTTAAGCTCCACCTATTAAGTTCACAGACACAGGGAGTAGCAGTACCCTTAAAAGGACATACAGTATTTATACCTCTTTTTTTTTTTTTACCACAAAAAGGTTCATAGTAGTACCTTAAGGTACGTATTTGTACTCTAAGGTACTAATATGCACCTTTTAGAAGTAAAAAAAAAAAGGTACAAAGATGTCCTTTTAAGGATACTGCCCCAGTGACAAGGTGTTGTACCCCTAAAGGTACAATTTTGACACCCGCCCAAACATATAGCCTTCGTTGAATTTGGATGAGAGTTGCCTCCGTTCTTTCGGAGCGGGGCGGGCAGCTTTTTCATTGATATTTGTGGGGCCAAGTGTGGTATAAAAAAGTACACTATTTAAAATACTCATTCAGCATTTCAACGCAGCTCATAGCCTATATTACATTGTAATGACTTAATCACAAAATGTGACTAAAAACAAGTAGATACTGAAGGCGCCGGTTTTTCAGCCATTCAACACAAAAAAAGTAGGCTATTCATAAAGAGAGGCACAATGTCCCACCTCTATTCATAAACTTTGTATCCACGGAAATAAAAACACGATGACACTAGCAAACAAACTTGCTTACACTTTACAGAATCGCTGCATCTTCACAGTATGGTATTCGTATAGAATGTTTGTTATGCAGGAGAATAGGTATAAACAGCCCAATAGCTATCTCACCGAATATCTGAACCCGGTCGCCGTCACATCAGAACCAAGAAACTGCGCCGGTATCTCTGGCTGTCCGCTTTTCTCCAGTCAGTGAAAGGAAATACCTCCGGTAGCCTCTTGACTGGTCAGTCGAAGAAGTGTATGGCGCTGCATGGATGAGAGCGTGAAAAATATCCAGCTCTAGATTAGAATCCCTGCGTGTGTTTGTGTTACAGCGCGACTGAATGCTATTATTGTGCGTCAGTCTGTTAAATGTAACTGAATTTGCATAACAAGAGGGGCGCTTTGCACTTGCGAGGCGTGTAGCCTAAATTTTTGTGTGGTTTACTAGATTTGGCGAACTAATAGGCCTACTATCTGCTAAATAGTAATAGTAAATATTGATAAATCGATATATGAATAATAAATTAAACGAAATTGTTAATAAATATATTTAATATTTCATAAGTAAATCAGATACAGCATATGTATTTCATTAAAAGCGCAACTAAGCCTTAAACAAAAATATAAGCTCTATTGTAGCTATAACAAACAGTAAGTATACGCATCTTAAAAGACACTGGTTACATGTTAGGCCTACTGGAAGAAAATAAGCTGAAGGGGGAGCAACTTCTGAGTTCAGTGTAGTTCACTATCGTTGGCAAGAACTCTTGTCCATCCTGTATGCAGTTATCCAAGGTCTCCACAATCAAGAAATTTTTCACAATCAAGTGGTGCCTCACTGACACAGCAGAGAGCCAAATTACGTCTTGGCAAAATCACGGTGACACTATATGGTCGTAATGGACACCTCTGTGTCTGTGAACTTAATGGGTGGAGCTTAACCTAAAATTTAGATTTAGGGGTAGGGTGTGGCTGGACCTTCAAGCTCCACCCATTACGCCCAGAGAAGGGAAGCTGCACGTCAATCTCCACCCATTGGCTCTGCAGCGAGCAGTTTAACACTTCTTGCTCAAGTTTTTCTTCCAAACTGTTTTTTTCAGTTGAGCATCTGATTGGCTTTATGCTTTTCTGAACTCACATTAAAGTGTAACTATAAAACTGCAAGATCACCTAGGGCTAATTGTCATACTTTTTATTCCAGTGAATAGCCTACTTATAGTTTTGTATTTAGGGTAGTTTTATTTTTAAAAGCCAATTTCTGTATAGGTCTTAGCGACAAAAAGATTAATTTCAAAATTACCACAACATCCCGTAGTCATTAGCAATTACATGAGTGTAACACGGTTTAAAGGCTCAGGGAAGAAGGAGGCGGCAACAGGCAAATGATCAACGTAAATATACAAATAACAAAATAAATAAACCGAAAGTAAAGTCACAGCCCCTCACGGACGACTGCCGCATATAAACGTAATAAAACACAACATAAAAAAAGGCCTGGGTGGTATTCCAGAAAGCAGGTTATGTGACATACCTGGGTATGTTTAAGAGTAAGTAAGCAGATAACCTCAACTTTCAGTTCCAAAAACGGAGGTAACTTTCAGGGTATGTAAGTAGCCATAGCAACTCACTCTCTGAACACAACCTGCTCCGGAGCAGGTTATGTTCCAGGGTTAGTTTGCTTAAGAGGGATTCAGATGCGTGTTATATAATTAATGTAGTTATATTAATATAACCACATTTGTTATATACTTACAGTTATATAATATACAATATTATATATTCATTCTAAATCACTATTATAACAAGGTAAAGTTTAAATGTTAATTCAATTCAAATATATTTATTAT
Organism: Coreius guichenoti; assembly: GCA_039654105.1. NCBI lineage: Eukaryota > Metazoa > Chordata > Actinopteri > Cypriniformes > Gobionidae > Coreius > Coreius guichenoti. The sequence continues at coordinate 18,709,110 of CM077183.1, forward strand.
TTATTTTATTGTCATCTCACACATGGATCTGCATTCAATTAATTAGCATCAAAACAAACAATATAATCCTTATTCTCAGTAAATAAAGATTACTTATTAAACGAAGAGATTGAAAAATGATTGCACAACCACCAAAATAGGTGGCGATGTGCACTAAGTAGGTTATGTAAATCGTCATTAAACAAAAGAAGAAGAGGAAGTAGAATGGCGCGCTCTTGCTTAGCGTCTGTTTCCATGGTGAATCGATTCGTTGCTCTGTTGAGAATGTCTTGTGTGTTAACCGGGAACATACTCTGAGTTGTCTGAACTTACTCCAGAACTCGTTTTTGGAACCAGCATACCTCGAGTAAGCAAGGTTTGGGTTAATCAACCGAGAGTTCAAGGTATATGTGCCGGTAAGTTAACCTTGCTTTCTGGAATACCCCCGGTCCTCTGTCGTCTTGCACTGTCGGTACTCCTTTTATCCTTCCGGAGGTCCTCCGTGAGACTCGAGACCGATGTGGCAGGCAGGTGACGCTCATCTTGGTCCCGCCTTGCTTGCCACATTAAGCTTGAACAATAGGCCCTATCCCAATTAGCACACTTCATATGCACTTTTGTGCATTTGTCATTTTAGGTTTCAGAAGGGTGCTCGCGAGCACCCCCTTTGTGGTCGAAATGCGCCCTCAATGTGCACTTTTGCTGAGCCCTCACTGGTGACTTCTTCCCGACAGTCAAAGCGGCATTGCGTCACGAAAGTGCGGACTCGTCGGAAGACCACGAGTGTTTAGGGTGCCATTTGGGACAGGGCCGATGACATTTTTGTAGGGCAATCCAGAAGTTAGCATCACACTAGTTCCCCCGTCAAAAACCTAATAGGATTTTTCCATAGGCTTTGGGATGATGGAACTGGAAGTGCTAAAATGCTAATTCGTTTACAGGTTTTGGCCTACAAAAATACATCATCCCTTCAGCACTCTATAAACATAATATGATATACACTGATCAGACATAACATTATGACCACTGACAGGTGAAGTGAATAACACTGATTATCTCTTCATCACAGCACCTGTTATAGTGGGGGGGATATATTAGGCAGCAAGTGAACATTTTGTCCTCAAAGCAGGAAAAATGGGCAAGCGTGAGAATTTGAGTGAGTTTGACAAGGGCCAAATTGTGATGGCTAGACGATTGGGTCAGAGCATCTCCAAAACTGCAGTTCTTGTGGGGTGTTCCCAGTCTGCAGTGGTCAGTATCTATCAAAAGTGGTCCAAGGAAGGAACAGTGGTGAACCGGCGACAGGGTCATGGCCAAGGCTCAATTAAGCACGTGGGGAACAAAGGCTGGCCTGTGTGGTCTGATCAAACAGACGAGCTACTGTAGCTCAAATTGCTCAAGAAGTTAATGCTGGTTCTGATAGAAAGGTGTCAGAATACACAGTGCATTGCAGTTTGTTGCATATGGGGCTGCATAGCTGCAGACCAGTCAGGGTGCCCATGCTGACCCCTGTCACCGCCGAAAGCGCCAACAGTGGGTACGTGAACATCAGAACTGGACCACGGAGCAATGGAAGAAGGTGGCCTAGTCTGATGAATCACGTTTTCTTTTGCATCACGTGGAGGGCCAAGTGCGTGTGCGTCGCTTACCTGGGGAACACATGGCACCAGCATGCACTATGGGAAGAAGGCAAGACGGCGGAGGCAGTGTGATGCTTTGGGAAATGTTCTGCTGGGAAACCTTGGGTCCTGCCATCCATGTGGATGTTACTTTGACACATACCACCTACCTAAGCATTGTTGCAGACCATGTACACCCTTTGATGGAAACAATATTCCCTGGCTGTGGCCTCTTTCAGCAGAATAAGGGGTGGAGTCCATGCCTTGACGGGTAAGGGCTGTTTTGGCAAAAAAAGGGGGACCAACACAATATTAGGAAGGTGGTCATAATGTTACGCCTGATCGGTGTATGTTGTACATAATAACAACTGGGGGATACATTACAAACTTTGAGCTCAGCATAAATTATAACGTTGTACATTAAACAGAGTACTCTTTTCAATATAAGATGTTAAATGTTAAATGTCAGCTTGTTCACAAGGTCATGAAACATATGTAATCTACTACTACTAATAATAATAATAATAGAAAAAAATAAAAATCTAGAATTGAATGGCTTTTGCCTTTGCTTTATGCAAATGAAATTTCACAAGCAAAATTAACAATGTTATAGTGTCGTCAACTATGGAAAACCTGTTACAGTGTAAAAACAATATCATGGGTTCATCTATTGCAATAATTTTATGAAATGGAAATTAAAATCTGGTTCTATCGCTGGACGCCAGTGAAGAATGGGCACACTAGCACAAAAAACCGTCTATTCAAAGCCACGCCCACAGAGTCAGCGCTACGTGCTTTAAAGATGGCGGCATGTCTGAGTGTGGGATCTGATGTTTTTATTAGCCTCAAGTTTGTGATTTGAAGTACTGTATTTAGGCAGACGGTACACTTCAGGTTTCTGTAGATCGTTTAGACTCGCGCTCTCCGTCGTAGGGCAGATAAGACGGGGATGTGATCGGTCACTGTGCTTGGAGAGGTAGAGTTGGTGGACAGCTTGACATGCTAAAACTGACAGCTGTAATCAGCTAGCTGTTCACGTACACTTAGAAAGGGCATCGTGCAGGAAACCTTTAGCAAATGTGACCTTCTGTGCGTCCAACACTACGTAGCCAGCAGGCGACAACCTGCTAGTCAGATCACATTCGTAGCCTGTTCTAGTCATGTTTAGAAAGTAAGATTAGGTGCTTTGCTATTGTTATCAGGTGACCTGTCAGTCACTGAATGCTGGTGGTTACATTAACTTGCACACCTTTGTGTGTTTAGTAAAGTTTATGTTGATTTTATTTATTTTGCCAAGTACCTCCAGCATTTTCAAGTTCATAACGCCCCTTTAATGAATAGCTCGGGGAAAGTAGTTTTGACTGGTGGTCTGTAACGTTATATTTGAACAGGACAGGATTCAAGCCCTGAACGATAGCAAGAGCTGCCAAATTCTTCATAAAATATATATATATTTTTTTCCTGATCATCACTATTTTGCGGTAGTATGCTATCCCGAGCTTTACGGAAATCCCTTTCCTATGGAAATCCAATAGTGGCGGGTTTAACTGGGAGCTATTGTAGTCGTCTGTGTTTTCATCAGACCGCCGCGTGTAAAGTTGCTTCGCAAGCTGAATGTGGCTTCAAACCTGCGAAGGTGGCGGTTGTGACTAAGACCACACGATATGAATTCGAGCAGCAGAGATATCTCTATGCGGGACTGTCGGAGGAGGATCTTAAACAGCTGGTAAGACACTTGTGAAGTGGTGAATACACCTGTTTTATATGTGTATTGATCAGATACACCGGTTTATTTTGTTACAGTACTTTTAAGGAGGGTGCTGTATTAAAATAGACATAAAAGTCTCTTTAATGTCAAGTAATGACAACTACAGACTTTTACATTTTACTTTACTTGTACATTTCTAACCAGTGGTGTGCTGTGGTGTTCTAAAATGAGGAGGCAAAGTCCTCAGGTTTTTTTTATGTTCTTTTTTTTTTTTTTTTTATCAATCAAATGTAAATTCTTGTACGAGTTACACTGTTTTCACATTTTCCTGGTTAAATAAACATTACACTACATAAAAAAGAAACCAAATGCAATTCTATTTCAATGCTATTTTGTATTTTTACATAAATAATGTAATGTACTTTTTATTAAAAAAAACAAGTAAAAAAAATCTCAAGTTAGTGTTTTTATTATTATTATTATTATTATTATTATTATTATTATTATTTTTTACATTTATTCAAAAATAATAACTAAAGGCAGTAACAATTTACACAATATATTTTATTTGTGAACTGATGTTTGTTAACTGAGCTGTTAATAGTCAACTTATTTCGGAATGTCAGTCATCAAGCTTATACACTGGTCATAGACACGAAGATGTACCTTTAAAGGGATAGTTCACAGAAAAATGAAAATTCTGTCATTAATTACTCACCCTCATGCCATTCCAAACCCGTAAAACCTTCGTTCATCTTCGGAACACAAATTAAGATGTTTTTGATAAAATCCGAGAGCTCTCAGGCCCCTCCATAGACAGCTATTTAATTAACACTTTCATGGTCCAGAAAGGTAGTTAAAATAGTCCATGTTTTTGCGCACAAAAAGTATTCTTGTCGCTTCATAAAATTAAGGTTGAACCACTGGAGTCACATGGACTATTTTAACGATGTTTTTAATACCTTTCTGGACCTTGAAAGTGTTAATTAAATAGCTGTCTATGGAGGGGCCTGAGAGCTCTCGGATTTCATCAAAAATATCTTCATTTGTGTTCCGAAGATGAACGAAGGTTTTACAGGTTTGGAATGACATGAGGGTGAGTAATTAATGACAGAATTTTCATTTTTGGGTGAACTATCCCTTTAATTTTCCCAAGCTGATTGCTCACTAAAAACCCCACATTTCAAGTTTGATTTAGGGATGCACCGATACTATTTTTTTCAGAACCGATCCGATACCAAAAATTCTGAGTATCAGCCGATACCAGTGCAATTTTGTTTAAAAATTCAGTGTAGAATTTCTATACCTCAGTGTGTTGAACTGATAATCACTCTTTTGTGTGTTAAACACAATCTACTAAATACAGACAAATTCATTATAAAGAAAAACTAATTAAAAAAAATATATAATCACAATCTATGACAAATACTACTATAAACTAGATGGTGGATAAACTAGATTAGTGGATAATTCAGCAGCAAAAGTTACTCTAGAAAAATCTAGTGCACTAACTGTATAAAATCTAAACATTTAGTGGGGAACAAATAAAAGTGAATGTGTAACACTAAATCTGGTAAAATGTTACACATTGTTGTAAAATACATTCATGAAAAACAAGTAAATGTTTACAGAAATAGGGCCTATATACCAAGAAATGAAAATACATTTATTTTAAATGTATAGCTCAGCTTTTTAATGAGGCAGCAAAACATTATAGATAGGGCAGAACAAGAAAGGCTATAAATCTTTCATTGCGCAAAAGTATTATAATACGAAAGGCTCCAATAAAGAGCGGCACAAAGCACGTATGCGCATCCCATGCGCAGAATGATGCGCTTGAAGCAACATGGAGTCACAGCGCGCAGCGCTCTGTCCGTATTGAAAAGTTCAAAACACAAAGGAAAGATATACCGATGCGTAGTGTATCAATCTATGCAATATTTTATTGAGCCTTTTCTTTTAACAGTTTAAAAATTCAGTTACCGTACGTGTGAAGAACAATACAATCTCTAGTCCAGTGTTGTGATCTAACAGACACCCGGTAGAAAGTAACACGATTTAGAAACCGCAATAAACTCCAGCAAGATAAAGTCATTTTATGCGAAACCATAGACTGTTATCTACAGATCAAGTATAATAACAGGAACATTGAATCATCTTGGAGAGAGTTTCATCGTGTTGACTGTCGTAACTGAACGCGACACACAGTTTGAAAGCTGAATGACGAATGACTGACAGCTGCAACGGAGGGAAGCATTCACGTGAATTTGAATATATAATATATAATATCTGTACCTCACATTAAACTATGGAATGGACTCAGAACACTTAATATAGTGCACGAAGCGTTGATGATGCTTCATAATGTTTCTGTGCCTTTTGTGGGGCACTGGGGCTTAAAAATAACACAGAATATTATACGCACTGTATCGGATTTGGATCGGTCCTGTCTGACCGATACCTGATCCGGCAAATAATGGCGGTATCGGAGCCGATACCGATACGGAGTATCGGATCGGCGCATCCCTAGTTTGATTTTGACGTGACATTAAGCAGTGATATCTGGTTGTTTGTTTACTTTTTAATTAGTGTTCTCAACGCCATCATTTTCTTCATTCAGACCGCAAACATGCACGAAAACAAGAAGCGGGATTTAGTGCACAAACCAATCATCATAGCGCGATGGTCACGTGACTTTCCCCCATTCATTCTCAATTACTCCCCATCAAACCCACCGCATGCTTTAGGGGGCTGATAAAACTCAATGGGCTCAGGGGAGGCAAGAGAGACACGGACTCCCACTGTAACTTTACCTGCTGTTGGATAGTGTTACTTTAGAAAAACGAGTGATTTATACACTATTTAATGTTTTATTTTTGTAATATGGATTATTTTCTCATCCAATTTTTTTGGGGAGGCACTGCCTCCCTTGCCTCCTCGGAGGAAACGCCCCTGATTTTAACCCGCTTTTCTAAAAACCTAAATAACTTGCTTCCGGGTTGGCCTACAAATAGACTTAATAATTAAACAGTTCTTTAAATTTCACATTAAGGCAATTTAATTTCAGACTTTTTCAGCGGCGCTCGTTCCAGAAGTATTTTTTCCATTTTTCCCATTGGAATTTGTAAAAAGTCTTTGTTAAAGAGTTATAAGCCATGAACCAAACCAATCAGCTATGAGGTGAATCACAACACTACAAACTTTGATTTGAAGCAAAAAAGTTTTTGAAAATGAGACAAAAAAAAGGTACTTTTTGATGGCTTTAACAAAAGCATATGCAATCGATGAACTACTACGTAGATCAGTGTTTAAAGTTATCGTTCAAAATCAATTTCCCTATGAAGAAAATAAATGTGATAAAAATAAATGAAGAAAAAAATGTTACTTTTGGAACCTGACTGTTGCACTCTGTTCTTTTAGTGTGATTTACTTGTTGCAATTCTCTGATTGGTGGAGTGTTTTTTTTTTTTTTTTTTTTTTTTCCTCCTCTCAGAATCATAGGCAATGTATTTTTATTACCATTTACTGATGATATTCATATTTAGATATTAGATATTAATATCTTCATTCAAATATTTATATCTATATATTTGGATGTATTGAAGGGTTAACTTTTGGTTTACCTAAAACTTTTCACTTCACTGACATACTCTAAACTGACAGTTTGTTTATGATATTTAATCTGTCTTCTCCTTGTCATCACAGCTTGCCCTAAAAGGATCCAGTTACAGTGGGCTTCTGGAGAGACACAATATACACACCTTTAATGTTGGACAGATTGTGGACAGTCTACAGTAAGATGACACTTAAAAATGGAAATTCTGACAGTATTTGAAATAATTTTCAAACAATTTTCAAGATGGTCCTTTCATCTTTGTAGGAAACAGGGGATTGACGTACGCGTTGTAAAAAGAGGAGAGTATGATGAGGACACAGTACGATGGGCCGATGCTATCATCTCTGCTGGAGGTAAAGTTCAGGTTTTTATACTTGATTGTTTAACTGTGAACCAGTTGACGTATGAGAGATGGTTCCACAGGACTTTATGCAAGTGTATATACACATACATACATACATGCATACATAAAGGACCGGCCCTAGCATTTTGGGGGCCCTAAGCAGATTTCCAGAATTTTCATGCAGCAAACACACAGTATTGTAAAATGTATCTGGTCGATGGAAAAGAAGCTAATATGCGTTCTTAAAATCTAAACAATTCTGAAAATAAGGTATCTAGAATTATTCACGTATTTTGAAGTGCCCACGATAACAATACCACGCACAACACTGATACCGTTGTTACACTGGCACAGCGTCTTCAAAGCGCTTGCAAATGCCGAATTAAACCAATAAGACACAATGTAGCAACCGCCATTTTAACAATATATTTTTAACATTTATCACTTACCCTTATCTTACTCACTTTTTCCCCCCCATTTTCCTCTTCTCTGCACCAGATTGATAGTGTCGCCGCCTCTTCATTTTCAAACATTAACGCACATGCAAACTTATTATTACCACGCATCACTGTCTGAACGGCTGGCATGGGGGTCCCCTAGTGGCGACAGTGCCCTAAGCAGCCACTTAGTTTGCTTATAGGGAGGGCCGGCTCTGAAATCTGCATCCCAGACAGTGCGAGAGAACTGAATTGAGCTCTTTCACGTCGTCTTGCACTTGAACAGATATATTTTTAGAAAAATGACGTCTTGGCAAGTACAGTATCCTTGTAAACTTAAGAGTCTTAAGTGAACATAAACAGTTGAGAAATAAAACGCATGTGTATCAGTATATTGGATCCGTGCATTAGCTCTTAAAGTGACAGCAGCCTAATATTCCTGCTTCTGTCTGTGTTTTTAATGTTAATCAAACAACAAAAGACAAAGAACAATCACTTTTGTAATTTTAATAAGGATTAATCTTTGTTTCATGGCTGGTGAAAAATATTTATGTCCTGTAAAGTCACCGGCCATTGGCAGGTGTGACAAAAAGTTAGTTTTAGGCCCTGTGTGTGTGTGTGTGTGTGTGTGTACAAATTCTAACAGACATTTTTATTTCAAAGGTGATGGAACCATGTTACTTGTTGCCAGTAAAGTGTATGATAAGAACAAACCTGTATTGGGGGTCAATACAGACCCCGAAAGGTAATAATAACTAGCCTATAGTGATTTTAAGTTTATTTGTTTTAGAAGTATATAATGTACCTGTGTTTTTGTATATAAAGGTCAGAGGGCCACCTGTGTTTACCTGTGCGCTATACACATGCCTTTTCTGAGGCCTTACAGAAACTCAGGAAGGGTGACTTCAGGTAGGTACCTCTTATTTACTCTTGCTTATGGTCGAGAGTAATCCAATTTGCTACATAATCCAATTTGCAATCAGTTGTTTTCGTCTATACAGTACCTCTTGCTAAAGTACTCTGCATAAGTACTTTGCCCGCTAGTAATGCAATTTTATTTATATAGCACATTTCATACACAATGTATATTCAGAGTGCTTCACATTTAAAAAAGGAATTAAAATAATAATAAATAAGATGCAGTGCATCAGAAGGACGCAGCACAGTTCTCATTCAGTAAATGCACAGCAAAACAGGTTTGTTTTTAGTCAGGATTTAAATGTGCACATCTGATCTCTTCTGGAATCTGGTTCCAACTGCCAGTGGCATAAAGTGGACTCGCCTTGTTTTGAGTGAACCCATGGTACATCTAACTGACTTATATTCGTTTTTATAAGTTTATATTCGATTTGTTTAAGAAGTTGTAGTTCCAGTGAACAATTATGATTAATATATATCAGTTTGAAATATACCTGTCTCACTGGATGGCTAATGTTACTAGCTAATAACTATTTCTGGTCTTCCTCTGGGGGGAGGTGCTTGGCAGCTCAGAAAGCCAAATCCTCCAATAAGTTGTATTTAAAACTAAGGATGTTTTTTGTAATGTTTTAAGGATATTTTTTTGATGTTTTTCTTCTATAGTAAGTACATGTAGTAACGTGTAACTACATCACCTTAAAATAAAGTGTTACCGACAGTTTAAGTGCTGCTATTTAGCAAGATTGAACCTGACCAATAAGAGACCACTTCAGAGCTGCTAAACCCTACCCCTGTTTCATTCTAATCATCATTGTACCTGCTTTAAGCGTCAATATTTTCCTCTTCCTTTTAAAAAAAAAGTAACTATCTTCACTAGGTGGCAGTGGCGTCAGCGTATCCGTATGTACTTGGAGGGCACCGGGATCAACCCGACTCCAGTGGACCTGCACGAGCTGCAGCTGAGCCTCCAACAGCACTGCAAAGCACACCGTATCACCACTGAGACTCAGCGCAGTAAGAGTCCCATAGTACACACTGCTATCTCAACCTAACATTCCCTCTGCTGCTCTACTGAATCTCACAAATACTGTCAAAAATGCTCAGGTCATATTTCGGAGCAAAATCAAGGAGAAAGGAAGATTTTCATTACTTTATTACAGTAATGTGAATGAGTTTTCATTTTCTTGCAATAAAATTTGATTCTTTTTTTTTTTTTTTTTGGTGCTTAATTATTGCAGAAAATATTATCTAATCAAATTAAATAAAGTATTATAATATATAACACACACACACTAACATCACACGTCTCATTATTGTATTGCAAAAAAATCTTACTCATTACTGTAGTACAGTAATGAAAATCAGCGCAGCATGTGTTTTAATAAAAGAACTCTCTTCTGCTCTTAAGGCTGCATTTATTTGATCCAAAATACAGCAAAAACAGTAATATCGTGAAATATTTTTACAATTTAAAATATCTGTTTTCTGTTTGAATATATTAATGGCAAAGCTGAATTTTCAGCATCATTACTCCAGTCTTCAGTGTCACATGATCCTCCAGAAATCATTCTAATATGATGATTTGATGCTCAAGAAACATTTATTATTATTATCAATGTTGAAAACAGCAGTGTGCAATTTTTTTTAATTTTTTTTTTTTTTTTAGGATTCTTTGATGAATAGAAAATTCAAAAGAAAAGCATTTATCTGAAATGGAAAGCTTTTGTAATATTATAAACGTCTTTACTTTCACTTTTGGTCAATTTAATGCGTCGTTGCTGAATAAAAGGATTCATTTTTCCAAAAATTATTATTATTATTTTTATTTTTTTTTTTAAATCTTACTTGCCCAAAACTTTTGGACATAGTGTATAATTTTACAAAAGCTTTCTTTTGTAACATCACATGATAATGAAATTTCAGCTTTTCCAACAGAGGAATAAATTGCATTTTTTATATATTTTTTTATTTTTTATATTTGAATACAAAACGGTTGTTTTAAATTGTAAAAATATTTCACAATATTACTGTTTTTGTTGTATTTTGGATCAAATAAATGCAGCTTTGGTGAGCAGAAGAGACTTCTTTAAAAACATTTTAAAAAATCATACCGAACAGTGAATACTGTTTTGAACAGTAGTGCATATAATTTTTTTTTAAATTTATTTTATTTTTTTTAGATAAAATATAATCTGGACATTTCTTCTGAGGTTCACCCAAACAGGGATAGTATATTTATATTATATTGAATTTATAGTACATAGAATTAGTTTTAATTTTATTCGTTTTGGTTTTCTGCAGAGTTTAGTATTTAATTTTTTAGTATTTTAAGGTTGATGCACCTACTGGTATCATTTGAAAATATGTATTTCCCAATACATTCTTGTGTTATTGCTGTCTGCTGGCATTACACGTTTAATGCAGGCCTGACATTCTGCTGTAAAAATCGGACTAATTCCATCCAAACTAACTCCTGTCTATTGTTGGAGGAGATAACAATGATATCATACTTTTGCGACAGGTACGACACACGACAGTTCTGAAAGGCCTCACCTACTCCCTGTCCGAGGGCTCAATGAGATCTTCATCGGCGAGTCCCTGTCCTCCAGGTATATATCCCTGCTCACCTGTCTGTGATGTTGTGGAACCAGTTGCCATCCATGTCCTAAGGACACTGCATCTCATCAACCACTTCATGCACCCCCTCCCCCCCACCCAAACTCCCCTTACTTGTGGATTTCTGTTTGCCACAGGGTGAAGTATAAATCCTTCAAACCCCATCTTACCCTCTCGCTTCATAGGGCTTCATACTATGAAATCTCCATTGATGACGGGCCGTGGGAGAAGCAGAAGAGCTCAGGGCTCAGCATTTGCACTGGAACTGGATCTAAAGCCTGGTGAGTCAAAGCATTATTTGACTGAAATGATCTTATATGATCTTATATTGTTTGAGTTACCAAATCATTTTCCTTCCTTCATCCAGGTCCTACAATATTAATAAGCTTGTGGAGCAGGCAGTGGAGGATGTCCTTAGAATAGGTTAGAAACACAAAAAGTTATGACGGCACAGTTTACAATCGTCAGTCAGTACAAGCATGATCTTGATGTTTTCTGTGTCTTAGGTAAATCAAAAACGGGTTTGGATGTTCCTCTAAATCGGGAATTCATTGCGAGTGGTGAGTTCACAATAGAATATCTGGCAACACTTTACAATAAAGTTCTGTTTGTTAACTATATCAGTTAACATGAACTAACAATGAAAAATACTTGTAAAGAATTTATTAATCTTAGTTGATGTTGATATTTACTAATACATTATTAAAATCAAAAGTTGTATCTGGTAATATTATTCAAGGTACATCTGAACTAACATGGACTAACAAACAGTTGTATGATTAACAAAGATTAATAAATACTTTTACAAATGTGTTGATCATAGTTAGTTATTGTTAGTTTATGCATTAACCAACATTAACTAATGGAACCTTATTGTAAAGTATTGCCTAATATATATATATATATATATATATATATATATATAATATAATATAATATAATAATAAATTATTTTATTTTTACATTTGTATTAAAATGACTTTTTAATTCTCTTAAATTATTTAATTTATAAAATTTAATATTCAGCCATTTAAATAATTTTCTCTCTTTTTGTGTTCAGTGACTGAAACGTACAATGAGTCCCTAATCTTCGGCCCAGAGGAGGACAAACTTTTCTTCAGTATAAGGGAGCCTATAGTCAACAGAGTATTTTCCAATAGCCGACAAAGAGGTTTTGCCAAAAAGTACGTTTTCATTTCCATCCTCTCACCACTTGGGTTAAATGTTGCAAAATGTTCACATTATTACATTAATATTAATCTTTGTTAAGGTTAACTTCTACATATTTTAACATTTGTAGCATTCTTAATGTTTTTAAAAAAAAAAAATGGACATTTCATGTTTGTTCATAATATATTACTAATTAACAGTAGTATATACATAACATTTACAGAATTTAGGTTGTTAAATTGTTTATTGTTAGTTCATAATACCTAATCCATTAAAGGATTAGTTCACCCAAAAATGGAAATTCTGTCATTAATTATTCACCCTCATGTTGTTCCAAACCCGTAAGACCTTCGTTCATCTTCGGAACACAAATTAAGATTTTTGATGAAATCCGAGAGCTCTCAGGCCCCTCCATAGATCGCTATTTAATTAACACTTTCAAGGTCCAGAAAGGTAGTAAAGACATTAAAATAGTCCATGTGACTTCAGTGGTTCAACCTCAATTTTATGAAGCGATGAAAATTTTTTTCTTTATTCAACAATTTCTTCTAGCCTGTGTCAGACTCTTGCGCTGTTGACGCAGTGTAAACAGCGCAGCACTTCCAGAACGCCAGCTTACCATTGGCTGATGCTGTTCACGTGAGCATACACACAAGTCATTCTGCTGTAGAACTAGGAAGCGCTGCACTGTTTACACTGCGTCAACAGCGCAAGAGTCTGACACAGGCTAGAAGAAATCGTTGTTTTCGTGTTTTTTGCACACAAAGTATTCTCGTCGCTTCATAACAGTAAGATTGAACCACTGGAGTCACATGGACTATTTTAATGTCTTTACTACCTTTCTGTGCCTTGAAAGTGTTAATTAAATAGCTGTCTATGGAGCGGTCAGAGAGCTCTCGGATTTCATCAAAATTATCTTTATTTGTGTTCCGAAGTTGAACAAAGGTCTTATGGGTTTGGAACGACATGAGGGTGAGTAATTAATGACAGAATTTTCATTTTTGGGTGAAATATACCTTTAACTAATGTTAACCTTATTTTAAAGTGTTTTAAATAGTTCTCCATATATTTATATATGGCTATAGGGTTTGTGTCCGCTCAAGGTGCTGGGATGCCTGCATGGTGGTGGATGGTGGGACGTCCTTCGAGTTTAATGATGGTGCCATTGCTACCATCAGCTTAAATGAAGAGGACCTGTTACGAACTGTCATTCTTGATTAAATCCTTTGATACATCAAACTGTTGCTCGATGAGCTTATATATTTATTAAGGACTAAATGATTGTCTTTAAAGTCAGACTTTGAGATGGACAGCGGGTTCTTTAACCACAGTTAAGGGATGATGGTTTGTAGATAAAATATACATATATCAGGATTTCACACTTCTGTAGTCTATGCTTCTTTAAATGGCCCTCTTGGTTGCAGCCCTTAGAAATTAACATTAATATTTTCCCTAGACACATCAGCATTAGATTAGCAAAAGTGATACAACAGATGACATATTTAAATAATGGTCCAGAAAAACCATGTTACAGAAATGTGATTGAAATGTAAACAAAAAAAGTTCCAGATTATTTAAAAGTATTTTTTTGAACGTTGTGCCAAACATGCACAAAAGTATTTTGTAGAAGTCAGTACTTTCTGAAATGGGAACCCATAAAAAAATTTTTTTTGAGGTTCACAATAGGGCAAACGTTTGGATGCAGAGTCCAACGCTACTCCATCAGATCAAGACATTATGCAAAAGCTTGTTCAAAACATGGCAGAATTTTGTAAAACCACATTCTACATTATGTATTTTACTGCATTTACATTTGTTTGAGAGTATCGTTTTGTGACTTATGAAACAGATCAACTCACATGAGGATGACTTTAAATAAAAAGGTAATACATTTATTTACAAGATGTAAATTCATAAAAATGTCAAACAAGTTGTACAAAATTCAAGTTTTCCAATATTAAAACTGGTCAGAAAAATGGAAGAGATTCACAATATTTTCTCTGCTACTAAAGCACCTGGTTTGATGCTTTTGTATGGCAAAATACTTCAGGAACAGTATAAAACCACCATAAACCATTCTCTTATTACTAAACTAGACCTTTGATAATCCTATAATAAAACTGGAAACATACTTGATCTTGGCAGGAAAACAGATCTTGCATTTGACAAACACAACCTACTATATTCTAGATTTCACCTGAAGCAACAAATCTAGTGAAACTCACCATTTTCAAAACAACAGCTATTAGTACCAAACAGTTAAAATATATCTAACAAACTTGTCCACTCTTATTTTGTGATAAAAGATATGATCTTTGCTGCAACATGACAAGAACACTCAATTCAAGATTGTCAGGACCTCTATCACAATTTTCTTCACAAATCTTCAAAAAATTGAAACTTTTACAATATAAAACAAGAGGCCTTACCAGTGATCTTTAAGACATTTTAAAAATCACAATTAATTGGGCACAATAAGAGAAATACTGACTATTATAAAAGATATTTTACCATTTGGTTTACCCTGTAATCATCCTGGATTAAAAACATTAATGTTTGTAGACAAGTCGGCAGTGCATTCCCCAAAGTGTGCGATCTTTTTTTGATGATGAGGTGGGACGTGCCACAGTGGAAAAAGGCTGTGTGTTGATCTGTATGTGCGGTAGACCTTTACAAAGAATGGGCAGGTAGCTGTCCTGTATGAGCCCGAAGACCTCCAAGGTCTGCAAATTTAGAAACTTTTCAAAGTCACTGTAGATGGAGGGGAAAAAGAGAAAGAATAGTGATTGCTTGTATGCAGAGACTATTTACAGACATCACAGCACTCAAAGCGAGACCATGTTGTCTTTTCTTTTTTATAATTCAATGAATCTCTTACATGAGAGAAGCTGGGTGGATCTGATAACAACGGCTCAGTCCCAAATGTCTCAGGGAGGAAAGGTCCTGCAGGACTGAGAAACTGTCTGTCGTCACAAGCACGCTATCACTGTAATGACAAAACATATAACAGAATGTTAACATCCTGCTATTTGTGATTATGCATCTGATCCACAATCATCATCTCAAATCATGAACTCACCTCAAATCTAAGTTTGTGAGGTTTGGACATCTTTTTACTATAGCTTTGACATCTGAAACACAAAAGTGCATAAATTATCTTTGCATGGAATGGAAAAATGTATTTACATAAAGCTGAGCTCCATGCTTTCCTCACCTTCCATGGTGAGGTTTTGTCTGTAACCACTGATGTTCAGTTGAGTGACGCTGGAGGGAATGTTGTTAGCAATGGCTTGAACATGAAGATTGTTGAAGTCACACCATGACACATTCATTTCTTCAATTCTGGGTTGAGAAAAAGATGGACCAAAAATGACTTTCTGATATTGAATACATCAACACATTTGAAGACAACACATACATGAACACAGAGCAAGACGCAACTGACAAAAGCTTCTTTGACTAGCGCTGTTAATGTCAGGTCAAGGGAAAACCCCTTAACGGTTAAAAGGACAAGATATCGCAGCGGACATTCAAATTGATTTTTTTATTATGAACATAGGACTGACCTGAAGGAAAATGCTGTAAATGCAGATAATACACTCCCTCACTCGATTTTCTCTCTCTCTCTCTCTCTCTCTCTCTATATATATATATTCAATGAACAATATCAATGAGAACAAACATATGTTTGCGTTGCTAAGAGTGGTTGCTAAGGGTGTTGTGTAGTGATACCAAACTTTATATATAGGAAGACGGTACACTCCGATTACTTATGAATGGGAGAAAGTGCAAAGCCCAACATGTCGAATAAGCCCTGCCTTCTAAATGTAAGAACCAATCGTTGATTAGTCAAGTCATCGTGTCACTGCAGCTACCCTTATAAGCTCTAGTTGCTATAGAAACAGGCAGTGTTCTGAGACACGCACTTAGGACTGTGCATGCGCATTAGCTTTGTCCTGGCTGAAAAATGCAGGGTTTTTTTACATGATTCGAGCGTTTAGAAACTAAATTTATGAGACAGTTGTTGTCAGATTTCATTGGTGATTTCAAATATGAAATTTAATCATAAGCTTGGCAAACAGTTTTGGAGAATTTGATGTTTCCCCCATTCAAAGAGATAGGAGCTGCACTTGCATGCCCGAGAGGCGTTTCAAAGATGGCCACCGAGTGAAATGACTTGTCTTAAAGGGACTTTGGTGATACACAGAACCGTTGGGTGAAGCGGTCATAGCAGTGTTTTATTGTGAATAAAACAAAGCTATTGACCAAATTAGAATCAAGGACTGGAACTAACCATTTCATAAAACTAAAAAAATAATAAATAAATTAATTAAATAAAACTCTGCTCCTCAAACTTACTATTACTAATAATAAATATTTTTTCCTTGAATGTAAATTGTAAAATTATAAAACCTCTTTACTTTCACTTTTAAATCAAAGAATTTCAAAATTAAAATATAGCTGCAAGCAGCCATTATCGGGGCCAAGAAGGAAGACGACAATAAGACATGCCAACGTAGCTGGGAGTGTTAGACCAACTGTAGCAATGAGCCATTAAAGACCTATTAAGATCATTTTAGGCAAAATAGCTGTAAAATTATAAATAGTCAATAATAATAATGATTTAATGGTTTCACTTTTGACTAATAGGTGGTGCTGTGACCAAATTGATGTGGTGTGGTCAGAGTGAGGTGACAAAGTTTGGTGTCAATATGCCATAGCATTGCAGAGATACAGCCTCAAGAGTCATTTTGGCATCATGCCTCAAATTCGTCGCTGCGGTATACAAAAACATTTTCGTCTATCAGCACAAAATCCATTTTTGTCGGCACTGTCTGAAGATACGTTTAGATTTTGGTGAAAATCGGACTAACGGTCTAGGAGTAGTTTGAAAAAGTATGTTCAAAATGGCCGACAGCAAGCTTGGCCAACTATGGCATGACCCAAGGAATCTAAGACCAGTCTCATTATAATGGTCCACATTTATATAAAGCTATTAGCATTTTGTTTTTTAAATATTACAACTTTGACCACAAGGAGGCGCTGTCTCAAAACCTTTTGAGTATCTTCAGTAATGGTGCGGAAGACATACTGAGTTTCGTAATGGTACAGCAATGCATTTATAAAATATAGCATTTTATATCATAATACTGTATTGTAGTTAATGGCAATTTCATGTTTTGTTCAATTATAGCGCCACCAAGATGCACAATCCCACCAATTTGTTTATGTGTCCTCAGAGTGAGCCCATACATGTGTCAAATGTGGTGAAAGTATCATTTCGTTTTGGAGTTATAGACATTTATATAGGAGATCATAAAAAAAATGACCCATGGACGACTTTGTTTTGATTTTTTTGCCACTTCCTATCATAATTTTGACATTTGGGCAGTGACATTTAGTTAACCAACTTGGATTCCGTGTTTCCTACGCTGGTTTCGTCTCAATCGGACTAACGGTTTCAAAGATATTTGCAAATGTTTTTTTCTAAATCACAACGCTGCACAAACCATAAGGCGAAACCTGGCATGTTTGGTATCGTTGGACTTGCCAAGGATTCAGGAGACAAAAAAAAGTTACTCCCGTGAAAAAGTTACACCCAAAAGTTATAAGCGTTTGAAAAACCCATACCAAGTTTCCTAACAATCCGTTCATGCGTTCTTAAAATACAGCATTTTAGCACAAAATTCAAAATGGCCGACCACCAAAATGGCCGATATGGTAAAATGTTGCCCTGAATCTAACAAGACCAATTTTATGATTTTTCGACAAACCGTTCATGAGTTAACTGCAAAAATAGCCATTTTCATCTCTCCGGACCAGTAGGTGGCACAGCGCCGAAACACAGCACGCAACCTCAGGTCATGCTTGTGACGACATAGCGTTGCAGAGATATAGCCTTAAGTGTATTTTCGCAACTGCTACGTAAAATTTGTTTGCGAACAGTTGTACAGATCAACTTGAATTCCGTAACTTTTTGTCGCCATTGTCTAAAGATGATCTGGTTCAATTTTGGTGAAAATTGGACAAACTGTCTAGGTAGAGTTCGAAAAAGTAGGTTTTTATTTTTTTTAAATATTAAGCAGTGCAACTGTTTTCAACATTGACAAGAATTTTTTCTTGAGCACCAAATCAGCCTATTAGAATGATTTTTTTGAAGGATCATGTCACACTGAAGACTGGAGTAATGATGCTGAAAATTCAGCTTTTCTATTACAGAAACAAAATACAATAAAATAGAAAAAATATTGTACATTAGTTATTCTTACCGAGTGCAAGATTTCAGCATCTCAGCCAGAGATTCAGGAGTGAAGCCAGAACAGCCACACAAATTCAGCCGGACAAACTCAATATTTTGAGCAAGAGAACTGCAAGAAAGCAAAATAGAAAAGGTTTAAGGGATCTAAATGCAACAAATTCCATAAAATGTGTCATTTCTACATAAAATACTACACAGAGAAATAAATGTGATTGCTTGGCAGACATTCAGAAGGGATAGAATTTTTAAATTCACAGAACTCAAGAAAATCAGCAACAGCTCTAGTTTTTTTGACCACATAAAAGCTAAATGCAGTTAGATTGGTTGTATATTAAACCCATTTTTTTTGGTCAATGTGTGCCGCAAACAGAAATGGTGCATTCAAGTCATCATGGGAAATTTGTAATTACGAGTTGTGAAGTCATGTTTACAATGTCAGGTGCGTTCAAGTCACATTTGCCATAGCAAGATGCCAGTGTACCTTCCTTTAATTAACTACACAAAAATACAGCAAGGTTTTTTTAACTATTTCGAGAAAATGAAGAACAAAGAATGTGCATCAGGCGCGTTTTGCTTTCTTTTTAGTTAATTTATTAAGCCACTGTAAACTTTATCGTTACATAGTATATTACAATGCTATCATATTTTGTGCAGGCAATTAGCTTTTGTTGTTGTAAATAAAAAAGCCCGACATTGTCACGGCAGAATACCACAATAGGAAGAGGTATTTAGCAAAGTTTCTCACTGACACACCCCCAACTCAAACTCAGGGCTCAAAGAAAATCCAGTTTCTCCACTGGTATTCACAACTTTGTGGTGGCGTTCATTTGCGTTCAACTCGTAAATGTGATCTTTCCGACATGACTTGAACGAACCAAAAATCTACGGTTAGGGTTTGCATTTTGTGCAAAATGGCTTTTAGACTATCACTTACTGAATAATACTATCAGAGAGCACCAATCCTTCGAGACTGAGATTCTGTAGATGTCTGCAGCGTAACAGGATGTCTTCAAGAACAGACGTCTCCACTGTGCAGTTTGATAAATCCAGATGTTGGATGCGAAGTTTCCTGTAATTCAAACAGTAGTGAAAATTACAAATCTAAGACAGCAATAACAGAAGAAACTACACAACATATCTTAACTGTGACACTATGAAAACACACATTACTCACTCTGTACTTTTAAAACTGGGTTGACCGATGCAGGTGTGTGGACAGCGCAGCCTCAACGCCCCAGATGAGAGCACCTGCCCAAGCTCCGCATCTAACTGAGCTTTTCCCACCAGGTCCACACCGTGCCACAGAGACTCATCAAACCTGCAAATGCAGAGTTTTGACTATTATTATTTATATCACAGGTGATCAGTGGTCTACCAAACTTCCAACACTGGCTTTGTAAGAAAACTATTAATAACTTACGCTAAACGATGCCAGCGCTTGCAGACCCGTGATGTCCTGAGGAGATCTTGCAGTGAGAGACGAGACAGGATTCCCAGCAACAGCTCATCAGGTAGACTGTCCCAACACAAGCCTGCTGGGAGAGGAGCAAGTAAACAAATGAAGTCCACTACTGCTCATAAAGCCCATGTTACATCTTATAAGCAATTACAATTCAGTTAGTGGCCATTAAAGTACCATATTGTTCTAAATATAAGAATGTTTTTTTCTTAGAAATACAGCTGAAAACAGGTTCCTCTTATATTCAGGGTCTAGACTTTTACATGTCAATAATACACACATAACAATAGGTGGTGGCAAATACGTGTAAAACGAGTGTGCCAAGAAATACGTGTCAAAGAGTGTAATGTTAGAAGATCGCGAGCGCAAAAAGACAGTCTTTAAAACGCTAACAGTCAAAGCTTACCGTCTAGGAGCTGCGTGACTGTCATGTTTGCGTGCCTTGCTGACGGGACCAAATTTGGCCCGTACATGATTTTAAAATGTAAGACGGTACCCAGATCTTCAATTTCAATACAACTACAATTTCAGTTCTATGGTTAAATTAAATTTTGGTAGGCTACATGGTTTTCACTATAAGATTGATAGCCTAATTATTATATAATTCACATGGGCTACATTATTTTTATGGTATGCCAAAATGTGTTTATTTTTAAATGTGATCATTGGTACATTTTACCAGTATTTAATATACTTTCAACACAAAAATTAAAATGTGAAAAATATGCAATATGATTTTTTAAAAAAAAAGCATTTTCTTTATAAAAATTCTCTTTAGAAAAATACAAGATTTGGTTTCCAAAAGGTACATCTTGAAAAAGGGGGGTTCGTCATATTCAGAACAATACGATACTAGAGTTTAGTCTGTAGTTTCCAGGGTATTAATAAAGTTTGCTCATGCAACTATATCCCATTTTCCTTTACAGCTCTCATACACAAGACAAAACATGTTTTTGTTCCAATCAGATAAGCCTGTAAAGTCTGACACGTTTTTTGTATATTAAACCTTTCAACAAAAAATATATATAAATGGTTTGCATATGTGCTTCTTAGATGTTTCTTTTCATTTTTGATACAGCAAGCTTTTATGGACTATATAGTTTGATACTGTGAGAACAGATTTCACACTCGAGGAGCGGAGGAGGGAATCTGTATGAATTTCGTGCAGTATCAAACTATAAAAAGCCTGATGTATTATACTTGAACTTTAACATGTTTTTTCTTTAAACAATTTTATGGATAATTAAGTAAACTGCATTCAGTAAATGTTTATCTTGAAATATTTTTATAAAAAGTTAAGTTTACCTTATAATTTCAAAGATTTCACACCAGAAAGACATACCACAAACTTACAATTATACTAAAAGTTCTTTTTTCTTACTAAAAAGTATGAACTATCAATCAGAGGGCAAAATGCATGACGTAGATCGTGTACAACAGGTTCTTCAGCAGTTTTGAACATTTAGAGGACTATATGATACAGTGGGCTTTATAGGGTTAAAATTTTCAGTCACAAACCTGATGATTCTCTTCTTTTTCTAGGACGCCTGGCTAGAACAAATACATTTTCCTCATTTTCTTTCCCTTTTGCAGAGGTCAGGAGCTTTTTATGCGGGGGTGACCACTGCTGGATGAGCTCGTTTGGAGTGTTTTCAGTGTCTAGACCCCCGCTGCAGGATGGCCGCCTTTTCCATTTAGTCCTCTGAGGCCTGCACAAGGATCCCTCCAAATTCTCACTCAGTTCTTGAAACGGCCTACATAAAAACAAGGAAACATTAAGCAACACCACCATTTCTTGTTGTTAAGAGGATATTTATAGAGGTAGCAGCAGAAAGCAATATGAAACCAAATTCCAAACATACGATTGTACATATTACATAAGTTCAGCCTACAACAATGTATAAAACGAGTATGCATATCCTCTCACTACAAAATAAGTAATATTTGAGAAAACTCTGACAGCATTACAACTGTTTGTTGTACAACTGTTTACAACGATTGTTTTTATACTTTAGATTCCACGCTCACTTTACAAGTTCTGTGATGCCCGCCATTTGTCGCGAGCGCCTTGATACCAAATATAGCCCCCATACTAATGTGTCCTTTAAAAAAACAAAACTAAATATGAACCCATGAAACCAAACATTAAATTGATGCAAAGAACTTTCACGATTTAGATTTGCTAATATAAATTCACGATTGGTGAAAAAAAAATCATCCTCGCGCGTCACAACACAACTAGTGGCGCGCGCCAACAGCACATTCAACTAAAATGTATTTTAGAAATGCGTCCTGTAGAACTATGCAACCGTTATCTAAAGTCATGTTTTTAACAAGTAAGTTTACCACTGTGTTCAGTGCTTCTTATAATGCACCAAAAGTTATACAAGTTATAAAATACACCAAAGTGGAGGGAGAATCCAAAAGTAGTGTACAGAAACACACACAAACGTCTCTACATTTTGTGAAAATACGCGCTATGTAAAACACAACTCATAATTCAGGTTTGCTAAGTTAAAATAAATATATTACCTTTCGTTTGACATCTTGACTTCGTAATGTTACTAAAAGTATTAACTTCTGCAAACTTTCAGAAGCAGCAAAGCTTCCCTACAGGCTGGCGGCGCATTTAAACCTGCCTCGGGACCGCCTGTCCTGCTGCGATGCCATTGGCTGCAATGTGGGTGGCCGGAAGTGATGCATATCTGACAGCGAGGGATATTGACTTGCTGCCCTCTACTGTGGAGGACTAAACACCATCACATGTTTTTTCCATGTCAAAACGTGGTGTCATGCATGACGAGACATGCCTGTTACATGCAATTAAAACAGATTAGAATAAACTAAATTAAATTGATGCACACAATCACACATTACAGACACTAGAAACCTGTGGCTCGGGAGGTTTACATGGATTCCCAGCAACAGCTCATCAGGTAGTAATAATACAAAAATTCTAATATATTTTAAAATTATTTTTCAACTAAAGCAGTATTCCATGGTAAAATAGAGATGAGGCATTCAAAATCCAATTTTTTGAAGGTAGATTAGTGACATCTGGTGGGAGTAAAAAAAGAAAAACGGATGTAATGCCCTGGTGTAACCACTAGATTCCTATATAGCTCTATATAAAGTGGCTTATAAATTCCCTAGTGTTTTTAGACATAAATACTTCTTTTTATTAAGTTGTGGATTTGGATTTATACTTAGACATTCTCAAAGACTACTTTTTGTCAAGGTTTTAATTTTTTTTTTGTTGAATTGTTGATTTGAAGTATCAGTTTTTGCATTAATTTTACTACATTCAAACCTGAGCAGAGAGGAAAACATTTTGGACACATAACATAAAAATTCAATAAAAATGTAACAAAAATGAACAGGTATGTTTTATCACAGCATAATAAATCTGGGTCTGATCTGATTTTAACCTATTATTTGAATCTTTTGGCTCAATTTTACCATATTGTTACAGCCACACCAGTTAATTTGTGTGCGTATAATATTGTGGTTTGTGTCTGTGAGTGTGTTTACGTGAGTGTGTGTTTTGCACTCTTGATGTGTTAGAGTGTAACCTCTTCCTTGCTGTTTGTTTTTTTTACTGCATTGTGGCTGAAATATTGATCTTATTTCACACATTTGCAAAAATGTGCTCTGTGTTATAGTCGCACTAGTTCATATATATATATGTGTGTGTGTGTGTGTGTGGTTGTGTCTATTTTGCACTCTTGATATTTTAGAGTGTCACCCCTACATTGCTGTGCACTTTTTTTCGGCATCATGGCTGATTTGTGGTTTGTATCACCAAAAGTTTCCCTGAGTTTTTGTATTTTTGCGTATTTCCCATTCATTTCCTATGTCGGTCATTTTTGACCGCGAGGGAGCCAAGTGTGACTATTTTTTTTCCGACCCTTCAACATGTCCGAATCATCTCCATGATTTTTTTGTGTGTTCACATAGCTAATGTGACAAAAGTCAACCAAGTGTCATCCCATTCCGATGAAGCAAAAAAATGTAAAATTTCAAAACGTAATTTTTGACCGAAGAGGACCAGAGGGTTAAGTTTTGTTTGTGGTGCGGAAATTAAAATACACATTTTGTGTTTCTAATTCTTGTTTTTGCTCTGCATTTTCAGATACAAATGAAAAACACAAGCCAAGGAAAATGACGCAAATGTCATCCAAACTATGTGGAAACAATACAAATTAATGGTAAGTGAAATACAATTATTTTATACATTAGAAATTATTCTATATAAATATACTGGATTAAATTTGTGTCAATATCGTCTGGTTTGAGTCGAAGTGAACAAAGATTCAGAGTTATCATTAACAATGCGAATACATTAACAGCTGTCAGATTAAGATATGGTAGATTAAATTGGCTGAGGAAACTCAAGGGTGGTAAATGTAATTATTACAACTACTTACATTTTCTTTGTTTGGAAGCAAACCGTCTCCATTCCTGTTACTTCTGTGAACCAGAGTTGATGGTGTGAATTCTGCTGTGAGCCAGTGAGATGCTCTAATGCGAGACTGCCTGCAGGAGAAATCCCACCCTGGGACAGTCGTGGCCTGCTACAAGGGTGAAGAAGGAGGCCATCGCTCGTGTCACTAAGAAACTTGTTGGTAAGGCGGCTGGAACAGCTGCATGGGTCACAGACGTGGGCGATGAGTTTGGGAAAGTCCTTATGTGTGTCCTTACAGAGGCAAAGGATAATGGCTTGCTGCTGTTGAAAGTGGAAGTAGGAAGGACATCTGCTACGGCAGTCAAATGCAGCAGTACCTGAACGTCCTGAGCGAGCAGCTTCTGGGCTTCAAAATGGTGCAGGATTAGGTAGATGATATTGTCACTCTGTGGGACAACCTGTCAGAGCACAAGACAAGAGCCCGCTTATCTACCCGCCTCGCCACCGTGACAGAATACTGAAGGGCAGGTTCAAGTCAGTCACTCTGTGACCAGTGTGACCCTTGGCATTGAACGTCTCAAGTCAACAAGTCAACAAATATCTAACATGATAAATATCTGGAGCTGTCGGCCGACTCAACATCCTGTGGTGTCAAGTGTCGTGACGAGCTACAGCCAGTGAGAGAGCAAGGCATGGGTTGAGGCAGCTACTTTTTCATTATAAACATGTTTTACTCTCCTATAAGTCTCTCTGTAGCACAGACAATCCCTGCTGCCCACTGTGCTGATCCATTCTTTCACCCATATTCTTTGTTTTTTCTTTTTTTCTGGGTTTTTCAGAACAGATCATTGCACAAACAGCTTGCAGCGCTAAGGGAGGTGCGCAAAGTACTCAGCTTTGACGAGTTTACAGACAAACAGCGATTCATTCAATCTATAAGAATTTTTTGCATCATCTGTGCTTTTAACAATGTTTTTTTTTTCACCAACACATTTACATTTACCCCAGCTGTCATGGTTGAAATATGATCATGAATATTAATATGAAGCAGTGGTTTTGTCGTGTTAATTTATTTTCTTGAGTTACTGTGTTAAAAAGCATGGTTAATTTCCCGCAAGGTTGTGTGGTTTTGTAAAATATTATGTGGCTCGAATTAATATTTTGAAAAAATAAAAGCATAATGCCATAAATTTGATTACTCTAGTAAAGCAATGGTAAGTTTGCAGTTACTGTACTGTTGTGGTACTGTGTTATTTTAAAACATAGTTACTTTTGTAAAACTATGGTTAATTTTTGCAAGGCTCTGTGGTTGTCTATGTGTCTCTTATTATTTTATTATTGCTATAATTTTATTATTATTTGCATTTAAACTTTTCAATTCACATTTATTTGTATAGCGCTCACAATACATAACGTTTCAAAGCAGCTTTCCAGAAAATGATTTCTAGATTACAATTTAGAGTGATCTGTTATCAGACATTATGATGTCCATGTCAAAAAAGTACAGTTCTATAGGATAATACAAATTATGCAGTTAGCTAACATCATGTATTCATTTAGAGAGAAGCAATGAGCCTGTTAAAGCAATTATTACAGGTTGTGATCATAATGATTACAATATAAAGAAAATTTGGCAATTTTGATTTGATTGTCATTTGTGTGTGTGTGTCTTGTAGAACATGGATTTTAATCCTGAGTTTCAGAGAGAGCCCACTGGTGCGCTCACACTTAAGCCCTCTCCTGAGGCAGCGGCCCTCGCTGCAGCCTACAGGAGAAATCCCACTCCGGGACGTTCATGCCCTGCTATAAGGGTGAAGGAGGAGGCCATTGCTCGTGTGTCAGCAGCAGGAGGTGACACATCAAATCACCAGCTTGTGCTGAGCGAGAGCACCCTGCAGTTCGACCAGTACCGGGGTAAAACCTTTAAATGGTTGCTGTCCAGTGATATTGGATATGCATCCATGGTGCTGGCCGTCTATCAACGGGAGCGTTAGGGAGGAGACACCACCCAGTCTGCCGTCATGGGGAACAAGGATGCCTTGCTCCGATATGCTGCCATGTTCCCTGACATGATGGCTGCCATCAGCGAGTGCCGGGTTCGAGAGGGCACCAGCCCAGGAAGACCAGATGCTCATAGGCCTTTGCAACTTTGCCAGCATGTCCTTCAAGGACATGTATGAGGCAATGGTTCGGGAAAGAAATGGGTATGGTTTACATGTCTAACAGAGGACGCTGGCAGTTAATAATGTGTTGTGTTGGGGCTTGATTTAACTGTGTGTGTGTGTCTCCTTTTCAGCTTCATCAATTGGGTAAGGAAGCAGGAAGCCAGCCCCGGAACCAAGACGGATGCTCTGCAGAAGTACATTTAAGGAGAAGAGATGCTGAGAAGATGGCGGAATCAGCATCTCCAGGCATAAATCTCACTTATCTTCATTTGTTTTTGGATTTTGTCTTGTAATTCAG
The DNA here is from genome assembly GCA_039654105.1 of Coreius guichenoti. NCBI lineage: Eukaryota > Metazoa > Chordata > Actinopteri > Cypriniformes > Gobionidae > Coreius > Coreius guichenoti. The sequence goes on from CM077183.1 coordinate 18,736,102, forward strand.
CTGACTTGAACTTAATACTGACATTAGAGCTGCTTCAAAGTAGAATTTGAATTATCATATCTAATAAAGTTTGCATCATTGATTCTGTTATTTCCCTGTTTATTACTGTTAAACTGCTTTGAAACAATCTATATTGTATAAAGGGCTTTATAAATAAAGGTGAGTTGACTTGTAATTACTCACACTGTTCATCCTGATAATAACAGTGGCCGCCTCCAGCTCAGCTTCTGCAGAGGAACCATATGATTGAAGATCTACTTGCTGCACTGCCCTGTACAGGCAACTGTGCGTCAGACACAGAGAGCATTGGCTTGCCCAGTATGCTGAATACCTCTCTGTGCTTGGTAAGTTCATGACCCACGTCAAAGACCACAGCCGTCACCAGATACCACAAATGGAGCCTGTGTCTTGTTCGGCATGGCTGCTGTCAGTAAATGCAAAAGATGTACTGACACGTCTCCCGGATCTATGGCTCCATCCTAAAGATGGACTCCACAAAAAAGGTAAGAGGACACAAACTTCTATATTAACTTCAACTTCAATATTAGTAGAGATATGCCACACAGACACAGGGTTTCCATGTTAATGCTTTTTAAAAAAAATCATATTTCAGGTCACTAAGAAGCTCGCTGGTGAGGCAGCTGGACCAGCTGCATTGGTCACAGACGTGGGCAATGAATTTGGCAGGTCCTCATGTGTGTCATTACAGAGGCTGAGGGTGATGGCATGCTTCCCATGTGCTCTGAACTTGTGGAGCGCTAGCGCAGAGCTGGAGAAGCTCTTCCAGAAGTCCTTTACGTGGACCGGGACTGCTGCTCTTCCACGGGCAAAGGCAAGGCAGCTGCAATGTTCACAGAGTGGGACCAGCTGCTTGTTAGGCTGGATGTGTGGCACTTCATGTGGCGGTTTGCCGTAGGAGTGACTACAGACAGCCACCCGCTGTACAGCCTCTATATAAAAAAACTTCTCTGCATGCACCTTCGAGTGGGAGGCTTCAGATGTGGAGAGGCTAAAGGAGGCCAAGTGGGCAACAGGCTGCGAGCCCACCGCCAAAGAACTAGCAAGGCATTGCTGCCACCACACTCGTGGGGCCCAGGAGGCTAAGCATCTCATTGAGAAGCTGCTTAAGGACTTCATGGGGGCAACAGACACCATGGGAATCAGGGTTTTGGACCAGGAGAGGATGCAGGAGATCTGGCGTACCCAGCAGCACCACATAGAGTGCATCCAGGATCCTCCAGGTGTCACCAGTACACTAAGATAGGAAAGGTGACCAGGGAGACCGCTGTGCATGTGGCACAACGTCCCTGGAGTCATTTCGCCTGCACCTGAATCGCTTTGTTACACAAAAATAATGTGTATTGTTTGTCTGTGTGTGTGCACTCAGTGTTTGGTGATCACTTCTGTCTTTGTTCTTTCTTAGGTACAAGTGCAAGTGCCTTGCACTTTCAAGTGTACCTGCTGGAAGGGCTGGTGCAGTGGGAATGAGGCATGTGGAGCCACTGCTGTTGAAATTGGCAGTAGGAAGGACATCTGCTACGGCAGCAGTACCTGAACGTCCTGACTGAGCAGCTTCTGGGCATCAAAATGGTGCAGGATTACACCAGCCTGGGCGAATACGCAGGCATTATGGTCATGTACACGCTACTAATGGGTAGCAGCTGTATTTCACCCACGCGTTGTTAAAACATCTGTGTTACGCACTCTGTTTTTCTATAGGTGAGCTCATTAGAGTGGAGCATTTGAGGAAGACTGGGATGCTGATCCTGGCACCCCAGATGGGCTTCGGGATGAAGACCCAGGAGGGTGATCTGGAGGGGGATGAGGGGTTTGAGGTCTTGAGCTTTGAGGCCCTTTAATTTACGGAGCTCACCTGCAATCCCCTGCAGCCTATTCACCAGCAAACGGCGACCCTACAACCTCCTGGTCTGTCATCATGCCAGACAGATCCAGCAGTCTTCCTAGCCTGGGACAAACAGAGCCAGGTAAATAAATACCCATATACACTCACCTAAAGGATTATTAGGAACACCTGTTCAATTTCTCATTAATGCAATTATCTAATCAACCAATCACATGGCAGTTGGTTCAATGCATTTAGGGGTGTGGTCCTGGTCAAGACAATCTCCTGAACTCCAAACTGAATGTCAGAATGGGAAAGAAAGGTGATTTAAGCAATTTTGAGCGTGGCATGGTTGTTGGTGCCAGACGGGCCGGTCTGAGTATTTCACAATCTGCTCAGTTACTGGGATTTTCACACACAACCATTTCTAGAGTTTACAAAGAATGGTGTGAAAAGGGAAAAACATCCAGTATGCGGCAGTCCTGTGGGCGAAAATGCCTTGTTGATGCTAGAGGTCAGAGGAGAATGGGCCGACTGATTCAAGCTGATAGAAGAGCAACTTTGACTGAAATAACCACTCGTTACAACCGAGGTATGCAGCAAAGCATTTGTGAAGCCACAACACGCACAACCTTGAGGCGGATGGGCTACAACAGCAGAAGACCCCACCGGGTACCACTCATCTCCACTACAAATAGGAAAAAGAGGCTACAATTTGCACGAGCTCACCAAAATTGGACAGTTGAAGACTGGAAAAATGTTGCCTGGTCTGATGAGTCTCGATTTCTGTTGAGACATTCAGATGGTAAAGTCAGAATTTGGCGTAAACAGAATGACAACATGGATCCATCATGCCTTGTTACCACTGTGCAGGCTGGTGGTGGTGGTGTAATGGTGTGGGGGATGTTTTCTTGGCACACTTTAGGCCCCTTAGTGCCAGTTGGGCATCGTTTAAATGCCACGGCCTACCTGAGCATTGTTTCTGACCATGTCCATCCCTTTATGACCACCATGTACCCATCCTCTGATGGCTACTTCCAGCAGGATAATGCACCATGTCACAAAGCTCGAATCATTTCAAATTGGTTTCTTGAACATGACAATGAGTTCACTGTACTAAAATGGCCCCCACAGTCACCAGATCTCAACCCAATAGAGCATCTTTGGGATGTGGTGGAACGGGAGCTTCGTGCCCTGGATGTGCATCCCACAAATCTCCATCAACTGCAAGATGCTATCCTATCAATATGGGCCAACATTTCTAAAGAATGCTTTCAGCACCTTGTTGAATCAATGCCACGTAGAATTAAGGCAGTTCTGAAGGCGAAAGGGGGTCAAACACAGTATTAGTATGGTGTTCCTAATAATCCTTTAGGTGAGTGTATCAATCAACAATGTGATTTTATGGGGTGTCATTTTGATTTTTTTAATAATGAATGGCTAAATGTAGATTATTTTGCATATTTCATGGCTATATACCAAATAAATAGTCGTATGGATATGAAATATTATCTCACTTTGATATTGGAGAATGATATGACAGTGAAAAGATAGATGTGTATTAATTTCTTTTGATGCCCAGGTGGAGAGTGTGGGACCAGATGGCCAAGCTGGGTATGACCATGTCATAAAGCTAGCCAACAGTCTGGTTGACCTGCGCCATCAAGGCTTCATCACACAGGACAAAGTAGATGAGATTGTTACTCTGTGGCACAACCTGTCAGAGCATGACAAGAGCCCGCTCATCTACCCACCTCGCCACCGTGACTGGTCGCAGAGTGACTGACTTTGAACCTGCCCTTCAGCATTCTGTGTGACCCCTGGCATCGAAAGTCGGAAGCGGTACGTTTCCAAATTAGCCTATTATTTTGGAGCATTCGTATGTTTCAAGACAGTATCTCATGGAATAGTTTTCTTAAATTCTGTCTTTTCTTTGCACTTTAAGTTACTTAGCTCCAATTTTTTCTTGACTTTATTTTTTATCTGTCTATTTCTGTGAGAGAAATAGACAGCAGTGATTAACACTGCTTTCTTCCTTTCTCACTTCGCAACTGCTTCCTTGATCAAGGCAGTGGACCAGCTCAGCATTTACCCTGCTGGTCAGACCATCACCGGAGTCACCGGTGGGCTGCCATATTCCAGGATTATCGGATGATCATGGATGTAGTCCTGGACAGCCCTGGAAACATGGCCCGGACGAAATTAAAGCTTTTCGAGCTAAACCAGCTCACACTCTCCCAGTGGTAGGTTCAGGAATTAATTGTTCATTTTTGTCTATTTGCACATTCCACCCATCTCTACCTACATATGCTAATTGCTGTCTTTTCTGTATGTAGGCATAATGCCCGAAAGAAGAGGCGGTTTTGCAGCGAAATGTTCAGCCCTTTTCTTCTCCCTGGCCTCCCTCAACCAGTCCAGCATGGGCACCCAGTCTTTGAGTTTGCCATCCACGAGGATGCATCTGGACTGGCAAGACATAGTCTTCAAGGCCAACCTCCTCCTGAGGGCTAAATGGCAGCAGCTGCTGCATCCACATCTACTGCAGCACCAGCACCAGCACCCGCTGCTGCACCCACACACACATCTGCTGCATTACACGCACATGTGCCATGCGCCATCAGGGCTTTGTTGCTCAGGAGAAAGTAGATGAGATGTCACTCTGTGGGACAACCTGTCAGAGCATGACAAGGACCCCCTCATTTTGGATGTCAGCAGCTGGTATTTCATGGGTACCGAACCGAGTACCTTGAGTGCCGGTCCTGCAAAAAGAAGCTGGCAGCCTGGTCACGGGATATCCTGAACCAAATAGATCCCGTCCACCATGTGAAGTTTCCGGTGGTTTTGGCCTCCGTTGGTGGCCTTCTGAACTCCTCCCAGCAGTGCTGTCAAAACTTCTGGAACCGATCCGGCACGGCCACTCAACCTTTGAGTTTGCCATACAGCAGGATGCATCCGGACAGGCAGTACAGTGTGTTCAAGGCAAACCTCCTCCAGTAGGCTCGAACGGCAGCAGCTGTTGCCCGACCTGCTTCTCAAGATACAGCAGCTTTTGTCACTATACATTTCTAGAGCTGTTTGTAGACCAAAACCTGGAAGAGAAGCAGCATTTCTAAGCAATAGTTTTCATTCTAGGAGTAAAATAAAGTCTGTGGTTAACATTCATTGAAGAGACTTTCAAGGTGTATTTTACAACAAATAAAACAATCATACACACTCAAACATGATAGTAGCTGATGTGGTTTTTTTTCCGTTTTTTTTAAAGGTAGGATGTTAAGAAGTGGGCGAGTAAAATGCTAAAAGGATGCAAGTAGTCCTTATAGCAACTTGTTACGAACTTTCAGAGAAAGATGTGTAAATGCATTATCCATTTACTTTACCACACTAGAGTACTCCTTAGAGTTTCTGGCCTAGAGACTGTGGGTCTGCAGGTTTGCATGTGACATTTGTAAAGGCTTTGTTTGTTCTACTGCACCAGTCCTTCCTGCAGATAAAGCAGAAAATTAGTGCACGTTCATGAGAAAGTGTTCTGAATTTGGGGGTCCACGCATTTGTACCAGATGCAGAACCAGAAATTTTCGTAAAAGTGACCTAAAAGAAGAACTAAAAAAATTACAGATTATATAGACAGACCATTCCCATCCTGTTTAAAAAAAAACAACAAAAACAAAACTTTGGAGGCATCATAGAGTAACCACAAAATGGTTATATTACTGTAACATATTTCATTAAGAGTGATTTTGTCAATCTAAAACCTTGTTTGCATTATTTTAAGTATGATAACATCAAGAATGTTTAATTAGTCTTTCTGTGCTTGATATACATGGCATCTCATTCTCTCTCCTTCCCTGTTGTGTGTCTTATTGCCCTTTTTGTTGTGGCTGTACAAATGATGATTTCAGCTGCTTTGGTCCAAACACACATTTGATTCTCCAGAATTTGCCACATATATAATATAAACATGAGATCGATGGTGATTATTTTACTTTTAACTAATAATTGTTCATAAATATTCAAATTGATCCAATAGAAAAAAGCAGTGAAAACATAAGGCAATTAATTTATTTTTAACGAAGTCTCAGAAATATTAAGTTTTGCTTTTCACTCACAGTACTCTCTAAAAATAGCAGAACATTGTTATGAATGTTTGATATCAGTTTCAAACATTCATAACAATTTTCTGCTATTTGTATAGAGAAATACGCAGAGGTGGACAAAGTACACAACTCCATTACTTGAGTAAAAGTACTACTGGTCAAATATTACTCCGTTACAAGTGAAAGTTGTAAAAACAGATTTTTACTTAAGTACTTTAAAAACAAGTACTTCTGTACTTTTACTTAAGTATCAAAAGTAAATTTCCTTTTTTATGTCAATGCATTATTTTATTATTGTTGCATTGTTGTATGAATGCATGCTGTGCCATCATGGTGGTTTAAGCCAGTCAGTGATGCTCCATCCAACATGCTAGCATACAACTACCTGAACTCATTTCAATACTTGTTGAAAAGTTACAAAGCTCTTTTCAAAACTGCTGTCACTTTAAGGCCGAATGCACGGATCCAATACACTGATACACATCTGATATTCTCCCAACTGTTTACGTTCACTTAAGACATAATCACTGATAGGCTGTCTACAAAAAAAAAAAAAAACCTTTTAAAGAAGAAAAAAAATAATTAACTGACTTTCAAAGCTGCTACAGAAACGACTTTCGACTTTGAGGACCTTGATAGAAGTGGAGTAAAAATCACAAGTTTCCAGAAAAAATAATACTAAAGTAAAGTACAGATACTCAAAAAGTGTACTTAAGTACAGTACTCAAGTTCCTGTCCACCTCTGGAAAAACGATTGGCAAATAAATGACATCCAGTCATATTTACATCTGTAACTACTACTTGAGGTTAGTTTTTGCAGTACACAAGTTTGACAATCTCTCAAATCTAGCATAATGTTGTTTTAAACATTGACTTTTTAAGATGTTTCTTGTCTACAATCTGTTCTGTCAGCTCATGCTGTCTCCATTGAGGCAGCCACTAGGCCCTAAGCCACCCTCATCCACCCCTCTGTGTCCACTGAGATAGATGACAGCACACTGCTGGCAGAGGCAACTAAGTTTGAGGAGGCACATGTGGCATGTACATATATACTTATTTAAAACAAAATATTCAAGTTTCCTTTCCAGGAATAATAAAGTAAAGTAAAGCAATGTGAGTTTGCATTTGTCGACGAGTCTGTCTTTCAGCTGGATGGATAAACACCCTGCCTGAAGTGGACCAGGGGTGGATGTCCAAGGCCCTGTTCAGGTGGACAGCACAGGGGCATCCTGAGCTAATCTTTAGCAGGGTGGACAAACTTTGGTGGTATCCTCCACAGGTGCCACTGAAGACCAGTAAGTCTCCTCCCTTGGAGAATTACTTTGGCCATCCCCTGCTGCTCTGGATGCTGCGAAAACTGTGGCAAGTGAAGCTGACCTGTCCGCATCCAGACTGTCAGAAAGACCTTCTGACCTCAGCTGGCTTGCATAAAAATATCAGGCAGGTGTTTGCCTTCGGTAAGATGTACTTTGTGGCATCCGAGTACCTGGCCTGCCGAAGATGTAAGAGGAAGGTCATCAGCTGGAGCCATGATATCGTCTCCCAGCTCGACATTGGCCACAGGGTGCAGTTCCCTTGCATTCTTACATCAAAACTTGCATGTGACATCGAGGTAGTAAGTTTGATGCATCAGCGAGGGCTGGGAAACTGCAGCAGCCAGATCCAGCGCAAGCTGCAGGAGCGTCATGCTGAGGTCTGGTTGCAAAAGACAGTCCAGTATCTGACAGATTGCAAGGGGATTGCCAGCGCTGTCACGTCAAACCTGATCCTGCCTGTGACACTTGAACCTGCTTCTTCAATGCCTTCTGTCCCTAAGCACCGGTGGCTGATGCAGGTGTATGCCCAGGATGTCCTGCAAAGGCTGGATGAGATCAAGGTCAGATCTTAAAAATGGATTCTACTAAAAAAATGGCCAGAAAACCAGCAGGACGCAGCTATGGCACCGCTACCTGGGCAACCAATGTTGGCAATGAGCATGGACAGGTGATCATGTCCGTGCTCACAGCCAGTGAAGGTTTTGGTCTCGGGACAATGATTGAAGGCCTCATCAAGCGATACAGAGTGGCTGGGGAGGCTCCTCCCGAGGTACTGTATGTCGACCGAGACTGCTGTGGCAACACTCTTCTGAGGAGGATGTTTGAAGAGTGGGACCAAATGAACATCTGGTTAGATATATGGCACTTCATGCGGAGGTTTGCTGTGGGTTGCACCACCGACTCTCACCAGCTGTATGCCACATTCATGAGTCGCCTCAGCCACTGTATTTTCATGTGGGACCAGGACGACCTGACGGCACTCAAGAAGGCGAAGCATGCAGAGCTAGAAGCTGACCGGAAACCATCATCCGAGGCTGATGTGCTGCGCTGTATCAGCCGTAGCGAGCTAGCCCTACATTGCAGGAGAACCACTCGTGGGACCAAGGAGACCCTGGCGCTGATTGAGAGCCATATTCAGGCCTTTGATGGAGATGCTGGTCGTGACACTCTGGGAGTCCCACTAATAAACTCAGCCCAGATGAGACAGGTCTTAAAGTCCCAGCGGAAGCATGTGGCCTGCATCCAGGATCCTGTAGGTGTGCAGCTCTACATGCAGACTGGCACTGTAGTGAAGGGAGGGCACCATCTGCCAACCTACCACTGTGCCAGAGGTTCCACTTCGCTTGAGTCATTTCACCTACACCTTTACCTCATCCCAGGTAAATAAGTGGCTTAACTGAATTATTAAATTATTGATTTGATTTGATTTGATTATATATTTAAATAATTATGAAAATTGCAAGAACAGCTATTTGTGTATTTATGTGAAATTTTTGTGTGGTCTTTTTGAATTTTGAATTTACAGGTACGCTGGCAAGTGACACCTTCTTCCAGGCGTTTCTTTTGGATGGACTTGCAAGGTGGAATGAGGCAGCAACAACTGATGAGCAGCAGCCACATTCCTACAATCATCTTCTGCGTCATGCTGTCAATACTCTTGCAGAGGAGGTTATGGGCAAGAAAATCTTCCCTTATGTTGGGCCAAGATAACTATTTCTTGTTTTTGGTGACAATTTCATTCAAGTGTACACGTACCATTTTACCACTGAGTTATAATATAATATACTGGTATATTATCTAATTGTCAATGTTTTAATATTTTAAAGCTGGAGTAGAATACCTTTACCAGCAAACTGGTAAAGTTCTGCAGGACTACAAGTTGGCCATTGATGAGTCAGAGACCACTGAGGTTGGTACAGAGGTGGATGAAGGTTATGCTGAACTTGAGGAGTTTCAGGACATCACTGTCCCCACCTTCGACACAGAACGGACACCTGCTGCCTCTTCACAAGCATCAGTGTCTGCAGCATCATCTCCAACCCCTCCAGCAACCAGCCCCATGTCATCACTGTCTGTGGTCCCTCCATCACCAGTGCCATCTCCTGTTTCCAGCTCACCGCACACTCAATCAAAGCCAGCACTCTCTCCTGGAGCACATAGCTGTGAGTTTTACCAAAGTATTCATAGAGGTTTCGGTATTTGTTGTCACACTAACTCTAAATGTGTATTTGTCATATTGAAAGACATAAATACAAATTTAAACTAAATATTTACCTTTTTCATCTAGTCCAACTATCCGCAGGAACTTGTCTTCCAACATCTGAAGAGAACACCACATGATGTAAGGGCCCAGTTTCTTTTTTAATATGTGTTTAAACAAAATCTGGGTTATGTTGGCTGTGCTTTCATGTGAATATTTGTATTCATTGCTGCTATCAAAAGTTCCTAAATAATCTTTCATTTTAGGATTCTGTTGGACCTGATAATATTGAGGGTTATAGAGCCGTGCAGGACTTGGCAGAGTTTTTGGTTAGCCTCAGAGACCACCGTCTGGCCTTGACTGGAGAAGAGTGCGTCAAGATCATCACCCTATGGCAGGCATTGGGGGAGTATGACAAGAAGAAGACCATTTACCCACCACATCACCAAACCACCCTAAAACAGGGACTATTCAGGGCCACTAAGAAGATTGTGGCACCAGGTGTGGAAAGCACCAAAAGGTATGTTAAATTTAGCAAGCACAGGGTCTTAATTGTCTAAAAAGTTTTGTATAAAAATATATATAATATAACTGAAACTGGCTGAAATATCACCTCCAGCTTTATATGTTTAGTAAGGATTTCTAATAAAATTAGTAAAACCTGATGCCTTCATGACTAGCTTATCTTCCTGCAGCCTGTTAAGTTCAAACTTAGCCTAGTTATAACGTAAATTATTAGTTGTGATTTACGTTTAATGCTGACTTTATGTTATGTTGCTAAGTAAGTTACGTTGCTATGGACGCAGTTCCAACCGTACATCAGACTATTTTATTTAGCAGAAGCAAGACAATCATTTCTTAACCAATAAAATCATTTTGGATCAATATTTTGTGTTAAATTATTTGTCTTTTAGTAAGTAGCCGTGTAATAACAGGGTGTCCGCGGGGTCTTAAAAAGTATTAAACTTAGAGAAAGTTAAGGCCCTTAAAAGGTATTAAAAAGTCTTAAATGCCATTGTATTAAATTTTGTATCATCTTTTCATTATGTATATTTGTCCAAAGAGGTTTTATGCTAAAGTTTGCCTGAATTTAATCATTGCGTAGGCGAATAGTGGGATTCGATGTAGTTTATTTATGGAATCCCGCTAGATTTGACGTCATCTGTTACCGCGCTCACTGACTGACTGCACTGCTGCGTGATAGCCAGGGCTCCAGACTACGACCATTTTCCAGCCTGTGCGAGAACAATTTTGCTCGGTCGCGCTGGCGCGACCACCACAACCTTGCCCAACATGGAAATGGCAAACATGATGAAAGCGGAACGAAACTGCGCTACTCATTTGTGCTTCACTGACCGTTTATCAGTTCGGACCAATGTCAGTGCAGTGCAGCGATCGTGAGCTGGAGCTACTCACAAGCCGATCTATCTCGCGACACTGTTACTACGCAGCGCTGGGAGATCCAGGAAAAGCATTTGAATTCGTCACAGAATTAAGAGCATCGCTTCGAGATCTAGTGAGAAGCATTCAAATTCAGCGCAGAGTTCTCCGTTATTAACCGCAGATCTCTATCAGATCAAACAGCGCTGACGTGGAAACCAGGAGAAACATTGAGCCACGAATTAACAAGTTATAGAGAGCTTTCAGTCCACAAATTAACAACTCTCGCCATGGATTTAATGTAGTAACAATAACTGTAACCATGGAAGTTTGGCAGGAATAGTAAAATGATTTCAAGTACTTCACACATCTTTTTCCAGCAATTCAAAACGCTAATATTATCATATTTATGTTATTTTTAAAGTGACGACCAAAATATTATTTTTTCATCCTTCAAAGATTACCCCATTTATAAAACCTAAAAGTTTTAAGGTGTAGGAAAACTCACACTTACTTAAAAATAAAAAATACATTAAATTACCATTGTAACCAGTAGGTGGCTGCCAGTTCCACTTCCTAATGTATATTTTCAAACGTTTTGCTTTTGAATTATTATTTAGACATTATGAATGATAATGCTGCCCTGAAATGTTGATCTGGAGCCCTGCAAACTTAAAATAAAACTGCACACTGGAACTGTCACAAGAAAATATGTGAGGAAGACAGATGTTATTCTTTGCAGAAAGTGTAACAAAGAGAGAAAGCCACCATCACATCTTCAATACTTTGGCAACTGGTACTGTAAAGAGTCTGAGACTCAATCATATGGTGAATGAAGGGCTGTGCTGGAGGAATGAGGTTATAGGGAAAAAAAACCCCAGGAAATGACAACCCTCCAGGTTCTTAAAATTGCTCTTTCAGCACGTTATTTTTATTTATTTATTTGGTTAATGTTTGCATTATAGAGCAATTTACAAGTCTCCAACATCTTGTTTTAAACATGTTTTTTTTTTTTTCTTCACTGCTTGTTTCCTCTGCTGCAGGTCTCTGTTGGGAAAATATTTCAGGTATAAATGTAATATATGTAATGGTAAGTTTACCTTGTTATTTATGTGTGAGTTTTTTGAGATGAAAGTTCAATAGTACTGATGTTCACTCGGTTGGGCGATTGTCAGCTCAGGGATTGATGGGTCTCCAGGTCGCACAACAGATGGCATATCACTGTGTGGAGGTGTGTGTGTGTGTGTTTGTTTGCGTGCACACATGTGTGAGTAGGTTTGTACCTTTGTTTTTGTTTTGTTCATTTTGTTATTTATCTTACAATTTATTTGATTCAATTTGTTTGCAGTTTTTAGAATGCGAGAGAAAGACCGGTATATTGCATCAGATAATTTAATGCTTATTGGAGTTAAGTTAAGTGATGATCCATGTTTTGATGGTCCTGTAGTAGCTGTCAGAGGGCAACATGTGGTGTCCTGGATGAGAAGAGTTTATTTGAGTTAATTTGTTATGTTAATTTATGCCTTATTTATGTACCTGATTATCATTACTACTATTATTATTAATAATAATAATATATATTTATAATAATAATAATAATAATAATAGATGAGAATTATTTGAGTTTATTAATGTTTATTTATGCCTTAAGTTATTTATGTACATGATAAATATAAAAGGGGTTTGGACGTTTCTGTGTTTTTGTTCTTCTTCATCTTCTTCCTCTTCTTCCTCTTATCATTAATATTATTATTGTTTACCTAATCCAACGCTCTCCATTGACTTTGTATTGCGTGAAGCGGCCTCCTTGTCATTTCTGACTTATAACAAAAAACAGAACAATGTCTAAAAGCTGCTATGTGACAAGGTGTACAGCAAACAAGCCAAAAAACCCAGAAGTTTTTATAAGCTGTCGACCCCAAAAAACGAGCGTTTAAGGAGACAAAAGTGGATACAGGCAATATGACGTGAAGCATCAGCAGGAAGAATGGGTACATTTTGGGATCCTGACACTCATTATGCCTACGTGTGCAGTAAACATTTTGTCCCTGTTAAATCAAATATCCAAATGTCAGTTTTATATATTATATTTCCTGTCGCTGATTACGTTCCCCTCCAGTGGGCGTAGTTCTCAGTGTAATATAACATGTCGCGCTGTGTCTCAATTGCCTGTATCCACTTTTGTGTCCTTAAACGCTCGTTTTTTGGGTCGACAGCGTATAAAAACTTAGGGGTTTTTGGTTCTGGGTTTTTTTTTTTAGCTTGTTTGCTGTACACCTTGTCACATAGCAGCTTTTAGACATTAGACGGTTCTGTTTTTTGTTATAAGTCGGAAATGACAAGGAGGCCGCTTCACGCAATACAAAGTCAATGGAGACGGTTTGATTGCCCACCCCTGGTGGGCGTGGTTTTCAGATTATGACGCGTGTCGCTCTGTCTCTATATTGCACGCAGTTTTGGATAGCTTTGATAGACGCATGCGCGCCGTCCTTTGCGCCCGTGCGAGCCGATCTTCGGTCCCACTTGTACCACTTTTCCTGCATCTTGATTGGCCGGAGCTCTGTTCCACTTAGCGAGCTTCCCTATATGGTCAACTTCGCAGAAGTTCCACTAAGCATGCACTCCGATTGGCCAGTGGGCGGGACCACTCTGTGTGAGTTGGAGGCGCGGGCGACGTCATCACTCTTCAGTGCTTTTTGACAGCGAGCGATCGATCGTCATCATTATCGTCATTTACTGATATTTCTTCACCATTATCATCATCATTTACTTCTATTTCTTCACCTGTTCGATTTGAAGAGGTAAGAGCGCATGGTTTTACTACGATTTGCTTAATTTTCATGCACCTGTACCGTACCTGTGAAGTGACTTAAACTGATTTACCGTGCTTTTACCACAACTATCATGTTCAAAATACGAACGCCGTAGTAAAGCGTCTGTAGTTTCGTGGTTATTGTTTTATTTCACGTGTTGTCGTAGTTACATAGTTGTAGAACTGTAGTTACTGTAGTAAAACCATGGCTGTTATATTTCGCAAGAGTGAGTCAGGTAAAAGCAGGGTGTGAAAACGACCCCCAACCTGTGGCTGGGGGATGGCATTTGATCTTTTGCTCTTTTTGAGTAGATAGAAGGGATTTTGATTTGACTGTAGCTCCCCAATAAACCCCAGTGTCTTTACTAAAATGTATTTATTTTTTTAAAAGTGTTAATTCAGATGTTATGGATTTATACTCGTCCAATTCTAAGTTCTAACAGATACTGTAGTGGCATATTGTAACAAAACCCATATTGTGATATATACCCTTTTTTTTCGTTGTTGTTGTTGCCAAATAATGAATTAAATACATTAACCAACATATTCCTTATATTATTTTGATGGTTTTATTAAACTTGTTAATAAAAGCAAATGTCCCCTTGGATATCACTTTTGGCCACTACTGTAGATCTGACAAGTGTATTGTGTGTGTTTTAACAGCACTGTGTCATTTGTTTCTTTTGTGTCTTGTAGAAGATGGATTACAGTGCCCAGCTCCGCAGGGAGGCCACCGGTGAGCTCACCCTTAAACCCTCACCTGAGGGTACACTTTCTGCAAAGAATAACATCTGTCTTCCTCACATATTTTCTTGTGACAGTTCCAGCGGCTCTTGCCACTGCCTACAGAAAAAAATCCCACCGCATGGCCTGCTGCAAGGGTCAAGGAGGAGGCCATCGCTCGCGTGGCAGCAGCGGGAGGTGATACGTCCAATCACCAGCTGGTGCTGAGTGAAAGCGCCCTGCAGTTCGGCCAGTACCGGGACAAAACCTTTAAATGGTTGCTTTCCAATGATGTTGGTTATGCAGCCATGGTGCTGGCCGTGCATCAGCGGGAGCGTGAGGGCGGCGACACCACCCAGTCTGCTGTCATGGGCAACAAAGATGCGTTGCTGCGGTATGCTGGCCTGTTTCCTAAAATGATGGCTGCCATCCGCGAGCGCCGGGTCAGAGAGGGCCATGGTACACCAGCCCAGGAAGACCAGGTGCTCGTTGGATTCGGCAACTTTGCCACCGTGTCCTTCAAGGACATTTATGAGGCGACGACCGCGACAAAAAAAGGGTATGGGTTCACATCTCTAACAGAGGATGCAGACAGTAGAGAATGTGTAGTGTTGGGGCTTGAGCTAATTCTGTGTCTCTCCATTTCAGCTTCATCAAGTGGGTGAAAAAGCAGATTGCCAGACCGGGTACGAAAATGGAACTTCTGCAGAAGTACAGTCGGAGGAGAGACGCTGAGATGCAGTCAGAATCAGCGCCTCCAGGCATGAATCAAACTTTGTTTTTGTTTTGTTTATATTATAATTCTTGCATGAACTTAACACAGTTATTGAACTGAACTGAACCAATACTTGACTTGAGATGATAAGTCTTTTTAGAGGTGTGTTTGAATTTGTCTCTTTAATGATTTTTGCATTATTTTTGCATCCTTCTTTGAAACAACCTGAATTGTGTTAAACACTATATAAATAAAGGTGACGACTTAATTAACACTGTTCATCCTGATATTAACAGTGACCGCCTCCAGCTCAGCTTCTGCACTGGAACCATCAGATGAAGCTCTGCTTGCTGCAGCGGCACACACAGATGTTCCAGGTGAGCGTTATTTTCTCTTTAGTGGGATTAAATCTGGGGTTTAATTTAAGAATACCGTGCATATGTACACTATATAACCTGTTTTGTTATTATGTATTATCAGCCTTCAGATGGAGGTTTTTGGAAACAATTAAGGTAGGAGGTGTACTACACCTTCTGGTCGTGCCGGCTAATGGGGCTTTCTTTGTTCTTTTTTCTGCTTTTAATAAAATTTAATGAGACCTTTTTACACTCTATGGCTTTTTTTTCCAACACCGCTGCCATTTTTCCAACCTGCTCAGCTTTGAGCATCTATCTTTTTATCATCATCTTTTTGTCGTCGCATCATTTTCAATCATTAAATGGATGGCTACAGCTGCAATCACTAATCTTAGCACAATACTAATGTTAAATAGTAGTACTAATATCTAGCAGTAACAGTAATAGTAATTGTATTAATCTTATAATAGAAAATAACACTGATGGTGCCACTTCTATGTATCTCATTTCCTTTTTCCTTTTATGCCATGCAACTGATGTGACTCAACCACCCAAGTCAGCCAGAACCTCTGCCCTCTGCCACGAGAGCTGCTGCGCCAGCAAAGCAGCCTCTGCCCACAGAAGAAGTAAGTAAAATGCTCAAATGGGTAGTCAGAAATCAGCTGCAGAAAAAAGCAGACCCACACAATTTCTCTTTTTCTTCCCCTTACAGCTGCTGCTGCCTGAAGGCTGGAGACAGACCCTGCCCAAAGAGCAGTATCTGTGGGTCAGCAAGGCTCTTTTCACCAAAGACAAGTCTGGGAGGCTGGCACTGACTAAAAACTTCCTGGTGGCATCCTCCTGGGCCCCGTCCTCTGTATTCACAGCCTCCTTCATCACCTGACTCCTTCTATCATGCCAGGCTGTGCTTGTGGGTCCCTTACCGCTTGTGGTCATACAGGCTGCTTTGCTCACAGCCCAACTGTCACCGTCTTGGCTTCCCGCTGACAGCATGCGGAATGTACAAGACCGTCAGGAGGGTCTTAGATGTCAGTGGCTGGTACTTCATGGCTACAGAGTACCTTGAGTGCTGGTCCTGCAAGAAAAAGCTGGCAGCCTGGTCCCAAGATATTCTTAACCAGCTAGATCCTGTCCACAGGGAAATGTTTCCTGCAGTTTTGACCTACAGGTTGGCAAAGTTTTTTTTTTATTTTTACGTTTTAACATGAGAAAATGTCTTTCTTGCTCATTAGTCTGATATTGTGCTCTTTATTTTTTTATTGTGCAGGCTGTCCTGTGATAAGGAGATTGTAAGGAGGATGCGGGGCCGCTCATTGGGGAACAGTGCGACTTCGGCGTACCGAAACCTGTGTGTCAGGCACAGGGAGCAGTGGATTGCCCAGACAACCCATTATCTCTCTGTGGTTGGGAAGTTCCCCGACTATGCCACAGACCCTAGCAGTCTTGCTGCCCAGCTGCCTCAGATGATACCTGTGCCTTGTCCGGCATGGCTACTGTCAGTTTACGCCAAGGACGTACTGACACAGCTGCCGGAACTAAAGGCCAGGGTGACTTCTATCTATGGAACCATCCTGAAGATGGATTCCACTAAAAAGGTAAGAAGACACATGCTCATAACATCACCATTAGTAGAGATAGGTGTAGGCTACGTCACCTTTTTTTTTCTCGTGGTTTTTTCTGTCACAAATTTTTTTTTTTTTTTTTCAATGTAAACAGACAGGTCTTTCCAGATTAATACTTCTTTTCATCCTATTTCAGGTCACTAAGAAGCTCGCTGGTGAGGCTATTGGCACAGCAGCATGGGTCACGGATGTGGGTAACGAGTTTGGGCAGGTCCTCATGTGTGTCCTCACTGAGGCAGAGGGTGATGGCCTGCTCCCCATGTGCTCTGGACTCGTGGAGCGCTACCGGAGAGCTGGAGAAGCTCCTCCCCAAGTCCTCTACGTGGACCGGGACTGTTGCTCTGCTCCCGGGAAAGGAAAGGCGGCAGCAATGTTTATTGAGTGGGACCAGCTGATTGTCAGGCTGGATGTGTGGCATTTCATGCAGAGGTTTGCGGTAGGAGTGACCACAGACAGCCACCTGCTTTATGGCCCCTTCATGAAACGCCTCACCGCTTGCATTTTCGAATGGGATGCTTCGGATGTGGAGAGGCTAAAGGAGGCCAAGCGGTCGACAGGATGCCAACCCACCGCCAAAGAACTGGCAAAGCGTTGCCGTCGCCGCACTCGAGGGGCCCAGGAGACCAAGCAGCTAATTGAAAAGCTGCTTAAAGACTTCAGGGCGGCAACAGACACCATGGGCATCAAGCTCCTTAACCAGGAGAGGATGCAGGAGATCTGGCAGATCCAGCAGCGCCAAATAGACTGTATCCAGGACCCACCAGGTGTACAGGAAGACAGGACAGGTGGCCAAGGAAGGGGTCCTTCTACCTTTGTACCGCTGTGCACATGGCTCAACATCCCTGGAGTCGTTTCACCTACACTTGAATCGCTTTGTGCCAGGTTTGCATTACTCAAAAATAGCGTTTGTTGTTTATTTGTGTGTGTTTGCATTATGTTTTTTTTTTTCATTTCTGAATTTGTTTTTAGGTACAAGTGCAAATGCTTTGCATTTTCAAATGTACCTGTTGGAAGGACTGGTGCAGTGGAACGAGGCACGTGGGGTCGCTGCAGTTGAAGGTGCCAGTAGGCAGGACATCTGCTATGGCGGCCCGCTGCTGCAGTACTGTAATGCACTGAGCCAGCAGCTTCTGGGTCTGAAACTGGCACAGGATTACACCAGCCCCGGTGAATACACAGGTATTGTGTTCTTGCAGACATTTTACTTTAGCCATTTTTCACCCATGTGTTATTAAAGCATCTATGTGATACACTCTGTATTTCTACTATTTCTACAGGAGAGCTCATTGGTGTGGAATACCTGTATTCCCAAACCAGCAGAGCGTTTCAGGAAGACTTAGGTGCTGATCCTGACATTCCAGATGGGATTCAGGATGAAGACCCGCAGGGTGATTTGGAAGGTGATGAGGGGTTTGAGGACATATGCCTTGATGAGCCCATTGAATTTATGGAGCTCGAGGGCAATGACCTGCAGCCCCTTCAGGAACAGACAGTGGCCCTACAACCTCCGGGTCTGTCTGCAGCTGAGTCTTCCTCTCCTGCCTCGTCCACTCAGAGCCAGATAAATGAATACCCATAAACACACTGTGTACACTGAGATTTTATGGTGTGTGATGATGTTGATATTTTGTAATAATGAATGGCTGACTGTAGATTATCTCACAGCTATATGAGTGGATAAACGGTCTTGAAAAAAAAAATCTGTTAATTTTTTTGACATTTATAATAGAGGAGTATATTCTTTTTTTTCATGTACAGATGGCGAGTGTGGGACCAGATGGCCAAGCTGGTTATGACCACGTCTGGTTGCCCTGTGCCAACAGGGGTTTGTCACACAGAGTAAGGTGAATGAGATCATCATGCTGTGGAACAACCTGTCAGATCATGACAAGGGCCCTCTCATCTATCCCCCCCACCACCGTGACAGACAACTAAAGGGTCGCTTAAAGGTCAGCCATTCAAAGACCAACGTGACCCCTGGCACTGAAAGTCTGAAGAGGTACTGGTTTCTGCGTTTTTCTTACTTTGTGCCTAAGTTATCATTTGATTCTCTTCAAAGTTCTTTGCATCTTGGCTATAATCATAACCAGTCTCGTAAGCAATGTTATTCACTTGTCTGACCGCTATCTGTAAAATAGTCTGATTAACTGTACTTTCCTCCTTTTTCACTTTGCAGGTGAAAACTTTTTCACCTTTTCCTTGGTGAAGGGGGACCAGCTCAGTGACCCAGCACAAGCCGTGTAGTGGAAGCCATCTGCCTGGCTCTGTGCCGAATTTACCCTGCCGGTCAGACCATCGCCGGAGTCTGGGTCAACCGATGGGCTGCCATCCTAAGGGATTACAGGATGATCCGAGATGTAGTCCTGGGCAGCCCCGGGAATCATGGCTCAAACTAAATTAAAGCTCTTTGAGCTAAACCAACTCACAATCTCCCAGTGGTAGGTTCAGTAATTAATTGTTCATGTTTGCGTCTGTTTTCATATTCATTCATCGTTCATCATTTTTACACACATATACTAATTATTGTCTTTTCTGTACATAGGCACAATGCCTGAATAAAGAGTCAGGAGAGGTAGGTGTTGCAGCAGGACATTGAGCCTTTTACTGCTCCTTTGGTGTCCCCTGAACAGCTCCCGCCGGTACTGCCTAAACTACCGGAACCGATCCGGCGCGGCCACTCAACCTTTGAGTTTGCCATACAGCAGGATGCATCCGGACAGGCAGTACAGTGTGTTCAAGGCAAACCTCCTCCAGTAGGCTCGACGGCAGCAGCTGTTGCCCGACCTGCTCCTCAACATACAGCAGCTTTTGTCGCTATACGTTTCTAGAGCTGTTTGTAGACCAAAACCTGGAAGAGAAGCAGCATTTCTAAGCAATAGTTTTCAATCTAGGAGCAAAATAAAGTCTGTGGTTAACATTCATTGAAGAGACTTTCAAGGTGTATTTTACAACAAATAAAACAATCATACACACTCAAACATGATAGTAGCTATGGAAGCCCGTGTCCGCCACTAAATAAAAAAATAAAAAGAGTAATTGCGACTTTTTATCTCAGAATTTTATCTCGCAGTTGCGTGATATAAAGTCACAATTCTGACTGAGAAAAAAAGTCAGAATTGTCACTTTATATCACGCAACTGCGAGTTTATATCTCAGAATTCTGACTTTATAACTCGCAATTGTGAGAAAAAAAAGTCAGAATTCTGAGATAAAAAGTCGCAATTACTCTTTTTATTTTTTTATTTAGTGGCGGAAACGGGCTTCCATAAGTAGCTGATGTGTTTTTTTTCCCCGTTTTTTTTTTTAAAGGTAGGATGTTAAGAAGTGGGCGAGTAAAATGCTAAAAGGATGCAAGTAGTCCTTGTAGCAACTTGTTACGAACATTCAGAGAAAGATGTGTAAATGCATTATCCATTTACTTTACCACACTAGAGTACTCCTTAGAGTTTCTGGCCTAGAGACTGTGGGTCTGCAGGTTTGCATGTGACATTTGTAAAGGCTTTGTTTGTTCTACTGCACCAGTCCTTCCTGCAGATAAAGCAGAAAATTAGTGCACGTTCATGAGAAAGTGTTCTGAATTTGGGGGTCCACGCATTTGTACCAGATGCAGAACCAGAAATTTTCCTAAAAGTCCAAAAAAAAAAAAAAACCTTTTAAAGAAGAAAAAAAAAAATCATTCACTGACTTTCAAAGCTGCTAGAGAAACGACTTTCGACTTTGAGGACTTTGATAGAAATGTAGTGGAGTAAAAAGTACGATATTTGTCTTTCAAATGTAGTGAAGTTAAAATCACAAGTTTACAGAAAAAAATAATACTCAAGTAAAGTACAGATAATCAAAAAGTGTACTTAAGTACAGTACTCAAGTAAATGTACTTAGTTCCTGTCCACCTCTGGAAAAACGATTGGCAAATAAATGACATCCAGTCATATTTACATCTGTAACTACTACTTGAGGTTAGTTTTTGCAGTACACACGTTTGACAGTCTCTCAAATCTAGCATAATGTTGTTTTAAACATTGACTTTTTAAGATGTTTCTTGTGTACAATCTGTTCTGTCAGCTCATGCTCGAACGAAGAAAAGTTTTAGTCTTGAATGGAGCAAAGAGCGTTTGTCCTGTAATTCCTCTGAATTACGAAGCAAGATTGTGCGATAACATTTATTTATAAAAACCGTTTGTTAAGTTTTGTTTGTGGTGGGTGGAAATGAACACATATTGTGTTTCTAATTCTTGTTTTCGCTCTGACGAGAATAGTTTTTGTGCGCAAAAAAAACGAAATAACGACTTTATATAGTGATGGCCGATTTCAAAACACTGCTTCATGAAGCTTCGGGAGCGTTATGAATCAGCGTATCGAATTAGCGGTTCGGATCGCCAAAGTCACGTGATTTTAGCAGTTTGGCGGTTTGACACGCGATCCGAATCATGATTTGATACGCTGATTCATAACGCTCCGTCGCTTCATAAAATTATTGTAGAACCACTGTAGTGAGATGGACTTTTTAACGACGTCTTTAGTACCTTTTATGGGTCTTGAGAGGAAATGTCATTGCTGCCAATGGAGGCCTTTCTGAGCCATCGGATTTCAACAAAAATATCTTAATTTGTGTTCCAAAGATAAACTGAGGTCTTACGGGTCTGGAGCGGCATGAGGGTGAGTAATAAATGTCATTATTTTCATTTTTGGGTGAACTAACCCTTTAAATTCGTGTCGATTTCTGCTGGTTTGAGTCGAAAGGAACGGAGATTCAGAGTAATCATTAGCGATGCTCATACATTAACAACCGTCAGATTAAGATACGGTAGATTAGATCGGCTGAGGAAACTCAAGGGTGGTAAATGTAATCATTGCGAATACTTAGTTACAACATTTTTTCGCTTGAAAGCAAACAGTTTATTTTCCAATAACATCTGTGAACTCGAGTTAAAGGTGTAAATTCAGCTGTGAGCCAGTGAGACGCTAATGCGAGACTGCCAGTGCGACGCCGCCCTCCAGCGGTTGGGCTGCGAACTGCACGCGTACACACCGGTTTTTTTTCACTGGATACAGTATAGAATATGAAAAATTACAGTAAATTCATAATGAATAAAAATGAGGAACGCTTCACGAATTTGCGTGTCATCCTTGCGCAGGGGCCATGCTAATCTTCTCTGTATCGTTCCAATTTTAGTATATGTGCTGCCGAAGCGAGCACGAACTGAGAGATTGGAGGAGAGCTATTTATAGCCAGGACCTTCAACTATGCATTTCATAGGTGGTAAGTGGACAAACCCCTTATTCTACTCACTTATATCAAATGTGACTGTAAATCATGGTGACATAATCATGTAAACCTTTAAAAAAAACAGAATATTTTCAAAACAGCAGTTTTATGTAGGTTTACCGTAGTATTTTTTCTGAGCTGTAGAGCATATGCAAAAAAGCCTGTCTGTACCAGCAGTGATTGGACGTCTCAGTGTGACACAGAGGAGCTCTTTATCATACGTCACGCACCCTCCCCCAGCAGACAGACCTCCCCCAGCAGACAGCGCAGAACTTCCCCCGGGGCAAAGCCTTCCTCGCAGAAGAACACAAAAGACCAGAGACCAGGAAACTCTCCTTCAGAACAACTGAGGCTGTGAAAACACTGAAATGCTTGAGGACTAAGAATCACACAAAACTCAGAACAGCCAATAGAAACATCTGGTCTGACGTAAAGATCAGTGCCTGCCTCTACTCCAATGCCACGTGCAATTTAACATCCTCATGTATAATCTAGTTGCTAAATATTAGCAGTTTGAACTTTAAAAAGTCTTTAGCTACACTGAGACGTTTCGATATATAGCTTATCTATTATTCTTTCAAGAATTTCTTTCATTTTTTCCTTTCAGTTTTTACCTGCAAAGCGTATGTAGATAATAAGAAATGTTTCTTGAGCAGCCAATCAGCATATAAGAATGATTTCTGAAGGATCATGTGACACTGAAGACTGGAGTAATGATGCTGAAAATTCAGCTTTGCCATCACAGGAATAAATTACATTTAAAAATACATTCAAATAGAAAACAATTTTTACTGTATTTTGGTCAAATAAATACAGCCTTGGCTTGGTGTATATTTGGATTTAATACTCAAAAGACAATCACTTGTCGCCATCTAGTGGCGAAATTGTTTTCCAAGTTTTGCCATCACATGAATAAATTACAAAAACAGTCCATTAAAATTGTAATAAAAAATGAATAAAATTGTAATAATGTTTTAATCAAATAAATGCAGCTTTGGTGCTAAATGTCAAAAAAGCACTCGTCGCCATCTAGAGCCGTAATTGTTTTCCTGCGAAATATTCACTTTTACCAACAAAGATCGGAATCATTTCACGCGCCCCTCATGAATGGCCATATCACGATGCTGATGTTATACGAATAATGCATTTATGAATAAAACCTTTAAACCATTTTCAACATTTAGCTCTCGCAACATTAAAGAAGACCATTATTTGAAGTACTATTCATGATTTTACAGTCGGCGCTTTTTTGATACTTTTGCTTCTTTTTTTTTTCTTTTTTAAAGATTTAAAGCAGGTCACTGTTCACTACCATCATATGGACGAACGCGAGCAGGACATTACATCTTAGACATTAATCCCTTTTTGTGGTCTGAAAAAGAAAGAGGGCCATCCGGCTTTAGAATAACACCAGTATAAGTAAATAATGGCTAAGAACATCAAGATAGTAACACACCGTTTGTCACTAGGGGGAGCTTTACACCGTGTCCTAACCAGACGAGACCAGTTAAGATGAAGATCCATTTCTTACTCATTTACATTAGCCAACAAAGTTATTGTTGTCATTTCTTATTAGTTCACGAGGTGTAGGCTATTACTGTATTACTCTCCCCATTGCACTTGCACATGAATGCCTTTAAAAATAATAATATATATATATATATATATATATATATATATTTTTTTTTTTTTTTTTTTTTTCATGAAGGTATGCTTTATATAGCCTTCATCAAATATATTCCTGTACATTATTTAATAGGCTATATATGAGGCAAATAAATGTTTGCAATGTAACAATAGGCCTTTTTGAAAGTGGTAGGCCTATGTCAATAATGCTTAATTGATCCTTAAAAAGCCAAGAAACATTTTTCTAAACTAATTGCTATTTTCCAACACATTAGGGCCCAAAAAACATTGTTATTTATTTATTTATTTATTTATTCTTTCTTTCAATTTTACATCTTGTATAACTAATGAACAATTCAAATAGCTGGAGCAATTGCTTTGCGGTCAGGTACCCTTTTTAAAGAAAAACTGCTGCCGTGTTACAATAAACAAAGATTGATGAGTGCATGCTAGGGTTTAATATAAAACCACATGACTTCAGTATGTGAACAGGCTGTGCCCTCAAAATAATTACACTGTAACTTTAATCCAATGGGTTTACCAGTGGGAGTATAATTTCCACAATGTTAAAATTACATTATGTAATTTTATGTAATTTTACATTAAAACATAATGTCACATCTTGGTTTGGTCTTCTTATGACATATGATGAGTTTCTTATGTGACTCCCAAGGAATTCTCTCTTGTATTTTCTGCAATCAATTCTGGTATAATTTCCTTATGTACAGATGTGTTGTCGTCGGTTGATATGCCCATAATTAATCCAACTGATACAGTATGTGGTAAAATTCGTTTTTTACAGTCCAAAAACAACAACAAATCTATTTGCTCTCTATTTCTAATAGAGGTTGTCACTGCTCTACTGCTTATTGGACTAAATTTGTTAATGACTTTGACTGGGAAAGTGTTTGGTTATTACCTCATAAGTTTTTTTTTTTTTTTTGTTGTTGCTACAAACAATGTGATAGAAATTTCTTTCAAGATAATACACAAATTCTACCCTGTCAAACATTTCCTTAGTAAGTTTAAGACATTGATGTTAGCTGCTATTTGCACTAGGAAACAGTACCCCGCATTTTCTGGCATTGTACTCATGTGAAAAAGTTATGGTATGATGTGTCTATGTTTATTAAGGAAAAGGTACTCTTTAATTTTAACTCTAAATATCCAAAAATGACATTTTCATCGTCCGGCGGCCAATCCGAACGCGGAGGCGGGTGAAACAAATCGCAACGTTCAGCAGAGAAGTCATTTTCAAATTCTTTAAAGGGATAGTTCACCCAAAAATGAAAATTAACCCGTGATTTGCTCACCCTCAAGTCATCCTAGGTGTATAAGACATTCTTCTTTCAGACGAAAATCTATCGGAGTTATATTAAAAAAAAAATAATAAAGGCCTTCTGAAGCGAAGCGATGCGTTTGTGTATATGTATATAGCCTACTGTATGAGGAAAAGTAAGTTTGCCTTTTTAACCCAAGAAATTTTAAACTTTTCTTGTGTTAAATTATATTTGCTCGCATTCATGAAAGAAGAATGTCATATACACCTAGGATGACTTGAGGGTGAGCAAATCACGGGCTAATTTTCATTTTTGGGTGAACTATCCCTTTAAAGAATTTGAAAATGACTTCTCTGCTGAACGTTGCGATTTGTTTCACCCGCCTCCGCGTTCGGATTGGCCGCCGGACGAATACGTTCACGCCCTCGCCCCATTGGCTCTCGACGAATTGTTTCTCCCAGAGCCATGGGAAAAGAGAGTTGCGACACTCTTTGATCTCGCCGCCACGTGGTCACGTGGTTCATAGAGCTCTCAATAGTTCCAAACAACTCCGCGCTGTCAATCTGTTTGAATAGGATTAAGCAGGACAGGCAGCAGTTTCTGGTAAATATTAACACAATATGTGCATCGACTTCGACTAGACTTTACAGTAGCATTTTATTCTGGGGAGAGATAAAGAAGAGACGACGTTAATGTTTTTCTTGAGTGATATCTAGTTATTTTATTTGGGTCATGTGAGTGCATGATTTTACAGCGTTGAGTGTTGTAGCCAATCACGGGCATTTCTGTTGAAAATAATGACCTGTCATATGTTTAATTTACCAGGAATGAGAATCCATATCGATTATCTACAGATCCTCTCATCATAACAAACAAAGCACAGACACGATTTAAATAAAGATTTATTGTGAAGTTTAGTCAGAAGTTTTTGTTTTTCATGAGACTTTGTGATTTTTCCCCACAATTAGCCTATATATTTAACACTTCAGTACAAATAAAGTAACAAAAATAGATATTTTAATGTTATAATAGTGATTTGATAATCTATAAAAATTAATTTTAAAAAAAGAGAAAAAAATGACTAATGAGCCAATAAGTGTTCCTCTTCCGCCATCTACTGGTTATAGTGGTAATTTCTTTTATCATTTCAATGTTGTTAACGTCCGAATGTTATTTTATGATACTCACATAAGCATACACACCAGGTGAATATAAATGAATGATTCTAGCATATACAGAATTTAACCCAAGAAAGAAGTTTTAAATAGTGTTTAAAAAAAACAGGGCAACCAATTTAATTCAACTCTTTATATCCAGGCGCTAGATACGTTATTCCTTGAATGGGCTACTTCATAGAAACTCATTCGGCAGAAAGATCTCAGAGAGACTAAAAACTGTTGAAATATGACCGATAGCATCTGGATATAGTAGCTGTTGCAGTGCTGCTCACGTTATCTAACTGCAGTTAGCGTCTAACGATCTATTATATAACAATGAACATTAACTATAACACGCTTCATAAAATACCACTTCTATCAATATTCCTGAGAGGTCAACTAATGCCATAAAATCTCAAAATATGCAGTAATTTCATCAATTTGCCATTGAGATACACTGAAATGAATGGGGTTCAATGCTGGAACTATTGGTCGGTCGCTCCGTGACACGCTTTACTTCCGCATTCCTCAGTTCCCATGGAAGTCTATGGGAGTGTCGTAACTCTGTTTTTCAACGGCTCTGGTTTCTCCCATTAGCCGAGGCCTCGCGCCGCCGTCGACCAGAGATGTTATTGGGGAGATGAGAGTGAAAGCGTAATGAGAGAGCGTTGGGTCACGTGAGGCATCTCAGCCTATAGTGTAATGGCAGTGACGCCAGTGCCCGGCGTTCAGAGTTTTATGACAGTCACTTACAGTTTTATTCTGTGATAAAAGCAATTCCCACAGGTCTGTTGATGTTAATGAGAAGCCACATGTTGTCCCTTAAAGTTTGTAGAATTTAACCTGTACTTCATTTAAATGGGGTGGACATTAACAGTAAAAAGTGCACAAATAAATGGATTAGAAATCTATTTTATAAAAATAGATCCTTTAAGCCTAGAGGGAAGTTTTTCTGGAATATTTGTTTCCCAGAGATTATTTGGGGGAAAAAAAATTATGTTAGTAATTATACTTTATCAAAATGTATAGATATTGATGAAAATTGCTCCTTTTGTTCAGATCAGCCAGAAAAAAATCTACATCTCTTTTTGAGTGTTACCATTCAAAAAAATTCTGAAGATTTATCTATGCATGTTCAACAGAAATCTGGTTATAATTGTGAAATAATCAGTACTTTCTTTAAGTACTAATTATTGATTTATTTGTTTATTCTCTTTACTTCTATTTAAATCAATAATATTGTATATATAGACAATTTTTTTTCTTTCAAGTCGGTTACATTTTTCGTTACACACATTTTTGGGGGATTAGCGCGTTCGTCTTGTGAATACATTTTTTATTTGGTGTTATATCGCTAGTAGCTAAACGTACATTAGGAGTGCAGTGTTTGTGGAATGTGCTTTACTGAGCGTTAAAAAAGAGCGCGAATTGCTCTGTTAGCTGCAGATTACTGGTCACTACAGTGCTCATAAAACCACATTTTAGATTAAGATAAGAAACTGGCCGCGTGGTCCTTTGACATCCTGGACCAGCTGGGTCCGGCTCACCGCATGATGTTCCAGTCATATAAAATGATTCTTATTATAGGCAAATATGCTTACGCAGGTGCAAAAATGTTCATGTTAGTTCACAGACACAGTGCATTAACTAATATTAACAAGACAACTTTTAATAATGTATTAGTAAATGTTGAAATAAACATCAACTAGATCAATAAATGCTGTAGAATTATTGTTAATTCTTAGTTCATGTTAACTAAAGTAGTTAACTAATGTAAACTAATGAAACCTTATTGTAAAGTGTTACCAAATTAATAACCCATACTTTGTACACAAAACAAACATTATCTTGCTTTTGTAGTTCTTTTTAAAGACACTGTGTCTGGTAGTTAAGGTTCTATTCAGGATGTGTGAACGACCCTCCCCCCACTGAACTTTGCTTGACCTTTGAAAGGTGTCAAGCTCAGAACAATAAGATTCCTACACTGTGCCTGACTCTGTGCTTGACCTTTGATTGGTGTCAGACTCCGTAAACAATATACACTTGACTTGTGTGATGTCCCTTGCATCAAAGTTTGTACAGTTTTTTTTTTATGGGAAACATCACACCTTTTCCCCTGCTCTGGAAAAAAATAACACTTTATGAACTTCAATACGCTTTGCCTTGGTTTGTCTGTGTGTTTTAACAGGTTGTCTTGTGATATGAACCAATTTCATCAAAACCTTCAACAGCCAGCTACATAAGCAGAAGTCACAACAGCAATGTTCAATATATCAGAAAAATCCAATTGATTAGTTTTACAACTTTTAAGTTAGAACTCTCCACCTGGGCTGTTGCTAGTGGGTTAAAAGGCGGTGATGATTCTAGGGGCCCCAGCTTTTTCTCCTCTGGACTACAATCTTGCTGAGTGAGGCCCCACACAATAAACGCTTCCAGGAGCCACGATACCCTTGCAAAAGTCCTGGCTGTCGTAGTGACTTTGTAAGAGAAGCTATAAGAAGTCTTGACACTTTTCTTGCAGGGAAAAAGCTCCTGTGCCACTTCTGCTGGAAAGACTGTCTCCCAATGGCTGTCTGAGCAGAAGAGGGTTGCATCTGCGATGCGAAGGCAGCAATTTTCCTAAAAGTGACCTAAAAGCAGAATTTTTTAAATTATAGTTAGACCATTACAAATTGTTCCCCCAACATTTGATATTCTTGATGCTGTTCTGCTGCACTCCATTACACACCACTCTGTTTGTTGTTAGGATGACAAAAGTATTAAAAAATTACACTTTTTTTAGGCTGGTCTGCCTCAGAGGTCTACCAGCGCTTGTCAGTGTCAAAATGATTTGAAAGTGTTAAGTGTTTATTAATTTAGCCTGGCTTCCAGAGAATAAATATGCACTTGTTTATAATCAATTAATTTGCTTGCTATTATTTCAAAAGTGAAGTGATAAATCATACATTTAAAGTGGCCATTGTTAATATCTTCTTATTTCTTAGGCTCCACTTTTGACTATTCATGGGTAAGACTGCCCATGTGTAACTTCTGTCCATTAGGTTATGTACACATCATGGACACACCTAGACAAAACAAGAACTAGGCCTTGGAAACACTTATACACTTGCACGCAAATGGGAACTCAAGACACGCACATACATTTGAACATCTGACCTCTCTTATTATATTTTTTAATATGCCATATATGGTAGGGGTTGATCTTTGAGTACTGTGATTGGATGACCTGGACATCGTGGATGATTCTGCTGGATCTGGTGTATAAATATGACCCTTCTTCCTTAATAAACTTGAGAATGTTATGGTGCTAATCTGTCTCTGTGTCTGTTTGATCATTCTCCCAGGATTGATCTCGCGCTGCTGCTGCCACACATCACAGGTTGAGGTGCCTGTTTCCAACTGATAGCTTTGAGGCTGCAGATAGTCTATCTGAAAATGAATCTAACAGTGGGCCTTACTGTTCACAGAAGACGAGTACAAATTCCAACGCAATGCTTTAGTTTTAACGGTGGAAGAGTGCGGTCAGATGCAAGTAGCTAAATATTTAATATGTATAACTGTTTTACAATAGAAATGTTAAACGACTCACAGTAATATCCTGTAATACAAACTAGTCAACTTTTTGGTTAACAAATTTCGCTGTTTTGAATTGAAAATATGCTATCCAAAAGTCCTTAAACAGGTGCCGAGGGCTGAAGAGGACAAAAGAGCCCTGATGCACGGCAAAGCCATCCTGTGGCGAACAGATCCAAAGATACCCCTGCAGACACTGTTTCTACAAAGGAAAAAGGTTTTGTGGGGTCGCAGCCGCAGACAATGTTAGTGATGTGCATAGGACAACTGCCTGGGGGAGGAAGAAGAAAATCTGAGTCCGTTTCTCAAGGCCTGTCTCAGAAAAGTTAACCTACCATGTGCCAAACAAAGGATTATGGGCACTCATGGTATGGTGGCAAACCCATTTGCAGCACTCATGAGGACAAAACTGCTCCCTCTAAATAAATGTCTTTAAAGAAAGATAATTTTTCTGTTAAAGTTTTTTGTAATTTGTATTTAGTATTTTGTTTGCTTTTATATATTTTATACTTTTTATGTTTTGATTCTAGAGTGTGAACTATTTAATAAATAAGTGTAAAAACAAACAGACTGTGTTTGACTTAAAGATGTTTTAAGGGTAGAATTGCTATTAAATGAATTCCACTTACTGCATACCTTTATAATAATAACGTTTATTAAAAAATGTACATCATTTATTTGAAATAGGAACATTAAAATGCTAATGAATAAATAGGAAACAATGAGCAATACAAAACCTTGAAGAAATGGGTAAGGCAATTCACATGACCTTTATTACCTTTTCCTCTCCCTGTCCTTGGCTTCATAGAGCTCCTTGTAGGTGCTCTTCTTGTGGACCCCAAACCCCACCAGACAGTCACCCTCACAGGCAGGTAACATGCCCTCTCTCTGCCTGCGCACTTTGATGGCTTCTGCGACCTTCTCGAATGCTCGAAGGCATACTGTAGAAATGCATCCTTGTTGGCAATGAGGGCACCTCTGACCAGTTTGCCAGCCTCGCGCTCCCGCTGATGCCTAGACAGGACCATGAGGGAGCAACCAAGGTCATTTTCCAGCAACCACTTGAAGGTTCTCCCCCTGTATTGTCCAAACTGGATGGCACTTTGACTTGCCACCAGCAGGTCATCAGAGGGATCCCCTCTACTGTGGATAACCCTGACCTTGGCCTCCCCCAGCACAGCCTCAGGGTATTTTGGCACATAGGGCACCCCTTTAACCACTTCAGAAATGTGGGCTTTCTCCACAGTGGCTGCCCCCTTCGTTGCCCTCAGCACCAGCTTTCCAGCCTCCAAACGCAGCTTGGGTTTGCTTTCCATTCTGCAACAGTAAAGCAAATGCACCGGATGTTATGATAAACCATGCATTGAAAACCCCATACACAAAAGAAATATTTATGGAAAGTATACATCATTAAAGCTGCAAGCAGCGATGAAAGGGCCCTCGCACCCGGCAGCACCGCCACCACCCGGTGGCCTCAGGAAAACAGCGAATAGTGGGCGACATGCATTTAAGTGGGTAAATATAGGAGAAAAATGGCAAAGTCACTTCAATGTGCCAAACTTCCTGCTGCCAGCAGGTGGCGCTTTGACTATAACTGAATATTGGCATGTAGATGTCTTCAGCCTGGACTATTATCAAACGTGTGAAGTTTGGGGCAGATCGGACACTGTATGCCTGAGTTACAACAACTTCCTGTTTTGTAGCGTAAATCGCATACATTAGCACTTAGCCAAGTTTTGCTTGATTTAATGTGTTTCTAGCATGTTTGGGACCTGATGGCATATTTAAATGTGTTTCTGGGAGGGAATTACAGTGTAAAGCATGCCATTTCCTGTTGCCAGCAGGTGGCGCTATGACTAACTAATATTGGCATGTAGATGTCTTCAGGCCAGGACTCTTATCAAACATGTGAAGTTTGGGGCGTATCGGACATTTTATGCCTGACTTGCAACAGCTTCCTGTGTCATGGCGAAACGTCAGACTTTGTCAGGCCACCACGGACACGCCCTTCAGCGAAAACGCAAGATCTTCACAATTTAACGTCGCAAAGGCCTTTAGATTAGACTGACCAAATATGATGTTGATCTGGTTAAATCACTATGAGGAGTTAATCACAGTGCAAAACATGCCATTTCCTGTTGCCAGTAGGTGGCGCTATGGCTGTATATTGGCGTGTAGATGTCTTCGGGCCAGGACTCTAATAATACATGTGAAGTTTGGGGCAGATCGGACATTGTATGACCGAGTTACAACAACTTCCTGTTTTATGGTGAAACATCAAACTTTGTGAGGCCGCCACGGACACGCCCTTCAGGGAAAACTCAAGATCCTCGCAATTTAACGTCGCAAAAGCCTTTAGATTAGACTGTGCAAATATGATGTTGATCTGATTAAATCTCTAGGAGGAGTTCGTTGAAGTACAACGTCTGGAAATGGCAAAATTTGCAACAATTTTGCAAAGAAAATTCAAAATATCTCACTTCCTGTTGGTTTTCAGATTTCATACCAGGAGAAGGTATTGGGCTTTTACATGTGTCTACTGAATATCACACCTGTACGTGAAACGTAGCGGGAGGGGCACTTCGTTGAAATGTCGTAGGTGGCGCTATCGAGCCATTTTGCCACGCCTAATTCTGAAACCCATATCAGACGTAAATTTTCACCACTTTTGACACGTGTGCAAAGTTTCATGAGTTCTTGAGCATGTTTAGGCCATCAAAACTGCGATTCATTTTGGAGAAGAAGAATAATAGGCTGAGCAATTCCAATAGGGTCCTCACACCATCGGTGCTCGGGCCCTAATTAAGGGTAATTGGCATACACAAAGAAGTGTTTATGCAAAATGTACATTATTAAGGTCAATGGACACATACTAAATATTTATGGAAAATGTACATTATATAGGGTAACTGGAAGATCTATCAAATTTTCTAAAATCAAGAAAGCCAAGGACTCTTTTGTAGGTTTTTTGCTTTAGTAATCTTTTTTACTAATTACTAAATTAAATTACGTAATTTTGTATCTAATTGTTTTTAAACGATTTTCGTTTTCTTTTCATCATTTATTGTTCGCTGCATAAAACTGACATAATTAAGTAAAGGGTCAAACAAACAGATCAGCATTCTGCATGCATTACACATTAAAAAAACTAAATTTACTGTACCGATCGTCGATTAATCGTTAACACCCCTAGCATAGGCGGACCGTGTGTAAGACCGAAAAATAAACGGTATAAATGCACCTGCACATTTATACTAAATCTAGTGATAAAGTGAAAAACAAATGAAAAGTGTCGATTGCGGCATTGAATTTAGATCTGCTCAAGTTGCATCATACTTTTTACGCGTTTTACAGCGCTGCGCAGTATAACCGATCACACACGATATTGATCACACACAAAGACTGGGATTTGGACACAGTTTTTATAAAGGAAAAAATTTCTGTCACTGCCACTGATCTCTCTATATAGATCAGTGGTCACTGCAGCTGGAAAAAGTGTTACAGAATGGCTGTCTGAGCATTATTAACTACTTTATTATTAACTACTTCGCTAAAACACTCCCACATGGTATTTTTCTTTCCTTCCGTTTTGTTTTTAATTCTCATTTTTGAAATTTCTCTTGGATCTGTTTTGCCTCCATATAGGCTTAAACAAGTGGACCCCGCAACTGCGTAGCTTAATGAGTCTGCAAATCAGTGCCTGACATTTTTTTTTTTTTAATATTTCCAACAATGTTGGAAAACACTTTTGTCAAAATAATTTATGTATATTTTTAGCTAAGGATGTTAAGCAGTTTCTTAGTTTTTTTCCTTTGTGTTTTATATAATGACCAGGAGGTGCTCAATATGAATAGGTTTCCCTTGATTGGTTTTCCCTGAAGAGTATCAAGTAGTAATTTCTCTGTAACTTTTTACTGTTTGTAGAGTTTTTGCTGTTAATTTACTTTTATTAAATGACTTAATGACTTGTTAAAGACAACTAGATGGGCTAATAGAAAAAAGTACAGGAGGATTTCCTTCATTTCTCCAGCCACTCTTCCACAGTTTTTCCCTCTGCTGTGGCACAGAAGAGGCTGCTCAAACTCTTTTTTTTTTTTCCACCCACACTGACAGCATGTGTACTCTTTTGGAACGGTTTGCTGGGGACAGGGCAGCCTTTGGTACTGAGCTAAAATATCTGCTGCCTTCCGCTTCAATGTGGTTGCCACAGTCAAAACGAGAGAAATCTCTTTCTCAGAAAAGGGGGACACTAACCTAATATGGCTATACCTACACCAAATGAAGCAGCATCAGATCTAAAATTTGGTATCTTGTTTGTTTCAAATTCCAACATGTTCAAGATACATTTGTTTCTCTCTGAATTGTCTTTCCTTTTTTCCCTGACCTCTAGTTGTTTCTCCTGTAAATCAATCTTACTTGCAGCCTCAGACAAAGGGGCAACAATGGGTTTTGGGGAAACCAGCTTAACCTTAAAAACCCAACTGTCAATCAGAACACCTAGTTTCCTTCACACTATCCTTCAGTCACTTCTCACTACTAGTGATGGTAATATCCTGATGAGAAGCCAACTGCAAGAGCTGATCCTTTGTGGAAAGCTTAAGTAACTTCTAAAGGTTCTTTTGGGAAGTCTTCCAGAGAAGCCATTCCTAAACATCTGAAAAGCACAGTTAGAGTACTTTTCACTACCCCCTACACAAATGTACAGAAAACACGACAGGTCCACAATAGCACACAGCTACAAACCAGCAATACAACAATAAGCAGCAAAAAAAAAAAATCTCAAATGAAGCTTTTCAAAGATTTAAACACAAGTGAAACTAAAAACCGTGCAAACTACAAGCACAAACGAATACTCACCCCAGACAAGCTTTCGAATACAACTTGTCAGTAATCACAGTACATTATATTGGGGATTAGTCTAAACAAAGTCCACAAAGGAACTTCACACAAAAGCTGCTAACACATTCAAGTTAAGATCATGGCCCAAACACAAATTCTCTACTAACTTAAAAAAAAAAATTATCTTTCCACTTCCTCCAATAAGTAAGCGCGGTTGCTGAGCCCCCATCAGCATCAATGAAAAAAAAAAAACTCTTCCTAACAAAATTGGACAAGCCTCCATATGTTACAACTCTGGCTCAAGCGAAGCAACATAAAGACTGGATTGCCAATCAAAATAAATAAGATCGATCTCAAAAAGAGAGAACAAGAGTGTGTCCAGGATTTAAAATGCTTCCCTTCAGGTGACACCAATTAACCAGTTGATTGCAGATGAGCTAGATGAGCTACCAGTTAACACCAACAAATTACGGGTTAGAACTGGTAATGCTGATAACCAGAATAAAGAAAGCAAAATGACATAACCCTGCCTTCCAGAAAAGTGTCAAGACTTCTTGTAGCTTCTCTTACAAAGTCACTACGACAGCCAGGACTTTTGCAAGGGTATCGTGGCTCCTGGAAGCGTTTATTGTGTGGGGCCTCACTCAGCAAGATTGCAGTCCAGAGGAGAAAAGGCTGGGGCCCCTAGAATCATCACCGCCTTTTAACCCACTAGCAACAGCCCAGGTGGAGAGTTCTAACTTAAAAGTTGTAAAACTAATCAATTGGATTTTTCTGATATATTGAACATTGCTGTTGTGACTTCTGCTTATGTAGCTGGCTGTTGAAGGTTTTGACGAAATTGGTTCATATCACAAGACAACCTGTTAAAACACACAGACAAACCAAGGCAAAGTGTATTGCAGTTCATAAAGTGTTATTTTTTTCCAGAGCAGGGGAAAAGGTGTGATGTTTCCCATAAAAAAAAAACTGTACAAACTTTGATGCAAGGGACATCACACAAGTCAAGTGTATATTGTTTACGGAGTCTGACACCAATCAAAGGTCAAGCACAGAGTCAGGCACAGTGTAGGAATCTTATTGTTCTGAGCTTGACACCTTTCAAAGGTCAAGCAAAGTTCAGTGGGGGGAGGGTCGTTCACACATCCTGAATAGAACCTTAACTACCAGACACAGTGTCTTTAAAAAGAACTACAAAAGCAAGATAATGTTTGTTTTGTGTACAAAGTATGGGTTATTAATTTGGTAACACTTTACAATAAGGTTTCATTAGTTCACATTAGTTAACTACTTTAGTTAACATGAACTAAGAATTAACAATAATTCTACAGCATTTATTGCTCTAGTTGATGTTTATTTCAACATTTACTAATACATTATTAAAAGTTGTCTTGTTAATATTAGTTAATGCACTGTGTCTGTGAACTAACATGAACATTTTTGCACCTGCGTAAGCATATTTGCCTATAATAAGAATCATTTTATATGACTGGAACATCATGCGGTGAGCCGGACCCAGCTGGTCCAGGATGTCAAAGGACCACGCGGCCAGTTTCTTATCTTAATCTAAAATGTGGTTTTATGAGCACTGTAGTGACCAGTAATCTGCAGCTAACAGAGCAATTCGCGCTCTTTTTTAACGCTCAGTAAAGCACATTCCACAAACACTGCACTCCTAATGTACGTTTAGCTACTAGCGATATAACACCAAATAAAAAATGTATTCACAAGACGAACGCGCTAATCCCCCAAAAATGTGTGTAACGAAAAATGTAACCGACTTGAAAGAAAAAAAATAGTCTATATATACAATATTATTGATTTAAATAGAAGTAAAGAGAATAAACAAATAAATCAATAATTAGTACTTAAAGAAAGTACTGATTATTTCACAATTATAACCAGATTTCTGTTGAACATGCATAGATAAATCTTCAGAATTTTTTTGAATGGTAACACTCAAAAAGAGATGTAGATTGTCTGGCTGATCTGAACAAAAGGAGCAATTTTCATCAATATCTATACATTTTGATAAAGTATAATTACTAACATAATTTTTTTTCCCCCAAATAATCTCTGGGAAACAAATATTCCAGAAAAACTTCCCTCTAGGCTTAAAGGATCTATTTTTATAAAATAGATTTCTAATCCATTTATTTGTGCACTTTTTACTGTTAATGTCCACCCCATTTAAATGAAGTACAGGTTAAATTCTACAAACTTTAAGGGACAACATGTGGCTTCTCATTAACATCAACAGACCTGTGGGAATTGCTTTTATCACAGAATAAAACTGTAAGTGACTGTCATAAAACTCTGAACGCCGGGCACTGGCGTCACTGCCATTACACTATAGGCTGAGATGCCTCACGTGACCCAACGCTCTCTCATTACGCTTTCACTCTCATCTCCCCAATAACATCTCTGGTCGACGGCGGCGCGAGGCCTCGGCTAATGGGAGAAACCAGAGCCGTTGAAAAACAGAGTTACGACACTCCCATAGACTTCCATGGGAACTGAGGAATGCGGAAGTAAAGCGTGTCACGGAGCGACCGACCAATAGTTCCAGCATTGAACCCCATTCATTTCAGTGTATCTCAAGCACACTCGATGGCAAATTGATGAAATTACTGCATATTTTGAGATTTTATGGCATTAGTTGACCTCTCAGGAATATTGATAGAAGTGGTATTTTATGAAGCGTGTTATAGTTAATGTTCATTGTTATATAATAGATCGTTAGACGCTAACTGCAGTTAGATAACGTGAGCAGCACTGCAACAGCTACTATATCCAGATGCTATCGGTCATATTTCAACAGTTTTTAGTCTCTCTGAGATCTTTCTGCCGAATGAGTTTCTATGAAGTAGCCCATTCAAGGAATAACGTATCTAGCGCCTGGATATAAAGAGTTGAATTAAATTGGTTGCCCTGTTTTTTTTAAACACTATTTAAAACTTCTTTCTTGGGTTAAATTCTGTATATGCTAGAATCATTCATTTATATTCACCTGGTGTGTATGCTTATGTGAGTATCATAAAATAACATTCGGACGTTAACAACATTGAAATGATAAAAGAAATTACCACTATAACCAGTAGATGGCGGAAGGGGAACACTTATTGGCTCATTAGTCATTTTTTTCTCTTTTTTTTAAATTAATTTTTATAGATTATCAAATCACTATTATAACATTAAAATATCTATTTTTGTTACTTTATTTGTACTGAAGTGTTAAATATATAGGCTAATTGTGGGGAAAAATCACAAAGTCTCATGAAAAACAAAAACTTCTGACTAAACTTCACAATAAATCTTTATTTAAATCGTGTCTGTGCTTTGTTTGTTATGATGAGAGGATCTGTAGATAATCGATATGGATTCTCATTCCTGGTAAATTAAACATATGACAGGTCATTATTTTCAACAGAAATGCCCGTGATTGGCTACAACACTCAACGCTGTAAAATCATGCACTCACATGACCCAAATAAAATAACTAGATATCACTCAAGAAAAACATTAACGTTGTCTCTTCTTTATCTCTCCCCAGAATAAAATGCTACTGTAAAGTCTAGTCGAAGTCGATGCACATATTGTGTTAATATTTACCAGAAACTGCTGCCTGTCCTGCTTAATCCTATTCAAACAGATTGACAGCGCGGAGATGTTTGGAACTATTGAGAGCTCTATGAACCACGTGACCACGTGGCGGCGAGATCAAAGAGTGTCGCAACTCTCTTTTCCCATGGCTCTGGGAGAAACAATTCGTCGAGAGCCAATGGGGCGAGGGCGTGAACGTATTCGTCCGGCGGCCAATCCGAACGCGGAGGCGGGTGAAACAAATCGCAACGTTCAGCAGAGAAGTCATTTTCAAATTCTTTAAAGGGATAGTTCACCCAAAAATGAAAATTAGCCCGTGATTTGCTCACCCTCAAGTCATCCTAGGTGTATATGACATTCTTCTTTCATGAATGCGAGCAAATATAATTTAACACAAGAAAAGTTTAAAATTTCTTGGGTTAAAAAGGCAAACTTACTTTTCCTCATACAGTAGGCTATATACATATACACAAACGCATCGCTTCGCTTCAGAAGGCCTTTATTATTATTTTTTTAATATAACTCCGATAGATTTTCGTCTGAAAGAAGAATGTCTTATACACCTAGGATGACTTGAGGGTGAGCAAATCACGGGTTAATTTTCATTTTTGGGTGAACTATCCCTTTAAAGAATTTGAAAATGACTTCTCTGCTGAACGTTGCGATTTGTTTCACCCGCCTCCGCGTTCGGATTGGCCGCCGGACGATGAAAATGTCATTTTTGGATATTTAGAGTTAAAATTAAAGAGTACCTTTTCCTTAATAAACATAGACACATCATACCATAACTTTTTCACATGAGTACAATGCCAGAAAATGCGGGGTACTGTTTCCTAGTGCAAATAGCAGCTAACATCAATGTCTTTCTTAAACTTACTAAGGAAATGTTTGACAGGGTAGAATTTGTGTATTATCTTGAAAGAAATTTCTATCACATTGTTTGTAGCAACAAAAAAAAACAAAAAAAAAAACTTATGAGGTAATAACCAAACACTTTCCCAATCAAAGTCATTAACAAATTTAGTCCAATAAGCAGTAGAGCAGTGACAACCTCTATTAGAAATAGAGAGCAAATAGATTTGTTGTTGTTTTTGGACTGTAAAAAACGAATTTTACCACATACTGTATCAGTTGGATTAATTATGGGCATATCAACCGACGACAACACATCTGTACATAAGGAAATTATACCAGAATTGATTGCAGAAAATACAAGAGAGAATTCCTTGGGAGTCACATAAGAAACTCATCATATGTCATAAGAAGACCAAACCAAGATGTGACATTATGTTTTAATGTAAAATTACATAAAATTACATAATGTAATTTTAACATTGTGGAAATTATACTCCCACTGGTAAACCCATTGGATTAAAGTTACAGTGTAATTATTTTGAGGGCACAGCCTGTTCACATACTGAAGTCATGTGGTTTTATATTAAACCCTAGCATGCACTCATCAATCTTTGTTTATTGTAACACGGCAGCAGTTTTTCTTTAAAAAGGGTACCTGACCGCAAAGCAATTGCTCCAGCTATTTGAATTGTTCATTAGTTATACAAGATGTAAAATTGAAAGAAATAATAAATAAATAAATAAATAAATAACAATGTTTTTTGGGCCCTAATGTGTTGGAAAATAGCAATTAGTTTAGAAAAATGTTTCTTGGCTTTTTAAGGATCAATTAAGCATTATTGACATAGGCCTACCACATTCAAAAAGGCCTATTGTTACATTGCAAACATTTATTTGCCTCATATATAGCCTATTATATAATGTACAGGAATATATTTGATGAAGGCTATATAAAGCATACCTTCATGAAAAAAAAAAAAAATATATATATATATATATATTATTATTATTATTTTTAAAGGCATTCATGTGCAAGTGCAATGGGGAGAGTAATACAGTAATAGCCTACACCTCGTGAACTAATAAGAAATGACAACAATAACTTTGTTGGCTAATGTAAATGAGTAAGAAATGGATCTTCATCTTAACTGGTCTCGTCTGGTTAGGACACGGTGTAAAGCTCCCCCTAGTGACAAACGGTGTGTTACTATCTTGATGTTCTTAGCCATTATTTACTTACACTGGTGTTATTCTAAAGCCGGATGGCCCTCTTTCTTTTTCAGACCACAAAAAGGGATTAATGTCTAAGATGTAATGTCCTGCTCGCGTTCGTCCATATGATGGTAGTGAACAGTGACCTGCTTTAAATCTTTAAAAAAGAAAAAAAAAAGAAGCAAAAGTATCAAAAAAGCGCCGACTGTAAAATCATGAATAGTACTTCAAATAATGGTCTTCTTTAATGTTGCGAGAGCTAAATGTTGAAAATGGTTTAAAGGTTTTATTCATAAATGCATTATTCGTATAACATCAGAATCGTGATATGGCCATTCATGAGGGGCGCGTGAAATGATTCCGATCTTTGTTGGTAAAAGTGAATATTTCGCAGGAAAACAATTACGGCTCTAGATGGCGACGAGTGCTTTTTTGACATTTAGCACCAAAGCTGCATTTATTTGATTAAAACATTATTACAATTTTATTCATTTTTTATTACAAAATTTTTAATTGACTGTTTTTGTAATTTATTCATGTGATGGCAAAACTTGGAAAACAATTTCGCCACTAGATGGCGACAAGTGATTGTCTTTTGAGTATTAAATCCAAATATACACCAAGCCAAGGCTGTATTTATTTGACCAAAATACAGTAAAAATTGTTTTCTATTTGAATGTATTTTTAAATGTAATTTATTCCTGTGATGGCAAAGCTGAATTTTCAGCATCATTACTCCAGTCTTCAGTGTCACATGATCCTTCAGAAATCATTCTTATATGCTGATTGGCTGCTCAAGAAACATTTCTTATTATCTACATACGCTTTGCAGGTAAAAACTGAAAGGAAAAAATGAAAGAAATTCTTGAAAGAATAATAGATAAGCTATATATCGAAACGTCTCAGTGTAGCTAAAGACTTTTTAAAGTTCAAACTGCTAATATTTAGCAACTAGATTATACATGAGGATGTTAAATTGCACGTGGCATTGGAGTAGAGGCAGGCACTGATCTTTACGTCAGACCAGATGTTTCTATTGGCTGTTCTGAGTTTTGTGTGATTCTTAGTCCTCAAGCATTTCAGTGTTTTCACAGCCTCAGTTGTTCTGAAGGAGAGTTTCCTGGTCTCTGGTCTTTTGTGTTCTTCTGCGAGGAAGGCTTTGCCCCGGGGGAAGTTCTGCGCTGTCTGCTGGGGGAGGTCTGTCTGCTGGGGGAGGGTGCGTGACGTATGATAAAGAGCTCCTCTGTGTCACACTGAGACGTCCAATCACTGCTGGTACAGACAGGCTTTTTTGCATATGCTCTACAGCTCAGAAAAAATACTACGGTAAACCTACATAAAACTGCTGTTTTGAAAATATTCTGTTTTTTTTAAAGGTTTACATGATTATGTCACCATGATTTACAGTCACATTTGATATAAGTGAGTAGAATAAGGGGTTTGTCCACTTACCACCTATGAAATGCATAGCTGAAGGTCCTGGCTATAAATAACTCTCCTCCAATCTCTCAGTTCGTGCTCGCTTCGGCAGCACATATACTAAAATTGGAACGATACAGAGAAGATTAGCATGGCCCCTGCGCAAGGATGACACGCAAATTCGTGAAGCGTTCCTCATTTTTATTCATTATGAATTTACTGTAATTTTTCATATTCTATACTGTATCCAGTGAAAAAAAACCGGTGTGTACGCGTGCAGTTCGCAGGCCAACCGCTGGAGGGCGGCGTCGCACTGGCAGTCTCGCATTAGCGTCTCACTGGCTCACAGCTGAATTTACACCTTTAACTCGAGTTCACAGATGTTATTGGAAAATAAACTGTTTGCTTTCAAGCGAAAAAATGTTGTAACTAAGTATTCGCAATGATTACATTTACCACCCTTGAGTTTCCTCAGCCGATCTAATCTACCGTATCTTAATCTGACGGTTGTTAATGTATGAGCATCGCTAATGATTACTCTGAATCTCCGTTCCTTTCGACTCAAACCAGCAGAAATCGACACGAATTTAAAGGGTTAGTTCACCCAAAAATGAAAATAATGACATTTATTACTCACCCTCATGCCGCTCCAGACCCGTAAGACCTCAGTTTATCTTTGGAACACAAAGTAAGATATTTTTGTTGAAATCCGATGGCTCAGAAAGGCCTCCATTGGCAGCAATGACATTTCCTCTCAAGACCCATAAAAGGTACTAAAGACGTCGTTAAAAAGTCCATCTCACTACAGTGGTTCTACAATAATTTTATGAAGCGACGGAGCGTTATGAATCAGCGTATCAAATCATGATTCGGATCGCGTGTCAAACCGCCAAACTGCTAAAATCACGTGACTTTGGCGATCCGAACCGCTAATTCGATACGCTGATTCATAACGCTCCCGAAGCTTCATGAA
Organism: Coreius guichenoti; assembly: GCA_039654105.1. Classification (NCBI taxonomy): domain Eukaryota; kingdom Metazoa; phylum Chordata; class Actinopteri; order Cypriniformes; family Gobionidae; genus Coreius; species Coreius guichenoti. Next base: position 18,778,966 of record CM077183.1, read on the forward strand.
GCAGTGTTTTGAAATCGGCCATCACTATATAAAGTCGTTATTTCGTTTTTTTTGCGCACAAAAACTATTCTCGTCAGAGCGAAAACAAGAATTAGAAACACAATATGTGTTCATTTCCACCCACCACAAACAAAACTTAACAAACGGTTTTTATAAATAAATGTTATCGCACAATCTTGCTTCGTAATTCAGAGGAATTACAGGACAAACGCTCTTTGCTCCATTCAAGACTAAAACTTTTCTTCGTTCGAGCATGAGCTGACAGAACAGATTGTACACAAGAAACATCTTAAAAAGTCAATGTTTAAAACAACATTATGCTAGATTTGAGAGACTGTCAAACGTGTGTACTGCAAAAACTAACCTCAAGTAGTAGTTACAGATGTAAATATGACTGGATGTCATTTATTTGCCAATCGTTTTTCCAGAGGTGGACAGGAACTAAGTACATTTACTTGAGTACTGTACTTAAGTACACTTTTTGATTATCTGTACTTTACTTGAGTATTATTTTTTTCTGTAAACTTGTGATTTTAACTTCACTACATTTGAAAGACAAATATCGTACTTTTTACTCCACTACATTTCTATCAAAGTCCTCAAAGTCGAAAGTCGTTTCTCTAGCAGCTTTGAAAGTCAGTGAATGATTTTTTTTTTTCTTCTTTAAAAGGTTTTTTTTTTTTTTTTTTTTGACTTTTAGGAAAATTTCTGGTTCTGCATCTGGTACAAATGCGTGGACCCCCAAATTCAGAACACTTTCTCATGAACGTGCACTAATTTTCTGCTTTATCCGCAGGAAGGACTGGTGCAGTAGAACAAACAAAGCCTTTACAAATGTCACATGCAAACCTGCAGACCCACAGTCTCTAGGCCAGAAACTCTAAGGAGTACTCTAGTGTGGTAAAGTAAATGGATAATGCATTTACACATCTTTCTCTGAATGTTCGTAACAAGTTGCTACAAGGACTACTTGCATCCTTTTAGCATTTTACTCGCCCACTTCTTAACATCCTACCTTTAAAAAAAAAAACGGGGGAAAAAAACACATCAGCTACTTATGGAAGCCCGTTTCCGCCACTAAATAAAAAAATAAAAAGAGTAATTGCGACTTTTTATCTCAGAATTCTGACTTTTTTTTCTCACAATTGCGAGTTATAAAGTCAGAATTCTGAGATATAAACTCGCAGTTGCGTGATATAAAGTGACAATTCTGACTTTTTTTCTCAGTCAGAATTGTGACTTTATATCACGCAACTGCGAGATAAAATTCTGAGATAAAAAGTCGCAATTACTCTTTTTATTTTTTTATTTAGTGGCGGACACGGGCTTCCATAGCTACTATCATGTTTGAGTGTGTATGATTGTTTTATTTGTTGTAAAATACACCTTGAAAGTCTCTTCAATGAATGTTAACCACAGACTTTATTTTGCTCCTAGATTGAAAACTATTGCTTAGAAATGCTGCTTCTCTTCCAGGTTTTGGTCTACAAACAGCTCTAGAAACGTATAGCGACAAAAGCTGCTGTATGTTGAGGAGCAGGTCGGGCAACAGCTGCTGCCGTCGAGCCTACTGGAGGAGGTTTGCCTTGAACACACTGTACTGCCTGTCCGGATGCATCCTGCTGTATGGCAAACTCAAAGGTTGAGTGGCCGCGCCGGATCGGTTCCGGTAGTTTAGGCAGTACCGGCGGGAGCTGTTCAGGGGACACCAAAGGAGCAGTAAAAGGCTCAATGTCCTGCTGCAACACCTACCTCTCCTGACTCTTTATTCAGGCATTGTGCCTATGTACAGAAAAGACAATAATTAGTATATGTGTGTAAAAATGATGAACGATGAATGAATATGAAAACAGACGCAAACATGAACAATTAATTACTGAACCTACCACTGGGAGATTGTGAGTTGGTTTAGCTCAAAGAGCTTTAATTTAGTTTGAGCCATGATTCCCGGGGCTGCCCAGGACTACATCTCGGATCATCCTGTAATCCCTTAGGATGGCAGCCCATCGGTTGACCCAGACTCCGGCGATGGTCTGACCGGCAGGGTAAATTCGGCACAGAGCCAGGCAGATGGCTTCCACTACACGGCTTGTGCTGGGCCACTGAGCTGGTCCCCCTTCACCAAGGAAAAGGTGAAAAAGTTTTCACCTGCAAAGTGAAAAAGGAGGAAAGTACAGTTAATCAGACTATTTTACAGATAGCGGTCAGACAAGTGAATAACATTGCTTACGAGACTGGTTATGATTATAGCCAAGATGCAAAGAACTTTGAAGAGAATCAAATGATAACTTAGGCACAAAGTAAGAAAAACGCAGAAACCAGTACCTCTTCAGACTTTCAGTGCCAGGGGTCACGTTGGTCTTTGAATGGCTGACCTTTAAGCGACCCTTTAGTTGTCTGTCACGGTGGTGGGGGGGATAGATGAGAGGGCCCTTGTCATGATCTGACAGGTTGTTCCACAGCATGATGATCTCATTCACCTTACTCTGTGTGACAAACCCCTGTTGGCACAGGGCAACCAGACGTGGTCATAACCAGCTTGGCCATCTGGTCCCACACTCGCCATCTGTACATGAAAAAAAAGAATATACTCCTCTATTATAAATGTCAAAAAAATTTACAGATTTTTTTTTTCAAGACCGTTTATCCACTCATATAGCTGTGAGATAATCTACAGTCAGCCATTCATTATTACAAAATATCAACATCATCACACACCATAAAATCTCAGTGTACACAGTGTGTTTATGGGTATTCATTTATCTGGCTCTGAGTGGACGAGGCAGGAGAGGAAGACTCAGCTGCAGACAGACCCGGAGGTTGTAGGGCCACTGTCTGTTCCTGAAGGGGCTGCAGGTCATTGCCCTCGAGCTCCATAAATTCAATGGGCTCATCAAGGCATATGTCCTCAAACCCCTCATCACCTTCCAAATCACCCTGCGGGTCTTCATCCTGAATCCCATCTGGAATGTCAGGATCAGCACCTAAGTCTTCCTGAAACGCTCTGCTGGTTTGGGAATACAGGTATTCCACACCAATGAGCTCTCCTGTAGAAATAGTAGAAATACAGAGTGTATCACATAGATGCTTTAATAACACATGGGTGAAAAATGGCTAAAGTAAAATGTCTGCAAGAACACAATACCTGTGTATTCACCGGGGCTGGTGTAATCCTGTGCCAGTTTCAGACCCAGAAGCTGCTGGCTCAGTGCATTACAGTACTGCAGCAGCGGGCCGCCATAGCAGATGTCCTGCCTACTGGCACCTTCAACTGCAGCGACCCCACGTGCCTCGTTCCACTGCACCAGTCCTTCCAACAGGTACATTTGAAAATGCAAAGCATTTGCACTTGTACCTAAAAACAAATTCAGAAATGAAAAAAAAAAACATAATGCAAACACACACAAATAAACAACAAACGCTATTTTTGAGTAATGCAAACCTGGCACGAAGCGATTCAAGTGTAGGTGAAACGACTCCAGGGATGTTGAGCCATGTGCACAGCGGTACAAAGGTAGAAGGACCCCTTCCTTGGCCACCTGTCCTGTCTTCCTGTACACCTGGTGGGTCCTGGATACAGTCTATTTGGCGCTGCTGGATCTGCCAGATCTCCTGCATCCTCTCCTGGTTAAGGAGCTTGATGCCCATGGTGTCTGTTGCCGCCCTGAAGTCTTTAAGCAGCTTTTCAATTAGCTGCTTGGTCTCCTGGGCCCCTCGAGTGCGGCGACGGCAACGCTTTGCCAGTTCTTTGGCGGTGGGTTGGCATCCTGTCGACCGCTTGGCCTCCTTTAGCCTCTCCACATCCGAAGCATCCCATTCGAAAATGCAAGCGGTGAGGCGTTTCATGAAGGGGCCATAAAGCAGGTGGCTGTCTGTGGTCACTCCTACCGCAAACCTCTGCATGAAATGCCACACATCCAGCCTGACAATCAGCTGGTCCCACTCAATAAACATTGCTGCCGCCTTTCCTTTCCCGGGAGCAGAGCAACAGTCCCGGTCCACGTAGAGGACTTGGGGAGGAGCTTCTCCAGCTCTCCGGTAGCGCTCCACGAGTCCAGAGCACATGGGGAGCAGGCCATCACCCTCTGCCTCAGTGAGGACACACATGAGGACCTGCCCAAACTCGTTACCCACATCCGTGACCCATGCTGCTGTGCCAATAGCCTCACCAGCGAGCTTCTTAGTGACCTGAAATAGGATGAAAAGAAGTATTAATCTGGAAAGACCTGTCTGTTTACATTGAAAAAAAAAAAAAAAAATTTGTGACAGAAAAAACCACGAGAAAAAAAAAGGTGACGTAGCCTACACCTATCTCTACTAATGGTGATGTTATGAGCATGTGTCTTCTTACCTTTTTAGTGGAATCCATCTTCAGGATGGTTCCATAGATAGAAGTCACCCTGGCCTTTAGTTCCGGCAGCTGTGTCAGTACGTCCTTGGCGTAAACTGACAGCAGCCATGCCGGACAAGGCACAGGTATCATCTGAGGCAGCTGGGCAGCAAGACTGCTAGGGTCTGTGGCATAGTCGGGGAACTTCCCAACCACAGAGAGATAATGGGTTGTCTGGGCAATCCACTGCTCCCTGTGCCTGACACACAGGTTTCGGTACGCCGAAGTCGCACTGTTCCCCAATGAGCGGCCCCGCATCCTCCTTACAATCTCCTTATCACAGGACAGCCTGCACAATAAAAAAATAAAGAGCACAATATCAGACTAATGAGCAAGAAAGACATTTTCTCATGTTAAAACGTAAAAATAAAAAAAAAACTTTGCCAACCTGTAGGTCAAAACTGCAGGAAACATTTCCCTGTGGACAGGATCTAGCTGGTTAAGAATATCTTGGGACCAGGCTGCCAGCTTTTTCTTGCAGGACCAGCACTCAAGGTACTCTGTAGCCATGAAGTACCAGCCACTGACATCTAAGACCCTCCTGACGGTCTTGTACATTCCGCATGCTGTCAGCGGGAAGCCAAGACGGTGACAGTTGGGCTGTGAGCAAAGCAGCCTGTATGACCACAAGCGGTAAGGGACCCACAAGCACAGCCTGGCATGATAGAAGGAGTCAGGTGATGAAGGAGGCTGTGAATACAGAGGACGGGGCCCAGGAGGATGCCACCAGGAAGTTTTTAGTCAGTGCCAGCCTCCCAGACTTGTCTTTGGTGAAAAGAGCCTTGCTGACCCACAGATACTGCTCTTTGGGCAGGGTCTGTCTCCAGCCTTCAGGCAGCAGCAGCTGTAAGGGGAAGAAAAAGAGAAATTGTGTGGGTCTGCTTTTTTCTGCAGCTGATTTCTGACTACCCATTTGAGCATTTTACTTACTTCTTCTGTGGGCAGAGGCTGCTTTGCTGGCGCAGCAGCTCTCGTGGCAGAGGGCAGAGGTTCTGGCTGACTTGGGTGGTTGAGTCACATCAGTTGCATGGCATAAAAGGAAAAAGGAAATGAGATACATAGAAGTGGCACCATCAGTGTTATTTTCTATTATAAGATTAATACAATTACTATTACTGTTACTGCTAGATATTAGTACTACTATTTAACATTAGTATTGTGCTAAGATTAGTGATTGCAGCTGTAGCCATCCATTTAATGATTGAAAATGATGCGACGACAAAAAGATGATGATAAAAAGATAGATGCTCAAAGCTGAGCAGGTTGGAAAAATGGCAGCGGTGTTGGAAAAAAAAGCCATAGAGTGTAAAAAGGTCTCATTAAATTTTATTAAAAGCAGAAAAAAGAACAAAGAAAGCCCCATTAGCCGGCACGACCAGAAGGTGTAGTACACCTCCTACCTTAATTGTTTCCAAAAACCTCCATCTGAAGGCTGATAATACATAATAACAAAACAGGTTATATAGTGTACATACGCACGGTATTCTTAAATTAAACCCCAGATTTAATCCCACTAAAGAGAAAATAACGCTCACCTGGAACATCTGTGTGTGCCGCTGCAGCAAGCAGAGCTTCATCTGATGGTTCCAGTGCAGAAGCTGAGCTGGAGGCGGTCACTGTTAATATCAGGATGAACAGTGTTAATTAAGTCGTCACCTTTATTTATATAGTGTTTAACACAATTCAGATTGTTTCAAAGAAGGATGCAAAAATAATGCAAAAATCATTAAAGAGACAAATTCAAACACACCTCTAAAAAGACTTATCATCTCAAGTCAAGTATTGGTTCAGTTCAGTTCAATAACTGTGTTAAGTTCATGCAAGAATTATAATATAAACAAAACAAAAACAAAGTTTGATTCATGCCTGGAGGCGCTGATTCTGACTGCATCTCAGCGTCTCTCCTCCGACTGTACTTCTGCAGAAGTTCCATTTTCGTACCCGGTCTGGCAATCTGCTTTTTCACCCACTTGATGAAGCTGAAATGGAGAGACACAGAATTAGCTCAAGCCCCAACACTACACATTCTCTACTGTCTGCATCCTCTGTTAGAGATGTGAACCCATACCCTTTTTTTGTCGCGGTCGTCGCCTCATAAATGTCCTTGAAGGACACGGTGGCAAAGTTGCCGAATCCAACGAGCACCTGGTCTTCCTGGGCTGGTGTACCATGGCCCTCTCTGACCCGGCGCTCGCGGATGGCAGCCATCATTTTAGGAAACAGGCCAGCATACCGCAGCAACGCATCTTTGTTGCCCATGACAGCAGACTGAGTGGTGTCGCCGCCCTCACGCTCCCGCTGATGCACGGCCAGCACCATGGCTGCATAACCAACATCATTGGAAAGCAACCATTTAAAGGTTTTGTCCCGGTACTGGCCGAACTGCAGGGCGCTTTCACTCAGCACCAGCTGGTGATTGGACGTATCACCTCCCGCTGCTGCCACGCGAGCGATGGCCTCCTCCTTGACCCTTGCAGCAGGCCATGCGGTGGGATTTTTTTCTGTAGGCAGTGGCAAGAGCCGCTGGAACTGTCACAAGAAAATATGTGAGGAAGACAGATGTTATTCTTTGCAGAAAGTGTACCCTCAGGTGAGGGTTTAAGTGTGAGCTCACCGGTGGCCTCCCTGCGGAGCTGGGCACTGTAATCCATCTTCTACAAGACACAAAAGAAACAAATGACACAGTGCTGTTAAAACACACACAATACACTTGTCAGATCTACAGTAGTGGCCAAAAGTGATATCCAAGGGGACATTTGCTTTTATTAACAAGTTTAATAAAACCATCAAAATAATATAAGGAATATGTTGGTTAATGTATTTAATTCATTATTTGGCAACAACAACAACGAAAAAAAAGGGTATATATCACAATATGGGTTTTGTTACAATATGCCACTACAGTATCTGTTAGAACTTAGAATTGGACGAGTATAAATCCATAACATCTGAATTAACACTTTAAAAAAAATAAATACATTTTAGTAAAGACACTGGGGTTTATTGGGGAGCTACAGTCAAATCAAAATCCCTTCTATCTACTCAAAAAGAGCAAAAGATCAAATGCCATCCCCCAGCCACAGGTTGGGGGTCGTTTTCACACCCTGCTTTTACCTGACTCACTCTTGCGAAATATAACAGCCATGGTTTTACTACAGTAACTACAGTTCTACAACTATGTAACTACGACAACACGTGAAATAAAACAATAACCACGAAACTACCGACGCTTTACTACGGCGTTCGTATTTTGAACATGATAGTTGTGGTAAAAGCACGGTAAATCAGTTTAAGTCACTTCACAGGTACGGTACAGGTGCATGAAAATTAAGCAAATCGTAGTAAAACCATGCGCTCTTACCTCTTCAAATCGAACAGGTGAAGAAATAGAAGTAAATGATGATGATAATGGTGAAGAAATATCAGTAAATGACGATAATGATGACGATCGATCGCTCGCTGTCAAAAAGCACTGAAGAGTGATGACGTCATAATCTGAAAACCAGATGGGGGGGGGGGGGGGGCAATCAAACCGTCTCCATTGACTTTGTATTGCGTGAAGCGGCCTCCTTGTCATTTCCGACTTATAACAAAAAACAGAACCGTCTAATGTCTAAAAGCTGCTATGTGACAAGGTGTACAGCAAACAAGCTAAAAAAAAAAACCCAGAACCAAAAACCCCTAAGTTTTTATACGCTGTCGACCCAAAAAACGAGCGTTTAAGGACACAAAAGTGGATACAGGCAATTGAGACACAGCGCGACATGTTATATTACACTGAGAACTACGCCCACTGGAGGGGAACGTAATCAGCGACAGGAAATATAATATATAAAACTGACATTTGGATATTTGATTTAACAGGGACAAAATGTTTACTGCACACGTAGGCATAATGAGTGTCAGGATCCCAAAATGTACCCATTCTTCCTGCTGATGCTTCACGTCATATTGCCTGTATCCACTTTTGTCTCCTTAAACGCTCGTTTTTTTGGGTCGACAGCTTATAAAAACTTCTGGGTTTTTTGGCTTGTTTGCTGTACACCTTGTCACATAGCAGCTTTTAGACATTGTTCTGTTTTTTGTTATAAGTCAGAAATGACAAGGAGGCCGCTTCACGCAATACAAAGTCAATGGAGAGCGTTGGATTAGGTAAACAATAATAATATTAATGATAAGAGGAAGAAGAGGAAGAAGATGAAGAAGAACAAAAACACAGAAACGTCCAAACCCCTTTTATATTTATCATGTACATAAATAACTTAAGGCATAAATAAACATTAATAAACTCAAATAATTCTCATCTATTATTATTATTATTATAAATATATATTATTATTATTAATAATAATAGTAGTAATGATAATCAGGTACATAAATAAGGCATAAATTAACATAACAAATGAACTCAAATAAACTCTTCTCATCCAGGACACCACATGTTGCCCTCTGACAGCTACTACAGGACCATCAAAACATGGATCATCACTTAACTTAACTCCAATAAGCATTAAATTATCTGATGCAATATACCGGTCTTTCTCTCGCATTCTAAAAACTGCAAACAAATTGAATCAAATAAATTGTAAGATAAATAACAAAATGAACAAAACAAAAACAAAGGTACAAACCTACTCACACATGTGTGCACGCAAACAAACACACACACACACACCTCCACACAGTGATATGCCATCTGTTGTGCGACCTGGAGACCCATCAATCCCTGAGCTGACAATCGCCCAACCGAGTGAACATCAGTACTATTGAACTTTCATCTCAAAAAACTCACACATAAATAACAAGGTAAACTTACCATTACATATATTACATTTATACCTGAAATATTTTCCCAACAGAGACCTGCAGCAGAGGAAACAAGCAGTGAAGAAAAAAAAAAACATGTTTAAAACAAGATGTTGGAGACTTGTAAATTGCTCTATAATGCAAACATTAACCAAATAAATAAATAAAAATAACGTGCTGAAAGAGCAATTTTAAGAACCTGGAGGGTTGTCATTTCCTGGGGTTTTTTTCCCCTATAACCTCATTCCTCCAGCACAGCCCTTCATTCACCATATGATTGAGTCTCAGACTCTTTACAGTACCAGTTGCCAAAGTATTGAAGATGTGATGGTGGCTTTCTCTCTTTGTTACACTTTCTGCAAAGAATAACATCTGTCTTCCTCACATATTTTCTTGTGACAGTTCCAGTGTGCAGTTTTATTTTAAGTTTGCAGGGCTCCAGATCAACATTTCAGGGCAGCATTATCATTCATAATGTCTAAATAATAATTCAAAAGCAAAACGTTTGAAAATATACATTAGGAAGTGGAACTGGCAGCCACCTACTGGTTACAATGGTAATTTAATGTATTTTTTATTTTTAAGTAAGTGTGAGTTTTCCTACACCTTAAAACTTTTAGGTTTTATAAATGGGGTAATCTTTGAAGGATGAAAAAATAATATTTTGGTCGTCACTTTAAAAATAACATAAATATGATAATATTAGCGTTTTGAATTGCTGGAAAAAGATGTGTGAAGTACTTGAAATCATTTTACTATTCCTGCCAAACTTCCATGGTTACAGTTATTGTTACTACATTAAATCCATGGCGAGAGTTGTTAATTTGTGGACTGAAAGCTCTCTATAACTTGTTAATTCGTGGCTCAATGTTTCTCCTGGTTTCCACGTCAGCGCTGTTTGATCTGATAGAGATCTGCGGTTAATAACGGAGAACTCTGCGCTGAATTTGAATGCTTCTCACTAGATCTCGAAGCGATGCTCTTAATTCTGTGACGAATTCAAATGCTTTTCCTGGATCTCCCAGCGCTGCGTAGTAACAGTGTCGCGAGATAGATCGGCTTGTGAGTAGCTCCAGCTCACGATCGCTGCACTGCACTGCACTGACATTGGTCCGAACTGATAAACGGTAAGTGAAGCACAAATGAGTAGCGCAGTTTCTTTCCGCTTTTTTTATCATGTTTGCCATTTCCATGTTGGGCAAGGTTGTGGTGGTCGCGCCAGCGCGACCGAGCAAAATTGTTCTCGCACAGGCTGGAAAAATGGTCGTAGTCTGGAGCCCTGGCTATCACGCAGCAGTGCAGTCAGTCAGTGAGCGCGGTAACAGATGACGTCAAATCTAGCGGGATTCCATAAATAAACTACATCGAATCCCACTATTCGCCTACGCAATGATTAAATTCAGGCAAACTTTAGCATAAAACCTCTTTGGACAAATATATATAATGAAAAGATGATACAAAATTTAATACAATGGCATTTAAGACTTTTTAATACCTTTTAAGGGCCTTAACTTTCTCTAAGTTTAATACTTTTTAAGACCCCGCGGACACCCTGTTATTACACGGCTACTTACTAAAAGACAAATAATTTAACACAAAATATTGATCCAAAATGATTTTATTGATTAAGAAATGATTGTCTTGCTTCTGCTAAATAAAATAGTCAGATGTACGGTTGGAACTGCATCCATAGCAACGTAACTTACTTAGCAACATAGCATAAAGTCAGCATTAAACGTAAATCACAACTAATAATTTACGTTATAACTAGGCTAAGTTTGAACTTAGGCTGCAGGAAGATAAGCTAGTCATGAAGGCATCAGGTTTTACTAATTTTATTAGAAATCCTTACTAAACATATAAAGCTGGAGGTGATATTTCAGCCAGTTTCAGTTATATATATTTTTATACAAAACTTTTTAGACAATTAAGACCCTGTGCTTGCTAAATTTAACATACCTTTTGGTGCTTTCCACACCTGGTGCCACAATCTTCTTAGTGGCCCTGAATAGTCCCTGTTTTAGGGTAGTTTGGTGACGTGGTGGGTAAATGGTCTTCTTCTTGTCATACTCCCCCAATGCCTGCCATAGGGTGATGATCTTGACGCACTCTTCTCCAGTCAAGGCCAGACGGTGGTCTCTGAGGCTAACCAAAAACTCTGCCAAGTCCTGCACGGCTCTATAACCCTCAATATTATCAGGTCCAACAGAATCCTAAAATGAAAGATTATTTAGGAACTTTTGATAGCAGCAATGAATACAAATATTCACATGAAAGCACAGCCAACATAACCCAGATTTTGTTTAAACACATATTAAAAAAGAAACTGGGCCCTTACATCATGTGAAGTGTTCTCTTCAGATGTTGGAAGATCAGTTCCTGCGGATAGTTGGACTAGATGAAAAAGGTAAATATTTAGTTCAAATTTGTATTTATGTCTTTCAATATGACAAATACACATTTAGAGTTAGTGTGACAACAAATACCGAAACCTCTATGAATACTTTGGTAAAACTCACAGCTATGTGCTCCAGGAGTGAGTGCTGGCTTTGATTGAGTGTGCGGTGAGCTGGAAACAGGAGATGGCACTGGTGATGGAGGGACCACAGACAGTGATGACATGGGGCTGGAAACAGGAGATGGGACAGGTGATGGAGGGACAACAGACCGTGATGACGTGGAGCTGGAAACAGGAGATGGCACTGGTGATAGAGGGACCACAGACAGTGATGACATGGGGCTGGTTGCTGGAGGGGTTGGAGATGATGCTGCAGACACTGATGCTTGTGAAGAGGCAGCAGGTGTCTGTTCTGTGTCGAAGGTGGGGACAGTGATTTCCTGAAACTCCTCAAGTTCAGCATAACCTTCATCCACCTCTGTACCAACCTCAGTGGTCTCTGACTCATCAATGGCCAACTTGTAGTCCTGCAGAACTTTACCAGTTTGCTGGTAAAGGTATTCTACTCCAGCTTTAAAATATTAAAACATTGACAATTAGATAATATACCAGTATATTATATTATAACTCAGTGGTAAAATGGTACGTGTACACTTGAATGAAATTGTCACCAAAAACAAGAAATAGTTATCTTGGCCCAACATAAGGGAAGATTTTCTTGCCCATAACCTCCTCTGCAAGAGTATTGACAGCATGACGCAGAAGATGATTGTAGGAATGTGGCTGCTGCTCATCAGTTGTTGCTGCCTCATTCCACCTTGCAAGTCCATCCAAAAGAAACGCCTGGAAGAAGGTGTCACTTGCCAGCGTACCTGTAAATTCAAAATTCAAAAAGACCACACAAAAATTTCACATAAATACACAAATAGCTGTTCTTGCAATTTTCATAATTATTTAAATATATAATCAAATCAAATCAATAATTTAATAATTCAGTTAAGTCACTTATTTACCTGGGATGAGGTAAAGGTGTAGGTGAAATGACTCAAGCGAAGTGGAACCTCTGGCACAGCGGTAGGTTGGCAGACGGTGCCCTCCCTTCACTACAGTGCCAGTCTGCATGTAGAGCTGCACACCTACAGGATCCTGGATGCAGGCCACATGCTTCCGCTGGGACTTTAAGACCTGTCTCATCTGGGCTGAGTTTATTAGTGGGACTCCCAGAGTGTCACGACCAGCATCTCCATCAAAGGCCTGAATATGGCTCTCAATCAGCGCCAGGGTCTCCTTGGTCCCACGAGTGGTTCTCCTGCAATGTAGGGCTAGCTCGCTACGGCTGATACAGCGCAGCACATCAGCCTCGGATGATGGTTTCCGGTCAGCTTCTAGCTCTGCGTGCGTCGCCTTCTTGAGTGCCGTCAGGTCGTCCTGGTCCCACATGAAAATACAGTGGCTGAGGCGACTCATAAATGTGGCATACAGCTGGTGAGAGTCGGTGGTGCAACCCACAGCAAACCTCCGCATGAAGTGCCATATATCTAACCAGATGTTCATTTGGTCCCACTCTTCAAACATCCTCCTCAGAAGAGTGTTGCCACAGCAGTCTCGGTCGACATACAGTACCTCGGGAGGAGCCACCCCAGCCACTCTGTATCGCTTGATGAGGCCTTCAATCATTGTCCCGAGACCAAAACCTTCACTGGCTGTGAGCACGGACATGATCACCTGTGCTTAGGGACAGAAGGCATTGAAGAAGCAGGTTCAAATGTCACAGGCAGGATCAGGTTTGACGTGACAGCGCTGGCAATCCCCTTGCAAAATGTCAGATACTGGACTGTCTTTTGCAACCAGACCTCAGAATGACGCTCCTGCAGCTTGCGCTGGATCTGGCTGCTGCAGTTTCCCAGCCCTCGCTGACGCATCAAACTTACTACCTCGATGTCACATGCAAGTTTTGATGTAAGAATGCAAGGGAACTGCACCCTGTGGCCAATGTCGAGCTGGGAGACGATATCATGGCTCCAGCTGATGACCTTTCTCTTACATCTTCGGCAGGCCAGGTACTCGGATGCCACAAAGTACATCTTACCGAAGGCAAACACCTGCCTGATATTTTTATGCAAGCCAGTTGAGGTCAGAAGGTCTTTCTGACAGTCTGGATGCGGACAGGTCAGCTTCACTTGCCACAGTTTTCGCGGCATCCAGAGCAGCAGGGGATGGCCAAAGTAATTCTCCAAGGGAGGAGACTTACTGGTCTTCAGTTGCACCTGTGGAGGATACCACCAAAGTTTGTCCACCCTGCTAAAGATTAGCTCAGGATGCCCCTGTGCTGTCCACCTGAACAGGGCCTTGGACATCCACCCCTGGTCCACTTCAGGCAGGGTGTTTATCCATCCAGCTGAAAGACAGACTCGTCGACAAATGCAAACTCACATTGCTTTACTTTACTTTATTATTCCTGGAAAGGAAACTTGAATATTTTGTTTTAAATAAGTATATACGTACATGCCACATGTGCCTCCTCAAACTTAGTTGCCTCTGCCAGCAGTGTGCTGTCATCTATCTCAGTGGACACAGAGGGGTGGATGAGGGTGGCTGAGGGCCCAGTGGCTGCCTCAATGGAGACAGCATGAGCTGACAGAACAGATTGTAGACAAGAAACATCTTAAAAAGTCAATGTTTAAAACAACATTATGCTAGATTTGAGAGATTGTCAAACTTGTGTACTGCAAAAACTAACCTCAAGTAGTAGTTACAGATGCAAATATGACTGGATGTCATTTATTTGCCAATCGTTTTTCCAGAGGTGGACAGGAACTAAGTACATTTACTTGAGTACTGTACTTAAGTACACTTTTTGAGTATCTGTACTTTACTTGAGTATTATTTTTTCTGGAAACTTGTGATTTTTACTCCACTACATTTCTATCAAGGTCCTCAAAGTCGAAAGTCGTTTCTGTAGCAGCTTTGAAAGTCAGTGAATAATTTTTTTTCTTCTTTAAAAGGTTTTTTTTTTTGTAGACAGCCTATCAGTGATTATGTCTTAAGTGAACGTAAACAGTTGGGAGAATATCAGATGTGTATCAGTGTATTGGATCCGTGCATTCGGCCTTAAAGTGACAGCAGCTTTGAAAAGAGCTTTGTAACTTTTCAACAAGTATTGAAATGAGTTCAGGTAGTCGTATGCTAGCATGTTGGATGGAGCATCGCTGACTGGCTTAAACCACCATGATGGCACAGCATGCATTCATACAACAATGCAACAATAATAAAATAATGCATTGACATAAAAAAGGAAATTTACTTTTGATACTTAAGTAAAAGTACAGAAGTACTTGTTTTTAAAGTACTTAAGTAAAAATCTGTTTTTACAACTTTCACTTGTAACGGAGTAATATTTGACCAGTAGTACTTTTACTCAAGTAATGGAGTTGTGTACTTTGTCCACCTCTGCGTATTTCTCTATACAAATAGCAGAAAATTGTTATGAATGTTTGAAACTGATATCAGTTTCAAACATTCATAACAATGTTCTGCTATTTTTAGAGAGTACTGTGAGTGAAAAGAAAAACTTAATTAATTAAAAATAAATTAATTGCCTTGTGTTTTCACTGCTTTTTTCTATTGGATCAATTTGAATATTTATGAACAATTATTAGTTAAAAGTAAAATAATCACCATCGATCTCATGTTTATATTATATATGTGGCAAATTCTGGAGAATCAAATGTGTGTTTGGACCAAACCAGCTGAAATCATCATTTGTACAGCCACAACAAAAAGGGCAATAAGACACACAACAGGGAAGGAGAGAGAATGAGATGCCATGTATATCAAGCACAGAAAGACTAATTAAACATTCTTGACGTTATCATACTTAAAATAATGCAAACAAGGTTTTAGATTGACAAAATCACTCTTAATGAAATATGTTACAGTAATATAACCATTTTGTGGTTACTCTATGATGCCTCCAAAGTTTTTTTTTTTTTATTTATTTTTTTTTTAAACAGGGTGGGAATGGTCTGTCTATATAATCTGTAATTTTTTTAGTTCTTCTTTTAGGTCACTTTTAGGAAAATTTCTGGTTCTGCATCTGGTACAAATGCGTGGACCCCCAAATTCAGAACACTTTCTCATGAACATGCACTAATTTTCTGCTTTATCTCCAGGAAGGACTGGTGCAGTAGAACAAACAAAGCCTTTACAAATGTCACATGCAAACCTGCAGACCCACAGTCTCTAGGCCAGAAACTCTAAGGAGTACTCTAGTGTGGTAAAGTAAATGGATAATGCATTTACACATCTTTCTCTGAAAGTTTGTAACAAATTGCTATAAGGACTACTTGCGTCCTTTTAGCATTTTACTCGCCCACTTCTTAACATCCTACCTTTAAAAAAAACGAAAAAAAACCCACATCAGATACTATCATGTTTGAGTGTGTATGATTGTTTTATTTGTTGTAAAATACACCTTGAAAGTCTCTTCAATGAATGTTAACCACAGACTTTATTTTGCTCCTAGATTGAAAACTATTGCTTAGAAATGCTGCTTCTCTTCCAGGTTTTGGTCTACAAACAGCTCTAGAAACGTATAGCGACAAAAGCTGCTGTATCTTGAGAAGCAGGTCGGGCAACAGCTGCTGCCGTTCGAGCCTACTGGAGGAGGTTTGCCTTGAACACACTGTACTGCCTGTCCGGATGCATCCTGCTGTATGGCAAACTCAAAGGTTGAGTGGCCGTGCCGGATCGGTTCCAGAAGTTTTGACAGCACTGCTGGGAGGAGTTCAGAAGGCCACCAACGGAGGCCAAAACCACCGGAAACTTCACATGGTGGACGGGATCTATTTGGTTCAGGATATCCTGTGACCAGGCTGCCAGCTTCTTTTTGCAGGACCGGCACTCAAGGTACTCGGTTCGGTACCCATGAAATACCAGCTGCTGACATCCAAAATGAGGGGGTCCTTGTCATGCTCTGACAGGTTGTCCCACAGAGTGACATCTCATCTACTTTCTCCTGAGCAACAAAGCCCTGATGGCGCATGGCACATGTGCGTGTAATGCAGCAGGCGTGTGTGTGGGTGCAGCAGCGGGTGCTGGTGCTGGTGCTGCAGTAGATGTGGATGCAGCAGCTGCTGCCATTTAGCCCTCAGGAGGAGGTTGGCCTTGAAGACTATGTCTTGCCAGTCCAGATGCATCCTCGTGGATGGCAAACTCAAAGACTGGGTGCCCATGCTGGACTGGTTGAGGAAGTTTTGACAGCATGGGTGGTAGGAGTTCAGAGGCCAGGGAGAAGAAAAGGACTGAACATTTTGCTCTTCTTTCGGGCATTATGCCTAAGAAAAGACAGCAATTAGCATATGTAGGTAGAGATGGGTGGAATGTGCAAATAGACAAAAATGAACAATTAATTCCTGAACCTACCACTGGGAGAGTGTGAGCTGGTTTAGCTTGAAAAGCTTTAATTTCATCCGGGCCATGTTTCCAGGGCTGTACAGGACTACATCCCTGATCATCCGATAATCCTGGAGTATGGCAGCCCACCGATGACTCCGGTGATGGTCTGACCAGCAGGGTAAATGCTGAGCTGGTCCACTGCCTTGATCAAGGAAGCAGTTCTAACATACAATAGAACAGTATTCTTAAATTAAACCACAAATTTAAACCCACGAAAGAATAGGTAATGCCCACCTGAACCATCTACATGTACAGCTGCAGCAAGCAGATCTTGATCAGATGGTTCCTCTGCAGCAGAAGCTGAGCTGGAAGCGGCCACTGTGACAATAATTGCAGGTTAATTCACCTTTTTATATAGCTCTTTATATAACACAGATTGTTTTAAAGCTGCTTCACAGTAATAAACCAGAAAATAACAGTCTGTGATGGAAAACTTCATCAGATATGACATTCAATTTTTACTGTGAAGCAGCTCTGAAAAATAGTGTCATTATTAAGCTCAAGTCAGCTGAATTACAAGATTTGTGAATTTGTGAGGCAAAATCAAATGAGATTCATGCCTGGAGGCGCTGATTCCGCCAACTTCTCAGCATCTCTTCTCCTAATGTACTTCTGCAGAGCATCCATCTTGGTTCCCGGTCTGGCTTCCTGCTTCCTCACCCACTTGTTAAAGTTATTTATTTGTTTAGCCATTTTTGCTTCCACATTTGTGATAAGATGAGATGTCACATATGTATGAGTTATATATTTTTTTTATAATAGAACTTATACAGAAGTCCAGTAGCAAAATAGTCAAGCTTTTAATTGCAGATCAATGGTCTGTTAAAATTATACAACTTTATAATATTATATTGTGTAATCTGTCATGCCCACTGAATGTCATAAGGGTAAATAAAAGGGTAAATATCTTGTCAAAAGGGTTGATATGTGTTCTCAGTATTGGTGATTAAAGCAGCATAACTGTTTCTTGTAAGGGTGTATTGTGTATGCGATTTTCATGTGTACACCAAGATTTGACAAATACAAATCAGCCCATGTAACACGACAAAGTCAAATCAAAAGGAAAAGACACCACATATAGCTATTGTACACACAATTACATCAAATTATGAAATTGTAATTCTGTAATTGTAATTCTTTTGTGGAAAAAAATATTCACTGAGATGAGAATGAAAAGGCCTTTATTGCTATTTCACAAATGACATAGCAATAAGTGAAAAACAAACATTTCTTTGGCTATTACCTAGTCCTAGATTACTATCAAAATATTAAAAAACAATGTATATATAAAACAATGGAATTTACAAATGCAAATATGTATATTTGAAAATGCTTATGTTGGCTTTGCCCTCCTCATCTCCTCCATCCACTGCTGTACAGTCTTTCCGGAGGCTTTGGCACAAAAGTGGACTCCGCGGAACTGGCTGTGACCAAACTCTTTCGTCTTTGGTTTGCCACACTTTTGACACAAATACTGCTCGCAAAGCCGCTTCAGGGGTAACCCTCTGCCCTCTGCCTTCCTCCGCCGCCAAGCGGTGGTCCTAGGCACGTTTGGACTAGGGAGTCTGGTGGCAAAAGTCCTTTGCTCTGGGTCTAGTCGTAAAGGTGGAGCTTCAGGAGGCATGGGACCTCCGATCACTACTTTAATTACATCTCCTACATGTCCATGTTGAAGGGGCTCTGGAACGTTGTGCGGCACAGGAAGTAGGGGCTCAGAAGCCTTCATGTGGTCAATGCACTGGTGCAAAACCAACTGCTCTTGCCTCTGTTTCCTGGCACTGTACCTATGTATAGAAAAGATGACACAGTAATTCCCAATTGAACAAACACTTAATTGAAAATAATTTATTTGAGCCCCATCAATCTGGGTTTCGGAAATTGCACAGCACTGAGACTGCGTTGGTTAAAGTCGCTAATGACTTGCTAATAGCTTCCGACTCCGGCTCCCTGTCTCTTCTCATTCTCTAGGATCTTAGTTCAGCCTTTGATACTATTGACCATGTGTTGTTACTTAATCATCTTGAAACTGTATTTGGTTTTTTGTCAGAGACAGTTCTTGGCTGGTTTAGGTCCTATTTTACTGACCGCAGTCAATTTGTTTTTATGGGTGGTTATAGGTCCAAGGTTGGTTCTCTTCATACTGGTGTCCCACAGGGGTCAATATTGGGTCCCTTACTTTTTAGTATGTATATTTACCCACTTGGTCAACTACTAAAATCTCTTGACCTTAACTATCATTTTATGCCGATGATACGCAGATTTAAAATATCCATTCAAAACCAGGTCAACATGTGGATGTTGTGCATCTTTCGCACTGTATCACTGAGATCAAGATTTGGATGTCTAATAATTTTCTGTCTTTAAATGGCTCTAAAATGGAAGTTATGCTCCTCGGCTCTCCTCATTAACTGCGAAATGCTGGGTCTCTTACTTTGTCTGTTGATGGTGTTGCCTTGGAGTTTCAAAGCAAATTAAAAAATCTTGGTGTCATATTTGATGCCACGCTGTCATTTGAGCCTTTTGTGCAATATACGGTTAAGACATCCTTTTTTCACCTCAGAAATATAGCACGTTTACGTCCTATGTTGTCCTTCTCAGTTGCTGAGAGGTTGATAAACTCTTTTGTCTTTTCACGTGTTGACTACTGTAATGGTCTTCTAGCTGGAGTATCTAAATACTCAATTGACAAACTTCAATATTTACAAAATTCAGCTGCTAGAGTTCTGTCTGGGGTCAGGGCTGGTGATCATATTACCCCTGTCTTGAAGTCTTTGCACTGGCTCCCTGTCAGGTATCGTACTGATTTTAAAATCCTTATGTTAGCATATAAGGCTTTTGCATAGTCTGGCTCCTCAATACTTGACTGATCTATGAATGCCTTACACACCATGTCATAATCTGCGTTCCTCTCAGAGTGGTCTCTTGGTTGTTGCCAAGACATGGCTTCATTCTAGGGGCCATAGAGCATTTTCTTCTTATGCTCCTAAGCTTTGGAATTCTCTTCCAGCTGACATCAGGGAAGCAAATACCTTAGTGACTTTTAAATCCCTTCTCAAGACATTCTATTTTAGGATTGCTTTTACTTGATTATTCATTTTATTTGTTTATTTTTTGTATTTAGGTGTGTTGTTCTCTCTGTTGTTATG
Organism: Coreius guichenoti; assembly: GCA_039654105.1. NCBI lineage: Eukaryota > Metazoa > Chordata > Actinopteri > Cypriniformes > Gobionidae > Coreius > Coreius guichenoti. The sequence goes on from CM077183.1 coordinate 18,799,163, forward strand.
TTTGCTTGTAAAGCACTTTGAGAAAGCAACTTGTGAAGGCGCTATATAAAATAATTTTTTATTATTATTATTATTATTAATTCACCTGTATGTAAATACAATTAATATACATCTGCATATTAATAATCGGCAACACTTTGTTCTGATGGTCCCCTTTAGACATGCTAACACTTTACTTTGATGGTCTCCCATCAAAAACCGCTTTTCCACCGTCAGGCCGAAAGAATTACAAACCGTTCTCGGCCCTTGGCTAACTGTGCTCGTAGAATGCATGTGATGACGTCGCCTCTCAGGATTGGTCACTTGTCTGTTGCCCGGCTACCAGTTTCTCTGTAGCTGGCTAAGCATGCTATTTGAGCGAAGTAAACAAGTTCAAGATAGAAAAATCTGATCATCCTCTCCTAACGCGGCTGCTATTTACATCTCATACTTCCGTAAAATCTTGTGTTGCCAAGGCAACAACTGATGCATTTCTCACAGTGAAACATGAAACCATATCCATACCGGCTGGGCTGGATCACCATGGAATGGAGCGGTTAAGCAACGAGAATGGTTTGGCCCGACAGTGAAAAACGGCTAGACATACTACTGACTATAAGTAACTTTTCAAGTATATGTCAACTTATTCTACTAGCCCTAACAGTCTACTAATACTCTACTAAGAGTTAATTGACATGTAGGTGCAACGTTACTTATAGTCAACAGAATGTCTAAAGGGGACCATCAAAATAAAGCATAGCCTAATAATAAATTGTTGACTCACCACTGGCACAATGTCCGCTGGTTTATCTCAAGCAGCTGTATCCGTGTCTGGGTCGAGATGGCAGTGCTGTCCCGAACAATGTCCCTAATCATGTTGTAGTCCCGGAGGATGGCAGCCCACCTGTTAACCCTGACACCGGCGATGGTCTGACCGGCAGGGTAAATGTGGCTGAGAGCGAGGCAAATGGCAGCAACAAGGCGGCTTAAATTGAAGCAGATTTGTGGAACAGAAAGAAACAAAAGGTATTTAAGGAATTTCAATAAAGATTTAAAAAATACATGATGTTTTAATTGTCTGGCACACATACCTCTTCAGACCATCTATGCACGGAGTCACAAAGGTATCGGTATGGCTGTTGTTAAAGCACAGTTTGTTTTCGGGCTGTGCCTGGTGGACAACACCACCCTTGTCATGCTCTGATAGCTTATTCCATAGAGTGACAATCTCGTCCACCTTTCGCTGTGTGACAAATCCATGATTTCTAAGCTCAACCAGACTGTTGGCCAGGTTAATAACACGGTCATACCCAGGAACACCATCAGGTCCCATGCACTTTTCCTGCGAAAAAGAGTATTTCCTTTTTTTTTTTTTAAGTGTATAATAAACTTAAAAGAGCACAAACAAAGGGTAGAAAAGACATTTTAAAAATCAAGGCGATATAACTGGCAAACTTGGGTTAAGAGGACAGATATATGCTGTGTGCAGGGTGCTGAATAACTTTTTTGCCAATCAGCCAGTGCCAAGTGAATTGTTTCCTGTGTTGAGAACATTTTTAAGAAAATGTAAATAAATAATACAGGTACAAAAAAAGACAAATAACATTGTTTGTTCAATCAATCAATAAAATGTTTTTTTTAATAGTGCACATGCAAATCCTTACAACTAGCTAGTTGAGATTCAATTCTATTCACATTTATTTGTATAACGCTTTTCACAATACATATCGTTTCAAAGCAGCTTTACAGGAAATGCATGCGTCTACATTACAATTTAGAGTGATCGGTTATCAGAGGTGACTTTGTCCAAATTATGTATTTCAAAAATGTATGCAGTTAGCTAACAATGTATTCAATTTAAACAATGTATTAATGTAAGGCAGGAACAATGAGCTTATTGAAGTAATGAATACACGTTAACAAATGATTAGGATATATAGAAAAATTTTGCAATGGTAACAAAAGATAACAGTCATTTTCCTAGTATCTGTGATTCAAGAGTGCAGGGCAATTTTTTTTTACAGTGAACAGCACTTACATTATCATCCTCCTGTGAGATGACTTGTGTGAACTGGTCTGCAGTGTAAGGCTCATCCTTTATGGGCCCAGAGGTGGAAGACACCACTGGATCTGGCTGGGATGTTGAGAGGCTGGAGGAAAGTGATTGCAGTTGCACTGCCTGATACTGAAGTGGTTTGAGGCTGAACTCCAAGAACTCTGGATATTTAAGGTCATCAAAGCCCGAATCCTCATATTCCAGGTTACCCTCCAGCTGCTCATCACTTCCATCAGGTGCATCAGGATCCATAATGTCGTCCACCTCCAACACTCTGTTGGTTTGAGAGTACAGATACTCCACCCCTATGAGCTCACCTGTGCAAACAGTATGTAACCAGAGTGGTACATTATTTAAATAATCAAAAAAAATCAAAAACAAGACAAAATGGACTAAATGCTAATACAGCATGACAAACATACACTTGTGTTCACAAGTTTGGGGCTGGTAAGATTTTTGAAAGGGATAGTTCACCCAAAAATGAAAATTCTGTCATTATTTACTCACCCTCATGTCATTCCAAACCCGGAAGACCTTTGTTTATCTTCGGAACACAAATTAAGATATTTTTGATGAAATCCAAGAGCTCTCTGACCCCTCCATAGACAGCTATTTAATTAACACTTTCAAGGTCCAGAAAGGTATTAAAAACATTGTTAAAATAGTCCATGTGACTCCAGTGGTTCAACCATAATTTTATGAAGCGACGAGAATGCTTTTTGTGCGCAAAAACAAACAAAAATAATGACTTTATTCAACAATTTTGTTCTAGCCTGTGCCAGTCTCCTACGCAGTTTCCGTTGTAAACAGTGCAGCGCTCGAGATCTATGACAGCCGATGCTGCTCACGTGAGCACCACGACGCATGTGCGGGATACAACGTAAACAGCGTGGGAGACTGGCACAGGCCAGAATGAAATGGTTAAATAAAGTCATTTTTTTTTTTTTGTTTTTGCACACAAAAAGTATTCTCATCGCTTCATTAAATTAAGGTTGAACCACTGGAGTCACATGGACTATTTTAACAATGTTTTTAATACCTTTCTGGACCTTGAAAGTGTTAATTAAATAGCTGTCTATGAAGGGGCCTGTTATTAATATCTGCCTGTTATTAATATATTAAATTAATATCTTAATTTGTGTTTTCCGAAGATGAACGAAGGTCTTATGGGTTTGGAATGACATGAGGGTGAATAATTAATGACAGAATTTTCATTTTTGGGTGAACTATCCCTTTAATGTTTCTAAAAGAAGCCTCTTATGCTTGCCAAGGCTGCATTTATTTGATCAAAAATATAGTAAAAACACTAATACTGTGAAATATTATTACAATTTAAAATAAATGTTTTCATTTTAATATATTTTAAAATGTAATTTATTCCTGTGATGGCAAAGCAGAATTTTAAGCAGCCATTACTTCAATCTTCAGTGTCACATGATCCTTCAGAAATCATTCTAATATGCTGATTATAAAAACCTTACTGCCCCCAAACCTTTGAATGGTAGTGTATACACATTTCCAGCACATCTCAAATTATGTATTGTGCTGTTGGAAATTATTTGGAATGGAAATGAAAGGCTGACTAAATTGACAGCTATCTTAAATATACACAATAAAATACTGTTTTCACACTTTTTTTTATATGCATATAAACATGCAATGCATTACCAGTGTATTCTCCTGGGTAACTGTGATCCTCAACCAGTTTACAGCCTAGAAACTTCTGGCTCAGACAGTTTGCATATTGCAGCAGCGGACTGCCTTCCTCGACAGCAACAGATCGGGCGTTGTTCCACTGTACTACCCCTTCTAGCAGATAAACATGGAAGTACAAGTCATTTGTACATGTACCTAAAAAAAAAAGAGCAGTTAAAAAAAACATTTGAATCCAAGTTGAGGCAATTAACAGAAATAACACATTATTTATGGGTTATGCAAACCTGGAATGAAGTGGTTCAGATGCTGATGGAATGATTCAAGGGATCCTACGCCACGTGCACAGTGGTAGAGAGGCAAAATGAGCCCTCCTCTGGTCACCTCTCCAAACTTCTTGTAAAGTTGTACGCCTGGAGGGTCCTGGATACACAGAAGATGGCATTGTTGGACTCGCCAGATCTCTTCCATCCTCTCCTGGTCCACCAGTTTGTTGCCCATGAAGTCTGTAGCGCCCATGAAATCTTTCAACAGCTGTTCAATGAGCTGCTTGGTCACCTGAGCCTCACGTGACTGGTGGCGGCAGTGCCTTAGTAACTCTTTGGCAGTAAGCTTCTCGATTGCTTTGGCATCTTTAGATTGTCGCAGCTCATGTTGCTTGGCTTCTTGCAGTGTTTTTAAATCTCCAGCATCCCACTCAAATATACAGGAGAAGAGCCGTCCCATGAAGGGGCTGTACAGCGAGTGGCTTTCTGAAGTGAGGCCTGCTGCAAAACGCTGCATAAACTGCCATGCGTCCAGCCTGACAACCAGCCGGTCCCACTCGTGGAACATGGCTTCCATTTTGCTCTTGCCCGTAGTGGAACAACAGTCCTGGCCCACGTACAGAACCTGCGGAGGAGGTTCTCCGGCTTGCCGGTAACGTTCCATCAGGCCGGAGCACATGGGAAGCAGGCCCTCTCCCTCTGTTTGGGTCAGGACACACATTAGGACCTGGCCATTCTCATTTCCTATGTTTGTGGTGCACACAGCTGAATCGTGTTTCTTAGTGACCTAAAGATGGATGAAAAGTATTGGTAAATGCTATAAGATGAATCTCAGTTATATGGGTCAATGATGCTCTTTTTTTTTTTTTTTTTTTTTTGGATCTATTCATTTAATTAAAAAATACAATAAAAACAATTCATAAATACAGACTTGAATAAACCTCTTTTATGATGGAATAAAATTAATTATGATATTATGATAAAAATGTCAGGATGATGCAACCTGCCCTGATACCATGATTTAGAAAAGGTTTGAATTAAATTCTTAAAAAAAATTAAACCATATAACATTTTATAATTATTTGAGAGAAAAGAAATAATATTTTAACAAAACTTCTTATTAATATTTATTTAATATGATTTATTATTTAATATTATTTATGTGATCCAACAAACATGCAAAAAAAGGAAATAATATAGAGAGGATACCTGCAGACCCTCATGACTGAGTGTCTGTCAAGGTCAATGATCAGATAATTTGACGCTTTTATAAAATGGAAAATATACCCCCTTAGTGATATAGATAATGATGATTTACGAAATTAATGAATTAATAATTATTAACATTGAAGTTTAATGATTAAGATATTTATGCTCACATGTATTCTATATGTAAAGTATGTTATTCATACTTTGTACTTGATTACATCACATGACATTTTTAGAGTCATTAAATTAAATTTTAAAATGGTCTTCAAAACCATATGAAACCAACATAAATACAAACAATACATTACATGTTTTTTAAGCTACATTTTTAAAAATATTTTACCTTTTCTTTATCATGGATATTCTTATAAACTACTGTTCAAGTTTGGGGACAGGAAGTGTTTTTTTTTTTTTTTAATTAATACTTTTATTCAACAAGGATGCATTACATTGATCAAAAGTGACACTAATGACATGTACATTGTTGCAAAAAAATTCTATTTCATAAAATGCTGTTCTTTTGAAAATTCTATTCATCAAAGAATCATGAAAATAAATATAAAGCAGCAAAACTGTTTTCAATATTGACAATAATATGAAATGTTTCTTGAGCAGCAAATCAGCATATTAGAATGATTTCTGACGGATCATGTGACACTGAAGTAATGATGCTGAAAATTCAGCTTTGCCATCACAGGAATAAATTACATTTTAAAATATATTAAAATAGAAAACAGTTACTTTAAATGATAATAATATTTCATAATATTACTGTTTTTACTGTATATTTGATCAAATAAATGCAGCCTTGGTGAGCATAAGAGACTTTTTAAAACTTTTGAACGTTAGTGTATGACATTAACACAAATACTGCAATAAATGCATTCAAATGTAGTTGTTTCTTCACACCTTCTTGGTGAAGGCCATCTTCAAGATGGAGCCGTAGATGGAAGTGACCCTGGCCTTCATCTCCCCGAGCCGTGTCAGTGCATCCTTTGCATATACCGCCAACAACAACGATGGGGAAGGCACTGGCATCATCTGTGGCACCCTGACAGTAACAGAGCTGAGATCTTGAAACTTTTTCAATACAGAGAGGTACTCTGCGGCCTGAGCCATCCACTGCTCCTTATGCCGGGCACAAAGGTGCCGGTACATCTCAGTTGCACTCTTCCCTGGTGTCCGACACTGCATCAGTCTAACAAGCTCTTTATCGCAAGACAGCCTTTGAACAAAAGCCACAGAGAAATCAAACCCTGAGGATTTAACACATCTTTACAAGGTTTTGATAGTCAAACATCTCAGCCCTACCTGTCGGTCAGGACTGCTGGGAATTTCTCACGATGGATAAGATCCAATTGATCCAGAATGTCTTGCGACCAGCCTGCCATCTTCTTCTTGCAAGAACAGCACTCCAGGTATTCTGTGACAATGAAATACCACCCACTCATGTCCAAAACCCTCCGGACGGTGTTGTACAGTCCACAAGGCTTCAAATGATTGCCGAGACGACGGCAGTTGGGCTTTGTGCACACTAGCCTGTATGCCCACATGCGATAGGGCATCCAAAGGAACAGCCTGCCATGAAAGAATGGGTCAGGAAAAGGAGGGGGCTGTGAATACAACAACTTGGGTCCAGGAGGTGACCACCACAGCTGCAGAGGTTCAGTCAGCGTCAACTTCCCAGATGCATCTTTGATGAAGAGAGCCTTACTGACCCAGAAATGTTGCTCTTTTGGCAGCGTATGCTTCCAACCCTCTGGTAGTAAAAGCTGTTAGAGAAACGGAGAGAAAGAAGTTGAACATGAAAATGTTTTCATTATTCTACAAAATGAGGGCCACATCTACCATCTGACTTACTTCTTCAGGAGGATCAGGAAGCTTTTCAACTGCTTGTTGAGCCATTTGTGATGAGGAGGATCGGCTCACACAAGCTTGTGTTAAAGAAAAATATATATATTAGTGATGCACTGAAAACACAGAAGCCATAAACAGAGTTTTCATTTAGCCTCAAAAACTAAAATAAAGTTTGTGGACTTGATCTCTTTATGGGGTTCAGGGTGACATGATCTCAATCATAGTAAAGTTCTTCAACAACAGGCCACCTCTCAATATTTCAGCCCAACAGACTTTCCATATTGCTACTCTAGAATCATTTTTGGTCATGGTGAAGTGCGTCAGATGCAATGACACAGTCAAAATGCATCATCAGAGAAGCACTAATTAAATGTCATTGTTTCAATCAATGATTTAGTCTCTCCAAAACAATTTCTTTTCCCTATTTTTTGTCTGAATCTTTTGTTTCAGCCAAATAAGTTCAGCTGCCAATATTTTGATGTATCACTAAAAAAAGATGAGGCCCAATGAAAAAGAACTATACATTTATATTTTTGTTTTTGTAGAATTGCAAATAACATTACTAATATATGAAAATGAAAAACAGTACAAACAACTTCAATGTTACATTACTAATGCACACTATTAGATATTTCGTTAACAAATGTTAACGCAACACCATATTATTACATTCTAGAGAATTCTGTGCTTCCAAATTTATTTTGAGCTGGGGCACCTGAATGGCATTCTTTCTTCAGTGGAACACAACAATATATTTGGAAAAATGTTTTCAAAAAGTTATTTTATACGCATAAAATGAAAGTCAAAGGGGCCCAATGTTGGTGGTGTTACAGTTATTTTCAAAGGTGTTCAGAAGGCTTCAGGTCTGGGCTTTGTGCAGTCCAGTTCTTCAATACCAGACTCAGTAAATATTTTCTATATGGGCCTCGCTTTGTGCAAGGACAAGGACATTGTCATGCTGGAAAAAAGACCCTCCCTAACTTTTGCGACTAAGTTGGAAGCACAGCATTCTCTGGAATGTCATTGTATTGTGTAGCACTGAGATTTGTTTTCATTGGAGTTACTGGAATGGACAGCATGGGGGGTGTTCACATACTTCTGCCATTTTAGTTATTCTCACAAATGCATATAAGAGCTACATTAGACACGTTATTATTGTTAGTATAATTTAAAAGTGCATACGACTAAAAAACAATACAATACCGTTAGTTAAGAGTAAAGCTTACGAACGACACAAGGAACTTAGCATATTGTGTAATGCTAATTCATTCAAAAATGGGTCATGATTGTAAAGAGACAAAAATGTGGACCCCCTAGGTGAAATCCCGTGCATTGATACATCAAATCGTCATGATAATTCGCGCATAGGCATCTATCAACAATATGCACGTTTACTTACACAACATGTTTCAAACTCACATGAAACGGGTCATAGTAGTCTTACAAGTCTTACCTTGAGGACGCCTAATTCATATAGAGACAACTAAGATATATCAGCAACCAGTTCACGGCAAGAACTGTTAATTTTGTTTTCTCAAATAAGAGTGTGCTGTTTTGTGTCCCGTCCTACAGTCTATGGTCCCGTCAAGTTAACGTATCGCGAGCATCGTGCTTGTGGACCTCACGTCACGAGCAGCGTAACCACAATCAGAGACATTGCAAGAGGTGGAGACTTTCCACTCCTATGGGAGTGAATGAGGAAAATCGCAAAACTCAACATTTAGTCCCGCCCTGCAGCTAAAAGTGCCAATCGCATTCTTGATAAAGGACTGAAAGTCCCGGCTTCCAGTTAAAAGAGCCAATCGCTATACTTCGAGTATGCGGTCTATGCAGAACAAAAGTGGGCGTTTCTAAATTTGTGGGTGTTTTCAAACTAATGGGTGTTTATAAATCATGCAATGAAAATTATCCCCTTCACCCGACCCGACCCCACCCCCTGAACCCTACCCACACTGTGACGTTGGCAAATCAGGTAACGCAGTGAAAAACGTCCCTCTGTTTATGGCCTCGCCCACTGATCTAGTAACTCCTATTACTATCCTGCAGAGACCTATACTTCCTATTTTCACAGTGGCTCGCTCGTTTGTTTACTCTTTACTGCGCATGCGCATTAGACCAGATGGAAATGCACCGTTGCAGTCAGATGTTATTCTTGATTATAAATGGTATATAGGCTACGTTTAACATTGACCTGCAGTTTCAGGGGATTTAATTTTTTCCCTTCTTAAAATAGGTGGGAGCTGTATTTGTACGTCTGTTAAGTTATCATTGTTTGGGCAGTGAGGCAGGAAAGGATCACAAAATTTCTCGGTCCTTGACAATAAAAATGATTTACCTGATAAACAAATTAAGTGATGAGCACAAAAGCTAAAAACAAGCATCTCTTCCATTCACTTCTGTTCAAGCGAAACGGCCTCTTGTCTTCCTGTCAGGAGATACGCATTTTTAAGCATAGGGCTCCCCCTACATGCGTTCGCAGAATCAAAGTACTATTTTTTCCCCACAGCAGCTGTTCTGATTACATTTCATTTGCAGAACAGTCATTCCTGGGATTAGGTAATATTTCAGTCTCCCAGACTTTTTAAAGTAGTGGTTTACCAAAATGAAATGTTAAAAGCTTTTCACTATACTTTGGTATGTCCATTATAATGAATACAAATTATATTAAACAAATTAAAACATTTTTTTATCATAAAATAATTTCTATCATACACCCAGCATTTTGTCATGCCCCTGAGGCATTTCACCGAGTTTGTAATTAGAAAATATTTAACAAAATGTCCACAGTGTCTTTAATTGTTGGCAATATTGTAAGTATTTATTTGTGTTACTTTCTTGTGAAAAAATATTTTTCTAAAAAAGGGTTAGACTATAATGTTATGTCCCTCCTTCTGAACTCAACCCCATCACGCCAATTCTTCGACTATAATAATTTAGACCACCCATATGTGATATAATTTACCAGAAATTACATCATTCAGGTCTCTTTAACATCTTTTTTTTTTTTTTTTTTTTTTACAAAAATAAAGAGACCACAGACAAACAATTTGTCTATTTTTAACTTCAATCTCATAAAAATGTGAAAATTATCATAAATGTTACATTTGTAGTTATTAAATTGTTATGAGGGACACATGAGGTGGGTGGATGCTTGTTTTATAACACGTTGAAATCCTTTTTAAACCAATTCCATTTTGTCTGTTGAGAATAAGAGGTGTTTAAATCTGAGAATTTTTTTTTTTAATTATTAAAGGTCTTTAATGTCTGAGGTGGGGAAATATGATTTGTTGGAGGTTTGATATGTGGGGTAGTTAGAAAATTAATCAAATGTAATTTTAAAAAATCCAAGTTGAAATATTACAGAATCCCAGGAATGACCCAGAAAGCTACATCTCTCTCTGCAATATACTTTTGTGCATACTTGTGTGTTTTAATATACTTTTAATATTAATTCTAAAGTATGTCGTGCAATTTTTCTCATGAGAATAATAAACAACTGTCCACGAACATCTAATTCACAGGCCTATGTTAAAGAATAATTTTACAATAATTCACTTTTCATTTTTCAAATTACAATTTGGCTAATTTACAGCTAGGTTACTGAAGGCATAATTTTTTTATGTAACCCAGAAAGACTGAACATCTGAAATAGTGAGTTTTCTTCTTCTTCTTCTTCTTGTTACTGGGACTGATACTGTTTCCACGGGATTCATTTTTCAACTTCAACATTTTTTTATCATTCTATTTTATGCATTTTAGTGTTATTTGCACTTATGCACAGTAGTTGGCGATATTCATCTATGGCGTCTTGCCTGTAAAACTAGAAGAAAATAAGCCACCGCCCATTACATGCGTCAGAGGCGTGACGTTTGTGATTTTCTGGAAATCTGTGAAATGTGGATTTTGTCAAGGTAATTTTATCATTTACGCGTCTAGATGTGTCTATGAAATAGGATATAAGCTTACTGCATCACATATTTCTCTGAAGCAGATCTGAGGTAAGACGAACTCATTTGATCCCATGATTCAGAGCAAAACACGGGCACTGCCCAAAAGATCAGCTGGAGCTTGTGCTTGACAGATCGTTTGCGATTAAAGCACGCTTTGACGTGAAACAAGTGTGTATAAATAAGAATTAATTGCAAGTTATGTAGCAGGCTTGTGTGTTAACCAGGCGTATGTTTTTACTCTAGCGATGTCCGATTCGTGAATCAATCATTCTTTAAATCGGATCTTTTTGATGAATTGGTTGAATCGTTTGTAACACGTTCCTTTATGCATTGTCTTGTTTTTTACCTGGACCCTGAGACTTGCATAAAGTTTGATGATTAACCGATTCCTGTTTTCTAAAAGCATCGTAAGAATCCCAAAAGCATACTTAGGAATAGGATGCTTTTTGGGAAATGCAGCCCTGAGCGAGTTGTTCACGAATCGAAACGAATCAGTCTGAGGTATTTAAATGATTCTTTGAACCAGTGTTAGTAGAAATGTTTACGACTTGATTATCAGAGTCCAAAAGAACCGATTCTGTCCGGAAAAGAACTGAATCGCGGAAATAAGTCGAATTGCTATCACCACTTCCCCATAACGCCCATTAAACTAACTTGATTGTCTGCATAGTGAGATTAGTTAGGCGTGAATGATTCAAGAAATTACAGATAATTACCATTTACGCTCAAATGAGGAAAAATAAAAGGGTCTCTGAGATGCATATTGTCAGCTGTCATGAATAGCTTGAATACCTCAGTCACATAAGTACATTTTGTAAGAAGCATTTTTATCTTGATGAGGGCACATTTGTTTTTTAATAATATAAAACACGTGTTTTATATGATTAAAAAACAAATGTGCGTGTTTTATATGATTAAAAAACAAATGTGCCCTCATTCATGTCAAACAACAATCGAATCAATCAATTGAAATAATTTCTTTGTCAAATGCTTTTTCAAGTCTATGCTTTTTACCCATTGAATCACGTTAACATAAAACATAAAAGATTTTAAAATAATGTAAGATATCATAATACCGTAAACAATCTGCTAGAATACATTTTTCATAATTGGCTAACCACTATATTATGTAGATCTGTACTGTCTTCTGTCAGCATAGACCATGATGTTGTTTTGGAGTTGTGATGTGTAATTTTTTTGGTCTAAAATCTAAAAATACATCAAATAAAATATTGTCTATTAAAAAATAAAAGAGAGGAGCCCTCTGAAGTCTCCCAAACTTCCATTTTATGTGTTTTTTAACTGTTTCTTGTCTCATGTAATTTGGTTTTGCCTCTCTCTCTGTTTGCAGTTGCTCTCAGTCCCGGGAAGAGTGAGCGGAGTGCGGCCTGCACTATGAGCGGGGCAGCGCTGGGAATAGAGATTGTGGTTGTCTTTTTCCTGGCTCTCTTTCTCCTACATCGCTATGGCGACTTTAAAAAGCAGCAACGCATGGTTCTCTTTGGCACACTGCTGGCTTGGTATTTGTGCTTTCTCATCGTCTTCATTCTTCCCCTGGATGTCAGCACGGTTAGTGTGGCTCCTGCTCTATAAAATTGTCCAGTACTGTTAAATTCTGATGCAACTCCGACAACTTGTGCAATTGATTTTCAGACAATCTACAAGCAGTGTTTAATTGATCACGACGCACATGCCCAGACGCCCTCTGTGAGCCCTGTCATTTCAAACCAGACGACTCCAAATACCTCTGTCTCACCCAGTAAAAGGTGAATTCAACAGCAGTCCAAGTATTCAGTTAGGCCTATTCTGATTGTACTGTTATATTGCATGCTTGTGAACATATATTTTGTCGCTTTTCCCAAAGCACTGAACATGTGTGCTATAAACCATGGAGCTACATTCCAGATGGCATCATGCCAGTGTTCTGGAGGGTTGTTTATTGGACCTCACAGTGTCTTACTTGGTGAGAAAGCTTTGCCCTTTTTAAACTTGATAATGGCATCTTAAATCTTCCTGATAATTATTTGTCACTGTTACTACTCAAGTCAGTCTATTGTAGTGCTGCAGAAGTAATTGAAATAAAGCCAAAATTGCGATTTGGTAAAGTGCTATTTTTAGATTGCAAAGGCTTAATTAAATAAATATATGCGTGTTTCAGAGTGTAGCGCCACTGTATTAATTTACACACGATCAGCTCATGATCCACTGTTTTCAGTGTCTCAGAGAGGCTCACTTTGCAGTAAATGCTGCTCCACGTGAACTCATCTCTTCTCATATTTTTTGGAGCAGTCATTTGGGAATCCAACATTACACCAACCCTTTTCCCAAAGTGTCAGAAAAAGAGAAGTTAGTTTACCCTCATGTCGTTCCAAACCCGTAAGACTTTTGTTCATCTTTAAAACACAAATGAAGATATTTTTAATGAAATCTGAGACCATTCTGTCCCTCCATTGACAGTCCACGCAACTACCACTTTGACGCTTCAAAAAGTTCATAAAGAGATCGTAAAATGAATCCATATGAATTGAGTGGTTTAGTCAAAATTTTCTGAAGAGACTCGCTTAAAGGTGCAATATGTTAAATTTTTGCAGTAAAAGATCCAAAAACCACTAGGCCAGTGTTATATATTTTGTTCAGTTGAGTACTTACAATATCCCAGATGTTTCCAACTATTTGTAAATCGTGAGAAAATTGCGATTTTAACCAAGGAACTGGGACGTGTGAGGGAGTCGCCTGTAAATGGCGTCATATCCGCGTTACCCTCGGTTTCCGCTTTTACTGCCGTGGCAGTACTTTTACTACTTTTACTGCCATGGCAACAGACATGGACAACTGCGCAACGTCTAGCGGCACGCTGTTGTAGTTTCGTTCAAAGATTATGCACCATGGCAAGCAGACTTTGGATCAAAATGAGAAATCAAAAGAGGACCAGTATCGACGTGGCGTTTTCGAGATGGCGAGAGCCTTGCAACAAACTTCGACTTGACAGAGATGCCGCTCTTGCATGTGCTTTATTAGATAGGTGAGCAAATGTACATAAAACGAATCAATGTTATGTAGCTCAACACGATGAAATATTAGAATATCATGAGTATGATGTTCTAATGTTGATGTAGCTTACTGCTTGTCTTATACAGCCAACAAACTAACACACAGAATAACATTATAACTTTCAACACACTCAAATGCAGTTTAGATAGTGTAGACCAAGTGAAATAGCATTGTGTTTCCTCACAATTTTAATTCGTCAAATAAACTGGCCTGTATGTGTAGTAATTCAGCACTTGTGGGTACTTCGGTAGAATGAAATGTCCTCATTTCTTTATATCCCCCGGGACTCACGCATGTGGCGCTGATATCTGTCTCTTATTGGTAATCGTGACCTGCTTCATACCACAGTCATGTACTCTATTGTTTTGAAGAGGTTAGCGACCCCTAGCGGCGAAAAAATACATAGTGTAGCTTTAAGTCTTAAGTGGTTCGCTTTATATGATGAACAGATTGAATTTAGGCTTTTATTCACATATAAACATTCATCAACGCACACATCAGTTATGGCAAACGGAAGCTCAAGCATGCTTGCTTGACGTGCGAGAACCAATGTTTGTTACACAGCATGTTTGAGTTTCCGCAAGAACCAATGAGGTTTGTTCTCGCACATCAAGCAAGTACGGTTGAGCTTCTGTTTATGTTCACTGGCCAATGTTTATATGTGAATAAAAGCTTAAATTCAATCTGTTCAGCGTATAAAACGATCGAGTCTCTTCAGAAAATTTGGACTAAACCGCTTAATTCATATGGATTAGATTTACAATCTCTTTATCAACTTTTTGAAGCGTCAAAGTGGTAGTTGCATAGACTGACAATGTAGGGACAGAAATCGCTCAGATTTCATTAAAAATATCTTCATTTGTGTTCCAAAGATGAACCAAAGTCTTATGGGTTTGGAACGACATGAGGGTGAGTTAAAAAATACATAATTTTCATTTTTGGGTGAACTAACCCTTTAAGACTACCATAAATATTAATATTGTAATTTTACAGTTGTGCTGTAAAATAAAATAATTTATTATTTTTCTTAAATGCTAAATTTTATTTTATAGTGACATATAATAATAGTAATATTTATTATTTTGTAAATTGTATTTATAAATTGTGTAGCCTTACTCTATTGTGTGGTTTAAACCAGGGGTTTTAACTTTTTTTTTTTTGATGCCATGAACTCACAAATATGATGATGCCCATGCGAATGATGCCCTTCCCAAACAATAATAATAATAATAATTATGTATATTTTCATGAAAAATACCTATTTTTACTGAGGAGAATAATAGTAAATGTGGTAATAGAAAAGATGGCTTTTAAATTGGTTGTTCTAACTGGTTTATATTGTATTAAAGCCAAATTAAATCATTAAAGTATTTTTAAAATTGATTCAAACATTTTAGATGTGTAAACCTGAAGAGAAACACTTTCAGTTTTTTTTTTTTTTTTTTTTTTTTCCCAAATTTATTTGCATGGCATTATTCACTATTTTTTTTTTTTCTCACAAATTTCCTATGGGCCCTCGAGCACCCCCTTTGAAAACCTTTGGTTTAAACAATGCATAAATAACTATGCTGTATTATATCTGCTCATGAATGTGATACCTTCAAGAATAGTAATTAATAATGGTGTTTTCTCTTCCAAGGCTCCTTCTGCCATTCATGCAGTCATATGCTCGCTCTGGAGGATTCTCCATTACTGGAAAGATCAAGACGGCCCTGATTGAGAATGCCATCTATTATGGCACATACCTTTTCATCTTCGGCTCTCTTCTCATCTATGTGGCTGTGCATCCTCAGTGGCACCTCTCCTGGTCTGTAAACCAATCCAGAATATTTTTCAGTTGTCATCACAATGTTCTGTTCGTACTGACTCTTCTTTTCTGTATCACTTCACCAGGTATGAGCTGCAAACCATCGGCATCACTGCGGCCAACACTTGGGGTCTGTTTCTTCTAGTGTTGCTGTTGGGCTACGGCCTAGTTGAGATCCCCCGCTCATATTGGGAGGCCTCACGGCAGGGTCACCTCCTCATCAAGACTTACTTCAAAGCAGCCAAGCTCATGACAGAGAAGGCAGATTCAGAGGAGAACCTAGAAGATGTCATGGAGGTGAAAGCCACGTGTGTTTATACGCTGTAAATAAACATCTGTTTACAATATATGAGTCCAGATGAGCTGGTCTTTGAAAGGTAATGTAAGATCTGAGTCCATTCAGCCAATATTGTGTCTTGTATTTTTATCATAGGAAGTGAGAAAAATCAATGAATCGATCAAATATAATCATCCATTAAGGAAGAACGTGGACACCATTCTCCGAAAGGTGAGAGGATGACAGTGCATTTTTATGTATTGATGTGATTGAAGTAATCATACCACTCTTTAGTTGAAATCTGCTTTTTATTTTTAGTGTCCAGTTGAATATCAGGAGAAAATGGGCAGGAACATGGATGACTATGAGGATTTTGATGATAAACAAAACACATATCCCAGTGAAAGAAGCCTTTCGAAACTACACAAGCAGGTACCACTCAGGTGTTTTCTTTGTGTTCTCTGAATTTTGCTCGAGAATAATACTGACAGGTGGTTTCTCAGGTGATCTACGCAGTGCAGCGGCACAATCGCACACGAGTTCAGTGGCAGATATTGTTGGAACAGGCTCTCCATCTTGAGGATGTTGCCAAGAACGAAACCAGCACCTCTCGGCAGTTCGTTCACAGCTTTGCCCCTCCAGAACCTGTAGGCTGGTTCAGACGCTATATTTATACTCCCACAGTAGGTAGGTGCTCTAACAGATCTAGAAAAACAAGTGTCACTTTTGACCCTACCTTTACTGTCTTTTGTTTCTTCATCAGAGTGGTACTGGGAGTGTTTGCTGAAGCAGTGGTTTTACCGTATACTGGCTGTGGTTCTGTCGCTCTTTTCGGTGGCTGTGGTTTGGTCAGAGTGCACTTTCTTCAGTACTCGTCCTGTTCTGTCACTCTTTGCAGTGTTTATCCAGCTTGCTGAGAGAGATTATAACTACCTGTACATTGAGGTGAGTCTGCTTGAGCTCTGTAATCTAAGAAAAGTGAATAGTCAAGACAAATTTATTTGTATAGCGCTTTTAGCAGCTTTAGAGAAAACCAAGATGTTAATGTTTATTATATTTTTATATCTTCATGCCTTAAAGGGTTAGTTCACACAAAAATGAAAATTCTGTCATTAATTACTCACATTCATGCCATTCCAAACCCGTAAGACCTTCGTTCATCTTCGGAACACAAATTGAAATATTTTTGATGAAAACCGAGAGCTCTCAGGCCCCTCCATAGACAGCTATTTAATTACCACTTTCAAGGTCCAGAAAGGTAGGAAAGAGATCGTTAGTCCATGTGACTCCAGTGGTTCAACCTTAATTTTACGAAGCGACGAGAATACTTTTTTTGCGCAAAAAACAAACAAAAATAACGACTTTATTCAACAGTCTCTTCTCATCTGTGCCAGTTTCCTACGCTGATGACGTAGTGTAAATACAGCACTTCCGAGTTCTAAGGCAAAACAGTGGCTCACCATTGGCTAGCTACTGCGTCAGCATCACACGCATGCGTCGTGGTGCTCACATGAACAGTGTCGGCCAATGGTAAGCCGCTGTTCTGATGTAACGTTTCGAAAGTGCTGCACTGTATTTACTACGTCAACAGTTTTGGGTGAACTAACCCTTTAAAGTCACATTTAGCAGATTACAGCTAGGCGATAATATCGTAAATTGATAAAAATATAGATGGGAGAGCCGGTAATGTCAATAAACTCAATTAAGTACATTACCATTCAAAAGCTGGAGGTTGGTAAGATTTTATATTTTTTATAAAAGTCTCTTATGTTCATCAAGGCTGCATTTATTTGATCAACAATACAGTTTTTTTATTTGAATATATTTTAAAATGTAAATTATTCATGTGAAGGAAAAACTGAATTTTCAGCATCATTACTCTAGTCTTCAGTCTCACATGATATGATGATTTGCTGATCAAGAAACATTTCTTTTTATCAATGTTGAAAACAGTTGTGCTGCTTAATATTTTTGTTGAAATGGTTATGTTTTCTTTCAGTATTCTTTATTTTTCAGCATTTATTTGAAATAGAAATCTTATGTAACATAATAAAAGTCTTTACTGTCGCTTTTGATCAATTTAATGCATCCCTGCAGAATAAAAGTATTAATTTCCTTCCAAGGTTTTAATTTTATAATTGCTTTATGTGTATATATTTTTGTAATGTATACAATATTACATTTTTTTCTTTATATTAGAAAGTAAATGTAAAGATATCAGTTTGAACTTATCTTTTCTTCTTAAGTTGTAATTAAAATAATTAAATTAAGTTAAAATTATTTTATTATATAATGATTTTATTTGATCTATTTTTTACTTATTTTATACTGACACAGTCTGACCTGGTTTCTGTCTGTGAGTTTAGCTGAAACACAACCTAATATTGTCATTTTGGCCTGTAGATGGCGTGCTTCATTACCATTTTTTTCCTCTGCACCTGCGTCTACTCCACTGTGTTTCGCATCCGAGTCTTCAACTACTACTACCTGGCCTCACATCACCAAACCGATGCCTACAGCCTGCAGTTCAGCGGCATGTACGTTTCACAGATAGCAGTAAACTTAATTGTATTGCCATTAGTCTTTCTCTGATAAAGCATAAAGCCTGTGTGTTGTTTATTAGGCTTTTTTGCCGCTTGACTCCCCCACTTTGTCTAAACTTCCTGGGACTGATTCATATGGATTCTGCCATATCCCACCAAGCGAAGGAGCAGACTGCATACACCTCTGTAAGTCATTTACCATTATATGAAATTTAGAGAACAAGGCTTCAATGGCCCAGAATGCCCTTTTTGAATTTACTTAAGCGTTAAATGAACCTTCTCTAATGTTGTAGATCATGGGTTCCATGCGGGTCCTATCCTTCATTGCCAACGGCTTCTACATATATTACCCCATGCTGATCGTCATTCTCTGTATTGCTACATACTTCAGGTGTGTGTAATATTATTTATGAATCATCAGACAGAGTTTCACGTTTTATGGGTATTATGTGTCAGATGTTATGTTGTAGTTTCTGACTAATTAAAAATGTTTTTTTTCACTTCCTGTCCAGTCTTGGCACACGTTGTTTGAACCTCCTGGGTTTCCAGCAGTTCATGGGAGAGAACGAATTGACTTCTGACCTCATAGATGAAGGCAGAGAACTCCTGCGCAGAGGTGACTAGTATATACACAGTGAAATAAATGCAAGTTTGGTTTGAGTAAAATGTTTTTGAAAGAAAGAAGTCTCTTCTGCTCACCAAGGCTGCATTTATTTGATCAAAGTAAACACAGCAATATTGTGAAATAGTACAATTTAAAATAATTGTTTTCTATTTGAATATATTTTAAAATGTAATCTATTCCTGTGACGGCAAAGCTGAATTTTCAGCATCATTACTCCAGTCTTCAATGTCACGTGATCCTTCATGCTAGAAATCATTCTAATATGCTGATTTGCTGCTCAATTATTATCAATTATTATTGGTGCTCAAGAAACATTTCTTTATAACATTATAATTATAAAGACACATTATAAAGAAACACATGTCTTTGTCACTTGATCAATTTAATGCATCCTTGCTGGAAAAAAGTATTCATTTCTTGAAAATGAAAAAAATTCTTGAAAAAATTTGATGACCTAAAACTTTTGAACATATACACTAAACAAAATTATAAACGCAACACTTTTGTTTTTGCCCCCATTTTTCATGAGCTGAACTCAAAGATCTAAGACACAAAAGGCCTATTTCTCTCAAATATTGTTCACAAATCTGTCTAAATCTGTGTTAGTGAGCACTTCTCCTTTGCCGAGATAATCCATCCACCTCACAGGTGTAGCATATCAAGATGCTGATTAGACAGCATGATTATTGCACAGGTGTGCCTTAGGCTGGCCACAATAAAAGGCCACTCTAAAATGTGCAGTTTTATCACACAGCACAATGTCGCAAGTTTTGAGGGAGCGTGCAGTTGGCATGCTGACTGCAGGAATGTCCACCAGAGCTGTTGCCCGTGAATTGAATGTTCATTTCTCTACCATAAGCCGTCTCCAAAGGCGTTTCAGAGAATTTGGCAGTACATCCAACCGGCCTCACAACCGCAGACCACGTGTAACCACACCAGCCCAGGACTTCCACATCCAGCATCTTCACCTCCAAGATCGTCTGAGACCAGCCACCCGGACAGCTGCTGCAACAATCGGTTTGCATAACCAAAGAATTTCTGCACAAACTGTCAGAAACCGTCTCAGGGAAGCTCATCTGCATGCTCGTCGTCCTCATTGGGGTCTCGACCTGACTGCAGTTCGTCGTCGTAACCGACTTGAGTGGGCAAATGCTCACATTCAATGGCGTATGGCACTTTGGAGAGGTGTTCTCTTCACGGATGAATCCTGGTCTTCACTGTACAGGGCAGATGGCAGACAGTGTGTATGGCGTCGTGTGGGTGAGCGGTTGGCTGATGTCAACGTTGTGGATCGAGTGGCCCATGGTGGCGGTGGGGTTATGGTATGGGCAGGCGTATGTTATGCACAACAAACACAGGTGCATTTTATTGATGGCATTTTGAATGCACAGAGATACCGTGACAAGATCCTGAGGCCCATTGTTGTGCCATTCATCCATGACCATCACCTCATGTTGCAGCATGATAATGCACAGCCCCATATTGCAAGGATCTGTACACAATTCCTGGAAGCTGAAAACATCCCAGTTCTTGCATGGCCAGCATACTCACCGGACATGTCACCCATTGAGCATGTTTGGGATGCTCTGGATCAGCGTATATGACGGCGTGTTCCAGTTCCTGCCAATATCCAGCAACTTCGCACAGCCATTGAAGAGGAGTGGACCAACATTCCACAGGCCACAATCAACAACCTTATCAACTCAATGCGAAGGAGATGTGTTGCACTGCGTGAGGCAAATGGTGGTCACACCAGATACTTGATCAAATGGTTTTTAAAATGAGAAAGATGTCATTTGTCTACATGTTCATCTGGTAGTATAAAAATAAGGTCAGATGGTCTCCTGTGGTTGCTATGGTTAGATGTAAACAGAAATAAATGGTGATTCAGACCGAAATCACTTTTGCTCATTGCTACAGCTCTATCTGCAGTTGTGAAAACCTCAGTGCGTCAGAGGGGTAGTTACCACTGACACAAACACTGACATTTAAAACGGTCCCATCCGACATTAACCAAGGAAATGTAAGTGACTTACTTTGTCTTTTGCATAGAAAGAAGAAAAAGGCAAAGAATAGAAGATGGGGAGAACAGACGAAGAGTAAGATTATTTATATAATTCATACTGCATATGATTATTCCAGTGTGTAAATGTATGTTTCTTTGTGACAGGAATGGAGAGAGCGTTATGTTCAGCGAGATGAGACTGCTGCTAGAAACCGAACCTCCATGTCTGAGATGAAGGAAACCAACTACGGCGAAACCCTAAATTCAAACACAAACCGACGTATGTTTAATGCCCAATAAGACGTGTGCCATGTAGTATTCTTATTGGTTATTAAGTGAATTCTAAAAAGAAGCAGGCATTTGAATGTCATCCTTTTTATTTTTATTTTCCACAGAGGCCAAGTACACGCGTAGCAGCAACCAATCAGGGCGAGACAGCATTGAGTTGTTGCAAGACGCTGAGCCTTTGGACTTCAATGCTGAAACACTCACTGATGACCCTTTGCAATCTGACCCTGGAAGGTTAGATCGAGTTTTATTGAGGGCTGCAGTCATGACAGTATTTTATAGGCCAACCCAGAAGTTCACGCTGGTTCCCCTTTTTCTGTGACCAACAAAAGTTAATGATTCGTACACACTTTGTTCATCATGATAAATCTTCACAAATAAACACAACTTTTATGAATTTTAAAGCCTAAATACAATCGGCAGATGTAAAAAGCTAAACATAGGCTGTAAACTACACCACCGTCATCACTGAGCTTCTGACAACTCTTTATTTAAACATTTTCCCTGAAAGTTTGAGTTAGAATGGTTTGCAAGAGTGTGATGATTAACACACAAGGCTGTAAAAGTGGACTAGTGAGTAGATGAGTTTTCCTGTTGGGTGTGATGACGTTCAGTGGCCCCCTGCAGTCCCATGTAGCTGCTTGTTAGCAAGTAAGAGCTTTAAAAAAAAAAAATCACAAGGCATTATTACTCGTTTTTTTTTTTGTTTTTTTTGTAGAGTAAAATGTAAAACTATCTTGAGCTTGTGTTAACCACAGACACTTTTTCAGGTGTTTAACCAAAAACCCATTGACTTTGGGACGATGGAACCTGCAGCACTCTATTGTCATGAGGTTTATTTGTGCTCTTCTGCACTGCATGCGCTCACTCGTCTGTTTCTTTCCCCCACAGACATGCCGGTGGAAGGTACCTCTCAATGTCTTCTTCTCAAAGCCGAATCTTTGATGATGTTTAATGTTTCTTTTTGGTCATAAAGACCGTCTACGTGAAAATATGATGAATTTTACCTCTAAAAACACTCATCTCTACAGGTGTGGTCTGTCCCTCTCATTTTAAACATCTTCAACTTCCTGTATCCTGTAATGCAGTGTAGTTATCTGCATGCGTCCTGATAAACTCACAAGCCACATAGAGAAATGCACACACTCATTTTGAAGTGCCAGGCATTCAGACTGCTGCATGTGAAGCATGGGATTTTTTTTTTTTCTCGGTTTCTTTACTCCATTTCAAGAAATTAGTCAAAGTTAATGTAAAGTTGAGTAGTCAGAACACTGAGCCATGAGAGGTACTACAGACAGACAGAATTTAGCTTGACACACTACTGTTTCTCATATACTGTGTATATATATATATATATATATATATATATATATACATACACACAGTAATTTAGTATTTTTTTCCATTATTTCTATTCTTTTATATATTTATGGTACGTAAAGCTGTATTATTTATGTCTTTTGATTTTAGACACATAATCTGCTGCTTTGCTTGTTTCACATGGCTGTTATTCTTAAACATTGCACATCTTATTTATAATGAAGTTACCTTATATTTAGCAGTAGTCTTGTGAATGAATGTCTGATAGACCATTTGTTTAATTTGCACTGTCATTTGTCACTTATTCAGAATAGGCAAATCTGTTGAAATTGCTTTAAGGACACTATCTGATTGTTTAAAAAATGGGGTCAGATTAAATGGATTACAACATGTACTTATGTGCTGGTTTTCCAGATTTATAAGCATCTCTTTATCACAAGTGCAGACAGTTTTCTTATAGAAAACAGACTTTCAGTATACAAATGTGTTGAAGGAATTTGGTCAGCAACATAAGCTTATAAAACAAGACTGAGTGCATGGCAAGATGTGAGGGAATCACATTTTTTTAATACATGAAATTCTCCTTGTGCAAAGGGTCATCAAGCATATCCAATGTAAATTTATGCATGATATGATATTCTACTGAATATGCTGAGGAGTCTTATTCTTGTTTCTCACAGGAAGTGCAGTAGCAGGTCTAACCAGTGTTATATTTCATTGTAAACATTGGTCTATTCTCTTCACAAATGTTAAGCATCGTGGCTTAAACTGAGATTAATGTATTTTCTTAGTAGCCCTTCAGGTTTAAATAAATAAAAAGGACATTGTTTTTTTTGTCATTCATACCTTTTGGTTACTGATAAATTTATTCAAGTCTACTGTGTATTTATGAGATATGAATTATGTTGCCAATGAGGTGTAATCTTGATATGGTCAGTCCTCAAGGAGTGTGTTGATGAAGGCCAACTGGAATCTGATGCTGGAATCTGTTGATTTGTATATTTGGTGTAAGTGAATTGTGGTGCATTCCAAATGGACACATAGTTAATGTAATCTTGCAGTTATTAATAAATGATTGATTAAATCATATTTGCGTCTATGCCAATATGTTTATCTTCTCATTAACTTTTTGTAACGAAATCTGTTGTCTCCAAACGTGAAGGTACTTAAACTTGAACATAGTGATGGGGAGTCGACTCCAAAAGAGTCGATTCCTCGACTCTGAATAGCCCCAAAGTCGGGGTCGACTCCAGCACAGGAATCGACTCTCGGTGTCGACTCTGTTGCAGTGTCCGAAAACGCTCAATTGCTTACTGATTCTCTAATTGCCTATAAAGTGCATGGCAGTTGAGTGCACTATATAAGCAAGTAGTGAAGGAAATGAAGCGAGGAATTCGGACACTGACGTAATACACCGCGTCAGAGAGCTGTCGCAGAAACTTTGTCACACACATTTAGCTTACTTTAAAAATAGATAACAGTCACAGTGACTTTAGTTTGTAATTATACATAGGCTTCCTCGATGCCAGCTTTAGTTTAATTGATGGCATATTAATGCAATAAATATAGATTTGGTTTTCCATGGTTAACCTTGTGTTCATAATCATTAAACTAACCATAAATCATAAAAAAAAAAAACTCACATCAGGAATAAACACATCAACAATAAGTGTACATTATTGTATGTATTTTAGTATTTAGTATCTTTAACTCACCTTTTAAGATAATGATCATGTGCGTTTAACGCCAACACTCGACAACAGCTTTTTTTTCGTGACTTATTGTAAAATTAGGTATCGGCAACAGCTAGGTAGCAACGTTGATAACCAGTCATCAAGTCATCGCTAAATTGGACTAATTTGGACGATCACGCTAAAAGTGTGCTGTTTTAATAAGGGGATTTTAAGGCTTCATGTCGGGGGGAAATAAATTTAGTGTGTAACAACTGCAATTTTGTCTTATTTCTGACCGTTTTGATATAAAGTAAATGGAGTCGGGAATCGGAGTCGACTCCAAAAAACCTGGAATCGAACACCCCTACTTGAACAACAGCGGAAGGTCAAACATTGCGTTGTAATCGCCTAATCAAACACCTGTAGCAAGACTGACCAATCGCATGCAAGAACTCGTCTCCATGGAAACGGTGAACGCTAAAACAGGAAAGACCAAAGCAGCGCTACGGAAATCCAGGTGGTTTTAGTACATTAATCATCGTTTTGTTTCACTTCTCTATGTGAGTATGCTGCGAATAGAGTATTAAGGATAAAGTCATGATGTACTGTCTGCTGGATTACAGTAGATTAAGAGTATATTGTTTCTTTACTGCGTTAACATATACATAGTCAGTATAGTGAACAGTTAGTAATACTCATAGACTAAACTGTGTATTAAAGCTGAATTTATTGTATTATAATTGTATATCATTATAATTACAATGCATTCCGTTTTTATGAGGTCATATTCAGATGCTGTAAGGAATATTTGTAGTTTTGGTGAAATGGTGAAAACTTAAAAGTAATGGTAACCACTTACAGGATCTAAGATATGCACTTTCCTATATATATGTGACCCTGGACCACAAAAAATAAGGGTCAAATTTTTTAAATTGAGATTTATACATCATGTGAAAGCTGAATAAATAAGCTTTCCATTGATATGTATGGTTAGGATAGGACTATTTGAAAATCTGAAATCTGGAACTTTTGCAAAAAAGTTAATATTCAGAAAATCGCCTTTCAAGTTGTCCAAATGAAGTCCTTAGCAATGCATATTACTACTAATAATAACTTTTTGATATATTTACGGTAGGAAATTTACAAAATATCTTAATGGAACATGATCTTAATATCCTAATGATTTTTGGCATAAAAGAAAAATCGATAGTTTTGACCCATACAATGTATTGTTGCCTATTGCCACAAATATACCTGTGTGACTTATGACTGGTTTTGTGGTCCTTTGTGGTTAGCTCTTAAAAATAAAGGTTCCAACTGGGGGTTTTCACAGATCTGCAATAGAAGAACCTTCATTTTTAAGAGTGCACCCACATAAATAAGCCTAAAAATCACCCTTGTGACCTTCAGATCATATAGGTGTAGGATGGCTGGTACATCGCGGCATGACCGAGAGATGGCAATCAATGCCAAGAAGCAGCTGACAGATTGTTCAGACCCCATTGAGCGACTGAGGCTGCAGTGTTTGGCACGAGGGTCTGCAGGCATCAAGGGACTGGGCAGGTACAGGGTGCATGAGGTGTGTTTCTTCATATAGACTGAAGTGCAGACATCTGACTACAGTTTGATGTTCTCAGGACTTTTAGGATCATGGATGATGACAATAGTCGCACACTGGACATGAAGGAGTTCCTGAAAGGCCTGAGTGACTACGGTGTGCTCATCGAGAAAGAAGACGCTATAAAACTTTTTCAGCAGTTTGACAGGGACGGCAGTGGATATATTGACTTTGATGAGTTTCTTATGACTCTGAGGGTAAACGCATTGGACAATGATGTGTTTTTAGTTAATCAGTGCAATGCCAGTTGTGCTTATGTTATTATTTTCATTCATGTGATTGCAGCCACCCATGTCTAATGCCAGAAAGGAGGTGGTGTTACAGGCATTCAAAAAGTTGGATAAGACTGCAGATGGTGTGATTACAATCGAGGATCTGAGAGGAGTATACAATGTCAAACATCACCCCAAATATCAAAACGGTGAGTGGACCGAAGACCAAGTATTCCGCAAATTCCTGGACAGTTTTGACTCTCCGGATGACAAGGATGGGAAGGTATGAAGATGCTGAAAATACAGTTTTCTCATCTAAAACTTACAGTATCAAGCATAATAATGTATTAATATTACACAGACCATCTTTAGAATAAGATTGCTATGTCTTTGGTTTTAAGCACCACCCATTTCCATCGGTGGCACAATGAGAAGTCATTTCTGCAGTGTTTTCTTTGATCATGCTATATGTCTCCATACATCAGGTCACAAAAGAGGAGTTTTTGAACTACTACTCTGGCGTGAGCGCATCCATTGACACAGATATCTACTTTATAGTAATGATGAAAAATGCATGGAAGCTTGACTAAACTTCTGAAGCATCTGTTTTAGGGTAAAGAACAAAGATGGTCAACCTTAAGCAAAAGCATGTCTTGACCCTGTCAAAAATGCTAATCTCAGACTAAAGTGTGGAATATTATACAGTAATATATATACAATAAATATATTAATATTATATACATTATTTACAATTTTTGTATCTTATTTACAAACCCGATTCCAAAAAAGTTGGGACACTGTACAAATTGTGAATAAAAAAGGAATGCAATAATTTACAAATCTCATAAACTTATATTTTATTCACAATAGAATATAGATAACATATCAAATGTTGAAAGTGAGACATTTTGAAATGTCATGCCAAATATTGGCTCATTTTGGATTTCATGAGAGCTACACATTCCAAAAAAGTTGGGACAGGTAGCAATAAGAGGCCGGAAAAGTTAAATGTACATATAAGGAACAGCTGGAGGACCAATTTGCAACTTATTAGGTCAATTGGCAACATGATTGGGTATAAAAAGAGCCTCTCAGAGTGGTAGTGTCTCTCAGAAGTCAAGATGGGCAGAGGATCACCAATTCCCCCAATGCTGCGGCGAAAAATAGAGCAATATCAGAAAGGAGTTTCTCAGAGAAAAATTTCAAAGAGTTTGAAGTTATCATCATCTACAGTGCATAATATCATCCAAAGATTCAGAGAATCTGGAACAATCTCTGTGCGTAAGGGTCAAGGCCGGAAAACCATAATGGATGCCCGTGATCTTCGGGCCCTTAGACGGCACTGCATCACATACAGGAATGCTAGTGTAATGGAAATCACAACATGGGCTCAGGAATACTTCCAGAAAACATTGTCGGTGAACACAATCCACCGTGCCATTCGCCGTTGCCGGCTTAAACTCTATAGGTCAAAAAAGAAGCCATATCTAAACATGATCCAGAAGCGCAGGCGTTTTCTCTGGGCCAAGGCTCATTTAAAATGGACTGTGGCAAAGTGGAAAACTGTTCTGTGGTCAGACGAATCAAAAGTTGAAGTTCTTTTTGGAAAACTGGGACGCCATGTCATCCGGACTAAAGAGGACAAGGACAACCCAAGTTGTTATCAGCGCTCAGTTCAGAAGCCTGCATCTCTGATGGTATGGGGTTGCATGAGTGCGTGTGGCATGGGCAGCTTACACATCTGGAAAGGCACCATCAATGCTGAAAGGTATATCCAAGTTCTAGAACAACATATGCTCCCATCCAGACGTCGTCTCTTTCAGGGAAGACCTTGCATTTTCCAACATGACAATGCCAGACCACATACTGCATCAATTACAACATCATGGCTGCGTAGAAGGATCTGGGTACTGAAATGGCCAGCCTGCAGTCCAGATCTTTCACCCATAGAAAACATTTGGCGCATCATAAAGAGGAAGATGCGACAAAGAAGACCTAAGACCGTTGAGCAACTAGAAGCCTGTATTAGACAAGAATGGGACAACATTCCTATTCCTAAACTTGAGCAACTTGTCTCCTCAGTCCCCAGACGTTTGCAGACTGTTATAAAAAGAAGAGGGGATGCCACACAGTGGTAAACATGGCCTTGTCCCAACTTTTTTGAGATGTGTTGATGCCATGAAATTTAAAATCAACTTATTTTTCCCTTAAAATGATACATTTTCTCAGTTTAAACATTTGATATGTCATCTATGTTGTATTCTGAATAAAATATTGAAATTTGAAACTTTGACATCATTGCATTCTGTTTTTATTCAGAATTTGTACAGTCCCAATTTTTTTTGGAATTGGGTTTGTAATTTTTATATATATATATTGTACCAGAGGTTAAAAGTAACAGGCACAGTTTTGACAGGGTCAAGTCTAAAATAAGGTGGCAAGTTTACCTTTGGTGTCTAACAACTAATAACTTTGGGGTTTTGGGAATCTGCCTCACACAATCAAAAAAAAAATCAACCAATTACTAATCGCACACAGTGTTTCTCACTGCAGACAAGCAGCTGCACTAATGCATGTATTGTTTTATTCCAGAATCAGCCACACACCATCTAAATGCAAATGCAGGTGGTGTGGTATTGTTGCGAGACTTTGTCTTGTGATTGTGTGCATCCTCTTTATTTGGTTAATGAAAGCTGGCTTTGCACCTGCTTGGATCCCTATGTGAGAAACACTCAAAAACTTGAATACAAATTAAGTCTGTTATTAATTCACTTAGAAACTTCTCGCTATCTTTCCAGGTTGGGATTTTTCCTTCTGGGTGTAGTTTGGGTTTATGTAAGGGATACCAGTTTGTTTGATAACATTATTTCTTCTTTTCCATCTACAGGTGACAAAAGATGAATTCTGGAACTATTACAGTGGAGTCAGTGCTTCTATCGATAGTGATGTGTATTTTATTTTAATGATGAAGAGTGCATGGAAGTTATGAAGGGTTATGCTTGTCAACTAATTGATAATGCTTGTGAAATCAAAGTTAGGGTTAATAAACCTGACACAGCTGAAATTTGTGAGGATATTAACAATGAATCTGGAAAATGAAATAATGGAAGTACTGTAGAAGCTTGAATTATATGTAAAATGTGTGAGCTTTGTTACTGGTAAGTTAACCGATTTTTAGGGTAAAACACCTTGTTGTATCATAACTAAAACCAGTGTGGTATATGGTGATAAATGAAAGTCTTGTGATTCAGATTTAGTTATGCATGTTATGGCAAATTTTACAAAAAGTGACTTATTTAATAAATGTTTTATAATGGTTATAAAAAGAAAAGTCCCTTGAGATGATTTACATGAAATGTGAAAATATATTCTATGGTTATGTGGACTGATGGTTTGTTATGTTGCTTATACATTTTTCAATCAGAACTAAAATGAACATCTTGAATTAAAGACAAATGTAGCAACTTTGGAAATATCAATGGAATATTTCATATTTTTTTATATACATTCCTTTATTACACATCTTTTTGAGACTGTATAGGCTAGGATATATATATATATATATATATATATATATATATATATATATATATATATAGAGTATATATAATGATAAACGCATTACAAAATTAGCATTACGAGCAGATGCTTTTTTATATACACAGAAAATATTTCTTCTGATCATTATAAATAAATCCTCTGATCATTGAAAAAGTGCTACTTGAACTTGCAACTTGTATTACTTTTTTAAAAGATGTGCGTGAGGTTAACAGCATAAAAATCTCTCAGCTTTACTCAGGTATATATATGGATAGAAATATCCATGGATAAAGAGGACACTGAGGCTAGCAGCAGTTACATGAGGTCTGAGTATACACTCACCTAAAGGATTATTAGGAACACCTGTTCAATTTCTCATTAATGCAATTATCTAATCAACCAATCACATGGCAGCTGCTTCAATGCATTTAGGGGTGTGGTCCTGGGCAAGACAATCTCCTGAACTCCAAACTGAATGTCAGAATGGGAAAGAAAGGTGATTTAAGCAATTTTGAGCGTGGCATGGTTGTTGGTGCCAGACGGGCCGGTCTGAGTATTTCACAATCTGCTCAGTTACTGGGATTTTCACGCACAACCATTTCTAGAGTTTACAAAGAATGGTGTGAAAAGGGAAAAACATTCAGTATGCGGCAGTCCTGTGGGCGAAAATGCCTTGTTGATGCTAGAGGTCAGAGGAGAATGGGCCGACTGATTCAAGCTGATAGAAGAGCAACTTTGACTGAAATAACCACTCGTTACAACCGAGGTATGCAGCAAAGCATTTGTGAAGCCACAACACGCACAACCTTGAGGCGGATGGGCTACAACAGCAGAAGACCCCACCGGGTACCACTCATCTCCACTACAAATAGGAAAAAGAGGCTACAATTTGCACAAGCTCACCAAAATTGGACAGTTGAAGACTGGAAAAATGTTGCCTGGTCTGATGAGTCTCGATTTCTGTTGAGACATTCAGATGGTAGAGTCAGAATTTGGCGTAAACAGAATGAGAACATGGATCCATCATGCCTTGTTACCACTGTGCAGGCTGGTGGTGGTGGTGTAATGGTGTGGGGGATGTTTTCTTGGCACACTTTAGGCCCCTTAGTGCCAATTGGGCATCGTTTAAATGCCACGGCCTACCTGAGCATTGTTTCTGACCATGTCCATCCCTTTATGACCACCATGTACCCATCCTCTGATGGCTACTTCCAGCAGGATAATGCACCATGTCACAAAGCTCGAATCATTTCAAATTGGTTTCTTGAACATGACAATGAGTTCACTGTACTAAAATGGCCCCCACAGTCACCAGATCTCAACCCAATAGAGCATCTTTGGGATGTGGTGGAACGGGAGCTTCGTGCCCTGGATGTGCATCCCACAAATCTCCATCAACTGCAAGATGCTATCCTATCAATATGGGCCAACATTTCTAAAGAATGCTTTCAGCACCTTGTTGAATCAATGCCACGTAGAATTAAGGCAGTTCTGAAGGCGAAAGGGGGTCAAACACAGTATTAGTATGGTGTTCCTAATAATCCTTTAGGTGAGTGTATGTGTGATGAGTTCAGAAATGTAGATTTATCTATGATTCACACTTAATGCCTGTGTTTCAGAAGGAAATTGGCTACCAAAATGGAGACCACAGCTGTGCGTCATGCTTGGTTGAAAATGAAACCTGTGGATAGCTGCTATGATATGTACAAACATGATTAGCATCAGAGCTACAAACCGGACATGTCTAGTGACGTGTAAAAGCTTCTTGTTATACATAACAGGCTTCTTGGGTTATGGGTATGTTAAATGCATCACATACAATGTTAGTTAACCTTTTATCATGTATGCAGAATAACTTCCTCTACCGATGGTCTGTAAAATCACCAGTAAACTAGAATTGTCCTTCATTGTGTTTTGAAGAGGCTGGACATTGTGACATAGGCTTCGTCTTTACATTCTAGTTGAGGGGGCGTTACACCCTGACAGCCACTATTTTCTCTTCCTTTTGACAAATCTGATTCATCTAACAATCTAATTTTCAGGTGGGACTGCTCTCTTGGAGGCTGTTCATCTGAATTCATGTCCATTTCACTCAATGAAGTATTTGAGGAACTGGTTTGACTATAGCAGCATTCATCCAGGCCGTCCTCAAGCTCCAGAGCAGACGGTTTTTCATCAACGTAATCCACACGGTGTATGAAGACATCGCTGAATATCTCAGGACTGAAAGTGAAAGGAAGACCCTGAAAATGCAAAAACAGTCTGCATGAGGACATTAAGCACTTCCTGCTTGTTTAATCTTGCAGAACGTCAACAACCAATTGAATTACCTCTCTTGCCCTGTGCATTTGTGCGAGAGTTGCCTTTGGGTGTGGGATGTTTGGTGTGATGCAGCCTTTTATACTGGGTGAGAAAACAATTGGTACATTTGTTTAAAAAAAAGTTTATTTTTTTAATTTTTTTAAATGAGATTTAAAAGAAAAACAAAACAAAAAAACTCACTGCGTTCTCCATAGCAAGACCCCCAAACTGATGATGAGCACCAGAAAGACAGAGAAGCCGATGATGATGTAAAGTGATGATAGTGTACTGTTTGCTTTGATAGTAAATGTAGAACGTGTGTCATAATTTACATCATCACAATTAATCAGACATGATGAATTATTTTTATTTAATTATTTTCCACATTTTCTCAATCCCAAAGCTATTTATTATTTGATTCTTCACCTACCCAATAATGTGCATAAAAAGCCCAACAAGGGTTCTTTGCTCCTTCAGATTATATCCTCCTAGGTGTTTGTCATACTAAACAGTATACAACATTCACTCATAACCCTATTGGTTTATTTCTCATGTATCCTCTCATGTAACTGACATTTAATCAATGATCCACTCACTTTTTATAGTGAAACTGGCAGTTGAACTCCACTCACTCCAGTCACCGTCAAAATAACCTTCAGGTTTTGCTCTAACATGTGTATAGTAAACGCCGTCTCCACCAAGTATGTCCCTGCTGATACTGAAGTTCCTATATTTAATAATAGGGCTGATGGGCTGTAAAGAAAGAAAACGTATGTGTTGTTTATTTGTTAAATGAACTCAAAATGATTCCATCTTAATTTTTAAGAAAGGTAAGTCTAACAAACAAATTGTTGGGAAAAACACCTCGTTTGCAAGTTTGTCCCCCCAGATTTCCACTTGAAAGGCAGGATTGGAAACATATTCATGACTGTGTTCAAACCATATGAAAACTTCTTCTGTGTCTTCCATGTAAGTAGCAAGCTTTATTTCAGGTGCTGGGATTTTGACTGCAAGGACAAAGATAGATAGATAGATAGATAGATAGATAGATAGATAGATAGATAGATAGATAGATAGATAGATGGATAGACTTACCAATTTTTGTCAGGTGGATTTCTTTTTCAATATCATCTTCTCCTATGCGTACTTGGAGCATGTATCTCGACATAATCAACAAATTCTCAAAAGTAAAGTCTTGTGGCCCTAGAGTAGCATTTGTACAGGTTTTTTGATATATTTGGCTAAACAAGAAAGAAAAAACTGTCATTTCCAGTTTAACATCAATGCTTAAAGCAAACATCGATTCACATTACATTCTAACTTTAGAGACAAAATGTTTTTTATTTATTTTTTTTTTTTTAATAAATATTCAGTTACTGACATATTCCACACTCATTTATAGTAAATATGTCTAATGAAATACCAGAGTGTTGCGAATTTGACCTCATTGGGTTCATCATTTAGCGAACAGGTGAGGTTACACTGTTTGAGGGTCAAAGTGGATGTGCAGGTCACTTCTTTCTCAGACCAATCTAAAATGAATCGAGAGGAGAAAAAAAACATAAACCAATGTTTTTCTAGTCACCCTTAAGTCCTTGTTAGTGTGCTTTAATGAGAACTACCTTAAATGTTAGGTAGTACATTTCACATATGAATTTTCATATTAAGGCATCTCTTTTTGATCATATCATAAAGCATTACACACAATCTAGCAACATTTAGTCATAATGCAGTAGCGGTGATTTGACTGAAGACTAAACAGCTTATAATAATCACTCCCATTCAGAACATAAAAAAGTGAAAGTAATAATAATCTCTGAATTCTCAGTTTGTACATTCTCAGTTTATTATATATAGTCTCAAATCTCAACTCACTTACCATCATCTCCACTCTCAGACAGAACCAAAGGACAGAAAACAACAAAGAGCATCCGTAAAACACCTGCCATCTCTCATCCAGCAGTACAGGCATAGATCACTCAAGAGACGCGTCTTCATTACTCACACACATTTACTGACAACTGACAGCTCACAGTTCAACTCTCAGTGGTACTTTCAGAGGAGAGAGGAAGAGAGAGAGACAGAGTGGTAGAGAGACAGAGAGTGAGAGATAGTGTGGGAGAACAGGATATCTCTCACATGTGACTGAAAGAGACATGTAAGAGAGCATTACATGTGCTGGGAGTTGAACTACACTGAAAATAAACAGAAAAATATAGCTGCAAGCAGCAATTAAGGGGCGAAGCACAAAGAAGCCACAATAAGTCATGCAAGCATGGCTGGGCACCAGAGCAACTGCAACAATGAGCAAATTAATTAATGGCGGACAGGAAATTTGGCCAAATATGGCAAAAGTGGTATCTATGTTTGTATCTCCAATCAAATTTCACAACTTTTTACCATATGGTTCTATGGGCTGCTATAGACTCAAGAGTGGAAGAAGAAGAAGAAACGGAAGAAGAATAAGAACGCCAACGGATACAATAGGTGCCTACGCACCTTCGGTTCTTGGCCCCTAATAAACAGAAAATGTCACAGAAATGTCCAATGATTCAAGTAACTTAAATATCAAAGACATTCAAATTGTATTAACCTAAAGTAGAAGAGCAGGTACCAAAATTCTTTAGCGTAAAAAGTAACATAAAAGTAAAATGTCCTCACAATCAAATATGAAATTTACATGATAGGCTCAACAAAATTCACTACAATGCAACGTTGGCCCTCTAGCGGTTAAAATAAACTGCATGCATTGGTTTTGGTTGTGTTTTGTAAAATAACAGCACAGAAAAACAATATCGTTGGAATCACTTTCAGAACGATTTTATCCAGCTTATGAACGATAAAAACATTGACAGCCAATCAGAATCCATCTTGCTGTAACAAGCTCAAGCATTTAAAGTGACAGACAAGCACAGAATAATCAGAAGTTCTTAGCCAGCTGAAAACGCTAGGCGCTCTGCTGAAAACGCCTTGCTGTGAGCGCTTGAGAATATTTTGGCAGCGCAGCGTTTTTTTCAGTTGAGACTCTTTGCTTGCTACGATACGGAATATCCACGGAAGTGTTACTAGTATCTCGTTTCACAGATAGTTTGTTTCTGTATTGATTCTATATAAAAATGTCTATACAATGTAAAATATTTGCTCCAGCTCGGACGGTGTGGTATTTGTCCCACCCCACCTCCACTGTGATTGGACGGCTGGGTAAAAAGTGACAGTGATGAGCGCTGCGTTTTACTCAAAGTTGAACATTCTTCAACTCTCGGCGACCGGTAAAAAACACAGAGCGCTCAGCGCCTCGTTGCCCATTCACATGGGGCGTCGGCGTCAATGCTTGACAGAGGGCATGTCTGAAGCTTGGTGCTGACGCGACCATCATAGTGAAAACAGCAAATCATATTACTTTTCCGTTGTTGCATGAACGCAATTGGCTAGAGTCTGCGCTAGGGTATTTGCATAGGCGATCTGATTGGCTGATGCCTGCATTGGCGCTTGAAAAGTTGAAAACTTTTCAACTGCTGCCGCGAGCAACGCTAGTGACACGACGCAACGGAACCCACATTTCAGTTAGGCAACGCATGACGTCACCCATTCAAAGTAAATGAGAAGCGTTGATGCCCCGTGTGAATGCAAAAACGCGGCGCTCCCATTGAAAACAATTGGAAAAAATACACCAGCCGCATGAAAAAATGCTTTGGTGGACACACGGCCTTATAGTTATCTTTATAGTTATCATTCTTGGTGTGAATGGACCTTTAAAATAGGCTTACCATAAATCAGGGTAAGACAAAAATGCGTTTTGGAAGAAGGATTGATGATGTATTGACTGACTTATTTTGAACAAAAAAAGTTACATAGTGTAGCTTTAATGTGACTATATGAAATTAGCAATTTTGAAACAGCATAATCAGCAAGGGTGTATTAGCCAAATTACCAAGTGAGAGGTAAATTTCCATAAAAATGCTGCTTGCTTAGAAACATGGTCTTTGACGTCATCAACAAAAGACAGCGTTATGGTGTCCTATGTATAATTAGATGGTTTTCTTGCTGCTGTCTGCAAACATATCTGAACAAACCTGCGACACATTTTTGAACTGCCACCCACAAGTTGAGAACCAACACTGTAATATACGTAATAGCTGCTATGTAGTAGCAGTTACATCAAGTTTTGCGTCTTGCAGGAGAACAGTCAGCACTTTATTTAGGTCAGACCATGGCAGACCAAAGCAGGTTGTGGTTTTGACTGAAACAAAACTGTTGCAAACATTTTGGTAGTTGGAATGAAACCGATGCCTGAAAAAAAGGAGATATAGTAAATATCTGCTTACTTGTTACAAAATGACATGCAAAGAAGAGTGGAACAACAAAACACTGTAATATTTATTTATTCTACTAGTAGATATCAGACATTAAATTTGATTTAATTTATTGAATGAAAAAAAGTCATTGTTTTTTATAATAATAAAAATTAGCGTTATTTTGAATCTTTGAAGTAACTGTACAAAAAAATCAAATATATATATATATATATATATATATATATATATATATATATACGACAAAGACTGTTTTGCCAGATTTTCAGGCATTGCTTACAGACTATTTGCAAAAAGTGCAGCTAAATATGAAAAGAAAAACTTCTCTCTCAGCATGTACCTTCAATCTAAAAAACAAAAACAAGTGGTAACCTATTACAACCCACTTCCTGTCACCTCCAGCAAATGGGTTCATGTAAAAATGAGGCCAGCACACCATCAATCTGAGCTGCTACCTGTCCTGTAAACAAAGTGAACAAGTCACAGACAAGACTGGATTAATGTCCAATACAAAAATAACAGACTTTTTAAAATTAAAGTTCATTTAAATGAATCATGCAATAAAACTACTGTAGATTTTACTGTATTTTAGAAACATTATGACCATTTAGAGGGTAGTGACATTTGCATGACCTAATGAATGATTTCATTGATGACACATGAATTAAAAGTCTACAATATTTAGTCCTTTCCTTTAGTGTTGTCTATATAAGTGTGATTGTGTTGTGGAGAGATGGTGGTTACTCAGCTGTATATCTGCATATTTCCTGTATCTACAGAGTACATTGATTAATTTGGTTGTGATACATTAAGACTTTCCATGTAAAAACAAAAAAAGATTTGATTCAAGGAATTGCCAAGTTTAGAAGTGTGCAAACATATGCAAAAATCACAGTACTGCATGAGCAATACTAGATCTTCACGGTATGACTCTACATGCGTTTCTATCTGGCAAACACTCTGGCAATAAACAGAGAAAGGGCTTTACAGCTGATCATAGCTGATAATTTGGTCTTTGACCCGTCAAGTAACCGCATAAATGGATGTGGTGTGGCAACCTTGATAATCCTAAAAGAAATCAGCATGCTGTCTGGAATCTGGCAGAAAACTTGTGCTTTCTTGGGTAATCAGATCTCCTCACCCTAACAATAACAAAGGTCATTTGTTGCTAGTTTACTTCAATGATTTTTTTCAGTAAAAGCATCTTAATTCTAAGTTAGTGGTCATATAATACTGACATAATGCTGTTTAACTTGTATATATTTCATATATAAAAAACATTCTAATTTAACTAGGTGTTTGAAACCAACATACTGCAACAGAAAACTGAACTGTGTATAACTGAATAATGAACCTTTTGACCTTAATGTAACTGACATTTAGTCCTAACTATCTCTGGTCTCTAAATCAGAAGTTAGATAGATGGCAAAAAGGTGTGCAAAGACAGAAAAGTCCCACGTTGTGAAGAGATTTTGAGGCACAGAGTAGGATGGTGCAGCATCAGTGGGAGGAGGAGGGTTTCAGGGTTGCTAGTGCTAAGTACTCTCGAATGCGTCCGTGGGCGACTACTGCGGTTAACACGCCGTAGCTCAGCGATGATCATGTAAGAACAAGAAAACGAGGTGGGGAAAAGAGAAGAAAGCATGCGCAGTCATTTGTGTTTTTCACAGAAACAGTGAGACATCTTTTCCTTTGGTCGGTGCCCAAAACCAGAGAGGTTGGTAAGTCACCATGTGGCTGAAGGGTGTCATTGGAGCAGCATAACGTGGTGCGCAGAGATGCGACGAGCACTTTGAGTTGCATTGTGAGAGCCCCTTCCCCCTCCCCTCTGAAACCACACTCTATCGCTGTAGGCCCCTATCGCACAAAAACATCTCACAACAACAGCCTCGTGGTTTCTCTGCATACAGTTGTTGTCTGTAATCTACGCTCAAGGTTTATTTACCATAGGGTGCTATTTTTTAATGTCTCTGTACTCTTCTCCCTCATCTTTGGTTGAGGTCGGGATCTTTGAGCTTCTACACACCCCTGTGATGCAAGCAGGTGGTACAGAGGGAGGAGATGAGCTTTCTGTAGGAGAAAGTCACTTTATGATACAGTTTTACAACATAATGTGCTGAACAACTGCATGTCTTTTTTTTCCCTCTTTTTTCATTTTTAGAAAATATTGTATTGTACTGTATTATTGTAAGATGTTTTAGCTGTTGGTTGTGGTAGGCTATTTGTAACCACCAAATTAGTTTTTTTATTTTTATAAATTTAAAGTTTTGTTTCCATTCGAAATACCATCAGGAGCTTGCATTGCCAAAATGTGATGACTTCCTGTGAAAACATTACCACAAACAGGTTGAGCAGACAAGTCAAATGATCAAACTGGCGTGTCTTGCCATCCTACAACTGTTACCACAAGGCTCATATGTCTGGGAAAAAGTGCACAGCCACATTCACAAGACCCCATCAAGGAAGTTGAAAGCAGCAAGAGAGACTTAAAAAAGAGATAAACAGATCAAAAGATTTAAAGAATTGATCTGAATCACATTCAAAAGTGATCAACACTGACAAAATATTGACTTCTTTTTTGATTCATAATCCTGACACTTGTTCTAAAATTTAGAATGTTAAATAGTATGCATTTGGCACATTAAATACATTATTGGACATTATAAAACGCTGTTCATACAGCGTTTGAGCCATCCTAGAATTAAGCTATATTAAGCACAAGTGTGCACAATATCGCTTTTGTTCAATTTGTTCAATTCGTTAAAATGGACAATTCTTGATTTGTTTATGGAATATTACCCTCATAATCTTTAATCAAAATAACTTCCCCTACCTTAACTATCCAATCAATTCCCGATGAACAAAATCAAGTCCCGCCCTACATTTTTTCACTCAGATATTCGCAACTTAAAGGAATAGTTCACCCAAAAATGAAAATTATCCCATAATTTACTCACCCTCATGCCATCTATAGGTTTATATGAATTTCTTCTTTCAGCCAAACACAATCAGACTTATATTAAAAAATATCCTGGCTCTTCCCAGCTTTGTAATGGCATTGAATAGAGCCAGAGTTTTTGAAGCTCCAGAAAGCGCATCCATCCATCATAAAAGTAACCTCTGACCCAATGTATATATATTGTAATTGTCAAAACATTTGGTAACTAAAAAGAATTTTATATTATGTAATAATAAAGTGCATATATTTCAATCAAACATCAGAAGGCGGTCTGACTGTATGCCACCATTGGCTGATGACTGTTGACACCCTCCTCATTAGCATGCCAAGGAAAAATAAATACGGAGCTACATTCAAAAAAATAAACGGTTAAAAGAAAAAAAAAAAAGTCAACCTTCAGTTTAGCATTTTCTTTAACTTTTTTTTTTTTTTTTTTTTTTTTAATTTCCCCAACAATCGTGTTATTTATTCAATTATTTATCTTCTCGCACATTTAATTATTTATACATTTATTTATGCAGGAATATGTGGATTTATGCATTTATTTGCACATTTATATATATATATATATATATATATATATATATATATATATATATATATATATATATTTTTTTTTTTTTTTTTTTTATGTAAAATTTTGTTGGTTTATTTATTTATTTGCGTATTCATTTATTTATTGTTTTTGCAGGTTTCGTCCTCCATGAAAGAGGAACAGAGGATCGGTTCACGTGCCGCTTGAACTGAGGCTACAGCGATCTTTCACGTGACAGTGCGCCAAAACGGTATTTATTATTTGAATTTCGTAATAAAACTTACAGAATTTATAAAATGAGACTAACTTTCATATCAAGAAAACTGCTCTGTCTGTGGGTATCAGTGTCCTCCTTCGCGATTTTTCACTGCGTGAGAAAATGAATGTGTCGCGTGAGAACAGGCTGAATGCATGAGTTGGAAGCCCTGGCTAACAACTTATTTTAGCCGTGAGTACCGTGACTATATTCACAAGATTTTGATCTGTAGAAGTCATATTAGTTATAACTGATAATCTAAACTGGATGTGTTCATGCGCGCGTTATATTAAAGTTAAAATTAAATCAAGGAGTGTGATATTGTGGAGCATACAAATGAAGCCTGAATAAACTGGCTAATGTGACAATAGTGGCGTGATATTTAATGTGAGTTCCATGCTAGAAAATAGCATGCATAGTATAGTGTGAAATAGAGAAATATTGTACTTACTTCAGGAGTGTCACTGAAAAAAAAAGAAAAAAGAAATTATATCTAAGATATGTACATCATTGCTAACTCAAATGTATCAGTTTAAATTAACAGGAATTATGAGAAAGGCATTTTTGTAATTTTGCAGAGCTCTATTCTGACTCAACTTGTGCTCCAGAAAAGTTACAAGTATTGTCGTTAGAGGGCAGTAAAAAAATAGACAACCTTAAAAAAAAACAACAACTAAAGGACTGTACCATGAAAAGTAATGAGGGTCAATGTGAAATTTATGGTCAGAAAATAATAGCCAATATATTTACAAAATAATACAAGAATACAAATACGAAAATTTACAGTCCTTACTTTATTGGCATTGAAAGAACTATTTCAATCCAGAAAATTACATACAGAAAGTGATACATAATACATGATAATTTAACTGTTTTGTATAAATGTTGAAACCTAAAGCTAAAAGATGATCACTTTGAAACAAAGTACAGTATCCTGCATTGACATGATGCACTGTTCTTATAGAACAGCCCATTCTGTTGGCAAAATTGTAAGAGAATGTATAAAATATTTGTTTCCTAATTTTTAAAGTAAACAGTGAATGGTTATTGCTATTTGATTGCACATTATCATTTACAGAGCTGTGCAAATGTATCAAGTACATTGTGATAATTGCTTTCATAAAGTAGCCTGGTAGTTTTGAGAATGTATTTTCTGTACATCCCAGTTTATATGACGCCCTTGAGATGTTTCTTCATCATACTTGCACATGCCCTCCAGCACATTCTAGATCCCAACAAACACAAATATTTATTTCAATAGAATATTAAACATCCCAGCTCAAACTCCTCTCATTGTCCTCATCCTCTCTGCTCCACATACTTCAACTTGTCAATGTCACTTTCTGTTCGTTAGCCCTGTGAACGATTCAGGGGTCCAAGTCTCTGCAACTGATTCTTCAACACATGGGGAGAAGGAAAAAGCTTTAAAAGA
Source organism: Coreius guichenoti (assembly GCA_039654105.1). NCBI lineage: Eukaryota > Metazoa > Chordata > Actinopteri > Cypriniformes > Gobionidae > Coreius > Coreius guichenoti. Next base: position 18,840,888 of record CM077183.1, read on the forward strand.
CCCTGTTCGGAGAGACTGATCCAGATTGGTCACTGGCAACAGCCACTGCAATGGAGAGATTTCCTGCTTCTTTCTGCAAGAGGTTGTGGGGATGAATCTTGGCAGCTGATTTTAAAAATTATCCTAGAAAAAAAATGAGACTGTGGTGTTGCTTCAGTGGGAGCCCATGTTTCTGAGAGGAGACTGTGCTCCAGCACAAGCATGGGAAATAAGACACTTTTCCATTACAAACACAAAGAAATCAGTGCATACTAATACAGACACATGAGTGCAGAGACACACATCTTGCATTAGTGTTTCATGTCAGTAGCCCAAAACCCGCTTACTTTCATTTAGATTAAACTTAATTAATCATAAGGATTAGTCAAAGACAAACACATCCCAATCCAAATGTAGTGTTTTATCTTTCTTCAAACAATAGTCTTTGCTTGTATTAATCGGGAGCCCAGAAGAAAAAAAAACTGGTTGAATGTTATAGAAGGAAAGTCAAAAGGCAGACAGCTTATTTACACCACTGATCATTCGGGCTCACTGAAACCGCATCACAACACCACAGTTAGTCGGTCAGGGAGACTGTAAGTCTTGTTAAATGCCGATACTGTAAATCCCACGTTTGGTTGTTGTTAGTTTGTGGGTTAGCAGATCTGCGACGTGGCCCACTCTCGTTTCTGCAGGCTGCAGGTCTGAATTGAGCTCAGAGTGAGACGGAGAGATTGAGATGTCAGACCCGTGTGAGGAAGTCCAGGCTGAGGGAGGCAGGGATGTGTATGGCTTCCAGAGTGAGCGCTGAAGGAGTGTAGGGGAAGAGCACAGGGAAGGTGTACTTTGTGTCCACCAGCAGTTGGTTGTTTTCTATCCGATCTTGGAGGCGATTCTACAGAGGGAAATACGAATATTTATTAGACATGCTCATTAAAAAGTCAATAATAAATTATAAAACAATAATAAATTATTAAAGCTTTTGAATGCTTGTATGTGGAAAAAAAAGATTCTGATGAATTATCAAAAATTCACTTTTTGTTAAAAAAAAGCCTGTCTTGGAGAGGTATTAATGTAAACAGGCTGCAGGAAATAAAGAAAGTAGTTAATGAAATATATGCTAAAATATATGATCTCTACATTAGACTTTGTAGCATAAATAGAACTAACAGCAGTGCTACAAATACATTTAAAATTAATTAAACAACAATATTGACAATAAAGAGAGAAAACTGCACTTAAATTATTCCATGAATAACCTGCTTCTAAAAAACTTTATTTACACTGCCATGTTCAACAGTTTGGGGTCAGTAAGATTTTTTTTTAAAGAAATTATTTTATTCAGCAAAGATGCATTAAGTTGATCAAAAAATGACAGTAAAGACATGTATTATGTTACAAAAGATTTCTATTTCAAATAAATGCTGCTTTTTGAACTTTCTATTCAATCAAAGAATCCTGAAAAAAATACCACAGTATTATGGTTTCCACAAAAATAATAAGCAGCAAATTGTTTTCAACATTGATAATAAGAAATGTTTCTTAAGCACTGCAGCATCACTGAAGACTGGAGTAATGGCTGCTGAAAATTCAGCTTTACCATCACATGAAATTTTAAAATATATTAAAACAGAAAATTAAATTCGTTTTTTTAAACTAATAATATTTCTATAATTTATATATTATATAAATTAAATATAATTATAAATTAAATATAAATATACAATCAATTATACAGTGAATTTGTTAATATTACACTTTTTAAAGTAGGAGTGTGTTCGGTAGCATATTATTTTTGCTGTGGTTTTAAAGTTAGTATTAGGAATTTCACTGATTTTGGTATGAACTACTGAAATTTCAGTACACCCTAGCAAGTGTATGTCTATAGTGTGTGTACATAGTTTTACCTGTATGTCTCTTATGAAGGACACAGTGACTCGTTCCTCAAACTCATTGAGTGGCGTGTACAAGTTCAGAATCTTCACAATCTGAGTAGAAGTAAATTTAAGATTTAGACAATGAAAATAAAAAAAAATCCAATTAATAAAATGTCAAATGAATGTTAAATGTCTACCTGCTGTAAGCTTAGGGAAGTACAGAGCGAACAAATGGCCTCTGCGTCTTGGGAGGTCTTCTTCTTCACCTGCAACAGCTGGGCGGCCTGGATAACAGGTTCCATGGTGGCTATAGTTCCACCATGGTGCAGATTCTTACCTCTCACCCATTCCTCCAACTGACTGATGTTGTACCTGAAACGATACCAATGGCCGAGATGGCCGTTACACTCATTAGACGTTCCTGAAGATATTACTAGGCCACAGATTGGCCTGAAAGCATCAAATGTGTACCTGAGCTGCATGCCGGTACTCCAGGAGCAGACGTCTTTGCGCAGCAGCAGGTTGTTGAGGGTCACTGCATTGATGGAGTAGAAGAGTTGGCGAACCACCTGCTGGCCGATCTCAGGGTCCAGGCCATGGTCCGCCATGATGGTGTAAATCTGTCCCAGCTGCCTGATCAGAGCCTGCAGTGTGTAGCCCGCCGGACCTCCACTCTCACAGTCCAAACTAGAGGAGCGGTTCCTGTAGCCCATGGGCTTCACTCCGGCCAGGCTGGGGATGCTCTCGCTCTCAAGCATGGCAGATACTACCAAAACCAAACACAAAAACATGCACTCCTTATGATTATCAGAATCTGCAAATCATTTCAATTTTTAAGGTGTCTCTATGTACCCACCAATCATGGGTTGCATGATGCCCTCCGCCACTCTGATGAGCTGCTGATAGATCTGGATGGAAAGGTCACTCAGAACCTGGCGATACTCAGCAAGGTCAAAGTTCTTCAGGCAGTGCTCGTTCTGCTTGGGTGTGTTCTGTGTCATAAACGCCTATGACAGGAAGCAACAGCAAAATCATACCAAAGATCTAGACGGGGTTACCTGGGTCTTTAAAACCAGACTTTTGATGCATTATCTGTACTTAATGGCAGAATCTGTGGTTATATATGTTAAAATGTGGTAAATGGAGCTAGCTCTCTTATTTGCAGCTGAAATCTTCATCAAACGAGACAAAATATCTAGGGATGCACCTTAATGAAAATTCTGGGCCGAAACTGAAAATTCTGGATGCATTTCGCCGAAAACTGAAACCGAAAATGCTTTTTAAAAATTATTTATTTATTATTTTAAATTAGCTTTTTTTGTTGCATAATTGTAGTGATATTAGAGTTTAATAAATTCAATCATTTTAAATGATACTGAATTTCAAAAAATACAAGCCAATAAAATAACCACACTTTTATTGAAAGTAACACACTAAAATTAGACAGAATATATATTAATATTATTATGAATTATTCTTTATTCAGTTCTATGCAACATGATCAAATTTAACATATTTATTTTTGACCAATTATCCAAATAAATGTATAGTCCTACAAAGCTGTTGTTATCAGAGCATGTGAGCAGAGCACAGCGGGGAGCAGTTCAGTAAACGAGAAGGTAGCGTCATTTTACCAGCGTTGCTCAGCACTGCTATATCAGACCGTGTTACAGCACAGTAGGGCTATTGCAAACAGAAACAAGTATACTACTACATAGAAATTTCATGTTGCTGCATTATTTGAGCGGACTTTGCTTTTCCAATGAGCATGAGCGGTACATGAGTGGAGCAGTCGCATGGGCCGTGAGCAGCTGAGCAAAGCGCACATGCATATAGCGGAATATTGAGCGGCGCGTCACACCGCGCAGTGATAACGGCTAGAGCGAGAGTGAAACCTGAGCGCTGAACACTGAGGGGCAGGGCGGCATATATTTTTGGACGGTTTTCTCTTTCGCCCAAAAACTGAAAATGCCATTTTCGGCCACCAAATTTTGGTGCATCCTTAAAAATATCCAACGAATAAAAAAAAATGAATGTATAAAAACTGTCACATCTCACCTCGTCCCCACTGTACTGCTTCAGACAGTGCAGGAGTCGACTGGTATTTGCCAGCCAGAAGGAGGTCATCTCAAAGTCATCGTTGTTTTTCTGGAGAATGAATAAAAACAGGGATGATGGACAACCTATCATTATGGGCTTATACACTACCATTTCAAAGTTTGGGGTAGGCAAGATTTTATGATTTAAAAAAAAAAAAATTATCTTACGCTCACAAAGACTGCATTTATTTGATCAAAAACATAGTACAATTTTTTTACATTGTGTCACTTTTGATCAATTTAATGCACCCTTACTTAATTTAAAGTATTCATTTCTTTAAAAAAGTCTTACTGACCCCAAACTTTTGGACAGTAGTGGGAGTGTGTTGATGTGATTTATATACAATATACATACCTTCAGGACCTTTTTAATGGCATTGATGGATGCAGTAAGGAGCGAATGAACTTTCTGGTCGTCGTTGATATAGTCGGCATGACGGATGCACATGAAAAGGATGTAGGCGGGGAGGCAGGGGACAGTGGCCGACACGGCATTGGGCTTCATGTCTAAAGACAAGACCTGTGTATTAATTACAACTATAGAACCTTTACATTCAAACTTGCCTGCATTGCAGCCACACAAACCTGTAATTAAAGTCTTGACCAGCAAGGCCTCATCTTCTTTGTAGAACTCCAGCATGCCTTCAAAGTCCTTTTCTCTCCTTTGTACGGTGACCTGACGAGTCAGCTCTGGTCTGCTCCTAGTGGCCTGAGAAACTATACAAAGAATAACAGCACATCAGCACAAGACTCTACAAAAAGAAAATGTTAAACACACAGACCAAAGATAAACATTTAACCTTCAAGCTCTTGCACTTTTTTCATATAGATCCTCAACTGCTTCTTCAACTTCCTCTCGTTCTTCTCCAACTTCTCAACAAGTTCCTTTAGATCCTAGAGGACAAATCATCAACGTCATTGTGTTGGATGCAGTGATACTTAACTGCCCTTTTAGAACTAGTGGCTAACAGTTTGAGGGCTCATTGAAAAATAATTGTCTTGTCACATATATATATATTAGGGCTGTGCGAAAATTGCGATGTGAGCATGCACGATTTATAAACCACAAATAGGCACGATTTTTCCACCAGCCCCCTAAAGGGTCGTTCACATGTCATGTCTAAAAACGTGGAAAACACTGACCGTGCCGCTTTCTACTCCTTTCAAAAAGCGACTGGGAGCGTGTCTGTCGTTGCTAAGCAATCATGAGCCGCGTTCTCCATGAAGACAAGGAAGTTTCAGCAACGGATAAATAGATTTCCAGCCCTTGCATGCGCTCTGCTACTAGATATATTTATGAAGATGAGGAAAAAACCCACCCTGTACAACTATCATCAGCTGTTCATCCATTTTGGCTGAGGTTTCAATGTTGTTACGTGAAGCTGGTTCTTCTCACATGACCTGCGGCATTCTGAAAAGTTGAGATTTTTTCATCTCGCTGCGGCGCGGATGCGCCTGGAAAAGCGTGTGTCTACATTTAAAATAACGACATTGAGTGCGCAAAAGACGGACATGTGAACTGTGCAATCTGAATGCAGCGCACCTTAATCTAGTGCAAGAGCAGAACAGAGTCTGTTTACCATTACGCCATGGAAGAAAGCACAGAAACAGGGAAGGTGAATTCAGGGCAGGATAAGGACCAAAAAAAGGAGAGATGATGTATCAGAGCCAGGTAATTTGCGAGACCTGTCAAACTTTCACTGCGGCAAAACGTATTAAGGGCCATTCACACAGAACGCATTTATGTGGTTGAAACACGAGACGCTGGTCTAGAGGTGCGTTTTTTAAAAGTTAAACTTCTTTTACTATGAGCACCACGTAAAAACGTGTCATGTGCGAGATGTTGCAAAAGACGCGAAAAGATTCTTCCAAACCATGTATACAAAAATCGGTAATACAGGCATTTGCGAACGGCACAACATACGAAAAGATTTCAAAAAGGCACAAAGAAATAACCAACGTCACAATATCATTTATGCAAAGATATTGTTCCCGCAAATATTGGCAATAAAGCCAGCTTCCAAGTTGAATTTAATAAATCATTTTTTGGATAACTAACATTTTTCAGAAGCAAAATTCATTGTGTACATTAAAACATTTTAGAGGTTTTCTTGTATTGTTTTTTTCTCACCCCATTTTCAAATTGTTTATATTTGTTTTAGCATAAATCTAACATAACTTAGAGGTTTATGCCTAATACAACACCATCAGTTGGGGTCAATAAGGGGTCACCATCAATAAGGTATGAAAAATACATCATGTCAAAATATATTCTCTAAAAACAATGTATACAATTTTAAGGATATCTAGATAATTTTAAGGAAAAAAGAAGACAATAATACTGATTACAAAAATGATTTCCGCAGTTTTTAAAAAAAAAAAAAAAAAAAAAAAAAGAGCCCTCACCAGGTTTTCGTTGGTGAGGCGTGTGATCTCCTGCTGCACGCTGAACTCCACCAGAGCTTCAGGAGAAAGCGTGGAGAAGTGGTTCAGCATGTCCTGCTTCTTCTCCAGATTGTCCTTCAGCAGTTCGATCTGCGTGTGGAGAGCCTCTAACTCATCCTTGTGCTGTCGAGACTGCGTCTGCAGCTGGGCCTCCAGCAGCCTGAACACATACAATCAAGCCATACCATGGTAAGTGGGTGTAAACTGTGTACATACTTCACTCTCTAATAGTTAGCCCTCAAAACATTTCTCAAAAGTGACAAAAATCAATATATGCAATAATAAATAGTCCTTTACTGATTGACACATGTAGAGGCCTTGAAACAGAGAGCCAGTTAAACCTGGAGGGAAATCAAAGAAAATTAAAGCACAACCTGGCAACTTGCTTTAGACCCTGGTATGCCAGACCAAGCTCCCCATCTTCATTCAAATAACCCCAGTCTTGTGCTTTACTGGCGTTCGAGTAACGGAGAGCCAAAGAGACAGAGAAGCGGCAGCAGACAGAAAGGAGAGAAAGGCAAAAGAGAAGAATGACAAGATGGCAGGGCCAGTTAGTTTAGCAAAGCAAGGCATGGCAGGTTAGATTAGTCTGTGAAGACGTCAAGCATGAGGGCACATCTGAATTATCTCCAAGTAAAGCGGTCATGTAGCTTTATGACTTGGGTTATTTCTCGGGCATGTTTCAGTTTTTTAGGTGAGCTGCCTGCCCAAGCAATATTTATAAGGAGATGTGGCAATCTCAGGAAATGAGAAATAGAGAAAGGTATGAAAAATACATCAGACGGTGTTTAAAGTGCCCAGTCCTGAGACCACAAAGAACGAAAGCATTCTTTCACAGGTAATCAGAACCTCATCCAACATCTGTCACTCTCTGACTCATATTGTTTCAAAGGACCACTTTAAAAAGTGTCATGAATTCAGAGCAGCTTGGATGAATACTGGACAGAATTCAGGTTCAGGTTTAAGCGTGCACTGACCAGAGACAAAAAGATAAAAAAAAGCCAGAGATGAAAATTTAAATAGACTGTACTATGGCACCTTTTTTGAACACTTCTACATAGAGTCCAAAATTAACCCACAGTTACACCGTGTCTACACCGGACACGACTGTTGACATGTCGCGCCGCAACAGCTAGAAGCTGTCTAAACTGGACGTGACAAAGCGACCGCTGCAAAGCTTTTGTCCATCATTTCAGAACGTCATAAATAGAACGAGGCTTCAGTTTACCATACTGTGTGGCATCGCGCCACGCCGCATCCAGTGTAGACAACATCACTGATTATAGTGGGTTATATTGTCTTTTGTCGCGTCGCATCGCGCCGCTCGCGTCCGGTGTAGACACAGTGTTAAGTGCCAAATGGGAGAAAAATTGGCTGGCCAGTAACTTAAGGACTTACAACAAATTTTTGTGGAAACTGATACATTTTTTCAGGATTCTTTGATGAACAGCATTTGTTTGAAATTTAAATCTTTTTTAACATAAAATATCTTTACTGGCACTTTTGAGCAATTTAATGCATCCTTGTTAAAAAATAAAGGTGAATTTCTTCTTTTTTTTTTTTTTATTCTTTAAAATCCATGGCTGCATTTGAAAGCTGAAAAATCACGCATCCAGATTCAATGTCTGAGTCGTATCCTGTCTTCAACTGGTTGGTTTTTGAAGGCAGCATAGGAGGCATCATAATACCTCTGACTATAATATCCATCAATTCTATGTGTGTGGTTCAGAAGTTGGTGGGAAGGATAAAAATGGTGTCTTTTTTCCAACTTACAGTAATGGCCAAAAGTGATGTCCAGCCTAGGAAGATTGACATCTTCATCTTTTATTCATTACATGATTAAAAAATTGTTACAGATTTTGTAAGCATATTGCGTAGTTGTGCTTGGAGTTATTAATAACATGCAAAAAGAGAGAACCAACTAAATATTAACAACTGATTATGTTATAGTCAATGTATTCGTTTTCCTGTGAGCTTTTGGTTATTCTATGCATTTTTTGCATAGTAAAATAAAACCTGTAGCTGTAGTTTTTGCATTTTGCCAAATCATTTTGTCACAAGAAATACCATAATCAAGTTTGTTTGGTTCTTTCTTTCCTTAAAATATTTTAAAAATATTTTTAAAAAAATGTCCTCATATTTTGATGGTTTAATTAAACTTGTAAGGTCATTAAAAACAAGTATCCTCTCTGGACATCACTTTTGCCCACTACTGTATAACTCAATTTCTACCAAGAAATAATCGTTGTAGTCACTAAATAATTGCTTGGTTATCTTTAAGGCTCACCTGAATTTGTTAGATCATTAGACATGATGCTGTAGTGCAACAAAATATAACAATATAACATTTTTGAATACAATTAACAACTATTTTGTTAGATAAAGTTTTCGGCATAAAAATATGCATGGCCGGTAAGTTATCTCCATCAACTCAACATGAGCCAATGGTGGTCTATAAATTTGACAGAAATATTTCAGGCAACTTTTACAATTTAGCTTTGAGACGGTCAGTGCTTGTTTGAGTTTGTGACAGCACTATGCTAACTCATGAGACGTGATTGTCACCCCTGTAAACTAAGGTATACTGCTGAAAATGACAGTAGACAGCATGAAGAGCTGAATCAGAGATCTTGTGAATGATCAATACCACTGAATTCCATCTTCATTAAAAAAAAACAATGAGTATGTGGCGGAGAGCTGGTGTCACTTTAAAAGCTTTTCATTATGCAGATTGGACTGCCTTACTTCTTTGAACCAGGCGCATCCACAATGTCCTCCGCGTCCACGGGCTTCTTGTTGTTGGTCCATTCTGATACATCATTAGAATTCTGTTTGGATGAAACAAAGATGTCAATAAGAAACAACAAGTGAATGTTTATAGTTGCTACATTTCAGCAACTCAATCTTATGGACAGGAAAAATATATCTGTGTGGGACAAATATAAGAGTGAGAGCAAGAAAAAGAGCTTTCTTTCTGAAAGTAATCAATACTGACTCTGATTCGCCCACCTCAGCAGATTCACACAGGCAGGTGGATATAAAGCCACTTTCACTAGCAGTGCAGGTTTTGTAAAGCTCAGACAAACTATCACTATTACACTCAACATCCGCTGAATTTAATTTACACTGAGCTCCATCAAAGACCATTATATGCCATCTTAACCCATTCAATGTCTCCACGTCTGATTGCTTTTATAGAAGATAAAGAAGTTATCCATTCAAGGTACCTCCACTAGAGACTGATGGGATGCTAATGGATTATAAAGTCTTATATGACAATGATGGACTAAAATAGCTTAATTTGGAGATTTTGAAGACAACAGCTGTAAAAAAAATGGATTAGAAGCCCTCAAAGGTCAAATTTATAAAATGCGTATGCTGACTGATGTGCGGGTAATGTTTTCAGACTCACAATATGGTTTATGTTCTCTGACTGTTTTACGGAGTTCACAATTTGGGTCTTAAGCATAAGGACCTCCTCCTTGCGCACATCCAGCTCCTCATTGGCCGCTTTGAGCTGATTGAGCAGCAGGTTGTAGCCCTCTTGAAGCTCATTGGACGAGTTGTTCTCGGAGGCCCTGTCAGCCACCGCTTTCCTCAACTCGTTCAGGTCATTCTTCAGCTTCTTATTCTCCGTTTCAAGCTCTTGCCGCTGTAAGCAGAACAAATTTTATGAATAGAGTCTGTGTTTTGAACCACTTAAAGCATTGATTTTTATTAAAATCTATCAAAAGTGACCTGAGGTAAAAAGTTGTAAATAAGCCAGAACGTATGTGTGTTTGTGTAAGAAACTTTAAAACAAAAAGAGACGGACTCACAAAAAAAAAAAAAAAAAAAAAAAAAAAAAAAAAAATCAAGCATTGCTGACTGCAGTAATTCTATCCAAGTTAATCGAACGCCTGTAGCTAAAGCTTTGATCAGACGCAAAGAGTGTTTGAGCCCTGCAGAAAAAGAACCATCAGCAATTATTATATAAGCTCACAGTGCAATATTGGGGCGCTTTAAGAAAACAAACAAATCCGTTACATAATTCTACCGCCTCGAGTTCCACTTGAGCTCAGCTGCATAGCCACCAGATCAGCGTTTGGCTCTGCTGTCTTCATTCTTGTACTTTGTTCTCTGGTCAGAATCAAAAGCTGTTAAACTGAGCCTGCTGTTGGGGTTTCAACACGCCCTTGTGCTCAGACAAATGAAAGTGTTAAGGGCTTGTGAGGTGTCCAAGGAAGATCACAACTGCATGAAGGTGATATGACAGTGTTCCTAAAGGCTACAGACCTTACTCTGAATAGACACCATATTTAATTTTACAGCAATGAAAACCAAGCTATGAAGGATAGATGTATAGTATATTCAGGAAAGACTCAGGAAATCATGTTTTGAGAAAATTAGATCTGACAAAAAACAACTTCAGCACACAAAGGAGCAAAATTTGTTTGTGGCTCCATGACTAGTCCAAGAGTATTTTTATATACATGTATGTATATATATATTGAATTATGTATTGAATATACACTATATTGAAATAACAGTGCTATTTTAATATTATTCAGATACTATTATAGTTCTTATTAACTATATATATTTTTAATATTTTGCATTCGTTTTTATTTTTTAGATTTTCCATTTTTATTTTAGTAAAAGTTTTAGTAATTTAGTTGTGTATTTGTCATTTTTATAAGGTTTTTTTTTTTTTTTTTTTTTTTAAATATGTCTATATAAAATAATAAACAAACTACATTTAAGTTTTTAAATTTGTTATTTTTTATTATACATTTTATTTCAGTTAATGTTTAATTTATTTAAACAACAAAAACATTTTTTATGGTTTTAGCTTACGTTAACTATAATAACTGTGATACACATATACATGTGATATATATGTTATCACTTTTTTGCTAATATGCTAATCACTATTTAATCTTACATTACATTGTCTCTACAACTTGGAGATAAGAACTTGATTCAAAATCTTTAAGGTCACAAGACAATCTTAAAAATGTGAAATTTTTCATTGCTTTTGCTTAATACATTAATTACTTCTTCCTTATAATATTTCTGGCCAGACAAAGTTAGACAGAGCATTGAAAAAGTCATTTTAATCGCTTTCCTGCCTTTGTCTCATGGCTGTTAAAAGAGTTAACCAAACAAAGTGTTGAATGACTTCTCAATATCAGATCAAAAGAGTTATCTAGTAGAAATAAACTGTATCTAACAGACAGTATATGATTCTGTTGCTTTATGAACGTAAAACATAATCCCATGTGCCATCCTGGCATAATTCAGCTCTCTAAAAAAATCCTAGTCTTAACTTTCTGCATCGTCCCACTCACCCACAGTTTAACAGGCAGCGTGACCAGCAGCAGCAGCAGAGCGGCCCCAGTGCAGAACAAATCAATGAATAGTACTAAGACAGACATTTGACCGGAGGCAGAGCGGCGTGACCATTACACTGAGCGGGACTGACTATTACCTTCAGACTGTTGTAGGCCAGGTCTGCGTTTATATCATCCTCTGACGTGGAGCCCTTGGGCTCACTACCCTGTAAGATAATAGAAAGAAAAAAAGATGTAAACACAAGCTGACTGATAAAGCAGAGGACCATGCTGTTGCAAGTACAGATCAGGGACCATCAGAAAAGATAAGCAGAGTTTATGGCCAGTCGGCTATGTTGTAACCCATATTGCTAAAAAAGAGAGTAATTATTATTATTTATTATTATTTTATACATTATTTAATTTGACCTTTTATTTTAAAAATGTTCATTTTTTTTTGTTTTGTTCGGTTTTATTTTCTGTTTTGTTTTGTTTCATTGGCAACTGTGAGATGAGAATGAAAGCAAAGCGGACATGACAAATAAACATGCCTTGCGTTGACTCAGTTCCTCAACTTTTTCTAGATTAGTCTGCAACCTCTTTCTTTCCTGCTCCAGCTCTCGTACACGCTTCTGTAATTTCATGAAAACACTGAGGTCCATGGCGGCCTTCTCTATGCCCATCTCCTGCAGGAAGACAAATCATATTAATGCTCATCCTGAAGTACCTTTACACCCTTTTCAAATCCTGCTGTTGTCTGTTGTCTGATTCAGCCAAATAGTTTTACCTCCACCTGCTGGATGGTGTCATCAGTGTCTCCTGCCTCTGACATACTGATGGAGGGGTAGTTGGAGTCCGAGCCCAGACTGCTCTGGTTAGAGGGGATCCTCCGGTGGCCGGGATGGAACTGTGTGTGTGTAAAACCCATGTTAAAAACAACAACAAAAACAAAGTTCCAGAAGTTTAGACTTTGGGTCCAACCATTACCTTCATGGAGGACATGTCCTCCTGCAAGTTTTCATATCTCTGCTCCAGTCTGGAATATTCTTTCACCAAGTTCTGATATCGTTGCCTCTCCTCGTCCAGTTCCACCTGCAGGCGGCTCTCTTTCTGAGACACATCACTTCCCTGACCTGTGAGACACAACACAGGCATTCACACACAGGAATTAAACAATGAGCCAGACGACATGCTGTTCCCATTCACTCGTGTATCAACTTTCACAAGCTTGAGTATTTTTGTATTATGTATGAACAACATATCTTTCTCATAATCTAGGTCTCTATACAGTATCTCAGGGTATGAAAAAATTCAACATCTTTTGGTCCATTTTAGATGTGAGGTCTCTGGGTCCCTATTTTAATGATCTAAGCGCATGGTCTAAAGCGCATGGCGCAAGTGCACTTAGGGCGTGTCCGAATCCACTTTTACTAGTTTAACAACAGAAAAAATGGTCGGTGCGCCCGGCGCATGGTCTAAAAGGGTTGCCACTATTCTCTTAATGAGTCATGGGTGTGTTTTGGGCGTAATGTGCAATAAACCAATCAGAGTCTCATCTCCCATTCCCTTTAAAAGCCAGTTGCGCTTGCACCATGGCGGATTCGCTGTTTACTTGGTGGAATTTGCAAGCGGAAAAACTGAACTCTTCTCTAGCGAGGAAACGGATCTATTACTAACGCGCGTACACACTGCTTATTACACACACAAGGCCAAGCAGCAGCTTGAAGAACATATTGTAACCTACACATAGACGCTCAAAGGTCAAATGCATTTTCTATTTAAACAACGTGGCGCAGGACGTAAAAATGATAACTGCGTCGGGCTGAAACTAGCAAAAAACTGCATTGCGCCGGGTGTATGATAGGGCCCAAAATTTTACATTCACACTACAGGTTTTGTGTAACCCATTTCACCTGAATATTATGCAATATAACATTGATGATGATAATACACCTTTTATTGATCTTCGGTTTGATTGATCAATAAAAGATCTTTATTACTCTGATGGAAGACCTTTGAGCGTCTATGTGTAGGTTACAATATGTTCTTCATTCTGTAATCTCAATAGAAATAAAACAAGCACCTCCTCTCGTACTCTGCATTCACAATGCATATTATAACCGAAACAGCACTGCAGACTTGCATCGGATTCTACTCAACTGTACTCAAAATTGTATATACAGAATGAAAGCCTCTAATCACATCCTTTGAAGACAGATTCTGAGAGAGCTATCAGATGTATCAGGCGATAGTGGTTTGATGAAGCAGCCATCCAATAAAAAGGCCATTTCAATTTAAGGAGATAAGTGGTATAATAAATTTGTGACATTGTATCCTTTGACCCTATTATTTGAAGCTCCATATCAGATATACTAGATAAAGAAGGTCCAACATCTAAGACTTCTTCTATATTCCCAAAAATGTTTAAATGTTCCCCCAATTTCCTTTGGTTTTATTTAACTGTTACAGACTGTTGGTTATCTAATTTAATCTTATTTACCACATAAAAGCATGATTGTGCCTCCAGCTTTAACTGTCCTATTCACTTGAACTTATCTTTAAAGGGATAGTTCACACACACACACAAAAAAACCCCAAAATCTTTTACTCACCCTTGTGTCGTTCCAAACCTGTGTCTTTATTTCTTCTGCGGAACACAAAATAAATTATTTTGAAGAATGTTTCAATTGTTTTTGTCAATACAGTGAATGTTAATGGGGTCCAAAACTAAACTGACTGGACTCTATAGACACTGTAAGGACAATATGTTGGAAACTTTCCACAAAACATTTTTTTGTGTTCAGTAGAAGAAAAAAAGTCATTTGGAATGACATGAGGGTGAGTAAATAGCAGTCACCTTTAACCTCAATGGAATAACAGCCTTTTTAGACAGGCCAAAGAGACACAATAAGACAAACCAGAAGTGAAAGTTCTGAGATTAAAAAAATTCTGCTTCTTACTGAAAAAACTGATAACAGTCTGCAAAACAATAACTACATTCATAACAGCAGTCTGAACGACGTAAACAGCATGGATAGCAGAACAGCACTAAGGAACAAACCCGTTAAAGCGACATTTAACAAATAAAAAGCGCATTGAGACCAAACCTCGGGTTTCAAATAGCATTCTCGCATGTGAACCAGCTTGATACAATGGTCAGCTTTTAGTTGTGCAGGTAAAGAAGCAGTGTCACATTCCTCCCCTGAAATCCAATGCATTTTCTGTCTCTCTCGTCCCACTTCTGCACACAGACCCTCTTGTGCGTCAAACAAAACCAGCCCAGCCCTCCAGGCAAGTCACACATCCTCTCACTCCTCATACTCCTTCCTCCAGATGCTTTGAGTGTGTGTGACTCTGTGAAGCGTGAAACTTACCCTGAGTGGAGGACTGGATTTTGCGGTTCATCTCTTCTTTCTCCTTCTTCAAAAGCGTGTTCTCTTTCTCCAGCTCCTCTACCCTCTACAAAAAAAAGAGAAAAGACACACCACCCTTTCAGTTCAAACCATCAGATAAACAAGCAAGTTTAACCATAAGAAAGCCAATTTTAATGAAATATAGTGGGGTTGAAAAGTTTGAGACTTTTTTTTCTCAGTTTTTTTCTGATTTAGTATTTAAAAAAAATCCAAAATCCAAATTATATTATCAGCACATCAATTTCAGTGAAAAGCTGAATTAAAATAACAAATCATTATTTCAGAATGTCTTACGTTTGATATGTCCCCTTTTGGGCATATATATACACTACAAAAGTTTGGGGTCAGTATTTTTAAAAGAAATTAATACTTTTATTCAGCAAAGATCAAACGTAACAGTAAAGACATTTATAATTTAATTTATATTTTTTTAATTTAAGCAGCAACTGTTTTCAACATTGATAATAATAAGATGTTTCTTGAGCAGCAAATCAGCATATTAGAATCATGATTTCTGAAGGATCAGATGACATCTGAAGAGTGGAATAATGATGCTTAAAATTCAGGTTTGCCATCACAGGAATAAATTACATTTTAAAATATATTAAATTAGAATTTCACCAAATTACTTTTTCACAGCTGTGGCGAGCATGGGAGACTTTAAGAGACATTAAAAATCTTATAACCCCAAACTTATATATATATATATATATATATATATTTATTATGTGTGTGTGTGTGCGTGCGCATCACAAAAAATAAAATGATTAATAAAATAAACGTAATGAATTGAGTGCATCACTATAGCATAAATATTTTAAAGATATTTTAAGTCTAATTACTATAATTTATATTATTTTTAATTACTGTAATTTATATTATACTCACTGTAATTTATAGAATTTACTTTATCCTATTTTAATTTACTCGTCTATCAAAACAAGAGGGAGATGATAACATTAAGTCACATTAAACACATACTAGCTGATTATTTCATTTCAAAAGACCTTTTTATGAGCTAGGTCAGAGCTCTTAAACAATTTCCATGCATTATTAAATTTGCTTGTGGATGACAGACATTAGTTATGTAACAGCTGCCCTGTTATGAAAGCCAGAGTGTCATTTTTGTGTCAAAATTGAAATGCTAAATGCGTTGATCTATTTTTGTAACATTCAACCACTTACCCCCAAACAACTGAAATGAAACCTAAAGAAATATGTAAAAATACTTGAGACAAAGGTGTACCTAAAACTAAAAATGGCAGTAAGCATCGACTAGGTATCTGTGCATCCTTTCTCACCTGTTCGAGCCCTTGCTTCTCGTTGTCGAACTCCTCCTCTATCTGCTTCCTCTGGGCGTGGGCTTCCTGGAGCTCCGCCCTCAACTTCTCAAGCTCTTCCTGCAGTGATGCCACCGGAGTGCCAGCAGCCTGCCGACTGCGAAGGGTCTCCAGCTCTTTCTGGAGCTTATTGACCTCTGATCCCAGAGCAGTGTTAGCAACAGCCAGCTGCTCTTTCTGAGTTTTATACTCTATTGACTGTAAAGAAAAGAAGATGCTTAACATCATGTCAGTTTGTTTTGGTGACTCGGTAATCAAGTATGCATCCTATTATCTTCCTGTACCTGGTTATCCATCTTCTTCTGGAGCTGCACGATCTTGTTCTCCATTCCGACATTGAGGTTTTTAAAGTGTTCGGCCGAACGGGCCTCTATCTTGAGCTGTTTGAGCTGACGCTTGGCACGTACGCGACGGTAGAAACACTGGATGACAATGGCCGCATATCGGGCATGGAGATACTTCTTCCTCACAAGCCAACCACGGACGGTCTTCTGTATGATCATGGATTTGTGATGGAGCAGGAACTGCAAAAGATAGAAAATGCAACTTAAAACTGTGCTTTAAAGAGACAACATGGAAAGAGTGAAACATAAGATAAAGTGCAGTGCAGTACCTCCTGATATAACCTGCGCACGAACATGCCCCGGGCGAACGCTTGGATGGTGATCACAGCCCGACGGGTCCTCAGATACTCCCGTCTAACTTGTACCATGCGGTACTGCTTCTGACAAATAAGTGTTGCTCGGGTCAGGCGAAGCATCTCTGCATATCTGAGAGACAGTGAAAGAACACGAGTTGTTTGCAAAGCGAAAAACGTGCCAGTGAAGTTTATGCTAAGAGCCGTTTACTTAAACACTCACCTGCGTGCCAAGTAACCTCGGCCGTATCTCTGCAGAGTGACGGCAGATTTGCGGATCTTGCGGTACCGAATTCTCTGCAGCCATCCTCGCACGGTCTTCTGGATCTTAATGCAGGCATAGCGGAACTTATCGGCTCTCAGCTTCTCCAGATAGGCCACCTGCCCTGCCCTGAAGAAAATCTTTGTCTTTCCAAATTGAAACTTATCGGGATCCTGAAGGAGAAGTTAAATAAAAAGGAAGTGTCACAATTAATAGGTTTATTAAGGATAAATATCCTTGAATAAGCACTAATAAAATATTTGTCATGTTGAAGACGACTCTCCATGTGCACAAAATGCTATTTTGTACAAGCAGAAGCAGTAGGTGTTAAAACGTCAAGTTGTTAAAAAAAAATTTAATTTTTGCAAAATCTGCATTCATTGATATAATAAATTTTAAAAAAAGATTGGGGTTGGTGAGATTTTTTTTAAATGTTTTTGAAAGTCTCTTATGCTCACAGAGACTGCATTTATGATACAGTAAAAACAATAATATTGTGAAATATTATTACAATTTAAAATAACTATTTTCTATTTTTTAATATACTTTCAAATGTAATTTATTCTTGCTATGGCAAGGTTGAATTTCCTGCAGCCATTACTCCGGTCTTCAGTTCAGAAATCATTCCGATTTGATGCTCAAGAAACATTTCTTATTTATTATCAATGTTGAAAACATTGCAAACACTGCTTAATATTTTTGTGGAAACCATAATGATTTATTTTCTTTTTTTTTTTCATAATTCTTTAATGAATAGAAACTTCAAAACAACATAATTTATTTGAAATTGAAATCTTTTGTAATATTACAAAACTTTATGGTCACCTTTGATCAATTTAATGCATCCTTGCTGAATAAAAGTATTATTTTTTTCATTTAAAAAAAATCTTACAGACCCCAAACTTTTGTTAGAATGCATTTATGAAAAATGTTTATTCCTTATATAGGAATATGTTCTGAGCTTATCTGCTTTCTTAAACGGTAACAAGGCAATAACATGATATAGATATATAACGAGGTTTTAGATGCCAATACAATGGTATTAAATGAGCTTTAAAAAACTGTGGTAATTGTCCAGACAAACATGGTATTACCACAATACCAGGATGAGAGCAAGCATTATGCGTACAACTTACATTTGAGTTTCTAGCTATGTTAGTCTTACCTTGATCAAGGTCTCCAGCAGGTTCTTACAGACTTGCTTCTTATCCCCAATGGTCAGGTCCTTCTTTGTCATGAGCACCCGATATCTGCTGAAGAAATCTGGATAGGTCCACCTAATAAACGACATCAGATGTGATGAGGAAATGACACTTGTATTCAGTTTGATTTCCATAATTATTAAAAATCATTATTCAACTATTTTAGGGAGAACATGAGGTTCATAAATAGAAGACAGACAGATGGAAAAAAGGAACTCAGAAGCCGAAGAAAGGGGCCCTGAAGCACTATAAAGGAATCTGTGGATCTGTTACCTGGATGGATAGCCAGCAGCACTGATGCGGATGGTCTCGAGAACTCCACATGCTCGCAGTTGCTGAACAGCTCTTCTAGAATCAAAGCTAGAGAAAGCAAGAAATCAGCCAAAGGAGTGAGGGATCTTTACGAAAACCAAAACAAGATGATCTAGACATTTTTTCTGGATATAAAACGTGTCACACCACAGGAGATTTGGGGCGTTATCTAGACCTACCGGATCTTTCTCTTGAGCATAGAGCACATCTCCCGTGAGAGAGGCATTGGGATGCTGCAGTCCACTCGGGGACTTGAGGCTGTCTGACTCAGAACTCTGTGACTGTGTGTTCACAACCTTAAGAGCATGTGACTGACTAAACCCTCTCAATTTAGCATCCTTGAAGGGCATCCTTTGTGCTCAAGAATTTGCAGAGGACATAAACAGATCCAAACAAGACCCCACCCTTTCTGAGAATTGTGAATTTTACAATAAAAGTAAGTAAATAAATAACTTAAATATGATAGATTTTAGATGTATATAGTCAAACGTATCTTATGATGTTCATTATCGTATTATTCTTATTTTGCAAGATCTAAATTTGGGCGAAACATTCGTTTTTTATCATAGCATTTGGAACAGACCGACAATGCTGTCAGGTTTTCATTCATCGCAAACACTTCAAGGGAAAATAAGTGTTAAATCAGCAAGGATTTTGCAAATGGGAAGCACTTCCGCTGATTTTGATCTGAGAAAATTAGGTCTAATTATATTTTATATAACCTGATCGGCTAATTCTCAGAGGAGCTTTGATGTCTGATTGTTGGAAGAAACTTGCAGTGCAATTGAGGTCAATCAAATGTCTCCGTACCAGCATGACTCTAATGTTCTCTGGCAGCTTAAATGAATTTGCTATACCTCTCTATTTATAGCCAAGATAAACTAAATAAGTTCTAATAGATGAATAACACTGAGACAAAGAGACCAAACTTACACAAAGGCTTCCTTATAATCATTGGGCTTAATGCAGCGCACATAATGAGGGGTGGTAGCGTTCAGCGTTTCCATCAGAAGATGTAGAGAGTTCCTGAACTGTAAGGGAAAGAACTGTTTATCACCTCATCTTCATAATAAACAGAGCTTCAGTGGATCCACTATCAAGCACAAATATGGATCAAAAACCGGCCTTACCTGGGTGCCCACGCTTTTCCTGTGCTCACGGTTGTGGCCTTTTAGAGCAGGTTTGGCGGCCCGGACATTGATCCTGGAGGTTTTGCCTGAGGGAGGGGCCACGTCTTTACCATCTGTGAAGAGATCTGCAACCAGCTGGAACTGTATAAAACAAAACGATTTTAGGTAAACAAAGAAAATATATTTTGTAGAGACAAGACAAGAAGATAAGAATATTAATACATTTGGATATATTTGATTATGTAAGTGTCACATGAAGAAATCTTGACTGTTAAACTGTAAAATACATTTCCAGTGACATTACAGATACATCACATCTTACATAAGACTGAGGTATAAGAACTCTGCATTTTTTAAAAAAAATTCTAGCTAGACTAGTGTAAAATTTGTATTCAACTCCAGCAGCACTTCAAAGCACTTTTAGAAGCCCTTTAAAATCCACTCCCTGAGCATCCATCGCAAGGCACGTACACAGTGTGTTTCAATGCATCGCTAATGCCACGATCCTGCCAAGTTTCAGCACTCTAAGACAGAATACAGATGATAGCATTAAACTGCCATCACCGTAATCTGACACTCTAGGATAACATTGATAAACAGAGACGCTAGACCAGAGAGTAAATACAAATGAAAGGTGCGCATAGCAATGGTATCCCGAGTTGCATCCCGACTACTTATATAAGTAACAGAGTTGTAAAAAGTAATGGGAAATAACATTAAATCATGTGTTATAAGTTAAAGTAAAAATGTGTCTCAATATCCTGACTTTAAAAGGCTATCCATCACAATTTTACACTGAAATGGATTTCACTGGTGGCTTTAAATCAGTAACTATAGTTTATATTTTTAATAAGGACATGTCACCAGTGAAATATATCCTTAAAATATTTTTTTTTGACTGAGTAAAAGTACAAATATTAAGTTTTAACATTAGTCAAGTAAAGTAAAAATGCACTTTATTATTTAATTAGAAAAAACCCTCAAAATTCAAAACGAAACCATTACCACTTGACCAACGATTCATACTTGGCTGATCAGTGGTAGATGTATTAATGAAGTTATAGACATTACAAAGACTATTTATTAAAACAGTAAAAGATCATGATTAATTATTTGTGTACAAACTGATTAATATGCATAAGCTTCACTATTTCATCTGTGAAACCCCATGACTTTTTAAATCACAGTGGGGACCCTGCATGTCTGTGAATGAAATGCCTCGCTGAACATGGCTGATATCCTGAAGAGAACATCACTTGCAAACTTGGGAAACTTCAGACAGCAGTTTTGAAAACTGTTATCACTTGAGACAAACTGATGTTTAAACTACGCTTCTTTCACAGGGACACCTCATTTAAAAAGGTCCTAGTGAAAGTTTCATATTACACATGACAGCATTTCAACACAGTCCTGCAGGGAAGATCTTTAACTTGTAGATGCTGATGTGCTGCTGTCTGCAAATGAACTTAACTCAGATTCCAGAAAATTCTGTTGCCAAGAAACCTCAGGACAAAACATTACGAGAGAGAGAGAGAGAGATCAGTATCGACAAAGACAACGGATATCCTATTAAATCTCAGTTAAGATGGATCTGGCTGTTTGAGTGAAACAGTGGTAGGTGTGGACAAGGTCAGGCCTGTTTGCCTGAAAATTTTAAGTCAATTAACTGCTTAAACAGGTCAGAGCAAAACACAAGCTAAAGTGTGATTTCAATCATGCAAACTTGAGGAAGCGTGAAGTATAGGCTAATTATAGGTTTGTAAACATTCAGGATTGCAGAAAACCCGATCGCCTTGGCTAGAGAATTACACGGATACGGTATACAATATAGTTAGTTTTAAAAAGATGATAGTTTATATTGATTAGATGTTATTTTCAAAATGTTCTCCGCATATTACAACAGCTTGTCACCCAGCGATAAGCACTGTTATTCAACGAAATTGACGTTAGTGAGTGGGATACGTCTTACAGATCCGTTTGCCATAGCACCTTGTCAATGGTTAAACGATGAAACGAAATGGCCAAGCATCCAGTGGCCTAAGACATATAATTACCTGATCGACACTCCAAGTGTATAGACCTATTTTGTGCTAGCAAACAGCGATGATGTTTTTTTGTGGGCAGAAAATGGCAGTTCTGCCGTAGCAATCTGTGGAAGCCACGGAATAAAAGACTAAAAAAAAAAGTTAATTTCAAGTTTCTCTCTCACAATTCTGACTTTTTTTTCTCGCAAATCCGAGTTTATACCTCACAATTCTTAGAAGGATAAACAGAATTGAGATTTACTCATTATTCTGTCTTTTTTCCTCAGAATTGCTAGTGTATGTCCTGCAATTCTGACTCTTTTCCCCTCAGAATTGTGATATAAACTCACAATTGCGAGTTATAAAGTCCGAACTTGGAGACATAAACAAGAAACAACGCAAATGCAAGAAAAAGAGTCAAGAATTGTGAGATAAAAATGTTATAGGCTATGTTTAAAAGTTATCTATGTAAAACGTTATAAGATTAAATATTATTTCATGCTGTAACTGCTATGTATGGATGTCCCCTATGAACTGCATATGTGAATATTATGTAGACTTACTGTTTACATCAAATTCATGCTTTAATAGTAGACTAATCATTGCAGGTTTCATCAGTCCAGTCTGTGACTTGCAACATAAACGTCTGCGTTTAGCTTCAAAGGGTGTCTTCAACGACGGAATTCTATAAAAATGAAGACCTCTGACATACAAAAGGCACAACAAAACATTGTTCTCTTATTCTGTGGGTTTTGCCCATTTTCCTCCACTTGTTACACTATTTTTCTGCAGCCACTAAGCGCGCAGCTGCAAGTGACGTAACTGTGACGTCTGCTCCAAATGGGTCTTTAAACAGAAGCTTAACTGGACAGGGAAGACTAACATAACTGAGCTGAGCTAAATATACTGAGGGTATTGCCTTGAATTAATAATAAATTGTCAAATACAAAATGTTTGATTTTGCGATGTAAAACAGTTAATTGTTATATTATATAACAGTTAATATATTATATTTAGTGCATTTATCTATTTTTAATTTTTTTTTTTCTTACCAAAAATGCCCATTGCTCACCTTACTGGCCTTGAGGATGTTTATCTGCTCCTCATAAACAGTGTCTCTGTTCTTCTCCAGGAAGCCGTCACACTGATATTCAACCTGCCAATAATGTCACAAGTTTAACTCATAAATCAGAACCACACTGAAAGTAACTTGCTACATCATTTTTGTGACCCAAATCTGGCATGGAGAAGAATCAGCCATTTTTCTTGCATTCATCATGCATTATTAACACAGTCATTTGGGGTTTCAGTGAGCAGATTTGCCCTAAAAACTGTGCAACAAACAAATTGCTTATTTCCACAAAAAAGTATGCACATCAAGTTCAATTTCTGATCTGTCATCTAGGCAATCAAAATGTTCTGTTAAAGGGTAAAAATCAACTGGGTTTACAATTTCAAGTCTGAAAGCCTGGTTTATTTCTAAGAGTTTCAAGAAGTTAATGACGATGGGCTGGTGACGTCATAATTTCCGCGTAGCATCCTGAGCCCTATAGCACTTAACTCCTTAATATAAGCTGAACCCACCTTATCTGCAAAGTGGACCACAATGAAAGACCTGTTGGACATCCTAGGCTTTTCGAAATGCCCGCTACTTGAATGCTTGCTGTACAACTTCTGCGCCCAGTTTTGATCCGTTCCTTTGGGAACCTGTCAGACGCAGAAAAGAAAAATACTTTGAACTGTAGTGAACTGAAAACATTATTTGGGTTACCTGTAGCAGAAACAGCATGTTCACCCTTTTGAAGCTGCTCCGATTCATACTCAAGAACTTCAAAGCTGGGGTGTTTAAAACTAAATGAGATGTTCTGTTCTAGAGGCCTGCGCGGAATGGAGTTTACCATCTCCTCCTGCAAGATTATCTAACGCGCCCACCTGCTTTCGCCAAAAATAGGTTAGATTTTATCCCGCTCGAAACAGTCACATTTTGTCCCGTTCCTGCCTGCAAAAGCCAACCTTAGAAGAGGTCTAAGCTGACTTTTCAGTTCCAGTCCGGTCAGATTCTGTCTCGTTCTGGTGTCTATAGGTTATTTTTGCCAATTTACACACACACACACACACACACACACACACACACACACACACACACACACACACACACACACACACACACACACACACAACGCTTGAGATCTCCAGTTACAGACTTCTGCGTAATATTATTAGATCATTATATTTTGCCCACGAGTCATTTCTTTCTCCCACTTCCAACGCACATATCAATATCTTCCCTCCCGCATCCTCACTCAACAATTCAAAACTTGTCCCGCGCCGTGGGACTGCAGACCTCTACTTTGTTTCGGAGACCTGTTTAGACAACACACCGCTCAAATTCTTTTTATCAACTGTTTTCCCTCTGCTCGGGCTCACCTTACACTCCTCATCAAGAAGGTCCAGGATACCAAGCTTGGCTTCAATAAGGTCAATGCATGGCTGGTTATCATAGAAATCAATAAGTGTCCAGGGGATCTGCTCCTTCATATACTCTTCTTGCTCCAGTTTAAACACATGCTGAGTGATATATGATGTATATGTATTAGAAAAATGCATCAAATACATGAAATTTGCAACTAAATACAGCCAAGAGTCACAAAAACATGGATCATTCCTGTTATGCATTACATTTTTAATTTGAAATGAATAAGCTTTTGTTGTTACTGAATGAAGTATTTATATACTGTACGATCTATACAATTCTAAATGCAATTTCTAAATTCAATTTGAAAATACAAAAGACTAATAGGATAGAAAGTGATATTGAAAGCATTTTGAAAAGAAACCATTATAATATTATTATATATTTAATAATATAATTAATTAATATAATATAATTATTTATTAATATTTTATCTAATATATTAAGACTTAGAAGATAGTATATGTCTAAATACATAGCAGCAACAGAGGTGTTTAAAACTAATATGATTTGTTCAGTAATTTGATGTGAAAGTCTTTAATTTATTGTTTAATATTTTAAAAATGAATATGCTTTTGTTGTTACTGAATGAAGCATTTATATACCGTATGATCTATATAATTCTAAATGGAATTTCTAAATTCAATTTGAAAATACAAAAGACTAATAGGATAGAAAGTGATATTGAAAGCATTTTGAAAAGAAACCCTTATAATATTATTATATAATAATATAATATAATATATAAACTCTTTAAATTTATAGTTTGATATATTACAAATATTTGTATTATTATTATTAATAAACAAATAATATTATTTAAAATAATATAATGAGAATATATTTTATTATAATTATAATACTTATCCAGTATATTAAGAGATATAAGATATCATATATCTAAATACGTATAGCATAACAGAAGTGACTCAAATGGCACTAAACAAGGATCTCTATTACTGACCGAGTTAAACTGTTGCTGTAGTTTCTCATTGGCATAGTTAATACAGAACTGCTCAAAGCTGTTGATCTCGAATGTTTCAAATCTGTTGAGAGATGAAGACATGTTAACAGTGACTGCTCAAAACCATCCAGTTTTCCCTGAAAACAAACTGAACATCTTCTGTACTTCTCTCTGCATAGCTTGGCACTTATTTACTCTAGTGCTGATCAATAAGTTCCCTTCTTTAAGGAAGTAATTAGTCCCATGGCCAGAAAGGCTTATAAGCAAATGCTGACTCTAAAAACTCAATGAGGTTTCTGCTAAGGGAAGGTCAAAACATGAAAGACAGCTTCCTGTGGCCCACAGAGACATATTACTCTACCATACTGTATATAAGAGCCCAGGGAGCTAAGTTTCCAAATCTTTACAAGTATGGCCTCTCATAATCACAAGCATTACCCATAGATATCCAGCACCCCGATGAAGGAGTGCTGTTTAGTGGATGTATGCAAGGCCTTATTGATGTGCTCCACAATCCAGTCAAAGAGATGGGCGTAAATGTGCTTGGCCAGGGC
This sequence comes from Coreius guichenoti, assembly GCA_039654105.1. Taxonomy (NCBI): domain Eukaryota; kingdom Metazoa; phylum Chordata; class Actinopteri; order Cypriniformes; family Gobionidae; genus Coreius; species Coreius guichenoti. The sequence continues at coordinate 18,866,911 of CM077183.1, forward strand.
GTCTCGGGCATTGACTGCCTGGGCATGCGGCATGTTTTTCACATAGGTCTCGGCAGTGGTCACCAGCTTCCTGCGGCACAGCCAGTGTTCCATCTGCTCCTGTTCTATACCGAGCAGCTGACAGAAATGATGCAGATTAGTGTCATCCCTCTGCAGGTGAAAAAAAGAGATTGTGATTGTTAAAGCAAGTGAAGAATAGTCATCTGTTTAATGTTTATATGCTAAAAACAAATAACGGTCACACTTTAGATTAGGGTCCAATTCTCACTATTAACTACGACTTTTGCCTCAGTAAACTCCTAATTACTGCTTATTAATAGTTAGTAAGGTAGTTGTTAAATTTAGGTATTGGGTAGGATTAAGGGATGTAGAATATAGTCATGCAGAATAAGGCATTAATATGTGCTTTATGAGTACTAATAAATAGGGGTGTAACGAAACACTCGTCACGATTCGATACTATCGCGATACTAATCTCACAATATGATATTTATCGCGATATTTTAAGCCAAAACAAAGAAGAGATTTGTTTTATTATTACTTTTTTATTATTATTGAAATAATATTATTGTTATTATATTATTATCAGGACACACAAATATTCCCCCATTGCATTACTATACATTATATATAGTAGTTTAATGTAGTATTGTCACTGAAACTCCGTAAAACTTTTTTTTTCTCATGCAGTACTCGCGCCGCGCACACAGACTCTCCCGGAGCTCGCTATGTTCCGCCTCTCCTGCTATTAACGCACTATACACATAAGAATAAACCATCTAAAACGCTTTGAATAATCATACTACTAAAACTAAATGTGATATGGTGATTTAAATGATGTTTGCACTTTCACTTTGAGAAGTGTCATTCCGGCAGCGCATTTGTTTCAGATGATCATTCATATAAAGCCATTGTGTCTCTTCAGAAGACTTGGATTCGGATTAGACCACTTGATTGATTATTTTTATGATGCCTTTATGACATTTTTTGGATCTTTTAAGTTTGAGAGGAATGGACTTTAAATGGAGGTACAGAAATCTTTCTCTGGTTTCTTGAAAAATATCTTCATTTGTGTTTTGAAGTTAAATGAAAATCTTATAGGTTTGAAACGACATGAGGGTGAGTACATGATGACAGAATTTACATTTTTGAGTAAATTATACCTTATAAATACAGTAAGCTGAGCCTTGGATAAAACTAACTATATCGCGAATCATATCGTTTACATCAACGATACATATCGTTGCATTTTTATATCACGATATCTCGATATACGATGTATCATTATATCCCTACTAATAAACAACCAATATCCTAGTAAAATGCATGCTAATAAGCAACTAGCTAATAGTGAGAATTGGACCCTAAACTAAAGTGTTACCCAAATAACATACAGTAAGACACACTATTTGTCGCACACTTACGCTGATATGGCAGGATTCTCCATCTCTCTCCGACACAATCCCCACGTTCCCCAGGTGCAAGATGGAGGCGATTACCTTAAAGATGCTCATTTGATGGACATCTTTCACACCTGCACAACACACAATGCCACCATGAAAAATATTTACAATTGACATTTGGTATACTGTTACAAATCCTTGGTTATAGTCATGTATGTTTATTGCTGTAGTCCTCACCAAGCATTGTAAGAGCTTCTCTTGTCTTCACAAGGTCCTCAGCATCATTCACGCCCTCAATGAAAATGTTCTCACCGAGAGATGTGAAGGTAAATTCTTCTGCGCTGGCTAAAACATGAGGGTAAATGGACAATTTGAATGAGCAAAACTTAAAGACTGTGAGTGGTAGCTGTGGGCTTTAGGATCAAAAATCATACCGTTCAAAAGCTTGGGGTCAGTAAGATTTTTTTAATGAATTAATATTTAGTGAGGATGCATTAAATTAATCAAATAGACATTTATAATGTTAATAAATGCTATTCTTTTGAACTTTTTGTATTTATCAAAGAATCCTGAAAAAAAAAAAAAAAAAATTATCAGTGATATACACAAAAAAAAAAACATATTTCAACATTGATAATAATAAGAAATGTTTCTTGAGCAAATCAGCATATTAGAATCATGATTTCTGAAGGATCATGTGACACTGAAGACTGGAGAAGTGATGCTGAAAATTCAGCTTTACCATCACAGGAATAAGTAAGTTACATTTTAAAATATATTAAAATACAACAGTTTTTTTATATTGTAATGTAACATTTTACAATATTACTGTTTTTGAGCACAAGACACACCTTTCAGAAACATGTTTAAATGTTTTTTAAACATTTTACGACTTTTAAAAAAAATTATACAGACCTCAGAACTTTTGAATGGTAGTGTATTATGGTAGGAGTAATTTTGGCAATGGTATCAAAATATATGTATTATTGATAGAAATTCAACCTAATAATATTTTACATTATAATTACCTTAAATATTTTAAATGTAATTAAATTTTAATTAAATGAAATTTGCATATTAATATTTAATTAGAAAAACCCCAAATTAAGATAATTTAAATCATTCCAATAATTTGACAGACAAGTTGCATCATGTCTCACAGAAAGTTTTTTTTAATCATCTTGTGCCACGAGGACCACATTTTTAAGACATATTTGTGAGATTTCTGCCATCAAACAGTATTTTGTAAATAGGGTTTCTGCAGGTTTCACCAAGTCAAATTTAAGACTTTTTAAGACCATTATGAATGAAATTTAAGACCTATATCACGCAATTAAAAAACTTACAAAGGAAATGCAGAATCACAAAATTACTCAAAGCAAATTAATTTATTTAAATTGAACAAAGTATCAGTAAACTTGCACTCCCCCATAGCTCAATCCCACCAGGATTTCACATATACATATATACACTCACCTAAAGGATTATTAGGAACACCATACTAATACTGTGTTTGACCCCCTTTCGCCTTCAGAACTGCCTTAATTCTACGTGGCATTGATTCAACAAGGTGCTGAAAGCATTCTTTAGAAATGTTGGCCCATATTGATAGGATAGCATCTTGCAGTTGATGGAGATTTGTGGGATGCACATCCAGGGCACGAAGCTCCCGTTCCACCACATCCCAAAGATGCTCTATTGGGTTGAGATCTGGTGACTGTGGGGGCCATTTTAGTACAGTGAACTCATTGTCATGTTCAAGAAACCAATTTGAAATGATTCGAGCTTTGTGACATGGTGCATTATCCTGCTGGAAGTAGCCATCAGAGGATGGGTACATGGTGGTCATAAAGGGATGGACATGGTCAGAAACAATGCTCAGGTAGGCCGTGGCATTTAAACGATGCCCAATTGGCACTAAGGGGCCTAAAGTGTGCCAAGAAAACATCCCCCACACCATTACACCACCACCACCAGCCTGCACAGTGGTAACAAGGCATGATGGATCCATGTTCTCATTCTGTTTACGCCAAATTCTGACTCTACCATCTGAATGTCTCAACAGAAATCGAGACTCATCAGACCAGGCAACATTTTTCCAGTCTTCAACTGTCCAATTTTGGTGAGCTCGTGCAAATTGTAGCCTCTTTTTCCTATTTGTAGTGGAGATGAGTGGTACCCGGTGGGGTCTTCTGCTGTTGTAGCCCATCCGCCTCAAGGTTGTGCGTGTTGTGGCTTCATAAATGCTTTGCTGCATACCTCGGTTGTAACGAGTGGTTATTTCAGTCAAAGTTGCTCTTCTATCAGCTTGAATCAGTCGGCCCATTCTCCTCTGACCTCTAGCATCAACAAGGCATTTTCGCCCACAGGACTGCCGCATACTGGATGTTTTTCCCTTTTCACACCATTCTTTGTAAACTCTAGAAATGGTTGTGCGTGAAAATCCCAGTAACTGAGCAGATTGTGAAATACTCAGACCGGCCCGTCCGGAACCAACAACCATGCCACGCTCAAAATTGCTTAAATCACCTTTCTTTCCCATTCTGACATTCAGTTTGGAGTTCAGGAGATTGTCTTAACCAGGACCACACCCCTAAATGCATTGAAGCAACTGCCATGTGATTGGTTGATTAGATAATTGCATTAATGAGAAATTGAACAGGTGTTCCTAATAATCCTTTAGGTGAGTGTATATATATACATATATATATATATACATATATATATATATATATATATATATACACATATATACATATATATACATATATATATATATACATATATATATATATATATATATATATATATATATATATATATATACACATATATATATATATATATATATATATATATATATATAATTTTTCTGGGGTGATTTTTTTTTAGATCAAAATGACTTTGGTGGTAAAATTCAGAAATGTGCATGTTTTTTTTTTTTTTTTTTTTTTTCAATAATTAGGATGCCACATTTACCATATTATTATGTTAGATGCCCAATAGTCACACATGACAATAAAACAAACTTTTGGTCTCTTACAAAAAAAAAAGGCTTGTCCAGTGGTGTGCCATCTAGTTTTAATAACATTGCTTAGGGTGGGAAATATGACCAAAATCTTACAAGTAAACCACAGCAATAAGCAATTGCTTAATATAAGTAAAAAGTTCTCAAGTAATTAAATAATCAAGTAAACGGTCAGTAATAAAATAAGAACTTATAAACAAATGACAATAGGACAAATAAATACAACATAAAGATACAGATACAAACAGTGCTTTAAGTTTAAGTACTGTTTTTCCCCTGTTGTTGTTTGATTAACATTAACGACACAGACAGGAGTGGGTATAGGCTATATTAGGTTGCTTTTACTTTAAGACCTACAGTAATGCGCAGATCCAATACTGACACACGTCCCAAACTTTTTTACACACAACATAACCGCCAATATGGACATAGGCATAATAATGTGTGTGTTTGATCGTTCAAGGGCAATACGCCTAGAAATAGACACATTCATATACTCACACGAGCGCTGACAGGCGGCAAACGCGTGCACAGAATCCGCAGCCAGTCTGACATCGGTCCGCGTGTCAGAACCGAACTGAGTTCGTGGTTTACAGCGCTTTTATCAACTCTTTTTTTTAGTGCGCAATCGCTTCGCCCGGTCCTTGGTGCTTATGCGAGACGGCAGGTAAGAAAGATTCCCTTTCGCTTTCACGATCGCGGAACTGGAAGAACTGGAGAACTGTTAGCTGAAGAATAAAATCCGTTTTATGTGTACAATCCGAAAGAGACTCGAGCCAATAACATGAAAGCTGATTGGCTGCAATATAAAATGCATGTTGGTCTCATTTGTAGTTGTAATACAGCGAATTATATTTGGACTAGCGAAAGAAAGAACTACAACACCCCGGAATAAAACACACACACACACACACGCTAAAGCGCTGCGGGAGCATTTCAATGAGCAATAGAGGTAGCGTTACATGGACGTAGGAAAATTAAGACCTGTTTAAAATTATTTAAGACCTAGAACTCAATACTTTAGCGAATTTAAGATTTTTTAAGGCCTAAAATTTAAATTTTTAAATGTAATACTTTTTTAGACTTTTTAAGACCCCGCGGGAACCCTGAGTATATACCATCACACAGGAAGTAACCAAAACAGTTCACTGGGCCACTTACTCAAGGCAAGATCTTTAAACTCTGGCAGAGAGGATGAAGCACAGAGCTGGTAGAAAATGTGGTAGTTCCTCTCTTCCTCAGCCTGCAAAAACATATTGACGTTCAGCACATGGAAAAACACAAGGGTCTGCGATTAAATCTTAAATCCTCCTTTCTGTGTGAGACGCACCTGAAATACTACTCTGGACTTCTCAAGCAGATACGTTCGCATGTTGGCACCAATGATGTGATATCTCCTATCAAAGCCAATCTCTATGTATTTCCCAAAGCGGCTGCTGTTGTCATTGCGGGTGGTTTTTGCATTCCCAATGGCCTGCACAGAAGGGTGAAAAAAGAGTGTTAATTATGGTTGACTCACTCTTTGGTTGGTATAATCTGAAACAGGAGGTTATCAAACTATGATTGATCCATAATAGAACATAATAAGGGTGGAGAGAGTTTCCTAACAGAGGGTGTTACATGTTTGAGGAGGCGAAACCTAAAATCCTGTTTGCAGCATCATTTAGAATGAGTAATTACTGTGATTCTCAGATTATTTGTTTGTGCTGGGATGTTATGAGTCACCTGTAATATTAGTATCTCTAGGTTTGCATCCTAAGAGATCCTTCTATCATCAGTGTTCTTTCCACTGTAATGATATCTCTAAATTGACTCTGAGATTTGGCCACTCTCTTTGGACACAGATTATCTTCCTGAAGGGCACACAAACCAGCTCTGCTCTTATCTGTTCAAACAGGCCTGCCGATTCTTCAGCTTAATTTCGCAGCTCAAGTGTGTCAGTGCCACGATGAGATGGAGTGATGAGAGAAGTGAGGGCAACTTTACAGCCGCTGCACACTTTGGAAGTACTTGGTGGCACAAGTTTATTAGACTGAACACTAATTATTCTAGTAATGTATCTGTGAATTAAGTGGTTCTCAACTCATTGACATCATGTAGTGATCTGGGTCGTTTTTCTAATACAGGAGTGTCAAAGCATACCTCCATGATGGGGCTGGATGCCAGTACTTTCTCTTCGATGCTGGTGTCATTTGCTGAACCTCCCACTGTGGCAAAAAAGCGCATGGCATACTTTGCAGAAACTGTTTTGCCGGCTCCAGACTCGCCACTCACGATTATCGACTGGTTCTTCTCATCTCTGCAGGAAAAAGTTCAGGTTTACATACTGAAACAGCATCCATATGAATACCTGAGATGATATGTATGGTAAATAATCAAATGGTGCTTACAGAATAGGGAGGTCTATTAAACTATGATGCATAATGCAATTTGACACTCTTATAAAAGAAAGTCAAAATGAAGGGTACAACAGGCCCTGGAAATTGTGATTTTTTTTTTCTGGTCCCAAAATATGAGATAATCAGAATAATATATAACATTTATTTTGACAGCACAACACAATTTTTAGTAAAAATGAATGAAAGTTTGATTTAAAATTATGTAGCTTAATTTGTCATCATATGCAAATACTTTTGATATTAAAAAACATTAAACTACAAAATATACTGTATAAATGTAAAATATATATTTTGAGTATATTTATATCTAATATATAAATATATATAATTTGATTAAATTGTAAAATATATATTGAGTATATTTAAATGATTAAATGTTATATAAAGTTACCTCAAACTGCATGGATCAGCGACATTTTACAGTGCATAGCAAAAAAAAAAAAAAGAAGGTGTGTAGGAACCACAGGGTGGGCTTTGTACCTAATGACTAAAACAAGAGGATGCTGGTTGTGAGGATTTATTATGTTTTTAACATAAAGGAAAGTGTATGCTTTACGGTCACATTTTGTCAGCTGCAGACATTTTGTCATGACTGCAGTTAACATTCTCCTCTTACTCTGACATCTCCAATCAAAACCACACCAGTCGCTCTAACAAAGTCTGTATGCAATAGACCTGGTTTCCCTCCTTCGCCTGAGCTTATTTTGGGACTTCGGCATTACACAAGTCATTAAGAAGTCATGATGTCTCAGCGTGGGATGTTTAGCTCAAGCTTAAACCTGATGTGAAAATGGCTTTGTCTTTTGTTTTAAGCAACAAAAAACCCCACATGTAAATGCAAAGGTTCGAAGAATGATGCTGCGTGCACTGTGATTATCTGCCCACTCTATCCATTACTAAGTCAAGTGTAACTTTCAGATTACTCACAGCTTTCAAAGCGCATGCTGTCATTTCCTGTTTACGGCCAGTGGATAACCACTGCTCTGAAACCTGAGCTCTTTATTACAAAACAACAGAGCTTAACCAACAGCTTCATCATATATTTGATGCAAATAACTTCTTAAACTCTTCTTGAGAAATGCTTAACCACCACTAGTCACATTAAAATCATTTGATGACAGTGATCCAGGGTGGCTTTTACTAAAAAGTTCTCTAAGAGAAGTATTACAAATAAAATAATACCTACTAAAATAATGTGAAATATTATTACAATTTAAAATAACTGTGTTCTATTTCAATATATGCAAATTGTAATTTATTCCTGTGATCATTACTCTAATTTGTCTTCAGTGTCACATGATCCTTCAGAAATCATTCTAATATGCTGATTTGGTTCTCAAGAAATTATTTATTCAAAGATTATTATTTATTCTTTTCGATGTTGAAAATAGTTGTGCTGCGGAACCCATGATACTTTATTCAGGATTCTTTGATGAATAGAAAGTTTAAAAGAACAACATTTATTTGAAACAAAAATCTTTTGTAATATTATAAATGTCTTTACTGTCGCTTTTGATCAATTTAATGCATCCTTGCTGAATAAAAGTATTAATTACTTTTAAAAAACAAAAAAAAAACCTTTACTGGCCCCAAACTTCAACCACGTTCTATATTATAGTGAAATGATTCAAAAAATATAATTCTATAAAATTAGAAACACTGTTTTTGAGTTTGTGGGTGGGTTTTTTGAGAGCGGGGGCGAGGTTAAATTTATCAAAATTAAATTTAGCTAAACGACTGAAACCACTTTATAGCACCTTGAACAAATAAACTTTTAAAAAATTAGCTTGTCATCTTATAAGACTATGAAAAACAAGCACAAACCTGGCCATCTGTTTGTACGCTTCCTCTGCCACAGCAAATATATGAGGGTCCATGTCCCCCATGTTCTGGCCGCTGTATGCATTGATGACTTCTTCTCCATAGATCTGTAGTTGCTCGTACGGGTTAATGGCCACCAGAACAATCCCTGAGGAGAGATTTACACCAGGTTTACATCTACACAGTTAATACGCAGAATCGCATAATTTAAATCAGACAAAATCATGATGATACAGATAAATGTTTAAATATTTGTTCATGATTATAAATATCAGGTGACATCAATAATCGAATGATGTCGCAGCAAGCAAAATGACGTTAATGCATGATGTGTCAGTCTAAAAGAGAGAACACAAAACAGACACACGTCTGTGAAAGTGAAAAGGAAGAGAAAAGACATAAAACATCAAAGAACAATTATGAGTCAATGGGCATTGTTGTGACCTGACAGAGACGATGATGGGAATCATTCAGTCATTACAAAAGCACAACAGACGGAACCAACAATAAAACAGGACAAACAAGAGCTGGGCAGTCTTTAGACTAGACCACAAATATCTGTAGGTGTATATAAAACAGCAGATACGCTCTTCTTGATTGTCTGACAGGACACGTCATCCAGAGTTTGGATTCAAACATACATTACATAATATGTCTTATTCTCCAGAACAACATTTCAGTAGAAATAAACACACCCACAAATAAAATGCAATCCCAAAATTCCACAACCTATTAACATGGGCATGTTGTCATAGGGACAGAGTAACTAATAGAAACACTAAACGTGATGAGTGTAGACTAAACAGAGACGCTGTCTTTGTTACTCTCCAGTAAAGCCTGTTGACCTTGGATACCAAATTACAACATTTAAAGCTCCCCTACAATCAAAATTGAGGTAAAACTCTGTACAGTCATACATTCAACATTCAAAATATGTGGGAACAACAACTGAAGGAGTTGGCTATTTAAACATGTAATTTGAAGTCACTTAAAGGTTATTATCTTCTTAATAATCTAATTATTTTAATAATTTAAAAATGAGGGATGTCAATATATAGAGAAAAGGATGGCTTATGGTTAATATAACATTTATAAAAACGCTAGAAAAAAATATAATTTAAAAAATATCTAAATTATATGATTAAATGAGATGAGTAATGTATCATTCTTTCCTTTTATTTCATTTCAATACATTTTTAACTGTTATTTGTTTTTTTTCTTTTCTTTGTTTTATTCTGTCTTTATTGGTTTGCATGTAATTATATTAACATTTATATTACATTTAATTCAATGAATTATTTTTTATTAATTTTTATCATTTATTAATTCTAATTTATGTTAATTGACTGGTCTCTACTGTTCTTTTCTCTTTCTCAATTACCATTGTGTATGAAAAAAAAAAAAAAAAAAAAAAAAAAATAATAATAATAATAATTATAATAATAATATATACACACACACACACACACACACACACACACACACACACACACACACACATCCATCAACTTCTGCCGTCCGTCCGTCTATCTATCTACCTAATAACTTCTGCTATCCATCCATCCATCCATCCATCCAATAACTTCTGCTGTCCATCCATCCATCCATCCATCCAATAACTTCTGCCATCCATCCATCCAACAACTTCTGCTATCCATCCATCCATCTATCCATCCAATAACTTCTGCTGTCCATCCATCCATCTAATAACTTCTGCTATCCATCCATCCACCCATCCATCCATCCATCTATCTAACAACTTTTGCTATTCATCCATCTATCCATCCATCCAATAACGTCTGCTGTCCATCCATCCATCTAATAACTTCTGCTGTCCATCCATCCATCTTATAACTTCTGCCGTCCATCCATCCATCTTATAACTTCTGCCATCCATCCATCCACCCATCCATCCATTCAACAACTTCTGCTATCCATCCATCTTATAACTTTTAACATCCATCCATCCGCTCATCAGAAACATTCTCTTCAAAACACATACAAACACGACTTACCACAGTAAGTGTAGATGTGATTGGACTCGAGGAAGCGGACCTTGAGGTTGTGGAGCACAGCGGGCTCGTGGAGGTAGCTGAGAGCAGTGAGGTCATTCTCTCCTACCAGAATATCAGGATTCCGAAGAAATGGAAGAGGATTGTCTTTGGGACCAATTGAATATTCTAACGTCTAGGAATAAAGACAGCAATGCCATTAAGCAGAAACAGTAGATTAGAAATTGCTTGGATTCAAACCACAATGTGAAATAACTTTGAAGGCTTCAAGAGTCAAAAAGTATCTTTTGGCAGACTGAGAGTGTGTTTGTAATGCATTGCAGGCACAAGAGCTTCAGTAAGTCATGCTGATCTTTATTTCATCTACTGGTTTATTCAGGTTTCCCCAACATTGTTTTTTGATAATACACTCGAGAATATGGCGTACAACCTCCCCTCTAAGGGCCAGCACTTCTTACACACCAAAACATGATCAATGATTCATACAACACACTTTCCTTAGTGCAGTGAAACCAAAACTAATGCAGGAAACATTAAGATCTAGATTAAGATCTGGTTCAGTTCACAACTGCTGTGTCACGACTGAGATTTTAAACCAAGTATGGTTCAGCCTGCTTAAAATCACTACTCAATCCAATTTTAACTGAATTAAACTCTTAGGCTTTGTCCATATAGGCAGCATATATATGATTTATTTATTTTTTTTAAAAGGTGTGACTCAATGAGTTTTTGTTTTGTTTGTAGTCGAAGATTTTTACAAATCATGTTTTTTCTACCAATTTCGTCAACTATGGGTGCATTTTTCTATTTGTAATATGAAGGTCAAATTCCTTTAATGTATATATATTTTTTGGTTTTACCCCCATACTCAGACTTTAAAGTTTATACCTTGAAAATCCATCTAAAAATATTGCTGCTTTAAAAAAAATTAATAAAATGATGATTTAAACAAAGGCTGAAATAAACAATTTTAATGCGTATTGTGTGAAAATTATCTATATAAAATTTTTACACAATTACAGTTGACAAGATGACAAACAATTTTGCCCCAATACAATTTTTTTCTTCAAAAGTTAGTGTACATTTACCAAGTGTGTGTGTGTTATGTACCCTTTAAATATATGAGTGGCATTTGTTTGACGGTTAGGGATGACGCAAAATAAGAATGTGTGTGTGAGTTTACTGTGCTAATAAGGTCATTGCATGGCACTCTGTAATGATAAATATTTTTGAGTTATTGTGACAATGGATTGTATTGTTTAATTTTGTTTTGTATCTTGTTTATTCTGTTTGCTGCTGTAACACCTTAATTTCCCCTCTGGGATCAATAAAGGAAGTCTGAGTCTAATAACAGATCTGTACATTAAGCGTGAATATCGGGTTTGGAAAGCAAGTCAGATTTATGTGCAGTGTGAACCCTAGACTCTTTGATAAAAATCACATTACAGGTGAAAGAAGGGGAGGGTGTATGCTCACCGATTCATCTTCCAATTTGAGGTGAAGCACTGAGTCCCCCTCCTTATAATCCTTGACGATTTCAGCCGACCTCCAGACCTCATCTGGGTCAGGGATCCAAACCCGGGTGTACTGAAACACAGATAAAAACCATGTTTAAATAAAAGAAACCACTACCATTTGGCCATAAGTTCAATCAACACATATCAAACAAAACATAACATATTAAACATAATATACACCACAATCATTGTTTCACTTATCCATGAGGACAACGACACAAGCGGTCATTTATCTTCTCATCAAGGAACAGACAAAACTGAATAAAGCTGAATACAGGTATAGGAATGTACAGTGTAAAGCTGAATACACGTTTATGTGCTTTTATCAGCAGATTCTGTATATAATTGGAGAATCAGCAGTACAGGCTGAAGAGTTCAGAGATAAATTGAACCGCAGTGGGGTGTATGCAGACTGTGTTCGCAGAATTTGCCATATCCTTCAAATAAAATGCAGCACCATGTTATTTAGAGAGGAAGATTACTCAAATGGAAAATGTATATGTTTAAGGTTTTCTACCCTGAAAAATGAGACTAAATAGTTAACCCTGGGTTGTGATCTTGCTTCACGTTTCGCACTGCTCATAATTTACCCAGGGTTATCAATTAATCCTGGGTATTCATAAGCTGACGTTTCAAACTGTACATTCCTATACCTGGGGTTAACATCCCTATTTGCATATTTGCAGTGTCAGCGTCATTGATTGGACAAATGGCACACACAATAGGTTTACATAAAGGGTCTAGCATAGCGCATCTTCATATTAATCTTCACTTCACGTTTATACAATGTGCATGGTTTCCGTGTCTATCCAAAGCACGTTAATACAAGTTACGCAATTGGGTGTCTGTTGCTAAGCATCTAACCGTAACATTTTAACACAGCAACATCGTTTCACACTGCACAATATTGGCACCGCAATGCTGGGTTAACACCTCTAAAGCTCCCTAGCAGGGCTTTTTTTTTTTTTTTAGAATAACGATAACCCAGAGTTAAAAGCAGTGTGAAAAACCTGATATGTTTGAAACATCTACTGGATGTATTCAAGTATTAGTATTCTATCACATAGCCTTAGAGTTAGTAGACTAGTAGCTGCTGGACAACTATTTGTCCATTATGATCCATGACCCAGAGAGAGCTCTGCAGTACCCAGCAGAGGACTAATAGAGATGGATTCTCATTCAGTAGCCTTGAGGTTTAACCGAGATAATAAAGTAGTGTAGGCAATTTCAGACATGCTAGCAATAGCAAGCTAGCTTTGAAGGCAAAAGATCCCACCCTCCCTTCAGAGCATCTCCAAAGCCACACCTCCTTCAAAAGACATGAACGCACACAGCAGCGTCTGCAAAGCGTCATGAGACGAGAAATGGCGTTAAATTACCTCATGTCTCAAAGCATATAACATTACAATAACAGTTAACGTAAACAACTTACAAAACTCTAGTTGTACCACCTGACTGCTGTAGATTAATTTTGACGTGGATAGTGTTGACATAGAAATGCATAGATCCGAGTCTGAGGGCATGAACGGCTCTGGGTAGAAAGTCATGCGTTGCCATCTTGAAATTACGGTTACGACATGGCGTGAACGCAACATAAGCTCGTTTTTCTGGTTCAGGATAAACTGTAAAAGGCTGTGTGGCACTCGGTGACTGTCTGTCTACAACTTTGCATAGCCTTACAGAACGCACTGATGACATGTGATGTCTCGAAAGAGTTGGAGGTATGGAAATAAATATGTTTCAGGCAGGACAGAACATGATTGGACCGAATGCAATGACTGGATGAACATTTTTTGGTTCTGAGACTTCCACAGAAGATATATGTACGTCTTTTAATATTTAGACCACTTCTATTATTGATTGCTATCAGGATGTGAAGAGAGTTTCAACCAGTACAACAAAAAGTGTTTAAGTGCCTACCCTACCTTTAAAGAAAGAAAGAAACAGAGATTCATGAATCAAAGAAAAATAAGATACCACTAAATGATAAACCATTGTATCTTCTGCTCCTAGTGATGCACAATGTCTCAATGTTTGTGTTGGTGATAAACTGAACGCAAGTTGAAGGCTTAGAGTATGTAATGAGAGAGAGCTGTTATCACTCCTGAAGGCAGTTAGAAGTCAGCTTCCGCTGGCAATCTGTGTGCGTTTGTGTGTGTAAAGAACACGGCTCTCGACCTTCAAAAAAATCCACAAAAGAAACTCAGTGGGTATAAACCGCTTAAAGAGCCGCAAGTTTATTAGAAGCACATTCAGTTGCTAAATCCACCACAATTCTGCATGATCAGCCTTAACAGATTCTTAACTAATAAATCACGCTCTCAAATTAAGCAGCAACCAGTCAAACACTGCTGTAAAGTCCTCAGTGTTCAAGCTGGAACCGGGATAATTAATATCAGGGATTAATATCAGGGATAGTTCACCCAAAAATTTAAATTCTGTCACCATTTACTCTTCCTTGAGTTGTTCCAAACTTGTATGACTTTCTTACTTCTATGGAACATAAGAAATGTTGAGTTTTTTTATTTTGTTTTTTTGTCAATGCTGACCAAAATTTTAGTTACTAACAACATTCAATAATATTCATCAAAAATTATAAATGTACAGCATGAAAAAAAATAGATGTTCATTTTGAGATTAGATAATTACATTCATCTGTGTTATTAAATTATTACCTGTTTTTAAAGATTAACTTTAAGTGAAGGTTTTAAATAAGCATGGATAAATAAATATCCAATATCAACTGATACAGATAAAAAATAAAAAACTTTGCACAGTCTTCTCCATAGAAGTCGCTCCATATCAGAGCATTCCCAGCTGACAACAGCGTTTTCAATCCTAGTTAGAGGCAGAGAGATATTTAGAGATATGAATGGATCGGTTGCTGCCTTTGAGCGTGCGGTTTCTGATATTACTCATATGACTCATATTTCACATGGAGCATGCGCAACAAGGAATTGAATGTCAACATTGAATGTGGGGAAAGGAGGTGATGAGATGATTTTTGTTCTTCTTGAACAGTGTACATATCACACCTGCTTTAAACAAAGATATGATAACCGCAAAGGCTAAACTTCTACAGGTCACACCTGCAGCCTGATCAAATGCCAATTTATCTATAAAAAAAACAAACAAAAATAAAGATCTAAAAAGATCTCACTGGGATCATATCGTACAATCCGACATCAACAATTATTAAAACAATTTCACAGCTATACCCAGCTTTAGAGTTTGGGCTCATCTGATCTGATCTGACACAATGAGGACATACTTTAACCAAGCTAAGTGAAATGACGGGACGTACTGAACTCAGACAGTCTGTGCTA
This sequence comes from Coreius guichenoti, assembly GCA_039654105.1. Lineage (NCBI taxonomy): Eukaryota > Metazoa > Chordata > Actinopteri > Cypriniformes > Gobionidae > Coreius > Coreius guichenoti. Next base: position 18,882,417 of record CM077183.1, read on the forward strand.
CGCCTTAGGTAGAATCAAAAAGAAAAACTAAGAGCAAAGAATGAGATTCACCAAGACGCAGCTGAAACAGAGATATTTCGATCGAACAGCAGGGGTCCTGTCTGGATTTGCAGTCTGTTACATCACACTGTCTTTTAATGTTTCGGTGTAGTGTTCCGACTGTTCACAGCTACAGCACAAAATAAGGCTCAAGAGACGCAAGAAGCTTGATGATAACAAGAGCTGATAGCACTGACTCATTTGAAACTTTTTAATGGAGCCCTCTGCATGATTTTCTTGAAGTGGAAAACAAGCAAGACAGGATTCAAAGGTCGAATGTTAGCAACCAACAAGTCACAATTTGCTACCTGCTATTGCTAGACAGTGGTATTTATAATTTAGAGAGCAATTTATAGGACAAAAAAATATGTAAATGCAGTGTGTAAGATGATTTTGTCAACCTCTTAATTTATGAATGTCATTACATAATTTTAAAAAAAGTGGCATTTATTTAGTAAAACAAGTAGCATTTTTTCAAAACATGAGGCATTTATAACATGGAGTAGCATTAGCACAAGCACTTTTTCAAACAAGCATTTGACCAAAATACACTACTGTTCAAAATTAAGGAGTCTGTATGACTTTTTTTTAATTATTTAAAAAAAAAAAAAAAAAAAAAAAAAAAAAAAAAAAAAAAAAAAAAAAAAGATACAACAAGGATACATTAAATTGATCAAAATACATTTCTAATGTTACAAAAAAAAAAAAAAATCAATTTTAAAATAAATGCTGTTCTTTTGAACTTAATTCAAAAATGGATTACATTTTCTACAAAAAATATTATGCAGCACAACTGTTTTGAACATAGGTAATAATAAGAAATGTTTCTTGAGCACCAAATCAGCATATTAGAATGATTTCTGAAGACTGGAGGCTGAAAATTCAGCTTTTCCATCACAGTAATAAATTACATTTTAAAATATATTAAAATAGAAAACAGTTATTTTAAATTGTAATAATATTTAGCATGTTTACGTTTTTTTTTTTTTTTTTTTACTGTATTTATCAAATAAATGCAGCATTGGTAAGTATAAGACTTTTATAGTATGAGATTTTTTTTTATTTTTTTATAAATATTACCAACTCCAAACTTGAACAGTAGTGTATAATGATAAAATAAATTTCAAAGATTAAAAAATAAATTAAAAACTACTATGTAAAAAATATATTTTGAGACTTTTTTTGTCAGTATGTTGCAAAGGCCTGCTCTTTTTAAAATCAAAACAAGGTTTGTTTTAGCAATGACGGTTTCATGTGTGCCCTCTCCCACAGATGAGTATGCACAAAAGTTGCACGAATACACTGAAATATGGTTTTTAATCTTATCAAAAACTGTCACTGAGGCTAAAGTACAGTACAGGTCTAGCAGTCTTCATAAAAATCAAAACTCTACAAAACTGAACAGGATCTAAATAATGAAGAATGGTCTATAGTTTAGGATTGTGATTTGTAATTGGACTTAATCTAAAGCCTGGAAACTACCCATAAAATTTAGAAGAACATCTTAAAACTGCTGGGTTTGTTAAATGAGCAATCTATAATTGCCTATACAGATCAAAACAAACCTGTTTTAACTGTCATATGAACATATTCAATAGAAGAAGCCTAGAAACCTGTCTATTCAAGAACACTCAAAAGCACACACACCGCTGACATTCAGGAACTCTGCATAAGTAAGAACGAGGAATCTGGGGCAGGTGTGATAAGCAAATGCATCTCATTCCATGAAGTTTTGCATCAGCTCTGTTGATTATTGAAGCTACAAGGCAAGCTGAAGGAAACTCATTTGGGAATCTCTCCTGATTTAACAGGCTTCAAATATTTAAAGTCTCAGTTCACCTGAAAATTCTCTCTTATGTCATTCCAAACTCATATAGTGTTTCTCTTCCATGAAGCAAAACTTTTTATGCCATTTCTTTAATACAATTAAAGTGAATAGCGACCATAGCTCCAAAAAAAAAAAATACAAAAAAAGTTGTACATGTGTCTTGTATGCTATATAACAAATTGTATGAAGCCATAGGATCAGTGCTCGAAGTGGACCAGTACGCACCAGTGTATGGAGTACCGGCACTTCTATATTTTGATCTGTAGCATACCTTCACTTTTTCTTGTGTACCGGCACTTCTCACATGTTGCCGGTACTCTGACCGCCCACACCGAAACATAGAATCAGACTATTAATTAATTGTATACATTGCACATTCTGAGTGGCACGCGAATCACCATAGGCGCGTTCACCAGCGCGCTCCAAAAGTGTGATAAGATTTGAACGAGCCGTTTCTATCGCGACACTGATGATAAAACGTGCAACTCATCTGAATTCTATTGAGAATGTAGTAAAATGCTACAGAGAAAGTCGAACATGATCTAAAAACACCAACTAAAAAGACTGATCAAAAGAGGGGAAAACAACATCCTGCACCAACATAAATTAGAAAGCTTTTTAAACTCTCATGACCACCTTTACTAGAACTTCTTGTAGTATTTATAATAGATAATCTGTTAAGGGAATGGATTTTTCACTAAAGATTTATATTACAACTGTGGCATGTTATAGCTATAGTTTCTATGTGTAGGCTGCTATTTTTCATAAATACTATAGATAAAAAAAGAAAGAAAAAAGTTAACATTGGCCTTACCATGGTAATGAGGAGCCATCAGTGTAATTATATCCTTATTGTAACGCATGCTATAGTTAAACAATTGAAATAACTTATTTTTTCATAAAGCCAAGAACTTCAAAGTCTGAACCTTCTTGAATTATTGACTAAACAATTGATTTTCCCCATGTGTAAAATGAGTTCTGCTAATAATGACAGATATTAGGAAAAACCTGGCTTTAAGATATTCCAAAAGATGACAGGAAATGAACATGTTCAGTATAAGAAAATTTTAAGTAAAGATAGTCTGACTTCCCATGGCACTTTGTAAACAAGTGATTGTTAACTATAGGCTAGTCTCGCGTAGCCAGACCTTCGAACTGACAGCAGAAGGTCTGGACTCCATCGCAGCTTTCATTGGACAAGGACCGCCCAAGTGGACGTTTGACTGACATGTAACGCAACCAATCACAGCTTGTTTTGTTCCGCGTCATGTTTAGGGGCGTGAAAATGTAAAGTCGATGTCTCTGCAATAACAGACCGTAGATTTCATCCTGTAGAATTCAACCAATCAGATGACGACTTCGAAACTCCTGAAGTGTTTCCAGATAAGTGAACCATATGCATCAGACGTTCAGCCAACGGTCCGAGGTTGAGACTAACTATAGGCTACTTTATTGCATTTGTTATTAACCAACTTTGCATGTGTGGACCATTTTGCAAAATAAATAAACAAACAAACAAACAAATAAATAAACCTCACGAGGGAGCATATGCCCTTGCAAACGAAGGGCATAGGTTTGCCCTTCAGCTCTAGGGCATAGTATCCCACCGCCCTCCCCCCTTTGGTGCGTACCGGCACTTTATTTTCTCCTTTTCAAGCACTGCATAGGATAGCCAGAAATTTGTGGTATTCACTGAAAATCTTGCCTTACAGCCATGGTCACCATTCACTTTCATTCTATTTAAAAAAAAAAAAAAAAAAAAGAAGAGTAGCTTGGACGTCATACAGGTTTGTAACAAAATGAGGACTAAATAAAAGATTCATTTCTGGGTGAACTAGCCTTTTAAAAGCTTTAGGTACACAGTAGAGACTTCACAGATGGGTGTGTGTACAGAAAGCGAAATGAATGAACTGAAATATGATGCTTTGACCTCAAATAGGTCCATAGTTGCCCTAATATAGAAGTGTTTCAGTAGAGTAGGCCACATGCAAATAGTGCTGCGCAAGACCTTCCACTTATTTGGTTTGTAAATCATCCACTGATGACAAAACTTGGGAGTCTACCTTGACAGCCTCAGCAGAGTATCGTAACAGGAGGCCTGGGTGTTTTTCTATGTCGTCAAGCAAGTAACAACAGTTACAGAGTTACACTTAGTGTACAGTGTAGACTTATAAGCAATTTGTTTTATGTTTAAGAATGTACAATTTCCTTTTTTGCACAGATACATTCACTATGTTTTCAAAGCCTTCAATTTGTACATACAACATTGGGCAGGATGATATTTCAGATTGTTGTTAGCAATGCTAGAAAAACAAAAGCACATGGTATAATGTGGTACAATCACATGGAATAAACGGTAACACTATTTTACAGTGTCCTTGTTACACGTTACATGTACTTACTACAGTAATAACAGTAAATTATGCATAATTACATGCAACTAACCTTAAACCAAATCCTAACCCTATAGTAAGTACATGTAATTAATTAAAGGTCACCTATTATGCAAAATCCACTTTTACAAGGTGTTTAGATATAAATGTGTGTTGACAGTGTGTGAACACAACCACCCTACAATGATAATAATCCACCCACTCCTTATTTTTGAATCCCCATTAAACCAAAGCAGTCTCATTAGACAAACCATTTTGATTCTCTGAGGAATGTGACGTCACATTCCTCATGCCCCGCCCACGGCCGCTAGCATTACCATAGTTTCCGAAAACAACAGGCCAACCAGAAGAGAGGCTCATGAATATTAATTAGACAGGCCAAAATCGACCTGTTCTTATCAGAGCTCCTGAGAAAGGAGCTGTAAAAATATATTGCAATGGTTTTTGGTACTTATACCGCAAATATATATTCTTAAGGACATCAACACCTAAAATAAAACTCCAGAAAGGTGTACAATATGGGACCTTTAATATTACTCAGTACTTAAATGTATAATTACACTGTAACAAGGACACATTAAAATAAAGTGTAACTGGAATAAACTGAGGCCTAATTCTACATTAATGAATTTGGTGAATGATCAAATGCTTCATTACTAAATGACAACATAAACAACTGCACTATAGGATCATTAGCGGTCCAGCTAAACAAGAGAATCTATTTGGTCCCACCTCTATTTTTGGGTGGTGTGTAACAATGTCCTCTTTCATACTCTATTAATTAATTTTCACTAATTAATGTCACTTTGTGCTCCAGTGCTGAACATGCGCACTGGCTGGTCTAGCCTTAAAAAAAAAACAAAAAAAAAAAAACCCTGATTTCGGCCCCCATTGACTACTATACTAGGAAATAAAAATACTATGGTAGTCAATGGGGCCGAGATACAAACATTCTTCCAAATATCTTCCTTTGTGTTCAGCAGAACAAAGAAATTCATATAGGTTTAGAACAACTCAAGGGTGAGTAAATGATGACAGAATTTTCATTTTTGGGTGAACTATCCTTTTAACGCATAAGAAACCAAATTTATGGGACAGTTCATGACAGATTTTCTGGGCCTCTTCAGTCAAAAATGACCAAAACATTTTACATTTTTAAATAAAAATTTTTTTTGCTTCATCGGAATGGAATGACACTTGGTGACTTTTGTCGCATTAGCTATGTGAACACACAAAAAAAATCATGGAGATGATTCAGTAATGTTAAAGGGTCGGAAAAAAAATAGTCACGGTCAAAAATGACGACATAGGAAATGAATGGGAAATGCGCAAAAATACAAAAACTCAGGGAATCTTTTGGTGATACAAACCACAAATCAGCCATGATGCAGAAAAAAAGTGCACAGCAATGTAGGGGTGACACTCTAAAATATCAAGAGCGCAAAATAGACAACCACCTATTTGGAAATACCCGAAAAACTCCATCTCATGTTCTCCTCCAACTTTAAATTTGTCCGACATCGTTGTTTTACCTTTATTTTTGTAAAAGGAGTTTGATTTAGTCTTTGCACGTTCGTTTTAACACTGGGTCGGTACTTTCACGTACGTCATGGACGTGACCTTTCCGACGTGATGACGTCATACGTCGTGAAGAAGCACAACACCGAAGCATTGTGGCATGCGCGAGCATTTGTGGTTAAAAAGTATATCATTGTTTATTTTTTTTCAAAATGACCAAACGTTTTGCTAGATAAGACCCTATTCCTCAGCTGGGATCGTGCAGAGCCCTTTGAAACCCTTCTAAGCCCTTTGAAACGGCATTGATTTGGACCTTCAACCCGTTGGTTGCCATTGTTGTTCCATTATGTGAAGAAAAATCCTGGAATGTTTTCCTCAAAAAACTTAATTTCTTTTCGACTGAAGAAAGAAAGACATGAACATCTTGGATAAGATGGGGGTGAGTAAATTATCAGGAAATTTTCATTTTGAAGTGAACTAATCCTTTAAATCAACACCAACTATTTCGTGTGAGTCCAGAAAAACTGGCTTGGAAAATGAATGCATCGAAAATCATACTAACATTATAAATGCACCACAGGAAACATTATAAAACAATAGGCTAAAACAATGCAGTTCATGCCACCTTTAATTAAATTGTGCTTTGATTTGTTAAATCACACTATATCGCAATTCTCGTGCAGCCCCAATTATTTATTTTAATTTTACATTTGATATAATTATTAGCTATTATTAACTATTAACTTACAAACCCCCTGCAGTTCTCCCACGAACGCCTGTTTGGGAAACACTAAATAATGACAGAATTTAAATTTTCAGGTGAACAATCCCTTTGAAAACCATGAATGGCATGTCTGATGAAAGACAGCATTAGATGCCACATCTCAAAGCCTTAACAACCGAGAAAAAAACGAGCAGTGGCATTTTGTATATCTAATAGAGAGACAATTCTTTGGCTTTTAAACTCCATATTGTTAACTATAATTTTGGATTTCTCACATTCAGAACACAAATTCAAGTAGCATGCATTAAAAATCTATCAGTTAAAACAGGTATGATCTTTGAACCATAAAAGCTGATACTGCATGAAGAAGCAGTGACGGAATCTCTAACAAAGGCCAAGAAGGGAAACGATTAACCAGAAAATCCCAACATTTAGCATGCAAGTCATTCCACACCTGAGCAATATCCTGTCATTGTGTGAGCCTGACTGCTCTGCTAATTGTCCCAATGCATTTCCAGCAACTTTAATGATGTGGAACTTCTCAGTAGACAGTCGGGACACCGAGTCGATACAATCAGCTACAAGTTTGTCAGGGTTATTTACAAGACGAGAGCCTGATCTGTTGGGCTTGAAGGACACAGTAATGATAAAGCCGTGGAAAGAGATAAAGAGTGGAAAAGCTGTTATGGTGGGAGGGAGCTGATGAGAAACAGGGGTGAGACCGGCACGACTGGTTTTTCATGGCTTCTCTGAGCTGCATAACAAAAAGACCTGCATCCACGTCAGCTGTTTAACTGAGCTGTGAGTGTTTGCGGCAACTCTAACGGTTGAATTTTGACATTGAGTAGTTGACATTTAGTTCAACCTTAATGTTATGAAACGACGAGAATACTTTTTGTGCACAAAAACAACGACTTCATTCAACAATCTTCATTCAAAAATCTTCACATAAGCACCACAACACATGCATGTGGTGCTCAGCCAATAGTGAGCCGGCGTTCTGCTGCAAAACCCGGAAGTGCTGTACTATGTGAATAGCCCAACAACGTGAATAGCGTAAGAGAGTGACAGGGAAGAGAAGACATTGTTGAATTAAGTCGTTATTTTATTTTTATTTGCACACGAAAAGTGTTCTCGTCGCTTCACAACATTAAGGTTGAACCACTGGAGTCACATGGACTATTTTAATGATCTCTTTACTACCATTCTGGGCCTTGAAAGTGTTCATTGTGTTGCTGTCTATGTGGGGTCAGAAAGCTCTCAGATTTCATCAAAAATATCTTCATTTGTGTTCCCAAAAATTAACAAAGGTCTTACGGGTTTGGAACATCATGAGGGAGAGTAATTAAAGACAGAAATTCCATTTTTGGGTGAACTAACCCTTTAAATATGGTCAATTTGTGATGTCATGCTGACTTGTAGACATGCAGACTACTTGAAGGGAAGCTACCATAATCTAATAACACTTATTCACATATATGAACAACAGCTGTAACTATTATATAAATAAACTATTCTTACACCCCTAGTATATTTCTGCAGGGCAATGATCAGTGTCAGGAAGTCTCAGGTTTCAATAGGTTCAGCACACTTTCCCTTTAGGCTACAGGGTAAACGCTTAGTACAAAGCTCTGTGTCTCTGCTAGCCACACCCTGATCACTATCACCACACTCACAAAAGTCCTAGAGGGAAAGATCAGGTGTTTCCTGGGGGACGCGTCACACTTTTTTTCCTTTTCCACCTGTGATCTTTGTCCTGACCACTATCCAGGAATGATTGGCCGGTTGCCTGAATCACTGTGAAATATGACACTGCTACCTGAGTGTGACGTACAAAGAGTGAGGCTTGGTAGCAGTGGTTAACAGGTGAGCTGCGCTGGGAGGCTTTCAGCTAAATCAATGAAAAGTGACAGGAGGAGAGCAGGAGCATTGAAAAAAGCCCCTCTTTTCCCAATACTGTATAAAATTCCCATTTCATTATAAAATTGGGAGGCTATATTTCATTGTGACATATATTGCATTATATTTGAGAGATAATGCATATTTACAATACATTTAATATAATTTGTCAATTTACAACAAACTATTATTATAAAAATGTATTGTTATAAATGTGCATTTAAATAAAATAATAACATTTTCTTCTGTTCATTTCACTTTAAAAATGTTTAATTTGCAACAATGTCTTATTGGTTAAAATAATAGCTTATTTAAAAAATAATTAATCCTATAAAAAAAATATATTGCATACTGTCAAAAGCCCCAAACAAAAACTAAATACATATACATTATTTTTTATTTAAGCAGCAATATTTAAAGGGTTAGTTCACCCAAAAATGAAAATTCTGTCATAATTTACTCACCTTCATGTTGTTCCAAACCCACAAGACTTTCGTTCATCTTCGAAACACAAATGAAGAGACACGTCGATCACTTTATATGATGAACAGATTGAATTTAGGCTTTTATTCACATATAGGCCCCGTTCACACAGCAGCAGAATACGGTTGTCAGTCCTGTATTTGAGTCCTTAATACGGTTACGTTCACACAGTTTATGGTTATTTATGGGAGTGACAAGCGCATTCTATAACCGAAATTTTCTCTCAAAACCGCATTCTCGGAAAACCCGCGCTGTGTGAACGGAACCGCACTGGACAACTAGTTGTCTGTCACGTCATACAGTGCGAGAGAGTCGCTCTGCTAAGGGGTTTCTCTGCCAAGATATGAGCTATGATTAATATACGAGTGACGATTGAGTGCAACGGTTAAAGAGTCCGGCTAGCGTTTACATTGAAGCTTCTGTCGGTTAAGATTTGACGGATAAACTCACCGCTCAGTTGGACTCGTTGTGTCAAAAGTGATAAGACTTTTCAGTTTTATGGACATCACCATCTTTGATATTACTTTTCACTGTTGCTATGGTTACTGGCAACAGAATACAGGCTTGACTCCTGTTGCACGTTCATACAGACAGTATTCGAGATGCTACTGTAAGTTGCTGTGTGAACAGGACATTTCGAGACCCACACCTGTAAGTAAATAAGGTTGTCAATCCCAAAAATTGACGGTGTGAACGTAGCCATAAACATTCATCAACGCACACATCAGTTATGGTAAACAGAAGCTCAAGCATGCTTGCTTGACGTGCGAGAACCAATGAGGTTCATTTGCGTGTGTTTGAGCTTTCTGCAAGAACCAATGAAGTTTGTTCTCGCACATCAAGCAAGTACGGCTGAGCTTCCGTTTATCTTCGCTGATCAATGTTTATACACTCTAAAAAAATGCTGGGTTGTTTCAATCCATGTTTGTCCATATTTGACCCAAACAAGGGTTGAAACAAGCCAGCATTTTTTGTGTGTATGTGAACAAAAGCCTCAATGAAATCTGTTCATTATATAAAGCGATCAAATCTCTTCAGAAAATTTGGACTAAACGGCCTGATTCACATTGATTAGTTTTATGATCTCTTTATTAACTTTTTGAAGTGTCAAAGTGGTAGTTGTGTAGCTGCCAATGGAGGGACAGAAAGCTCTCAGATTACATCAAAAATACCTTCATTTGTGTTCCGAAGATGAACGAAAGTCTTATGGATTGGAACGGCATAAGGGTGAGTAAATAATGACATATTTTTTTATTTTTGGGTGAACTATCCCTTTAAGCAATCACCCACTCTTGTTTGTAGCCTACTATACCCATAATCTCTAGGTTAATCATATTACTTTGAGCTGTGCTGATGGAGCTATTAAAGGAGAATTAGAAGAAGAATTGGTCATAAGCCACATCTTTCAAACCTGGCATAATTTAGATTACAAGTTATGCAGGCACTCACAGAGGTACATGGTTTTCTTAAATAAAAGGGTGCATGAACATTACAATAAAACATCTTAAGTGCTTCTCTCAGATTTCTCTCCCCAGTCATCATAGAGACTCTCGTTTCTGCATCAGTTACCTTAGCGGTGGCATTAGCCGAGCCACGAGTGGAAGGAGTGTGATTGCACATCCAGCCCAACGGTACATTCCCCCTAGACCTGCACATGACTTGTTTACCTGCCCAAAGGCACTGAGAGACCTCAACAGTGACGTACTGTGGCACATGGTTTAATCAAGGAGATGCAGGGATGACCATGAATTACACCAAAAAAGAACAGACAACAAAAAAAGAAAAGGGGTTTTGTTGAAAAAGCACGGCAGAAGAAAAGACTCACAAGAGTCTCTATTTGGGATGGACAAAAAGAGACATCAAATCTAGGTTGTGTTGGGGGTCAATTCAACAAAACCTCCCACTGAGGAGGGGAGGGGGGGGGGTCGAAACTTCGGCTGGGGTGCATTGTGCCCCAAACTAATCCTCTTTCTGAGACAATAACCAAACAAAGACACAAAGCTCTAACAAAAGACTACATAGTAACTTTCAAAGCAGGGAGCATCATGTGTTTGAGATTTTGTAAGGTATTTTTACTGGGAAACATCAGGGATTGTACTTTTTTTATTAGCCAGTACAGGATCAATATCTTTGGAATATCTGTCTTTTATAAATATGATCAAACTAAAGACTCTTCAGAGATATGAAGGATGCAATACTACTCTATAGGTACTCAAGATTAATATGAGATTGGCAGAAACTTTGTGTTATGTACCCTTTAAAATGCCTGTCTATTCATGTTAGTGTAACCAATGATACACATGGGCAGGGTGGATGACATCACTAGTTTGGTCATTTGTATGGTCATTAAGATAACAGCACACAAGCTACCTGAAAACTATGGAATATTCTTAAGAACACAAAGGCCAAAATAAGGTGTAATATGTATCCACCCTTATGGTGACAACACTATGAGAATTGGGATGAACTGAATGGTTCACCCAAGCCAGAGGACAGGAGGAAGAGAAACAATATTAATTTTGCATACAGGCCCAAACGACTTGGAAAGACTGAGTCACCTGCTGCATTAATATGTGATGATAAATATATACACCAAGGTCTTTCCTAATTTGTAATATTATATTTACAGCCAGCATTCCTTCAGTGAAACAATTCTACCAGAGGTCGACATAAAATAATTAAAATAAACAAATATCAATGTGTTACATTTGTGGAATTACAAGACGTGACTTTCCGCTGAATTTCCATGACTTTCCAGTCATTTGTAATGAGAGTTATATAAAGAATTATTAATAATCAAAACAAATTCCAATTTCTATCTGATGAAATATTTTAAAGCCAGGTACATCTTAGAAAATATGATTTACAACTAAAACTGTACATATTTCCATGATAAAATTTCCCTAATATTTCCATAATTATAGTAACCCTGAAAATAAATCTACAATCGTCAAATTAACAACCAACCATATTAACATTCAAACAAGCACAATAAATAACAGATTTGAATTATCCAAATGAGACACCTTCTCCAAACAAATGTCACATATTATTCTCAAATAGTTCATTACATAATTACTTTCAAGGATCCTGTCTCAAAGAGCAGTTATAAACAGCAGTTGCTGAACTTCCCCAATATTGATTATGCTGGTATTGACAGATACACGTAAATGACTAATATAAGGTAATATGAAACACTAAAGAATAAGAGGAAGAGCTCGCCATGAACACATGGCTGTGTCTCAATACCTATTGAGCTCCCTTCGCAGACAGCATTGTTTGACGTCAAAGCCGCATTAGAACGCGCACAAAGGTGCTGTCTAGATAGGCAGCTCAGTAGGTTTGGCCACACCGCCACTGCCGAAACTACTTAGACCGAAACCAACAGGAACACACCTGTCCACGATACTTCCCTGTGTTTTATAGGAAGTTAAAAGCAGTTATGCAGAACTACATGGTGTCAGATAGTTGAAGATTACCTTTTGTGGGGTTTTATTTTGTTTTTTAGTTTAATTAAAAGATTTCAAGCTAGTCATGCTACATGAAACGAAGATTTAAGTCTCTATCCAAAGACTGATTAAGGCGTTTGGCGTCGTTTACTATCTAACACAGTAAATTACATTATATTATTGTCCATCTGTGACATATTACATTTAACTACTTATTTATCTATTTAATGATGGAATAAAACTTAAAAACTATTCCAACAACTCACCTTAGAGTAGAGTTCAGTCACAGACATGATCCCAAATACAGCAGCTCCCACCTAAACTAGTCACATCAGCACACGCAAGATGTAATATTTCCGTTTGAATATGATGATATTCCCATCAAGTTTTATAATCCAGCCTTATTGCGTCCTGTCACCACTCCATGTTGTGCTGGTTTGTACTTTTGAACTCCCTCTGACGGCTAATGTTAGCGCGTTAGCCGCGCCTGATCACGGCAGGTGTCTGTCCCCATAATTGAAGTTGAGTTAGAAAATCGCCTTTCATCCTCCGCATAAAAAAATTACAATTAAAATAAGCGGTGAATAAGACTTATCACAGACTTCTAATAATGGCTAAAAGGTATCGGTTAAATGAGAGAAAAATATGTAATTGGCAAAAATGCAGTTAAGTTGCTGCCCTCCCTTCTTTCTGTCTCCATGGACTCTCGATCAGGCTGACTGACATGACCGCAGTGGCAGAGGATCATGGATCAATGGCACAATTCAGCGTGTCTACAGCGACACCCTCTGGCCAATTACAGAACTGCAGTAAAAATCACGTTGACGGAAATAGAAATGCTAGATTATAAACATCGGGATTGTACGTGTATAGACTCAAAGTCTGTCAGCAATTAGGAAATATTACGAAAACATTTTGTCAAGATATAAGCGTTTACCTTTGTATAAGTGCCGTTTACATTTAAATAAGTTCTGAACACCAAATGAGGAGAAATGCAAAGCTACAAGCACTTGCCTCACAGCTGTAAATGAGATGTAAATATACGTATGTGTGTATATATACGTATGGCAAATAAGGGTGTCCAAAATAAAAAATAAAATTAGAAAACGTTTAAAAATCTTAAAACGTACTGACACACAGGGTACTTTTCTTGTCACATGACAACAATATAGCTTTCGCATTTAAGGCTTTTTTATTAATATTTTAAAACAAACCAAGGCCATAAACAAAGGCACTTTCTATAATAAATCCTATATAAAATATGCTTGTTTTTATCTACTTTTTTGCATTGCACTTCTCTAACTTGTGTACCACAAGCTTACACTTAAAACTTGGCTTTATTTACAGGGAAGTTTATTATCTGAACTTGGGTCTTATGATACATTAGGCTACTTTGTGTTCTCATTTGTAAGTCACTTTGGATAAAAGCATCTGCTAAATAATAATAATAAAAATTATGCCAACATTTCTATTTTCATGAATTTTAAGACTTTTCTTGGACAGTTACACCACCTATATGTTTTTGCTTTTAAAATTAATTTTAATTCAGAAACATGTTCATCCTAGAAAATGTGTATTCAAGCCATTTTCTGAATTGCATTTTTTATGTTTAATTTTTGAATGACTTGCTAGATCCAGACCAAAAAAATCACATCATTGTCCCGCATACGTAACTAAATTCAGTGTTTTTGATAGTCACCTGAGAGTGTTTTAGCTTGCATAAATGCCAACTCCCTGAAATTATTGTTACTTTAAATACATTTTTGACTCCAGATAGACCTTGAAACACATAGCACTAAAATAGATACTACTACTTAATATACAATATAACATCTGAATACACATATTGCACCAAGATAACACTGCTCTGATAACACTAATATGGCCCATTTCACTGTGATCACACAATGTTAAGTTTAACTCTATATATATTTATATGTACTTTTTCTGCCTAGAATGATCAAATAGTGTGCGCTGTGTGTTTTCTCACTGTCTGCATCATTAATCAAAGACACAAAGCTGAGCAACACGGCAGCTTCTCTACTCTTATCTGCAAGATGCAGAGTGAACACAAGCCATGTGTAAAGTACAGGGTGGAACATAAATTCAGCCTAAGTAGTATTCACATTCTGAAAAAGGACATAAAAAATTACATAAACAGAGGTGATTTTTTTTTTTTTTTTGAGAAAAAAAGTGTTTAGCTATGGTTGCTATGGTCCTTAAATGTATTTATATATAAAGCTGTAACCTGTAAAAATCAGTGAACCACATGCTGTATTATTAATGTGATAAGGAGATCTAAAATGATAGAGTAGCTGTGCCTGACTTACCTTGACATAAAGCTCATGTTCACGCATCTTCTTCTCTTAAAAATTGTGCCAATATCCACAGACACAATGATCATCAGAGCTCTGAATTATTCTGATATTGTATATTCCTCATGTCATGCTTTAAAGCGTAGTTTGCGGAGTCTGAGAATTTTGTAAAGTTCGAAACTGGCTTGGGTAAAAGTTAAACCTGTCTGAACAGCCAAGTGAGAAAAAAAACAAGGAGACAGAAATGACATCAGACCAATTGCTCCACACCCATAGCACTCCTAGGTAAGGTATTGGGCGTTGACAAACTTCTTTACCATACACAAGCTGTCGTTGAATCTGCCGTGTCAAAAGTTAACCGCCCACCCACTCACCTACTAATCATTTAGCCCAGCAGCTTATCGGTCTAAAACCTTGTTGCCAAATCATTATGGAAATACTCTGCAGTGTTAACTGTATCATTTTTAAACCTTAACCTTTTGACCTCTCCTAGTATTGTGTACTGTGCATGTTTCATAACTGTGGACAGTGTCTCATTGTTTTTAATTAGATGGTTGCTGTTAGAGGCGGTGTATAAGTCTTCTAGACTAATTCTTTAATTTGCAAAAAGAGGACACTCTTCACATTCTATTCATTGAAATGATTTGCTTTCTTGAAATCTTGAAATAATCTTTTAACATGCAAATATCTACCTCAAAACAAGCTAATCCAGTCAGACTTGTATTTATGTCTGAATACAAACTTTGACACGGGATAATGATCACAATCTGATCACACACAGCATAAAGTTATTCAGAAACGAGTGTGTAACTTTCAGTCTTCACTTAAAGTTCCTTTTTAATCTATTTTCTTCTTATACTGTTTTTAGAATATCATGTTAAGAATGTTACTAATGTTGTGAATAGAATTGGTTGGATTTATGCAAACTGTCCACCAAAGCTGGAGCTGCTGCGCTCTCGTCTCCTGAAGGGATGAACTGCTGTGGTGCTGGATATGGGCCTTGAAAGAATGTCTTGAATCTTCTTATTGTACTGCTCCTGGTACATTAGACCCTTCTGGAACTCGTGTTCTTTCTCGGCTTGTTCTGCTTCACGAATGCGCTGGCGATGCAACATCTGAGCCAGTAAATCAGCCTGATACTCCTGAGTGGCCTCCCTTAAACTGGACATTTGTGAAACAAAATATTATTCATTTTTGTATGTTTTGGTATGGGTATGATTAAGTTAAACAACTTTTAAAGAAAGGAACCTACTGAGTCTTTTCTTCCTCATCCAGCAATTTGATATGGGTATGTTTTGGTATGGGTATGATTAAGTTAAACAACTTTTAAAGAAAGGAACCTACTGAGTCTTTTCTTCCTCATCCAGCAATTTGTTCTCTTGAATGATTCGGTCAAGCTCCTCTCTCTCTTTGAAAGTCTCAGCCTGTTTCTGAAGGTTCTCGTTCACTAAAGAGAATAAAAAAATTAAAAAAACATTTAATTAAAATGTTTATTATTACATTTATGTATAATAAAGTACATATAAATAGATTTTTTAACGATTTAAAAAAATGTTTTGAAAAGCACACCAAGGCTGCATTTATGTGATCAGAAATACAGTAAAAACAGCAATATTGTGAAATATTACAGTTCAAAATAACTGTTTTTTTTTTTTACTTTTGTATTTTATGCTGATTTGTAATAATTGTTTTATTTTTATCATTAATGTTGAAAAGAGTTATGCTGCTTAACATTTTTGTGGAAACCATTATACATTTTTTCAGGATTCTTTGATGGATAGAAAGTTCAAAAATCTAATTTATTTGAAATAGAAATCTTTTGTAACATTATAAATGTCTTTATTGTCTCTTTTGATCAATTTTAATGTGTCCTTGCTGATTCCAAACTTTTGACTGGTAGTGATATATATCTACTTAAAATGCCTGCTCTTAAAGCATTTTCCTTACACTTCTCCTGGATCTGCAACCGGCGAGTGTCCATGACATCCTTCATGAGTCGGTCTCTCGCTGCCTTTTCCAGACGCCACTGTGCCTCCCTGCGGGCCCAGGCCTGCTGGAGCTCTGATTCAAACAGTTGCTCCGTCTCATCTTCTTGTCGTTTCTGCTCTTTCAGCTGCTCTGCTAGATACTCCCGGTACCTGTGCTGCTCCTCTTTACGCTCCAACTATTCATGAAGAACATTTCATATTTTCATATTTGGGTGAACTACTTCTTTAAGTGAAGATCAAAACCTTTGTTGGCAACACTGTGAGCTGAAGTCTAACCTTTTTGAGGACCTCATCCTGCTTTTCATCTCTCTCTTCACTCAGAAGCTGCTCCAGGATGCTCATATCCAGAGCCAGCTCATCCTGCCGATCTCGTGTCAGGCGCTTCATCTTCAGCCGAAGGGAAAGGTCCAGCTGCTTACGTCGTTTCTCCTGGTCTTGGAGCTTCTGTCTGTGTCCTCTCTCTGCCTCCAGACGAAGCATCTCCCTCTGGTCTCTCTGAGGAACACAGTTTTCACAATGAAAGAAATTAATACAAGTTTGGAACAACCTGAGGGTGAGTAAATGATGACAGAATTCCAACTTGATTTGATTGATTAATTGAATTGAATGATCAGTACCAGTAACTGGGCCTCCTCTTGCTTCAGTTGCTTGGCCCGAATTCTCTGCTGCTCAGCTGTTTCCATCTGTGCCTGCAGGAATGTCTTCTGCTGGAGGTTGTTCGCTTTCTGGCGTTGAACCTCCTGGTTATAACGCTCCTCTTTAGCCAGCCTGTCGCTCTCCCACATCTGAGCGAACAGTCTGTCTTCTTTTTGTTGCATCCGTCGCACTTCCTCCTTAGTACGGATCTGAGATTCACGTTCAGTGCAGACCTCATCCTGTCTGCGCTTCATCTGCACGGTGCGCAGCTCCTCACTCTGCTCTCTAAAACACAGGAAGATGGAACATCTTGTAGCTTTGGATCAAAGTTCAAGATGGTCCAACTACTAATGATATGGCCTCTACCTAAAGAGTTGATCGAGTTTATCATCAACAAGCCTCTGTCTCTCGCTCTCCCTTCTCTCTCGTAGATTCGTGGCTCTTTCATGCATCTTAGCCTGCCTCTCCAACACTGTCTCCTTTTTTGCCTCCATCTCCCTGAAGAGTTCCTGCTCTTCTGACTCCAGCAGCTCACGAAGCCTGTCGAAAACAGCCAGACAAAAAGTCATTACATTACAGTGAAAGCCTATTTCTTAATAATTTATAAGGTTATTGCAATCAAACCTTTCCCTCTTTTCATCAATGCCTATCTGGTACTGTTCTCTTGCTTCCTGTAGATGTCTACTAATAGTGGATGACACTATCCTGCGCTGCGTGTTTCTTTCCCATCGCATTCTCACATCACAGGAGCCTTGATCCTTGGTAAACTCCAGCACCTCATTCTGTGTCGCCTCCTGTTTCCTTCTCCTCAGAAAGAGGCTGTCTATGTCTTTGGATAAAGGATGTCTTGCTCTCTGAAATGTACATATTTGAGTTGAACATTAACACTAACAAAAAATGTAATAATATGTACATAAAATCTGCAAACTTCCAAAAGAGAAAGATACTGTCTAAAAACAGTATAATGTTACATTAATCTGTACATTAACACAGTAGAAAATGTTTAGCTTCCATCTTTCATTAATGTGCATCAAAATATTATGAAATATAATAGAGTGTAGAAGAGTGAAAAGTTTGAAAGACGCTGTTGTCTTGATTAGACAGGAGTGATAAGATAGAAGTTTGAAAACTCTTGGCACATTTGAACTTTCCAGATGTAAGTCTATGGGACTTTGATCCTCCATGAAAAAAAAAAAAAAAAAAAAAACATTGGACCAGGCCCCATTAATGTTAGAAAATTTGGTCTCATAATCATCACCATCATAAATAGTAGATCTCTCTGTCTGTCTGTCTGTCTGTGTGTGTGTGTGTGTGCGTGCGTGCGTGCGTGCATGTGTGTTGATTTTGTCAAGCCAACATAACAACTCACCAATGCCACGGAATGTGCAGGTCCAGTTATTTCCCGTGTCCTGCGTCGGTGAGCTGTCAACATGATAATTTTTTAACTCCACTTTCTTAGACTCTAGCTAGCTTGAGAAATGACCCTCCAACTGTCTAGCTGTGTTTACGGAACTGAACTGATGTTGCCATAACAACGGAAAGGGACATCAGCCTCCTTTCAAATCCAGTTATGTGATGCTGATACGATGATGATTGGCAACTTGCAGTTATCCTAAAATACCTTTAAATGCTAAAATTAAATGTCCTATTACAAAAACTTCAATAATCTTATGACTGGACTTTTTTAAATCACCGTGATAGGCGAGCTTTTATTTTGTATAGTTTTCAAGCGTTGAAACTATTTACCCCCACCCCCATTACACTTACCCTAACTTTATTACGTTGTACAAAAAAGCAACCACACAAACTACAAATGTCACATTTAATACCAACCAATATTCTTTAAGATAAATATTCTTTAAAAAATCTATATATAAGTGCACATAAAATAGCATTACTCGCATTCATCTTTAGTTTGTATCTGCTGCTGCTAGTATATTAGGTTTTTGTATATCTGATGGTGACAGTTACATAACAGAAAATAATCACTTTTTTGAAAACAATTCCAATGACACAAACACGAAAGGATACTATAAAATACTCCAGTTAATATGAAAAGGTCCCCACTAATTTTTTTAAGTTCCTGAATTTAGGCGCTCTAACCTTTTAGTTTGAAATGTCTCCCCTCCGATCACTTCCGGTGATGTCACGTCTCCAGAACGCGCCAAAGTTTGGACGGATGCACAGTGTAGAGACTTATAACTTATCTGTGTAAATATACCAACAGAACAGATAAACAACCTGCTTCACATGGGACAGCTTTAACGCTGATGTACGTGACTCGCAAGGTATGTTTATTTGACAAAGTAACATAAAATTGACATCGGACAGCCCATGATTATCGGAGTTGATATTTTACTGTTGTTTACAGTTGCTTGCTTAGTCATATGTAGCATGTATGTCACTATGTTTATTTACTTAAAACGAATATAATCTGTGTCCTTTTAGCTTTTTCCAACCAAGGGATGCTTATTACTAACTGTGTAGAGAAAAACTGGTTTTGCTTTTAGTTCTCAAGAATATCCTGACTTGTGTCGACAGATCAGATCATGTCTGTGCCTTTTGTTAAAGACTGGGATGTGGTACAAACCCTTGGAGAGGGGGCGTATGGAGAGTAAGTGACCAGTGTACTTTTTATTAGTGCAATCCTGGTCAGTTGAAGTTTTAAAATGTATTAATCTACTTCAAATTATTGTAGGGTGCGACTGCTGGTGAACAAGAAGACAGAAGAGGCCGTAGCGGTGAAAGTTGTGGACATGGCAAAAGCCAAGGATTGTATAGAGAATGTGAAGAAGGAGGTTTGCATATGCAAGATGCTCTCACACCCCAACATTGTACGTTTCTTTGGGCACAGGAGTGAGGGGACGACACAGTACATCTTCTTGGAGTACTGTAGCGGAGGAGAGCTCTTTGACCGAATTGGTGAGATTTGGACATTCAATGTTTTGTTTTTTGTTGGATCAGTTTCCTGTAATGTAGATCTGGTAGGGTCTGAATGTTTGTGATGAGGGAACATTGAAGATTCTACTTAATGTCATTGGACTCCCCTTCTGATAGAACCTGATGTTGGGATGCCAGAAAAGGAGGCACACAGGTTTTTTCAGCAGTTAATAGCTGGTGTGGTAAGTTTTGGATTTTTTTAACACTTTGTCTTTGACTCTGGATTGTTTTGTGAACAGTTTTCACTCCATAGCCGCCTTGTAGTGAAACTAGATCTCTCTCACTTACAGGAATATCTTCATAGCATTGGGATTACACACCGTGACATAAAGCCTGAGAATATTCTTCTTGATGATAAAGGTACATCTAAATGGTCTTGTGTTAAATCTCATTATAAAACAGATTCTACTAATACAATGTTCCAGTCACTCTAATATACATAACAGTGGTAGTAGCTGTGACAAAAAGCATAAAAGCGTAAAAATAATAAACATATTTTAGGGCTGTCAATTTATTTAAAAAAAATCAGAATTACTAAACACAGCAAAATACACGACAAAGCAAAATTATTATCCTAAATGTGTGTGGAAGCAATGTGAATGTACTGAAATTTGTCTGTGCTTAAATACAATGTGCATACAAAATACAGTGTATCAAGAGTGCGCATACACGGTTTGTTTGCGCATCAATATAACATATTCACACATGCTTAATGTATGACTTCTGTATGTCACCGCAATCGTCTTTACCTTGATTCAATCCTCATCCATCAAAACTTTACTGGTGAGATGCTGGTTTGCTTTATCCAGCCGAGAAACGTAGTTTGCGTGTCATCTGGCCATAAAGCGGTGGGATTTGACGTTCCGTTCCGTATTTCACACAGTGCTATGTGTGAGGGCTCGTGCTCTTCAGAAACAATCACAAAACTATGACAGCTTGTGTTTTTAGAAATGAATAATGCACTGAAAATGCAAAGTGAGTATCTATTCTCTCTGCCATCTCTGATGTAATCAGCCTGGTTTTCTTTACATTGGCACTATTGTAGATGCTCAGTATGATAAACTCCCGACTTCTAAGATCATCTAACTATGTGACGTTAATTGCGTTAATGACGTGTTAAGGATTTTGAATTAATTGCATGCGTTAATGTTAACTGCAATATATATATATATATATATATATATATATAAAGTCAAACCAAAAATTATTCAGACACCAGATACAATTTTTTTACTAGTGGGTGCAGGACAATATAGTTAATTTATGTAAGTGAGGATAGCAAAATAAAGTAAACTGACATATTATACCCAAAACTTCTTCATACAGTGGACTACCAGTAAAATTGATAAATTTGGGACCAAAATTATTCAGACACTTTGACCTGACCATGTTTTGCTTAAGTGTTTTTTCTTTAATTGCTAATGCGACCTTTTACACCACAGACTGAACAAAATGAAGCATTGCTTGGTAATTGGTTTTATCTAATTGTGTGCTTAAATTTAACAGCTGACAGCTGATTGGTTGATTGTAATCCTTTACATACCTTTCTATCAAAGTTATCTGACATTATCAGGATGAATTTGTTCTGACACAGTTTAACTCTGAGTTCTTGTCATATTTTATTTTTATATTTTCTAAACTATAGTGAATAAACTGTGATAATGTGAGAAAATGTTGAAGGTGTCTGAATAAATTTTGTTTTGTATATGTATATACATGTGTGTGTGTGTGTGTGTGTGTATACATAATTTATTACACAATTTACACAATTTATATTATTCAACATTCTATTAAAATCTATATTTTCACTCAGATAATCTGAAGATCTCTGATTTCGGACTGGCTACCATGTTCCGCCACCGTGGCCGAGAGCGGCTGCTGGCCCGTTTGTGTGGCACTCTACCCTATGTTGCCCCCGAGCTGATGTCACGCTCGGCGTTCCACGCTCAACCTGCGGACACTTGGGCTTGTGGCATTGTGCTCACGGCAATGTTAGCTGGAGGTAGGACTACAGTATTCTGTGTGTCATTCAGAGAGCGCATCTTAATGTCAAGATTTTAGCATAAACTGCATTTTTCCTTAGAGTTACCATGGGACCAGCCGAGCGAAAACTGTCAGGAATATTTAGATTGGCTGGAGAAGAAGATCTACCTCACACCGTGGAAGAAAATTGATGCTGTGCCCCTGAGTAAGCGTTTTAGCATTATTTAATCCAGTATTATTTAGACCAGAATATCATAGAATTGTGTGTTCTTTTGACTTGGGCCAGAAAGCAACCACTCAGAACACCTAAAATGCTAAAGTCTGTGTTTTATTTTCTTTGTCAGGTCTGCTATCCAAGATATTACTGCATAATCCAGAGGACAGGTTAACCATTCCTGAAATTAAGAAACATCGTTGGTTTAGCAGAAGTTTCAAATCAGGTACTGCTTTCAAGCATCAGCTCAGTAACTCTTTGAGTCTTTCAAGAATTTTTGTGATTCTTTTGGATCTGAATTTTTGATCACAGCAGTAAAACGACAGAGTGACATGCCAGTAACCAAGATGCATCGGACTGACTCAGAGCTCTCACAGCTGAGGCGAAAAAACAGGTCAGTATGACAAATTAATACAAATGGCTGCTGAATAATGAAGCGAATGAAGGTATGGTTGGTATGAAGAGAAACTGTGTTCACTAGTATATGCTATAGTATATTACATTCTAAGGGGCACATCCATCACTACCTATGTGTTTCCTCAGTGATGACAGAGCACAGATCTCCAGCTCTCAGCCTGAGCCGCAGGGATTGTGGGAGGAGAAGGAAGTTACAGTACACACTGATGTCAGTGTCAGCTTTTCACAGCCTACCTGTCCTGACCACATGTTGCTGGGCAGCCAACTGCTTGGCACACCAGGTGCCAGCCAGGTAATCTATTCTATAAAATTAATAAAAATGATAGGATGCTGACTTACTGTTTTTGTGCATGTAGTCTGTTATTTCTGTCAAAAATGTTTGTTCTTATTCTATAGTAGTGCTTCAATTTTATGTCACTCATATTGTTGTAATATATTGCCTGATGTGTTATGAGTAATTTCACATTTGTTTTTTACCCATTTATTTAATAAATGCTAATTAAATTAAATACTATTAAAAAAAATTAATTAATTAATTTTATTTTTATTTTTTGCAGAACCCATGGCAGCGGTTGGTGAGAAGGATGACCAGGTTCTTTACTACGGTGAAGGCAGAGCCGTCTTGCATTGCTCTCCGTGATGCCTGCATTGCTATGGGTCACACATGGAAACAGAGCTGCACCAATCAGGTCACCAGATAAAACAATCAGTTGTTACATTAGAGTTTTTTTTTTTTTTTTTTAAATAAATACTTAGCACTAAATCTTGAACAATATAATGCACTGATCTTCTTGTTTTTGTCCCTTTTTCTCTCTTTCTATTTATAGGCGACAGTGTCCACAATGGATCGGCGCAATAATAAGCTGATCTTCATAGTGCACTTCCTGGAAATGGAGGAACGCATTTTAGTAGATTTCCGTCTGTCAAAGGTAAGCAAAATCAGTGAATTACTTTCATTCTATCATTTAAGGTTTATTAATTTCATGTACCTCACTATGATGATTCTGAATTAACTGGTTTGTCAACTAACACTAATATCAAGAATCTTTGAATAAAGAATAATATTATTGTTTTGAATAGTAAAGCTCTGTTTTCTCAACTGTTCTCTTGTATTCTAGGGTGACGGTTTGGAATTCAAGAGAATATTCCTGAAACTGAAACTGAAGCTGTCTGACATTATTAGTAACCAAAAGGTTTTGCCTTTGAATTGATGTGTGTGTCCACATTTTAACATGCAACGTCTGCATTCACACATGCGTACACACACTAAGTTGTTTTATGATTGTGGAACATGTTTGGATTTGTATGTTTGTAGTTGTATATGTATTTTTCTCTTGTCACTGAGTAAAGGAGTGAGGAGAAACTGTCAAGTTTAGTTAATCTCTTAATTTGTGTTCCGTTACTGTGAAGAAGAGGGTTTGATTTCTGAAACTGAACGTGAAAACAAAGTTTTAAATAAATCTGTCGTTAATAATGCTGTTTGGCTTAGACGAAGAAAAATGTAAAGAACATGTAACATGACCATGGTAAAACCTGCTTAGACAGTTCATTGTCTGTAAGAATCAAATTAAATTCCAGTCACGTTCAGCCTTCATTTTATTAAATGCTGAGTTCAGAAATGAGTGCATTTTGTTTACAAAGACAATTATTAAAAAATATCAAATTGTCGTTTACTTAAATAATTGGTTTACCTCACACCATGTGATTCAGAAGCAGTTAAAATCAGTTTAGTTCATTGTAAATAGACACATGAAAGGTGAATGCATTCAATCTGTGTACTGGTGTAGGACTGCTGAAAATGTGCTTTGTATTACCTCCAGAAGCAAGTGGTAAATGTAGAATAAAAATATAACAATCCTGCTGTTAATTAACAAAATTTGCTTGTGTTTTAGTCATACCAAAACCACATTAGCTTGCTAATATCTGTTATAGATGTTATCTACAAACCCGATTCCAAAAAAAGTTGGGACACTACAAATTGTGAATAAAAACAGAATGCAATGATGTGGAAGTTTCAAATTTCAATATTTTATTCAGAATACAACATAGATGACATATCAAATGTTTAAACTGAGAAAATGTATCATTTTAAGGGAAAAATAAGTTGATTTTAAATTTCATGGCATCAACACATCTCAAAAAAGTTGGGACAAGGCCACGTTTACCACTGTGTGGCATCCCCTCTTCTTTTTATAACAGTCTGCAAACGTCTGGGGACTGAGGAGACAAGTTGCTCAAGTTTAGGAATAGGAATGTCCCATTCTTGCCTAATACAGGCTTCTAGTTGCTCAACTGTCTTAGGTCTTCTTTGTCGCATCTTCCTCTTTATGATGCGCCAAATGTTTTCTATGGGTGAAAGATCTGGACTGCAGGCTGGCCATTTCAGTACCCGGATCCTTCTACGCAGCCATGATGTTGTAATTGATGCAGTATGTGGTCTGGCATTGTCATGTTGGAAAATGCAAGGTCTTCCCTGAAAGAGACGACGTCTGGATGGGAGCATATGTTGTTCTAGAACTTGGATATACCTTTCAGCATTGATGGTGCCTTTCCAGATGTGTAAGCTGCCCATGCCACACGCACTCATGCAACCCCATACCATCAGAGATGCAGGCTTCTGAACTGAGCGCTGATGACAACTTGGGTTGTCCTTGTCCTCTTTAGTCCGGATGACATGGCGTCCCAGTTTTCCAAAAAGAACTTCAACTTTTGATTCGTCTGACCACAGAACAGTTTTCCACTTTGCCACAGTCCATTTTAAATGAGCCTTGGCCCAGAGAAAACGCCTGCGCTTCTGGATCATGTTTAGATATGGCTTCTTTTTTGACCTATAGAGTTTAAGCCGGCAACGGCGAATGGCACGGTGGATTGTGTTCACCGACAATGTTTTCTGGAAGTATTCCTGAGCCCATGTTGTGATTTCCATTACAGTAGCATTCCTGTATGTGATGCAGTGCCGTCTAAGGGCCCGAAGATCACGGGCATCCATTATGGTTTTCCGGCCTTGACCCTTACGCACAGAGATTGTTCCAGATTCTCTGAATCTTTGGATGATATTATGCACTGTAGATGATGATAACTTCAAACTCTTTGAAATTTTTCTCTGAGAAACTCCTTTCTGATATTGCTCTATTTTTCGCCGCAGCATTGGGGGAATTGGTGATCCTCTGCCCATCTTGACTTCTGAGAGACACTGCCACTCTTGAGAGGCTCTTTTTATACCCAATCATGTTGCCAATTGACCTAATAAGTTGCAAATTGGTCCTCCAGCTGTTCCTTATATGTACATTTAACTTTTCCGGCCTCTTATTGCTACCTGTCCCAACTTTTTTGGAATGTGTAGCTCTCATGAAATCCAAAATGAGCCAATATTTGGCATGACATTTCAAAATGTCTCACTTTCAACATCTGATATGTTATCTATATTCTGTTGTGAATAAAATATAAGTTTATGAGATTTGTAAATTATTGCATTCCTTTTTTATTCACAATTTGTACAGTGTCCCAACTTTTTTGGAATCGGGTTTGTAAATGGGAGACACTTGCAAGTTGATCTTATAAAATTACATTCAACAAAAAACGACCCCCACCTCTTTGTTTACTTCAATTGATGATGAGAATGTGTTCCTGATTCCCAGTAGTAAATTTATGGTAACAAACATGGTTATGATCAGCCTTGTCTTTAGCTTGAGGCCATGACAGTAATAGTTACGTTGACTGGCTCCTCACCAGGGGGAAGGTTTGTAGGTGTTGCGGTTGGCCTTGGCAGTGCCATTGATGCCGCTGTAAGAGAATTTTTTTTCATTGCTGAAGTGAACAAAAATGGTTGTAATTGTCTTTTTTTTTGTACGAGTTGAATGAATGTGTCAAAGGCGTGACGCACCTGTACTAGTTGATGGGCCTGGTTGTCCTGTATCGCTCCCCTCTGCTGTTCCAGGAACCTCATCCTCAGGGAAGTTAATGTTCTCCCTAGACTGGCTATTCTGCCTGAAATACACAAATAGTAGTAAAGTAGTTAAGAAATGGTAAAGAGCAATCACATAACTGTAGAATGTCAATTATTAAAACATACCTTCCAAATATCAAGTCATGAAGCCCTGTAAAGTGTGAAAGTGGTATTAGCATACAGCCATGCTAGTGTTAACTGAAAAATTTGGATTTCTTTAAACATTAAGGATGTGTAACTTACGTGGGTTATTGTTGCGGTTCCGTACCACATACAAGAAGAGCAGTACAGTGATTATTGTGGCTATGATCATGCCCCCGATGGCTGCCCCGATCACAGCTGGGTAGGCATTGAAGGGAGGTTCAGCTGGAAGACAGCATACCTATATCAGCTTCACAATATCAGTGTCACAATTGCATAGTGTGGCAATCCGAGGCTTATAAGAGCTCTTACACTATAATATCAATTGTAATGTATGTTACTGGTTTTTGGGAATAAGCCTAAACATTCACTTGGGTAAACTAGTTGTTTTAGCATCATTAGCATATATGATCATATACTTTTTTTAAAGGTAAGTTATCAGACAATGAGGTGAATAGACAAAAGTAATGTCAGGAAAGGTCAAAGGGTAAGTTAACAGGCAGATCATGTAAGAGGAAAGGGATAGAAGGATGGAGATGTGTGGGTATGGAAGTGATCAAGTGTGCATTTCACCTGAATGGACAACAAAACAAAAAACAACAGCATTAGATTTTCAGTACTGATAACATTTTCAAAAATCCCAACAAAAACGTTTTGCAAAACAAAAAAAATCGCAAAAAATGCTTTTTTTGGGGTATTTTGATGTAATTCACGTTTATGTGCATTGATGATCATATTTTCAATGTACCTTGTAAGTGTTCTCACCTGGGATCTTTATCTCTGAAGGGTTTCCAATGGTGCGATGGTTGATGGCAGTAATACGAAATGCATAGGTTCCTGTGGGATCCAGATTGTTGATTTGGTAGCTTCGGGAATCAGGCTCCAGATCTACCACTTTCTGCCAGGGAAGATCATTGTTTCTTTTCTTCACAGGTTCAGGGAGTCTCTGGCGTTCTATAAAGAACCCGGTGAGGTCACCATCAGTCTGGAGCTGCCACTCCAGGTCAACATCTGTCAGTTTATGACTGTTGTAAATTATCCTACTGATGCTAATATTTGGGGGCATTGGATACCCTGAAATAGGAAGATTTAGAAAGTTATTAATTTATATATAACAACCAATTAATGAGCTAGTTGAGATCGATACAGTAGTATCCTTCCATGTGCATATATGTACTTTGTAGTTTATATCAGTGTACTGTAAGTACTGTATATCAAGTATAATGTCAGTACAATAATTAAAGGCTTGCTTACTCTTCACCATCAGCATAATGGGAATCTCTGCCCCTCCAACAGCATTGGTAGCCGAACACCAGTACTGGCCGCTGTCTGTATAGCTGTCCGTTTCCCGCACGGTCAAGTTGGTCCAGGCAGCAGCCCGCTCCAGGACGTACTTCTTAGGAATCTCATTCACATGCTGTTTCAGGTTATTGTACCAGGTGATCTCGGTAACAGGGTAGTTTCTACTCAAGATACAGGTGAGCTGGACATCACTACCCTCATAGGCGGTCATCACACTGCGCTGGGTCACTAGGACTGGTGCCTCTGAAGAAAGTAAGAAAGGACAGTTTTAAATGGAATTAAATTATTTTACTGTTTTAAAAGAGTCCTGAAAATAATCATTGACTCTTTCCTACCCAGCTTTAAAGTACACTGTTTGGTCCCCATAGTCAATGGATGTTTTGCATTGCATATAAAGGCCTTGCCACTGTAGATAGCGCTTGACCGCAGAACCAGGATGTTGGCATTCTCCTCAGACGTGCCTTGTGTGTCCCCTGAGCTGGAGGCCCACCACACCAGGGCTCGAGGGAACCCACCTTCCCAGGAGCAGGACAGCATTAGGTATTCATTGTTTCGAGTTGCATACGCAGAGCACTTTGGCTCCCCAGAGGGCATCCCTGGGATCAAGAGTACAAGTTATTTACTGACCTTTCAATGTGGACTAGGTGCTTTTAGTTTTACACTTACAAGTTCTGGCATTGCAGCTCTTGATTTCGTTTGATGCGATGTGTGTGCCTTGACAGATGAACACCGTGTTGTTTGCAGTCTCTTCACCTTTCTGAATCTTGGTGATGTTTGTGAGCCCCTCGCTCTGTTCTCCAAACACGTACGGGCTCCATCTCAAAGTGGCTGCAGGGATACCACCCTCCCAGGTACAGCGGAGGGCCAGGTCAGTGTAATTGTTTACTGGTAGGATCGAGCATGTTGGAGCGCCATCTGGAGGATCTGTGGGAACAAAACCATTGTGTAACACAGGGCAGTGAAATGGATCCGGGTAATTTGGGCCAATTTTGGAAACTGATAGAGGCAGAGAAGTGCTCCTGAATTCGAGCCGAATGAAGAAGTCGGATTAGATGTCCATTATTTATCTAGATAGAAGTAAGGGGTAGTCAACTTCTAGAAGGTTCAAGAGTAATGAAATATTGGATTGGTATCTGCATAAAAACATCACCGATTAGGATTTGCCTTTATCATTCCTGTTTCAACTGAGCCAAACTTTAAGACATATCATGAGAAGGTGTTGCTGTGTTAGTATACAGTATCTGTGTGGTTGTTAGCATCCTGGTCAGTCAAGAATCGATGTACATTCAAGGCATGAAGGGGGGATTGAGGTGTTATGACAAAACAAAACAAGGCCTTTTGGCCTTTCTCGACTTGTCACAGCACAGAAACAATCACACCTGCTGTATACCTTCAGATCTCAGAAATGTCCTTCACCTCCTCCAGATGCACGTCCACAATCAGCCATTCTGGAATCCTGACACCTTTGTTTACATAACTGTCTGTATGTTCGTGTGAGCATGTTTGTGTAATGGAGAAGATGTAAGAGGAAGCAGAGGTAAGAAATCTCAGAAGCAAACTTGAAGAAGCTGTAGAACTCTATCAGGACAGGTGGAAGAAACAGCAAAGATGGCCACCAGAATCCAGGCAGGGGTTTGTGGGAGCACTCACAGTAGACGGTGAGGGTGATGGTTTTCCTGGAGCGGGTGTTGAGGTAAGTGTTCTGAGCCAGGCATGCATAGTGGCCCGTGTGCATGCGTAGGACCTTGGTGATGGTGTACTGTGGACCCATGTACATCTGGGTGTTGTTGTAGAACCAGACATACTGACTGGGGGGATTAGAAGAAGCTTGACACAAGAGGGAAACCGTCTCTTTTTCCAGGGCGGAATAACCTCGCTCTGTCACTGAGTAAGGGGTGACATCGATCTGAGGCTGGTCTGGACCAACTAGAAAAGAGACATAGCAGATTCTTTTTAAATTTCTCTTCGTATCACACACTAAAATTATATGATGCACCAAACTGTGTTGTTTATTTCAAAGAGTACTTTTTGTTAGTCTCTTACAAATGATGTCGAGCCAGACTCGGTCACTGCGCTGTTGGTTGACCTGGTTGCTGGCAATACACCGGTACCATCCAGTGTGATTGCGGTTGACCTCAGTGACATTGAATCGGTTGTTGTCATGGATCTTGGCTATAGTGGTGAACTGGCTTTCCCGGCTCTCCTGTTCCCATATGTAATTAATAGGCCCCGTGCCATTCTCCAGGCCACAGCGCATGGTCAATGATGTACCCTCCACTGGCGAAGAGTCGCTCATCACAATGTAAGGGTTGGTAACTGGCACTGTTAAAGTCATTACAAAATGGAACCTCATTACTAATAGATCATGAAAGAGTGGCTGTAAAATATAATAACATTACTAGCACAATCTAGACACTAAACAAGTTAATGTTATTTCAGTTTAACCTTTTCTTTGTTTCCTTTTTTCTATTGGAAATTACCTTTACATGTATTCATTTATTAATTTAGTAGATGGTAACAAACTATCCATGCTAATATTGTCAAAGTTATACTTAACTAGCTTAATCACTAGTTAATCACAAGACTTCTTTAGTCAAAATTCCTTGGTATAAACAATATAACAACAATTTATGTATACACTAGTTAAGAAGACTTTGGGGCATACCAGTAACATATGATGGTAACTTAGGGTTTTTGCACCGCTCTAAATTCCAAGAGCAATCTAAATGAACCTTGAACTTGGTCAGCCATTGTTCAGATCAGTACTTAGACAACCTCTGATTACCACTGACCTAGAACATGCAGAAATACATAG
Organism: Coreius guichenoti; assembly: GCA_039654105.1. NCBI lineage: Eukaryota > Metazoa > Chordata > Actinopteri > Cypriniformes > Gobionidae > Coreius > Coreius guichenoti. The sequence continues at coordinate 18,913,447 of CM077183.1, forward strand.
TAGTAATACAGCCTGGCTCCGTCTGGGGTATCATACAGTGCCTGGCAGGTATACACTCCTTCCGCAGCCAGAAGAAGTTTCTCAATGGACAGAGAGGCGCTGTTGCTTATTACTGTCAGATTACCCAAGTCACTGGCTAATTTCTGTACTTTTGGACCCTTCCCAAAGTTGTACACCACAGCACGGATGGTGTCTGTGCCCAGTTGCGTGAAGCCCCAGATGTAGACATCGGGTAAGGTGGGGCCACATTCCAAGATCACTCCACGTCCCACCACGCCATCGGTCTTGGTCTCATGGTATACCACTTGCCCCGGGTCCAAGATCTCTACGCCTACGAGAGCACACAAAACATTTTAAAGGTTGTAGTGATCCAATATATTATTAGCATTGATAAAATTACTAAGGGTACAAACACACACACACAAATCAGAGTCTGAACAAGAAAACAAATACTTCTAATCAAATGGAGCAGCTGACAAATGTACGATTGAAAGTATTAGTTGATTAATATTAAAAAATATTGAAAATGGTTGTTGATTTTCTTACCTTGAAGGAGGAGGGGTAGAAATAAAACAGTCAGACAGATAGAAGGCACCCCTAAAACTCTTTGAACCATGGTGCCATGATCTCATGCCCAATGCCTTGACTAATATGTAAAAAAGCACAACCGCTGTCTCCAAAAAAAGAAAAAAAAGAGAAATATCTAATGAATATATGATGTGTCCTCTCCAAGCTTATGATTACAGCCGAAGTCCACAAGCCCAATGAGAGAAAGAGGCAACTGAGTCTCTCTAAACTGATTTGACTTGAATAATTCACAGACCTCCCCCTCAATGTACAAGAATACTGCAGACTGGAGTAGAAAGGTTTAGGATGACACAATGATAGCTGTGTCTCATCTATTATTGAGGGTGGCGGGATGGATGGCCGTTCTTGCATTCCATCACCCACAGTGAGAAAGAAAAAACCTCTGATACGTGCTGAATTCCAACACAATGATTTATTCTCTTATATAAATAATAAATAAAAAACAATTGCTAATATTAAACATGCCTGACAGCATTAATTAATTAATTGATACAATTTTAGATTATGAATACATTTTCATCAAAATACATCTTTTTCATCAGTTTGGATTTAACTTTACCCATCCATGCAGTCCATGTCTAACTACACAAGTGTTTTAATGCAAACTGCATATAAAGGTAGGCCGTGTCTAATGCGCAATTAAAAAAAATAAATTATATTTGGATTCCAGGGTTAGTTGCCAGGTTCACAGCCTGCAGAGATGCACTTTAATCACAGGTTATCCCTGCTCTTATGAGCTCATCCCCTCCCTGGGTTTGAGGTCAGAATTATACACTGACTGTGTGTGTGTGTGTGGGTGTGTGTGTCTTTGTGTGTGTCTTTTTGTGTGTGTGTGTGTGTGTGTTTCCATCCATGACAGCTCAGCCAAGCAAAGGAAACGGAGTGCCTCCCTACATTCATTCATGAGTTTCTAATGTTACGCTTCCATGTAAAGTGGACAAACACACCGGGACAGAGACCACAACCCAAATACACAGATGCCAATGAAAATGATGATATATAGATATTACATGACAATTGTGAATAATTATGTTTCGTTATGCAATACATTAAAAAACTCAAAAGTGTCTAATACTTTTTTGTAATCACTGAGGTTCTGATACAAGTACTATTGGTCTGAACACAAGAGAGACAGTTGGTTTACAGCTGCTCCAATACTGACACACTCATGCAAATAGTTCATAATCTGAGTTATGTGATTAGCGCAAATCAGTTCTGTAACCAGACAAAACAGCTGTGATCTGTCATGTTCACGCCAGTTGGCATACAGTATGTCATATATATATATTAAATGTAATCTATAAGTAGGTTTAATCAGATTATCATTTTTATTATAAATCCTGTGTAATCATCACAATCACTTACTCATCACTCACTGCATTGCATCATCATATCCTGGTTAAATGCAAGAAAATATTCAAAATTATCAGATATAATCAGTCATACTAAAACCAAACAAAATTTATATTAAATCCAATGTTTGTTTATTTATTAGTAGAAAAGAGAAAAAAATCACAAGTGGTTAAAACATGTATTTACATAATTAACATCACTAATTTATTCAATACCAGCTGGTCACTATAACAACACACAAATACATAATGCATCACATTTCTGCACACTGCGTCATGTCCATACACTATATAAATACTCTTTATGCAGGTATTAAAATTGCAGTGGATGAAAGAACTTTTCATGTACCATTGTGCATGAATGTCACAAAGCATAATGTAAACAATAATAAAGGACAAATAACCAAAGAGATTCACAGTTCTACATAAATACTTCCTGGAATATGCTGGTATGCATGTAAAAAAAAAAAAAAACTCTCACATACACACACACACACACACACACATATATTGCCCGGTGTTTGTATATATACAAATCCTTAAGAGTCAATGATTGGATCATTATTGCAGTTATTATAATGTTTCTAGCATGTTATATGTTATACTGTGTATAATTCTTATGTATATATAAATACAAATGACATAAAACAATAGAGTGATGCATGACTGCACAGAATACAATAAACAATACAGGCCTGTTGTAAATACGGACCACCGACCTACTTTAAGACAATGAGAATTGATTCTGTACATAGAATCAGAATCTACTCTGATGCTTTAATCTATAATTATTTGTAGATTAAATCTAAGCAATATTATTATTAAAATTGAAAATACGCATGCAAATCCAATTGTGCTTAGAGAGTAAAAAAAAAAAATATTTTTTTAAGTTTCCAGAAAGAACACAATACAAAAAAGTACACAATGGCCAGAGCAGCTGAATAAAGACAGAAAGAGAGAGAGAGAGAGGTCGCATATGTATTCATACGTACTGCTCTTTTGGGAAGGTGTATGAGGAGATGGGGCCGGGGGGTGTGGCGTATGTGAATATGGCGGTCTGGTTGCTGTGCTGAGTGCAGGGGTTTTGGGGCAGGAAGGTCAGTGGAGACTGAATGGGAGGAGAGTGCTGCTCCAAATAATCCTCTTTGTTACACGCCAAACGGTAACTCACGTAGTCTGCCGTGTTTGGGAGCTCATCGTAGAACCTCCCGGGGCTCTGTGGGAACAAAGATACAAGGTCAGATAGAGAGAAAGAGAGAATGAGCGCTGTGTATATTTAATGAGAGCGCTCAGGCACACGGCTGACACCATCACCTTGATATTATGCATGCTGGTGCTGACACGGTCAAACCTGGACCATTTTTGTCCAAATCAGAATACATAAATGTTTAAAAAGTGGCAAAGTTCAAGGAAGTTATACAGAGTTACTGCTAAAACATACACCTCTTGTGAGAGGTATTAGGACTCAGCAGGGAGGAAGTAACAGCATGTTTGTTCTCTTCTCCAGTAGGAGGCGCTCTCTTCTCACTAAGGCTGATGCCAAAGGCAATTCAGGTTTATCATTAAAGCCTCAGTACCTCTATTCAGGTCGGTAGTCAGACCATGGTGCATTAGTGCTTCTTTTCATCTGATAAAATGGACAGAGTACTGCTGTTTCTGTGGCTTTACTGAGTGCTCTCTTACCTGGAAGTCATCAGCTGCCTTCTTTTTAGACGAGGAAGGCTTTTTGTGGGTAGGGGAAGAACTATTCCTGCAATAATAGAGAGGAAGATATAGAGGGTCTTAACTAAAGCAATTCCTTAAAACAACTAGAGGCTCTACTCTTTACCTATAAAATTTGTATATAAAAATGTTTCACTTAGGCATAATTCATTTTCTAATAATGTGAAAGAGTGTATGTATGAATATATGTGAGTGTATACATATAACGATATAATAATATCGTTAATATTATTTATATTTATATATACATAATAATTATACACAGTACACACATATATATATTATGTAAACACAAACTTTTATTTTGGATGCGATTAATCACGATTAATTTTTCCCCAGCACTAATATATATATATATATATATATATATATACACATACACACATATACATACATATATATATATATATATATATATATATATTAGTGCTGGGGAAAAATTAATCGTGATTAATCGCATCCAAAATAAAAGTTTGTGTTTACATAATATATATATATGTGTGTACTGTGTATAATTATTATGTATATATAAATACACACACATGCATGTATATATTTAAGAAAAATATGTTATATGTAAGATAAATTATATACAGTATATACATGCAAATATTTCTTAAATATATACATGTATGTGTGTGTATTTATATATATATATATATATATACACACTCACCTAAAGGATTATTAGGAACACCTGTTCAATTTCTCATTAATGCAATTATCTAATCAACCAATCACATGGCAGTTGCTTCAATGCATTTAGGGGTGTGGTCCTGGTCAAGACAATCTCCTGAACTCCAAACTGAATGTCAGAATGGGAAAGAAAGGTGATTTAAGCAATTTTGAGCGTGGCATGGTTGTTGGTGCCAGACGGGCCGGTCTGAGTATTTCACAATCTGCTCAGTTACTGGGATTTTCACGCACAACCATTTCTAGAGTTTACAAAGAATGGTGTGAAAAGGGAAAAACATCCAGTATGCGGCAGTCCTGTGGGCGAAAATGCCTTGTTGATGCTAGAGGTCAGAGGAGAATGGGCCGACTGATTCAAGCTGATAGAAGAGCAACTTTGACTGAAATAACCACTCGTTACAACAGAGGTATGCAGCAAAGCATTTGTGAAGCCACAACACGCACAACCTTGAGGCGGATGGGCTACAACAGCAGAAGACCCCACCGGGTACCACTCATCTCCACTACAAATAGGAAAAAGAGGCTACAATTTGCACAAGCTCACCAAAATTGGACAGTTGAAGACTGGAAAAATGTTGCCTGGTCTGATGAGTCTCGATTTCTGTTGAGACATTCAGATGGTAGAGTCAGAATTTGGCGTAAACAGAATGAGAACATGGATCCATCATGCCTTGTTACCACTGTGCAGGCTGGTGGTGGTGGTGTAATGGTGTGGGGGATGTTTTCTTGGCACACTTTAGGCCCCTTAGTGCCAATTGGGCATCGTTTAAATGCCACGGCCTGCCTGAGCATTGTTTCTGACCATGTCCGTCCCTTTATGACCACCATGTACCCATCCTCTGATGGCTACTTCCAGCAGGATAATGCACCATGTCACAAAGCTCCAATCATTTCAAATTGGTTTCTTGAACATGACAATGAGTTCACTGTACTAAAATGGCCCCCACAGTCACCAGATCTCAACCCAATAGAGCATCTTTGGGATGTGGTGGAACGGGAGCTTCGTGCCCTGGATGTGCATCCCACAAATCTCCATCAATTGCAAGATGCTATCCTATCAATATGGGCCAACATTTCTAAAGAATGCTTTCAGCACCTTGTTGAATCAATGCCACGTATAATTAAGGCAGTTCTGAAGGCGAAAGGGGGTCAAACACAGTATTAGTATGGTGTTCCTAATAATCCTTTAGGTGAGTGTATATATATAATAATTATACACAGTACACACACATATATTATGTAAACACAAATTTCTAGTTTGGATGCGAATAATCACGATAAATTTTTCCCCAGCACTAATATATATATATATAAACTTTGACTAATATGCTAACACACACTATATATATATATATATATATATATATATATATATAAAGATGTACAATTTAGCTAGGTAAATATTTTACTACTACCACAGAGGTATAAATATATAACTGGGTTAAGAAAATAATTACACAGGCTTCAATGTAAAGTCTCAGGATTTGGAACAGGTATCCTTACAAATGTTGCATTTTGAGTTGAGTACTTACGAATCATTGTCTGACCCTGCGTGTTTGTGCCGCTGCTGTTTGTTGACCAAATATATTATGCCAGCTATACAGAGGATGATGCCCAGTGCAATCACCCATCCGAGGACACCCATCACCCTCTCTGCAGCGCTCAGTGACTGGGGTTTCTCTGCAGGAAAAATAAATATTGGCCATCTCCTTGCTAATTCAACCATATACACCGATCAGGCATAACATTATGACCACTGACAGGTGAGGTGAATAACCCTGATTATCTCTTCATCACGGCACCTGTTAGTGGGTGGGATATATTAGGCAGCAAGTGAACATTTTGTCCTGAGTTGATCTGTTAGAAGCAGGAAAAATGGGCAAGCGTAAGGATTTGAGCGAGTTTGACAAAGGCCAAATTGTGATGGCTAGACGACTGGGTCAGAGCATCTCCAAAACTGCAGCTCTTGTAGGGTGTTCCTGGTCTGCAGTGGTCAGTATCTATCAAAAGTGGTCCAAGGAAGGAACAGTGGTGAACCGGGGACAGGGTCATGGCCGGACAAGGCTCATTGATGCACGTGGGGAGCGAAGGCTGGCCCGTGTGGTCAAACAGACGAGCTACTGTAGCTCAAATTGCTCAAGAAGTTAATGGTTCTGATAGAAAGGTGTCAGAATACACAGTGCATTGCAGTTTGTTGCATATGGGGCTGCATAGCCGCAGACCAGTCAGGGTGCCCTATCCACCTCCAAAAGCGGCAACAGTGAGCATCAGAACTGGACCACGGAGCAACGGAAGAAGGTGGCCTGGTCTAATGAATCACGTTTTCTTTTACATCACATGGGTGGCTGGGTGCGTGTGCGTCGCTTGCCTGGGGAATGCATGGCACTAGGATGCACTATGGGAAGAAGGCAAGCCGGCAGAGCCAGTGTGATGCTTTGGGCAATGTTCTGCTGGGAAACCTTGGGTCCTGCCATCCATGTGGATGTTACTTTGACACGTACCACCTACCTAAGCATTGTTGCAGACCATGTACACCCTTTCATGGAAACGGTATTCCCTGGTGGCTGTGGCCTCTTTCAGCAGGATAATGCGCACTGCCACAAAGCAAAAATGGTTCAGGAATGGTTTGAGGAGCACAACAACGAGTTTGAGGTGTTGACTTTGCCTAACCAAGTCCTAACCATGGAGGCCCCACCTCGCAACTTACAGGACTTAAAGGATCTACTGCTAACATCTTGGTGCCAGATACCACAGCCCACCTTCAGGGGTCTAGTGGCGTCCATGCCTCGACGGGTCATGCCTCGACATAACACATAATCACTGTCACTGACTTTTTAATAATCGGATAGTACTTAAGTACTCAAACGTGACATGCCTCTGAAACATTGAAACATTGCTCTAACATTAACGAGAATAGCTCTACTGTTCGGCTCAAGTCCTATTGTTTTGTGTTGATGAGAAAAAACCCCACACATCCGGCTCACATTAACTTACATGCCCTTCTTTTGTGCAAACTCATAATAACAAACGGGGCTGCCATGGAAGGCATTCATGTGAGCTTTCACTTAGGTCATTGTGTACATAAAACAACAATGATGTCAATACCAACTAGTAAAAAGGGGATTAGTCCTGGGGTGCTCTAATGGCTGTAAAAGAGATGCTAATGGCATAATGTTTCCACTTGAAACAGACCCATACCCAATCTCAAAGAACAGACCCAAACCGCAAAGAACGTCCAGACCAGATGGCCACAAACACACTTAAATTGCTCTGCTTGGAAAGTGGAGTTTATTAATTTATTGATTCTGATATATTATATCAGAAGGCAAATATTATTCATAATCAGACAAAGAAGACTTTAAAATGTAAATTTTTTCTTAAAAAAAAATTCTGACCTGATATACATTTTTATTTATTTCAACCGAGAATTCACAAGACTTATTAACAATAAATACAAATAACAAGAACAGCAAAAACAAACACTGTATATCTGAAAATGTTTGTCTTGGCGGCATAATAAACGTCAACACATAAAGAAAATTACGTGTGTAAAAACACAAATTCTTCCAATTTGCACAAAGCATAATGTATTAAATATTTTACAGCACATCCTAGGAAAAGTCCATTAGCTGAACAACACCAAAAGCAAATGTAACATTCAAGCAGTTTGTTCCTCAGCATAAAAATGAAATAATTTTACATAAAGCGATTCAAACCACTTATACAGTATAGTAAAATGTATTTTTGTATCATCTTAAATAATTTCAAATAGCAACATCTTCATAAGCAGGCCTCATATTGTAGATTGCAGCAACTGAGACATGCAATGAATCGCTGGCTCTTGAAAGCTACAGCCAGTTTATTTGATTGTTTAGTTTATTTGATGTGTTCTTATTCTTAATAGGTGGTATTTGACTACTGCAGTGCAGAGAAGTATTGTATATGAAACCTGTGATTATAGCAGCCAGAAAGACACTATTCTGTTCAATAACAAAACACAACATCTGACAAAACAAGGCAAAGTTTCCAAGAATCATGCATAAAATTATATCCACAGTGCAAGACTTTCACAGTTTATAGGTTATAGTACAGTTTTACTTGCCCTTGAGTGAACACTATAGGCCTACCAAGGCGAAACAGCTTTCTCAAAACAATGGCACCGTCAAGACATATGTATTCTCATCCAAACTTGACATCCATTTTAAAGGACTGTACTGACAAATGCCTGGTGTATGTTAGTGACATTAGCTCTGTTACAAAACCTAGTGAGTCAGCATCCTAAACATCATTGAAAATAACTGATTTAGGACACTTACCTCGGTAGAAACTCCGCACAGGAGAACTCAACTCACAATTGATTTCAATAGAGTTTGAAGTTAGCATGTTGCTAAGCTAACAGCACTGTTACAAAACCTAATGATTTAACATCCTAAATGTCATGGAAAGTGACCAATTTGGGATGCCTAAATAGTCAGAAACTCGGTGTGTTACATAAATAGTGCTGCGCACAGGAGAACGCAACTCACAATTGATTTCAATAGAGCTTGAAATTAGCATGTTGCTAAGCTAACTGCACAATACTCTATATGCATAAACACTGTAAAGGAATTTTTTAATTAATCATAACTAACATTCCTTTTTTTTGCTGGATTAACATTTGAATACTAAATGTCTCCAACAGTTGGGCCAAAGTTAGTGTGTCTGAATATAAAGAAAAGGAAACAAAACTAGACAGCTGTCTGAAAATATATTTAACCTCATGACTTGAGCAACCAGCTGAAGTAAGGAATCCAAATTTGCTTTTACCTAGTAACAGAGAATTATACATATGAAGAACCAACCGTATTAGAGAAAAATTATGTAATGAATCATGTCACCTTTGCCATGCACTTATTCTATAAACGGTTGTACTCTTTTTGTCTAGGGATTCTCTCTGAAATTGGGCTGAGATTCTCTTGGCCATGATTGAAGCATATTCAAAGGAATTGTCTGGAGTCTGTCTGGATACTGCTGTGCAACAGGGTCAGTAGAAGACTAAAGACCTTATTCCCAAGTGGTAGTATTCACTGGAGGCGAGACGTTGTCCGACTCAGAGTGGGGCTTTTAGGCATCCAGGGTTAATGTAGCTATAATTCTTAGTCAGTATAGCAATTGTCTTAGGCATCTTATGCAGTCAAAATATTATTCTTAGGCATCTGGTTTTCCCAATTTAGTCAGAGTAGCTAGCATCAGGGGTTACTGACATAGTCAGAGTGGGGAGTCACCTGAGGATAATATTGGAGGTGTCAGGGGAAACCTGGTTTATGATTGTGATGCTGATTTAGAATTTATATAAAACTGGCTATTTCAAGAGCCAGCATAATTATACAAACCCGATTCCAAAAAAGTTGGGACACTGTACAAATTGTGAATAAAAAAGGAATGCAATAATTTACAAATCTCATAAACTTATATTTTATTCACAATAGAATATAGATAACATATCAGATGTTGAAAGTGAGACATTTTGAAATGTCATGCCAAATATTGGCTCATTTTGGATTTCATGAGAGCTACACATTCCAAAAAAGTTGGGACAGGTAGCAATAAGAGGCTGGAAAAGTAAAAATGTACATATAAGGAACAGCTGGAGGACCAATTTGCAACTTATTAGGTCAATTGGCAACATGATTGGGTATAAAAAGAGCCTCTCAGAGTGACAGTGTCTCTCAGAAGTCAAGATGGGCAGAGGATCACCAATTCCCCCAATGCTGCGGCGAAAAATAGTGGAGCAATATCAGAAAGGAGTTTCTCAGAGAAAAATTGCAAAGAGTTTGAAGTTATCATCATCTACAGTGCATAATATCATCCAAAGATTCAGAGAATCTGGAACAATCTCTGTGCGTAAGGGTCAAGGCCGGAAAACCATACTGGATGCCCGTGATCTTCGGGCCCTTAGACGGCACTGCATCACATACAGGAATACTAGTGTAATGGAAATCACAACATGGGCTCAGGAATACTTCCAGAAAACATTATCGGTGAACACAATCCACCGTGCCATTCGCCGTTGCCGGCTAAAACTCTATAGGTCAAAAAAGAAGCCATATCTAAACATGATCCAGAAGCGCAGGCGTTTTCTCTGGGCCAAGGCTCATTTAAAATGGACTGTGGCAAAGTGGAAAACTGTTCTGTGGTCAGACGAATCAAAATTTGAAGTTCTTTTTGGAAAACTGGGACGCCATGTCATCCGGACTAAAGAGGACAAGGACAACCCAAGTTGTTATCAGCGCTCAGTTCAGAAGCCTACATCTCTGATGGTATGGGGTTGCATGAGTGCGTGTGGCATGGGCAGCTTACACATCTGGAAAGGCACCATCAATGCTGAAAGGTATATCCAAGTTCTAGAACAACATATGCTCCCATCCAGACGTCGTCTCTTTCAGGGAAGACCTTGCATTTTCCAACATGACAATGCCAGACCACATATTGCATCAATTACAACATCATGGCTGCGTAGAAGAAGGATCCGGGTACTGAAATGGCCAGCCTGCAGTCCAGATCTTTCACCCATAGAAAACATTTGGCGCATCATAAAGAGGAAGATGCGACAAAGAAGACCTAAGACAGTTGAGCAACTAGAAGCCTGTATTAGACAAGAATGGGACAACATTCCTATTCCTAAACTTGAGCAACTTGTCTCCTCAGTCCCCAGACGTTTGCAGACTGTTATAAAAAGAAGAGGGGATGCCACACAGTGGTAAACATGGCCTTGTCCCAACTTTTTTGAGATGTGTTGATGCCATGAAATTTAAAATCAACTTATTTTTCCCTTAAAATTATACATTTTCTCAGTTTAAACATTTGATATGTCATCTATGTTGTATTCTGAATAAAATATTGAAATTTCAAATTTCTACATCATTGCATTCTGTTTTTATTCACAATTTGTACAGTGTCTCAACTTTTTTGGAATCGAGTTTGTACATTATGTAAATGGGAAAAAATTCAAATAACTATGCATAATTATGATGGCTGCCATAAACAGCTTGCTAGGCTTTGAAACAGAGAAATTGTCATGTAAAGTCATCGACATGGCCAATCATTGGTCAATCTCCAAACATCCATCATCATTTTGGATTTTCATGCCAACAATGTTGTCTAGGTGAATCTAATCCAACATCAGTTTGAATCCCAGAGCCTTCTTCAATAGGAAGGAGATAGCAAAGAACGGGAAGATAGCAAAAAAGGGCCATGCTGAGAAGTTCAACTTTTTGAATTCTACACATACCACTCTTCTTTAGAGATGACAGAGCCGTCCATCTGAGGAACCATGTCCACTGAGACCTCCACCTCAGATCCATACTCGTAAAAATAAGTCTGCTCATTACATCCGCATCTCTCATGGTCCTCGATCAGTCCCGTGCAGTAGGCCTTCATCCTGCTGTCATGGCAGCTGTGAAACCCCTGAGCGCTTCCTCCTAAGATACTGGAGCCTCTGTAAAGTTCCAGCTTCTTCTCTTCACCTGATTCTTCAGAGAAGGTCAGACTGTGAGGTAGCGAGGGGTGTGGCGGCACGCTGTCAGCCTTGCTGTAGCCATTTCCAAGGATTTGTTTCTTCGTACTGTAATTTCCTTTAAATGTGCATCTCCGACGATAGAAAAACACTACCAGGAGCGTAATGGCAGCCAACAGCACTGTGCCACAAACAACCGCTCCACCAATGACAGCACCTGCTTGCTGCTGCTCCGGAGACACCTCGTGTGGGTAGCTAGGGAATTCTAGGTAAGGAAAGAGGTAGTCATATTGATCACTTTCAAATAACATAACAATATGGGGTTGTTAAAGACCTTGTATTTTTTTCATGTGTTGATGTATTTCCTGTTGAAACAGGAAGTGGGTCTAGAAACATATCAATGGGCTCGTACCTTTACTTTGAACAGCCTATAGTCTTAGTAGTTACACTACTGTTCAAAAGTGTGAATAAAATTTTTAATGTTTTTGAAAAAAGTCTCTTGTGCTCACTAAGGCCCTGATAAGACAGAACGCGTTTTTTTGCAGTGAGAGGCACCTTTTTTAAATAGTTTTCTATTGGCAGTGAGTGTTTTGCCCTGTTAATGCGCCCCGGGCGCCTAGCGTTTTTTTTCCATTGTCCAATCGAAAGAATGGAGAGGTTGGCCTTCCATTGTGGTGACGGTTACCTTGATTAGACTGACAGCACAACTGATTCGGGGGTTGCCTAGCAACATTTAAAAAAAACACAGCGCACTGCTCTTTTTGAGCGGTCTTTGGTCATTTCTGACCGGAGAATTTTAAGTTTTGAATTGTTAAAAATCACAGCTTCATCGGAATGGTACAAAACTTGGTGACTTTTATGACACTTGGAATGTGAACACAAAAAACATTTGAGGGCATCGAACAGGCTAAGTGGTCGTAAAAAAATAGTCACACTCACACACCTATGAACCACTGTGTCTGTAACAGAGCAAAATTTTGAAAGTATGTGAAATTAATTCAATAATTCCGTAATAATGCAGAAAAAAGCTCTCAACAGATGGCACTAATCTGCCTTCAAAAAATTGGATTTTCAAGGACTAAAAAAAGGAAAAAAATTTGTTTTATTATTTTCTATGGGAAAAATGGATATTAATTATTGCATAAATATTAATTAGTACCACAAAACCCTCTCAAAATGCTAAATAAAAAAGAAAAAATATTATTGAACAAAAATGTATTAGAATGACTTACTGAAAAATAAGAAGTTACATTTCAGGGGTCCGGTCACTTTTGACCACTAAGACCACCAGTGTGACTCCCAAGTAAAGACCACACAAGGGTTAAAAAACGTCAACCAAAAAAAGGCAGTGCGGTGTGCCTAATGCGTCTAATCGGGGCCTAAGGCTGCATTTATTTGATCAAAAATACAGCAAAAACCGTAATATTGATAAAGTTTATAAAAAATTAAAATAACTGTTTCTATTAGAATATGTTTAAAAATGTATTCCTATGATGGCTAAGCTGAATTTTCAGCACCATTACTCCAGTCTTCAGTGTCACATGATCCTTCAGAAATTCAAATATGCTAATTTGCTGCTCAAGAAACATTTCTTATTATTATCAATGTTGAAAACAGTTGTGCTGTGTAATATTTTTGTAGACACGGACAACCGTTTTAAAATTTCTAATATATATAATGCATTTGAAAGCATTTACTTAAAATAGAAATCTTTTGTAACATCATAAATGTCTTTGTCAATTTCGATCATTTTAATGCATCCATGCTGAACAAAAGTATTAATTTCTTTTAAAAAAAATCGTATGCACACTTATTCAATTAACTTTTGAACAGTATAGTGTAAAAAAAATGCTAAAATAAATAAAACTTTCAGGAGTACACTTACATAATGGACACTGACTAAAAACCACAAAGCTCAATTTCGATTTCACAAGGTCTTTAAAAAAGCAACATGGATAGAAGAAGGGAGTAGGGATGGGGAAGACTTTTCTTTTCTTTGTACAATCCCAGGTGCCGTCACTACACCAAAGAGACCGAAACATGCAGCAGGCCGGAAGAACCACACATTCATGAACACACAAGTAAATGTTTCTATTCAACGTTTCTATAGACCACACCTTATGTTAATAGCATGCCAAAAGGAAAATGTGATTCAGGAGATCCTCAAAGACCATGGTTCATTCAGGAGCCACACGCAGACAACTTGCAGCCACATGCAAAGTGCTGCACCAGCAAGCAAGTGAATAAAAACAAACACAGCTTAAGGCCAAAGAACTAGATACAGTTTCAGGCAGTGAGCGTCCACATTGTTTATTGACACAACAATAGCATGATACTGCTTATTAAGTGATGTTTCAGAGGCAGTCGTGAGTAAGCATGTAAAGATTCACATATATATTCAAGATTCACATGCACAAAAGCAGCTAAGCATTCGGTCCAGATGGAAGTGTAAACAATCTACCTGTGACAATGACCTCCACGGATGCCGAGCCTGTCCCAATGCTGTTGGTGGCGTCACAGATGTATGTGCCCGCGATGTCATAGGTTACAGGACCTTTGAAGATCAGCACATCATCACGAATTTCTGCTGTACTCGGCATAGTTCCATTCAAGCTAGAGAGAGAAATGTTCATCAGGTTGTGCGTGAGATTTTACTTTTTTTAATACCTTAGAGGAATGTTCTGGAATTAATAAAAGTTTAATTAAATTTCTATCAAACTCTCAATTGACAAAAAAAAATTCAACTTGACCTTTAATAATTGTGTTTACAGTAATGCACTTACAATGACAGTCTGTGGGGCAAGGCATTGTACCAAAATAAATGGTACAAAAACACAAGTAAAGCCAGAAAATGTTGCAACAAGACTATGAATCAAAATAAGTGCTTTAACAAAAAACATGAGCTTCATTTTACATGGAATGCCTTGCCTTATAGACATCAATTGTAAGTGCAATGCAAACCTGAGTTTAGTTATTTTCTGTGGTAATCGACAAACATTTCTTTAATACTGAACCCAGAACATTCCTTTAATTAAAATTTAGTCATTTTAGATGGTATATTTTGAGACCATCATTCAATATATTTTTATTGAAAGTTCTATGAATAATAAATTAGCACAGAATTCGAAAGCATGATATTTACTTAGACTAAAATGACATACTATTTCCACTGAAACAAAGAGATGGATGGGTTGGCGTCGGCCAAGCAGGTCAGCTGAACGTTTTCTCTGTTCAAATACCAGTTTCCATCGAAGCCATCTATTAACACCTCTGGTTCATCTGTAGACAAGGAGCAAAATACAACATAAATGTATCAGTTAATTATTATCTTTCCTTCAATGGACACTAAATAAAATAAAATTGATGTTAAGGGGGGGGGGGGCATATTACAGAGTATTTCTGTGCCAAATACACTCCTTCAGTACTCGAACAAGTTTCGGAAAGTTTTTTTCGAGTATGGCCCCGTATGACGTCATAAAGAGAGAGCAAGAGCACGGCCATCAACAAGCTTCGTTTGGCTTATGGAAGCTGTCCATAAGTGCTGCACTTGCTCGAGAAAGATTTGTCATTTTGTTTTTAGACCACAAAATCAACAATATCACTAAAGAAGTGTGTTTTTAGTTGTGAGGGAAAGATAACCTTGTTTTGCTTTCCAAATAGCCCAGCGTTAAGGAAACAGTGGATGCAGTTTTTTTTTCCGAAGCAGCAACGGAGTTCTGCAAATGTGTTTGTTTGCTCTCGGACCGGTCATGAGTCGAAACCGCAGGCGGTGAGTGAAACTGCATCAAATTGCTGTGTTTTGTTGGCAATCGGCGCGTAAGTGCATATAATGTAAACAACACGAACGTATAGTGAATCGAAAGTTATCCAGGGATAATGCCATGATGTATTTTGTGTGTGTGCGTGTGTGCTCTCGTGACTCTTTAGCTCCGCCTATTGCACGCCTCCATGAGTCCGGCTGTTTTCGGACAGAATTGGTACAGTGTATCTGTCTTTTATAAATCTGATAAAACTAAAGACTCTTCAGAGATATGAAGGATGCAATACTACTCTATAGGTACTCAAGATTAACATGAGATTGGCAGAAACTGTGTTATGTACCCTTTAACAGTAACAAAGATTTTCTAATTAAGACCCCATGATATATTTTTGAATACATATTCACATATTCATACATATATTCAGTCTATTCTATTATATCCAGTCAATCTATTATAATTTGTTGAAAATATGACCCTTCAGAAATCCTGATTTGATTTGGAAAATCAATGATTTCAATCATCAATGTGCTGTTAAATATTTTTGTGGAAACTGTGATACATTTTTGTCAGGATTTTTTAAGCAGTATTAAGTTAAAAAAAAAAAAACAATTTTTTTTGCAACAATGCAGTCTTCAGTGACTTTTGATCAATTTATTGAATCCTTGCTGAATAAGTATTCATTTTTTTTCCAAAACAAAAATTAAAAATCTTACTGACCCCAAACCTTTGAACAGTAGTGTATAGCATGGTTTCTTACACTGAACGTTGAGCGTGACACTGTCTGTGAATTGTTCATCATTATATGTGGAGATGCAGGTGAGCAGCTGTTGGTGTATTTCTCGACTGGGAACCACCAAGTAATCACTGCGCACAGTGACAGTCCCATCTGGGTTGCGTATCTCCTGGGTGTTGGATTCTCCATCTAAATCAGTTTCCCATGTGATCACACTGGGTGGTTTCCCGTTGGCAGAAACGCACGTGGCAACAGTCATCTTCAGATCTTTGGATCCCGCCACTATGGAGGGTGTGGACAGACTCATCTGGATCATAGGGCGAACTGCAGGACAAATACAGAGGCTTACAACACAGGCACACTGCAGACGACCCCTGGATTACTGTAATATTTTGTCCCATGTTATGTTTTGCAAGCTTTTCAGTTTATTACGTTGTGTTTTTCATCAAGAACTACAATGCTCTATATAATAATCAGTTTTCATGGAAAACCTATAACTTTGTATAAACAAAGGTTTCATCAACTAGGAAAATTATGCGATATGCACAGAAATTATTCTTCTGTGAAATCAAATGTTTTACTAATCTCAAAACCAAAAAATAAATCTCAGTAAATGCACTACAAAAAATCCAGCAAAATCCACTGCAGCACAACCTTGGTTCACACCACGGCGGCTAGTCGTAACTGATACAACAGTAAGTGCTTTTACACTGCTCAGGTACTGAGAGTAATCTGATGATTGTGAGTTTTGAATTAATCACTAAAGCTTAATCACCAAAGGTTTAACTGGTTTTATGTAACTAAGATACAGTGGTGGTCAGAATTATTGGCACCCCTGGTAAATATGATCAAATATGGCTGTAAAAAATAAATCTGCATTGTTTATCCTTTTGATCTTTTATTCAAAAAATTCACAAAAATCTAAACTTTCATTGAAGTAAAAGAATTGAAAGTGGGGGGTAAATCACATTATGAAATAAATGCTTTTCTCCAAAACACGTTGGCCACAATTATTGGCACCCTTTTATTAAATACTTTTTGCAACCTCCTTTTGCCAAGATAACAGAGTCTTCTTCTATAACGCCTGATGAGTTTGGAGAACACCTGACAAGAGATCAGAGACCATTCTTCCATACAGAATCTCTCCAGATTCCCAGCTCCATGTTGGTGCTTCTTCTCTTCAGTTCACCCCACTCAGTTTCTATAGGGTTCAGGTCAGGGGACTGGGATGGTCATGGCAGAAGCTTCATTTTGTGCTCAGTGACACATTTGTGTGTTGATTTTGATGTTTGTTTTGGATCGTTGACCTGATGGAAGATCTAACCATGGCCCATTATAAGATTTCTAGCAGAGGCCGTCAGGTTTTGATTTTTTATCTGTTGGTATTTGCTAGAATCCATTATACCATGTATCTGAACAAGATGTCCATGACCTCCAGCAAAAAAATAGGCCCACAACATTAAAGACCCAGCTGTATTTTTAACCGTGGGCATGGGGTACTTTTTATCCCTGTCTGCACCAAACCCATCTGGTGGATTTGCTGCCGAAAAGCTCTTTTTATAGTTTCATCTGATCATAGAACCAGGTCCCTTTTGAATTTCCAGTCGTGTCTGACAACTGAATATGCTGGAGTTTGTTTCTGGATGAGCAAGAAGGATTTTTCTTGAATCCCTCCCAAACAACATGAGGTGATGTAGGGGTTGTTTGATTTTTTTTTTTAGGCTTTCTGACCCCAAGACTCAACTAATCTCTACGATTCTCCATCTGTGATCCTTGGAGATCTTTGGCCACTCAAACTTTCCTCCTCGCCGTGCATTAAGACCATATAGACACACGTCCTCTTTCAGGCAGATTCGTAACATCTTTAGTTGATTGGAACTTCTTAATTATTGCCCTGATGGTGGAAATGGGAATTTGCAGTGCTTTAGCTATTTTCCTACAGCCACTTTCTATTTTGTGAAGCTCAACAATCTTTTGCTGCACATCAGAACTATATTCTTTGGCTTTACTCATTGTGATGAATGATTAAGGGAATTTGGCCTTTGTGTTTCCTCATATTTATACTCCTGTGGAACAAGACATCATAGCTGGACAATTTCATGTTTCTAGTCACCCTGGTGTGCTAAAAAATGTAAATATTAATGGGAATATACTTCAGAGATATTTTACTCATAAAAAATTCTAGGGGTGCCAATAATTGTGGCCAACGTGTTTTGGAGAAAAGCATTTATTTCATAATGTGATTTACCCCCCACTTTCAATTCTTTTACTTCAATGAAAGGTTAGATTTTTGATCATATTTACCAGGGGTGGCAATAATTCTGACCACCACTGTATCTCTTAAACTGTCTGAATCTGAAAGGCCTTAAACTTGCTCAGTATAGGATAGTTCATAAACAAATTTGTCAGTCTTTACTTGCACGTTATTTGGCTTTAAAATCTCATTTGGAGTCATATTTTTATATGCATAATACACTGTAAAAAATTTTTTGTGAAAATGTATTGGTAATTTTCTGCCAGGACATTATCCAGGAAATGTTCGTTAATCCTTAAAACACAATCTAATTCAATGCGTAATTCAAAATACAGGTAAAACACCTGTAAAAAAACAATACAGAAAATTCCGTAAATTGTGCCTTTTTTCAAAAAAACTTTTTTTTACAGTGTAAAGTCACAAAATAAATCAGCATTTGTGGTATTTGTGGTATGGAAAGATTGCTGTACAGTAGGTATTAAGAGGATAGCGGCATTACATACCATAAACAGTAAGATTAACCATGTTCTCCCTGTTGCCAGCTGGGAAGGTTGTGTACTCGCAGATGTAGGTGGATTCATCCAACAGTTTTAGTTTGTTGAAGACTATGGTGGTGTCCTCCAGGGAAGGCGTGCGCTGGCGGATGGCGGGGTTCTTGAAGCGCACACGCTCTTTAAAGGGGTTGAGAACCGACACGCCCAGGGTTGGATTGGCGATGGCCACATTCTGTTTAGTGCCGTTGACCAGCTTCTGCCAGGTGACCTGGGAGATTTTTACAGGTGGGTTGCTGTTGACAAACTGACAGCGTAGCTCTACCTGTGAGCCCACAAATCCTGACTTACTGCTATCCATCTGGACCATCTGACCACGAACACCTGGGAATGGAAAGATTAACAGTCAGGGTTTCATTAGTCATCATTCGTGGATGAACATATAAAGATCAAATCAAGAACAAATATATATATATATATATATATATATATATATATATATATATATATATATATATATATATATATATATATATATATTATTTATTTAATTGTTTTCATAAACATATTTTTTCCATGACAACTCTCAGAAAAGCTTAGCATGGTAATGGATATGACAATGTTAATGTATTTGGTCTTTACAGAGACTTGTAAGACTTCAATTCAAGACATGCTGCTGCTGCACAATAACATATATGAAATTATCCGTGGCAGATCTATACAGGAGGAGCTCGGGAAGGTGGAGGGTTTCAGAGGAACTCTGAAAGCGCTAAACAAACATTGACCATCTATTTAAATGTTGATCAGCAAGCTCATTGGCTACAGATGCAACAGGAACCAATCAGCTTGTTCCGTGTAGTTAATGATGTGACTGTTGGCAGGGTGTGTTAAAGGGATAGTTCACCCAAAAATGAAAATTATCCCATAATTTACTCACCCTCAAGGCATCCTTGGTGTATAAGACATTCCTTTTTCAGATGAATACAATCAGAGTTATCTTAAAAAATGTCCTGGCTCTTCCAAGCATTATAATGGCAGTGAATGGCAGCCCAAAATTTGAAGCCCAAAAAAGTGCATCCATCCATTATAAGAGTAATCCACACGGCCCAATTAATACGGCCGGTTAATAAAGGCCTTCTGAAGTGAATCGATGGGTTTGTGTATGTAAAATATCCATATTTAAAACTTTATAAAGTGAAATATCTAGCTTCCGGCGGACCGCCTTCCATAATCAACTTATACAGAAAGTGTAACGCCTCTCGCAGTTCAAAACACTTACGCTACGCCTGACGTCATCGTCGCGCCAGTTACGTTTTTTTCATAAGTTAAATATGGAAGGCGGTCCGCCGGAAGCTAGATATTTTACTTTATAACGTGTTAAATGTGGATATTTTTGGCTATGCCAAGGGTTTCGTGACTGAACTGTGAATTTAATATAAATTCTAATTCAGGAATTGAATCGGAATTGAATGTTACTTGAGCAGCAAATCAGCATATTTATAATGATTTCTGAAGGATCATGTGACACTGAAGACTGGATTAATGATGATTAATGAAAATTCAGCTTTGCCATCACAGGAATAAATTATTAATTAAAATACAAAAGTTATTTTAAATTGTAATAATATTTCTGTTTTTATTGCATTTTTGATCAATTAAATACAGCCTTGGGTTGCACAAGACCCCACTTAAATACATTTCACTTTTAATTCACAAATTTAACCCTTCAAGTCATTAAAACATTGCTTATCAAAACCTGTAAAAAATGTATAAACCACCAGTAGGGTAGACATTGCTTACTCAGTCATGAGATATACTATAAATATGGGTCCTGTGCTTTCAAATCTGGGCCAATTAGCTCAATAACTTCCCTAATGGGTACATTCAGCTTATTGACCTAAAAAGACTTCTCTATCCATCAATACTATAGCATGTGGAGGACAAAAGGTAATGAAAGGTTGAGAGAACTGAAAGATGGAGGCAAGTCTCTTTACGCTGGGCCTGTAGAGTGTAAATAAGGTGCAGCAGCTCCTTGTGACTGGGCTTAAATCTAGTTGTCTAAAAATAGGAGGGTTTAAGAACCACGATTATAGAGAGGTACTTCACCCGCCCTGGCTAAAGGGTGTCTGTAACCACAGCTTGTGTTTACCTGCGGGACATGTGCGTGATACTCCAATCCCAAACCTCCACATAGCCAGAGGATTCCTAATGTTAAACCACTTAAAAAAAGGAGACAATCCCTCTCCAATATAAGGCTGCGTATTGAGGCAAAGTCCCTTACATAACCATAAACAACCTTTTTTTGGAAAATTCTAGTCCTTTCTGTGGCAGAGAGGTTCAGATATGTCAGTTGTGGTATTTGTGTGTTTTAAGTGATGGCAAAAAGAGTTTATGGGATTCAAAAGACATGCTATTTTTTTTACTTTGCATTCTTGTAAAGATTTGCTTATATTTTTTCTTCCTTTGATTATTTCCATAATAATTATTATTGTGAGTTATCCACATTTCTTTGTACTTACATTTTCACTTTTGTATAATAAATCACTTTTCTTACGCATTACTTTGTTTTGCGTTATCTCTTGCCACCTCCGTCACTCCAAATTTGGCCATAACCTCAATGTTACTACTTCTGACCCTTGATCAGAATAAGAAGTCGTAACAGCTGAAACAGATGCATTACTTTGTGGTTAATTTTAAAGTTCATAATAATTAAGGCCAAAATAGACAATATGTTTATATAAAACTGTTGTTATAGATAGAGAATGGAGACTATAAAAATACACACTAAAATATGAAACATAAATGATAAAGATAAAATAAAAATAATAAAAAGAAGATTTTTTGGTAAAAAAAAAAAAAAAAAAAATATTAAAGAGAGAGAAAAAAAATAAATAAATAAATGACAAATAAGTATGAAGGAACTTAAGAAGCACATAGCCAGTTCATATGAATCCAGCTAAACTGTGATGATCATGGTACAATGCAAAGCACCTAGAAAAAAATGCATCTATGAAAAATAATTAATTAATTAATTAATAAAATGATTTTGCAAAATCAGATATGTATTTCAAAAAATCCTTCCAGGACACAAATTTAATAATGTTAAATGCAGTCCTTAAGTCTTCGGTCACTATAGATAGGGTAAGCTTTAAAAACAACAACAACAACTATGAAAAAATAAATGCGAGTCAGTGGCAGGCGGAAAGTCAGCCATGGATTAGAGTAGACAGTGGGGGAGCAGACTGGCATTCCCAGGCTTTAGGGCTGCTCATGAGAGCCTGCACAAACACAGCAAAGCCCTGCTGAATGGGAGGCTGCTGGACGACAGGTTAGAGGAGGTTAGCGACAGCAGCAGATTACAGCACTCAGGATATTGAAGTTCAGCGTCGCTTCCAACCACATGATAGAGACATCAGTCCAATGCCCAATGCATGATGCTGCATTAACCTGCATTATGGATACCTATCGTTGGTTTAACTTAAAGGGTTAGTTCACCCAAAACTGAAAATTAGCCCATGATTTACTCACCCTCAAGTCATCCTAGGTGTATATGACATTTTTCTTTCAGACAAATAAAATCGGAGTTATATTAAAAAAGTCCTGGCTAATCCAAGCATTATAATGGCAGTGAATTGTTGTTTCGTTTTTGAAGGCCATAAAAGTGCATCCATCCATCATAAAACTGCTCCACACGGCTCCGGGCTGGGGGGTGGAGGGGGATGGGGTAGGGGTGTGTTAATAAAGGCCTTCTTAAGCGAAGTGGCGCATTTGTGTAAGAAAAATATCCATATTTAAAACTTTATAGACTAAAATAACTAACTTCCGGCGGATTGCCGTACGCATCGATTTACGGCGAAAGAGTAACCCCTGACCCTTGAACCCTTGATGCATGCATATTGACGAACGCAGAAGCTATAAGGATAGAGCAAAACAAAACACCGGTCATGAATTAGAGTCTAAAACAAGAATTTTTAAAGAGAAATGGTGGAGGATTTTGATATAAGAGGGGCTTGAGTTTGTTGCCCAGCCCTATCCACGAGAGGCGTCAAAGCTTGTGATGCTCCTATACTCCTATACATGTACGTGCGTACGGCTTTCCGCCGGAAGTTAGTTATTTTAGTCTATAAAGTTTTAAATATGGATATTTTTCTTACACAAACATGCCACTTTGCTTCAGAAGGCCTCTATTAACCCCCAGAGCCATGTGTAGCAGTTATATGATGGATAGATGCACTTTTTACTTTTATAAAACGAAACAACAATTCACTGCCATTATACGCCGCCATTAAAAGCTAAATATAATATAACTATAATATAAATATTAATATAACTACGATTTTATTTGTCTGAAAGAAGAATGTCATATACAGTGGGGAGAACAAGTATTTGATACACTGCCGATTTTGCAGGTTTGCCCACTTACAAAGCATGTAGAGGTCTGTAATTTTTATCATAGGTACTCTTCAACTGTGAGTGACGGAATCTAAAACAAAAATCCAGAAAATCACATTGTATGATTTTTAAGTAATTAATTTGCATTTTATTGCATGACATAAGTATTTGATACATCAGAAAAGCAGAACTTAATATTTGGTACAGAAACCTTTATTTGCAATTACAGAGATCATACGTTTCCTGTAGTTCTTGACCAGGTTTGCACACACTGCAGCAGGGATTTTGGCCCACTCCTCCATACAGACCTTCTCCAGATCCTTCAGGTTTTGGGGCTGTCGCTGGGCAATACGGACTTTCAGCTCCCTCCAAAGATTTTCTATTGGGTTCAGGTCTGGAGACTGGCTAGGCCACTCCAGGACCTTGAGATGCTTCTTACGGAGCCACTCCTTAGTTGCCCTGGCTGTGTGTTTCAGGTCGTTGTCATGCTGGAAGACCAAGCCACGACCCATCTTCAATGCTCTTACTGAGGGAAGGAGGTTGTTGGCCAAGATCTCGCGATACATGGCGCCATCCATCCTCCCCTCAATACGGTGCAGTCGTCCTGTCCCCTTTGCAGAAAAGCAGTTTAGACCAAAAAGCTCTATTTTTGTCTCATCAGACCACATGACCTTCTCCCATTCCTCCTCTGGATCATCCAGATGGTCATTGGCAAACTTCAGACGGGCCTGGACATGCGCTGGCTTGAGCAGGGGGACCTTGCGTGCGCTGCAGGATTTTAATTC
This sequence comes from Coreius guichenoti, assembly GCA_039654105.1. Taxonomy (NCBI): domain Eukaryota; kingdom Metazoa; phylum Chordata; class Actinopteri; order Cypriniformes; family Gobionidae; genus Coreius; species Coreius guichenoti. The sequence continues at coordinate 18,937,713 of CM077183.1, forward strand.
ATGACGGCGTAGTGTGTTACTAATGGCTTTCTTTGAGACTGTGGTCCCAGCTCTCTTCAGGTCATTGACCAGGTCCTGCCGTGTAGTTCTGGGCTGATCCCTCACCTTCCTCATGATCATTGATGCCCCACGAGGTGAGGTTTTGCATGGTGCCCCAGACCGAGGGAGATTGACCGTCATCTTGAACTTCTTCCATTTTCTAATAATTGCGCCAACAGTTGTTGCCTTCTCACCAAGCTGCTTGCCTATTGTCCTATAGCCCATCCCAGCCTTGTGCAGGTCTACAATTTTATCCCTGATGTCCTTACACAGCTCTCTGGTCTTGGCCATTGTGGAGAGGTTGGAGTCTGTTTGATTGAGTGTGTGGACAGGTGTCTTTTATACAGGTAACGAGTTCAAATAGGTGCAGTTAAGACAGGTAATGAGTGGAGAACAGGAGGGCTTCTTAAAGAAAAACTAACAGGTCTGTGAGAGCCGGAATTCTTACTGGTTGGTAGGTGATCAAATACTTATGTCATGTAATAAAATGCAAATTAATTATTTAAAAATCATACAAAGTGTACCTATGATAAAAATTACAGACCTTGCTTTGCAAGACTACATGCTTTGTAAGTAGGAAAACCTGCAAAATCGGCAGTGTATCAAATACTCGTTCTCCCCACTGTACACCTAGGATGACTTGAGGGTGAGTAAATAATTTTCATTTTTGGGTGAACTAACCCTTTAAAAGTGATAAATCATGAAAATATTTTTTTTACAGTAAGAGATGCCATAGAATATCCAACTAAAGCCATCCACACACCCTTCACCTTCTATGCAAAGTAATTAATCATTATTCTAAAACACGTTCAGTTTTTGAGATTCATATACTACATTCCGAGTTCATTTTTCACATTCTTCCCCTCCACCAAGTTACTGATATGAGTACAGCACTGACTAAATCAGTGAGTTGAACTCAAGAACACGATCAGTCTGATTCGTGAACAAATCATTCAAATCATTTCATTTTTGTGAACTGATTTAACTGATTCAGTAAAAAGATTCAACTTAAATTTTGGATAACATTGCTTTGTTGTTTACATAAAATCATCGCACATTATTCATTTGATTCATGATTCATCTTTTATGATGCTTTGACCTGAAAGCGCCAGTCCTCACTCATTGTAACATTCCTCAATTTTTCTGTTTGTGTTCCACAGAAGAAAGGTGACGTAATTATCAACAACAATATTAATTACTTACTAAAACAAAGAGATTTTACATTATCAGACTATATATTAACCAGGTGATTTGGTAAAAATACACGAAAAGGAACCACAAAAGTTAGTTTAAATAGAAGTACACTCTTAAAATTAAGTTTCCATAAAAGGGGATTTTCACAGCAATGCCATAGAACAAACATTGTGGATTCTCCAGAAAACCTTTCAGTTAAAAGTTCCAAGTATCTTCTTTTCTTAGCGTAAAGAACATTTCAATAATCTAAAGAACCTTTTTCCTCTATAAAAGGACTTTTGTGCAGTGGAAAGAATCCATTGATGTTCAAGGTTCTCCTTTATTTTTAAGAGTGCACCAAATTTCTACTTTTTTTCACAAGGACATAAACCTGTGACAGAAACTAAAACAGGATATGTCATCTGCACATGATGACCCGACACACTGAGGTGGACTGTGCCTCATAAGTCAGCTGTCATGACACTGAGCACAAAGGCTAATAAGAAATGAAAGCCCTCCGTCAACAAAGGAGACCAACAACACAGTCCAAACTGCTGTTCAGCTGTCTAGTCCTTTCACTGCATTTGTGAGTCAATCGGAAAAGACACAGACATTTCCACACAGCATGCACTGTCAGCTCAGAAATTTGTTCAGACATTTGTTGCATAATAAAAAAAGCAAACAGAGTTCCACAGCTTCGCCTCTTATAATATTAAAGGATTAGTTCACCTCACCCTCATGTCATTCTAAACCTGTATGAACACTGTTTTCCACGCAATTTGAAAGGATGCAAAAGACCCATAAAAGTGTACTATATACAAACACGATTCCAAAAAAGTTGGGACACTGTACAAATTGTGAATAAAAACAGAATGCAATGATGTGGAAGTTTCAAATTTCAATATTTTATTCAGAATACAACATAGATGACATATCAAATGTTTAAACTGAGAAAATGTATCATTTTAAGGGAAAAATAAGTTGATTTTAAATTTCATGGCATCAACACATCTCAAAAAAGTTGGGACAAGGCCATGTTTACCACTGTGTGGCATCCCCTCTTCTTTTTATAACAGTCTGCAAAAGTCTGGGGACTGAGGAGACAAGTTGCTCAAGTTTAGGAATAGGAATGTTGTCCCATTCTTGTCTAATACAGGCTTCTAGTTGCTCAACTGTCTTCGGTCTTCTTTGTCGCATCTTCCTCTTTATGATGCGCCAAATGTTTTCTATGGGTGAAAGATCTGGACTGCAGGCTGGCCATTTCAGTACCCGGATCCTTCTTCTACGCAGCCATGATGTTGTAATTGATGCAGTATGTGGTCTGGCATTGTCATGTTGGAAAATGCAAGGTCTTCCCTGAAAGAGACGACATCTGGATGGGAGCATATGTTGTTCTAGAACTTGGATATACCTTTCAGCATTGATGGTGCCTTTCCAGATGTGTAAGCTGCCCATGCCACACGCACTCATGCAACCCCATACCATCAGAGATGCAGGCTTCTGAACTGAGCGCTGATAACAACTTGGGTTGTCCTTGTCCTCTTTAGTCCGGATGACATGGCGTCCCAGTTTTCCAAAAAGAACTTCAAAATTTGATTCGTCTGACCACAGAACAGTTTTCCACTTTGCCACAGTCCATTTTAAATGAGCCTTGGCCCAGAGAAAACGCCTGCGCTTCTGGATCATGTTTAGAAATGGCTTCTTTTTTGACCTATAGAGTTTTAGCCGGCAACGGCGAATGGCGCGGTGGATTGTGTTCACCGATAATGTTTTCTGGAAGTATTCCTGAGCCCATGTTGTGATTTCCATTACAGTAGCATTCCTGTATGTGATGCAGTGCCGTCTAAGGGCCCGAAGATCACGGGCATCCAGTATGGTTTTCCGGCCTTGACCCTTACGCACAGAGATTGTTCCAGATTCTCTGAATCTTTGGATGATATTATGCACTGTAGATGATGATAACTTCAAACTCTTTGCAATTTTTCTCTGAAAAACTCCTTTCTGATATTGCTCCACTATTTTTCGCCGCAGCATTGGGGGAATTGGTGATCCTCTGCCCATCTTGACTTCTGAGAGACACTGCCACTCTGAGAGGCTTTTTTTTATACCCAATCATGTTGCCAATTGACCTAATAAGTTGCAAATTGGTCCTCCAGCTGTTCCTTGTATGTACATTTAACATTTCCGGCCTCTTATTGCTACCTGTCCCAACTTTTTTGGAATGTGTAGCTCTCATGAAATCCAAAATGAGCCAATATTTGGCATGACATTTCAAAATGTCTCACTTTCAACATTTGATACGTTATCTATATTCTATTGTGAATAAAATATAAGTTTATGAGATTTGTAAATTATTGCATTCCTTTTTTATTCACAATTTGTACAGTGTCCCAACTTTTTTGGAATCGGGTTTGTAGACACTAATTGTGCATTTATTGTTAACTTTAAAATGGGTAAAGATAAGATAAAATGGATCTGCTATGTTCTGATGACATTTAAAGTCTTGAATAATTTTATGTTTTCTAATGCAAGTAGATATTTGCACAACGTTAGTGCAATATAGTATATTTTATACAAGCATACCTGTCGATCAAACATGGCTGCTCTAGGGTCTTAAATGTCACATACATATGACCTTATTTCTTCCCACTTTGCCGGTGGACTGATGAGCTCTGGTCTCTGAGCTGGTTAAAAGCTTTGAGGAATGAGAGCTACAGTGTATCCAACACTTAGCGATGCAGAAGACTGATGAACATTTCCAATCATTTTATGAACAGAATGAACAATGTTTGCTCAATCTTATCTATATGCAACAAACTCCGTTCTGAACTACAAAAGTCCACACAATGTCTAATTACCAAAAAGTTCACCATAAACATCACATGCTTGTAAATAAATGAGCAAAGAGTCTACACAATCTGTCAGAGAGAGAAAATAGTCTGCGACACCACAGTTTCAACACCAGAAACACTTCAAAAAATAAAGTAAAACAGGGCCTGATTTAGGCAGCCAATTTAATTTTGTGCAATAAAGCCATGATGAATTACACAGCCTCTTCTAGTAATTTTACAACCTTATGACAAGTGACCAAACATTTAGTTTCTAGTGAAGGGGGTGGATTCTGGAATGTATATCTTTTGAGTGATTATAATCAAGGTATTAATCATTATTTATCCTTATACATAAATAAATGATTTGAATGACTTCAAGTTAATGAGATTTACTTAGTTATAGAAGTTAGTTGTTGCTTTTATTTATATTTATTTGAGTTGATTTATTTTATATTTATAAGCTTTTATTTTTACTGTTCATCCTCCATCACTAGAGAATAATGGTGAATGTTGTCTGTACATGCTATCAGTATGGTTTGGGAAAATTTCTGGTCAGAGCTAGAGCTCGAACAACTCCAACCTTAAAGAAGCTGTGTATCTGTGTATGTGCACTATTATTCTTTGTTACAAATTAGTATTGGTGGACAACTGGCATTCTACTTGGGACCTGTTGACGCCTATTCACGACCTGGAAGGTCACAACGTGCCTAAACCCGGGGTCCAAGCGTCAGTGTGATCAATGTAGATATGTCTCTGCCCATGTGTGGAAATTTACTATGATTATCCATTTTCTCTAACCAAACAAAATCATTTAACCTGAAGTACTGACTTAGCTAGACCATGGAAAAGAGTATAATTGTGGTGTGAAAATGTATGTACGCAGAGCGCAGCCTACGACCTCCTTGTGAGACTTGAAATTGGCTTCTGCTGATGAAACTTCGAACTATTCACTAAAATGTTCTTCTATTTATTTTCCTCTGACTCCGGGTCTTCATTCATCATATCTGGTCTGGGTCTTTAACTCTAAATTCCCCAACACTAGTTCCACCCTTATGACTCAGGATGGATTTGCTTAAATCCTAAAAAAATGCATGGTCATATGCAAGTCAATTGCTTTTGCCCAACACTCCTACACAAGGATGTCAAATGTCCTTGTTCTGCTTCATTACCTGGGTTGGATTCAAGCATGAGCATATCTCAGTTCCCCTTTTATCTTTAATGCCTAACCCTGTCTATTTCCATAGTAATGTTTAAGCAGATTTATGATGATAATAATAATACACGCGTCTACATTTCACAAGTGTAGCGATGCAGTTATCATAGGTTTTTAGGAGAGTGAAATTAATTCTGTTCTTTCAGTAGAATCATTGTCATCATCTCACAGGTCTGATACTAATGAAATATGGAAAGCAATGACTTAAAACCAAGCAAAGATAAAGGAAGAGAAGCCATAGGTTGATAGGATTTTTACATTCTTCTTCACTCTTACAAATAGTTCAAGCCAAATCTGTGAACTGCTCATGAAGACTAAAATAGCTAGCTTGTGCTGCCTAACTTCTTGTGAATGTACCATTGTCATGATGTATTTTAGTTTTGTTTCATGTTCATGTTTCATGTCTTTTATTTTGAAGTTTATCACAGTCATGGTTCCTGTTAGTCATGTTATTCCCTTGCCCTCATGTGATCTTGTCATGTGCTTCCCTTGGTTCATGTGTTGTGTTCTCATTGGCTTGTCTTTTCGTGTGATACTATGCTCTGTTTGTCATTGGTTCATTGTTTAATTGTTCACAGGTGTGTCTTGTTTAGTCATTAGTCCTTGTGTGTGTGTGTATTCCCTGTACCGCTGCTGGTGAGTTCTGTGTCTGTTCGGGTCAAGTCCTTGTTTTTGTTTTGTAAATTAACTGCACTTGGGTTCTCCAACACTTGCCTCCAGTGGATCCTATATTGTTACAGCCATTATTTTAACAGTACCATCAGAAACACAGAAGCATCACTGCACTGCTGTTTTCCCTGAGAGCTGTCTATCATGATACTCATCACAATTTGCTCTCTCTCTCTAAGCACTAGGCTGTTAATCTAAAAACAGACAGGCAAAGCTGGCGATATCTGCAAAAGCACCAATAAGGCATTGCAATAGCAGAAAAACAACATTGAGTCTGTTTGAAGACAAGCCATGGTTTTGTCTCCTCAAACTCAACATGAGACAGATGCAGCCGTCAATTGAACGTTTTATTAAGAAATTCTGTGATAATCACTTCTTTACATACACAAAGGCTACTTGCATCCTTTTGTTTGAAAAATACTGTCATGCATGCAGGTATAGCAAAGTCATCTTCTAATATTCACTTGATGCTAGTAAACAAAACAAGGAACAGTAGCATATCCACAAAGCCTCATCCATACTTTAATGCATTCATATTTTGAATTCAATGTTAAAATCATTTCTCTAATCCATATTGATATGTTGAGACAACAATAGTTAAGCTAATAGGCTGATTGCCCACTTTGGCTCTGTGCACATCCAATGATGTGAGTTTGGAAGCAGGACTATACAATGACAACACTGTGCATTACTCTTGCAATTCTGTTTGGTGACTTTAGTGGTGCAAATATTATATACTTCAGCTTTAATACTAGTACTGGCTGATGCTAACCAGAGCTGAGCACTACAGCAGTATGCTGCCTTAAGCAAGCTATCATACTTAATATGATGTGCCAGTAAGCCGTGAGAGCCCTCTCTTTTAACAATACCATCAGGCAGGGTTATCAACTTTCACCAGTGACACTGCTCTACCACACTTAAGTTTGATATCTCTCTTTCGGCTGGGTTTTTTAAGAGAAAATGTTGGATTTGTGTACGCCCGGTCAATTCAGACCTACAGAGGATTACAGCCAGAGGAGACTTTTCTTTTTAGCCTTGTGAAAATCAAGAAGAAGAAGAGAACATAATGATTAGTACATGATACAACTGGAAAAAAGAAATGTTAAAAACAAGTAAATAACATGGTGACAGATGAACACTAGTCTTGTTTAGTATGAACTGACTAATTTTTTTGACTCACTGAAGTCTCTCTCGGTTAAAAAAAAAACATGACTTCTTTGGTGAAATGCAATTTCAATATCATTGGTGATACCACCTACTGAACAAATACGTCATTCACTAAGCGGGTCTGAGCTTTGGGTCTGAATGAGATTCGAAGCAGAACTATCTTGTTCATGAACAAACTGGAGTATCTCATTCATGAACAAATGAACGAATAAAGCTTCTTGTTCATGAACGAACTAAATGAAAACTCAAACATCTGCACAAACCCATACACAATTAAAATGACATAAGCACATTATTGACTATTATTACGCGGCTCTGTGGAATACTTGATTCTGATTGGTCAATCACAGCATCCAGCGGTATGTTATTCCCCGATAACAACCGGTAAAAACTAATAACACAGGCTCATCCGGGTAAAGTCAGCGCTATACGCTTGCTAGGAACCTAGGAACAGGTTTTCTTCATGGAAGTTTTGCGTTTGGTGAGCTAATAAAATATTAAAACTCAAATCAATATTTTTTGTATAATTATTTAATTGTCATCCAGATACCGTGGACTCGCTCTCTCTTGTTTCATATATACACAGTTGCCGCCATTTTGCAACTGTTTTGTACACTGTAATGGATTATAAGAAAACAAACAGGTACGATTTTTATACAGTTTCATCTCAAATCAATATCTCTTATCCCCATAATTATTTATGTGGCGAAATGCCGAGTAAGTGGCATATGACCGTCTAGATAGAACTTGCCGCTTACTTGCAACTGCTTTCTTCGCGGAAGCTTTACGTTGAAAGAGCTAACGAAATATTTCGACTCAAGTCAATATTTTGTGTCTAATTATTTATTTATGTGGCAAGTAGTTGCTTAATAAGCTTCCTGATCACTCTGCCAGGGTTTATTCTGCGATAACAACCGGCTGGATGTCGCTTACTTATTGGTGTCTTTTTTTCTTTTTCTAAAAAACACTTGTGGGATGTTTATGCACTCCTTCTAGAGTTTCTTTGTAGCTTTATAGACACACAAATTTAAATAGAGGACACTAAGACTAAGGCTAAATGATTCAATGACACATTAAAAACACTCTAATTTGTCATAACAGAATGATGACCTGAATGAATCAGTGAATAACTCTGAACTAAACTTTTTTGGTGAATGGATTCAAAAGTCACTGAGATGAATCAAAATCCCCACCACTACAGAACACTCTAAATTTTCTGACGAAATTTCTGACGAATTTGACCCCATGGTACTGATTTTCGACTGGTGGGTTGATACAGTTGAATCGTTTTAGTGCTTAGTCCCTCAACTCAATCACAGCTCATAATTACTCAAGCTCAGAGGATTGCGTTGCATGTACTGAGATGTCTTATGCTTATGCCAACGCCATGGTTTTAGTACAATGACCTGTTGCCAGAGTTCAGCCCTTTACTACATTACCCACTGACTACTGCATCGCCCGTTTAGAAAAGACTCCCAGTATTGCCATGGCAACGGGCCAGGGGATAACAGATGGTGGGAGCGTGCTCAGTGACAGTTAAAGAGCTCATAGTAAGGGGGGAAAGTGGGTCAGAATCAGCCACAGCAGGACCAGACAACGCTTAACACCAGACAGGCCACACATATACAATGTTCTTCAATAATTCCTTCTAATTAGAGCTGCAAATGGAGGAATGCATTCATATTTCACATGGATTTAAAATATGTAACTTCTCTTTTTGTTATTCAAAAGTTCCTCAGAACTTTCTACATGTCATTTCACATTTATATTACATTTAGTTTTTCATACGAAAGTGAGTCCTGATGATAAACACATCATGTTAATTGACAAGCAGAAGAATAATTTCTCAAGTGTTACAAGAAAAGTGACAAGTAATCAAAACTGAATCAACAGTATCTTTACTCTCCACATTCACATTCACGAAATTCTGATGTTGTAAATCATTATAGAAACCAACTGACATTTTTGTTAATGCTAATTAAGTTCACCAGCTGCTAACATCCTGCTGTTTCTTTAACTGCGCCTCTATCTATCGCCTATCAGGATGACATGAAATTGAATAAAGTTTCTGTATTTCTTACTGACAACAGTTCAGAAATCATACTTGAGTTTCACCCTGAGTGATGTTCTATTTTGAGGAAAAAGAGACATCAGCAATCCAACTAAGCCTGCACAACTAAAACTGTGGCTCAACTACTCAGTTGTACAATATTACACAAAGTGTAGCAATATAATGTTATGCATAACTTGTTGGATTCATATGCAAATCTGACAAATGTCACTCAACTTTACATATTTTTTGTACTATTATACCATCTCTGCAAAACTAGCATATTTGGTCAAGGATAACAAAATATTAAAGGGTTCACCTAAAAATCGTCATCATTTACTCACCCTCATGTCGTTCCGAACCCCTAAGACTTTTGTTCATCTTCGGCACACAAATGAAGATATTTTAATGAAATCTGAGAGATTTCTGTCCCTCCATTGATAGTCTATGCAACTACCACTTTGACGCTTCAAAAAGTTTATAAAGAGATCGTAAAACTAATCCATATGAATTGAGCGGTTTAGTCCAAATTGTCTGAAGAGACTCGACCGCTTTATATGATGAACAGATTTAATTTAGGTTTTTATTCACATATAAGCATTGATGTGATGTCGTCAAAGTGATAGTTGCATGGACTTTCAATGGAGGGACAGAAATCTCTCTGATTTCATTAAAATATCTATATTTGTGTTCAGAAGATGAACGAAAGTCTTACGGGTTCGGAACGACAGGATGGGTGAGTAAATTATGACGATTTTTGGGTGAACCAACCTTTTAATAGTTTGTTATCCGTGAAAAAATGTGCTAGTTTTGCAGAGATGTTATTATGAGAGAGATGGTTAATATTTCATTTAATTAACAGCTGAGTGTCCAAACGGCACATCGAAAATAATGCTGCAAATCCCACTATATATATATATATATATATATACACAGATAAATCCAGCACACTGCACATGTGACTGCTTGAACTGTTGATTTATTCCCCTCCGCAATCGGATTGCCTTCTTTTTCATGAAAAAACCAATCACAATAGACCAGATGTTTCTTAAGTGTAACGTCTAACGTGTAATCTCATCAGCCCATGTGTTTGTAAAAAAGCAGACTCTGCAGACCTTGGCTGTTACATCACAAGCAGTGATTCTGATGCTGCTACATACATTGGTAAATCCAATTCAATGTTTAGTGCCAGAACGGATTTATAATTATGGCAGTTCATGCTCAACCAGACTCTTGCCTCACACCATGAATTATAATAACATTTCAGGTCTACAAGCTTAAAGAGAGTTGTACAGTGTGAAATATTTCTGAACTTTTAAGAGATACATTGTGACTCTTCATGCTGTTCTCTATGAAGGATTACACAGAGACAGACTAATATTTTTACTGATACACTCACTTTTCATCAATTCATGAATATAAAACAACAACATTATAGAACACATTGCGTGTTCTACAGGAAACAATGGTGTTCACAAGCTTGTGTCAAAAAGCAGAGGGAAAACTATGAAAAATGGATATTGATTATCAGACACATAAAAATAGTTGGTATTGGTCAGAAAAAACCATACAATATTAAAGACTGACCAATTATCAGTTTGAACAATATTTTGTTTTTAACCAAGACACACTTTTCTATACTGATTCTTTAATATCGGTTCTATAATAAAGTACATGGTGGGTCTCTAAAGAATAGCACCCACTGTAATACATGCCTAAGTTAAATGTTAAAGACATAGAATTTTATAAATTATTGTTGTTGTTTTTATTATAGTTTATTATTTTTATTAGTATTAACAAGTATTGAATGCGTGTTTTAATTAATTAATAATAATAATAAAAACTGTCTCTGCATATTTCCTAAATAGTCCGTAATAGTAGGGTATTGATATATAGGTGGAATGTCTATAGGCTACAAGTGATCGACAATGTAAATTGTGACAGAGAGACATTGGAGAACATTAAGAACAAGAAGAAAGAGTCATGCATGAGACAGGTAGTCTATCTTACCTCTTATCAAAAGGGTGGACATCAGTGGAAGAACCAAATTCAAAAACATCACGGTCTTGTTAAGGTCTTGTTAAACAAGTGATGCGGTACGAGATTAAGAGAGAGCACAATCCCTAAGAGAACAGTTATCCAGGTTACCCATTTATTTAGGTTGTGAGAGGAAAACTGAAGCTGTTCAGATGTCCAATTGCTAATTTGAATTTGTCAGCCAGTTCGGATGGGCACCACGCGCTGAACCGAACCCTACAATACTCCGATTCTGTAAAACAATTACGCATCAAGACGCACTTTGAACTGCGCGCGTGGGCAGCGGATCGAAAATAAATCAGTTTACAGCGCGAAGCACTGAGATTAAAGAAGAATGGACGACCGTATCAACATAAACCTGAGGTCTCTGTCCAGTTGCTGCCTAGACTACAGAGTAAACGGGTTTTGTTCGCTCAGTTGTTGCTCTGTCGTCCTGGAGTGATTATCCTCATCCATGCGCCTTTGCCAGAAATCTCTAAACGCATCCTCTCTTCCGCGGAAACTAACCGTAATAACTTTACCAAACGGAACAACTTGGTACCAGTTAAAGTATGTTTAGGAAACGTCAATTGACGCAGACCAGCACAGAATTCAAAGTTGCGCTCAACTCGTAGCTCTCGTCTTATTTGTCCGGTGATTAAGGACAATACGATTAATGGATCACAATTCCAGGCGGAGTTCAACTGTGCAGCAGGCATACAAAGTAAACCGAAGTAGGTAGGCTACTTGTGAATAGTTCGTCGGTTTCAACAGTATGGTCTATTACTGATCAGCTTTAATACGCGATATCGTCCAAAGTCTGATTTGTGGAGTATTTTAGGATACACGTTTAAAGGGAATTTATTGTACAGGCGCGTGTCAAAGGTAAATGGTCCTACACCTCCCTCTAGTGCTCATTAATGAACATGCAATTTCAGAACTACATTGCAGTGTTCACTGCTCAAACACTAATGAAAATAGAACTATCTTTATGTGCTAATGTAATGTATCCAGTTATATAGTTTTATATTACCAAAAACACTGCAATCGTATAACACCAAAAATTAAATAAAATCAAAAAGAAAAAAAGAATAATCAATTCTATCTGTGTGCCCCTGGATAGCCAATTTGTGCTGTATTTTGAAGCAGAAGGGCTGATCTAGCTTGTTAAAATTACAGATAAAATAATAAAAACATTTATTGAAACTAGAACTATAAACTAGTAGAAATGTTGTTAAATGGATGTTTTTTGCTTGTAACACATTTGTTTGTCGTTATAACAATGATGGAAACATTGCTTACAATAGTAGAGATCTACTGTCAGTTTTTTCTTTCTCTTCATATTTTCATTTCTGTTATTGTGTCTAATTTTGGTTATTAAATAGGCATTTTCATCTTAATTTGTAGGGACTCCAAGCAGAAAAAAAATTAATGAGCAACATTTGTAAGGTACCGCTGAATTAATCTCCTCATTTGATGTGAAGGGCAGGTTGTCATGGCTTATTTTGAAATCCTTTCAAATGTAAAACATCCTCCTTACAATCCACTAGCATTGTTATCAGCCGAGGCAAATTAACAATTCAAAATAAAGCAGTGGAATTAATTCTCAACTTCAGCAATGAGCTGTCAGTGCAAAAAGCATACCTTGTCACTTAAGGAAACACTGGAGATGTCACTGTCACTCTCTTTGAAAAAAATCATTCATTCCCATGGAAAGTAAAGCAACAATAAACACTGTCGTGTGTGATATTCACCTGTCTAGAAACAGCGTTTGTCTGAGGTGCATCAGTCTTCTTCTGATTGACTGAAATCTTTGCAGTACTGAATATACCTGCATTCATCTTAATAAAGGCCGATAAAGGCCTTTTTCATGCTAATTTGTCCTCTAATTTAAATGCAAAAGGCAAGAAACAAATATACACTATGGCACACCCACAGTGTTTACTGAAAATGAACTGCATAAGAACCAAATGATTGACAGCTATCAGGGATCAACAAATCTGGTGTATTTACTTCGATTAGTAATGCAAACTAAAGTCTTAATAAAAAGCGCAAGAAATTTTATTTTGATGAATATGATTAATATGAATTTTTCCCAAATGCACTATAAGTAATGGGACACCTGACCGTTACAGCAACAGGGACTGTAATGACATAGCATTCTAAGTAAATAGATGTGGAGTTGGTCCCCCCCGGGAAGGAGTTCTACAAGATTTTGGAGTGTTTCTATGATAATTTTTGTCCATTCATCCATTAGAGCATTTGTAAGGTCAGGTATTGATGTTGGATGAGAAGGCCTGGCTCGTAATCTCTGTTCCAGTTCATCCCAAAGCTGTTCAATGGGGTTGAGATCAGGGCTCTGTGCGGGCCAGTCAAATTCTTCCACACCAAACTAATCCAACCATGTCTTTATGGGCTTTGCTTTTTGCACTGGAGCACAGTCATGCCAGAATGGGGCCAAGAGGGCCTTCCCCAAACAAGGGCGTTTCCACAAAATTGGAGGCACAGCACTGTGCAACGTCTTGGTATCCTGAAGCATTAAGATTTCCCTTAAGGGGCTTAGCCAAACCCCTGAAAAACAACCCCATACCACTATCACCAAACTTTACAGTCAGGCAGGTAATGTTCTCCTGGCATCTGCATTACCTGCTTGGCATTGTACTTGATGATGAGGCTTGCATGCAGCTGCTCAGCCAAGGAAACGCATTCCATGAAGCTCCCGCCACACAGTTTTTGTGCTGATATTAATGCCAGTGGAAGTTTGGAACTTTTCAGCAATGGAATCAGCAGAGCGTTGGCGACTTTTATGCGCCGTGTGTCTCAGCACTCTGCTGTTCCTAAACCCTTCCACTTTCCAATAATACCACTTACATTTGACCACAGAATATCTAGCAGGGATGAAATTTCACGAACTGACTTATTGCAAAGGTGGCATCCTATCACAGTACCCCACTTGAATTCCCTGAGCTTTCAAAACTTTTTTTTTTTTTAACAAATGTCTGTAAATGCAGGCTGCATGGCTTGGTGTTTGATTTATAGCTACACCTGTGGCAATGGTTCTGATTGAAATTCAATAATAAGTGGTGTTTCCCAACTTTTACAATTTAAATGTGTGTGTGTTCAACTTAAAATGTTGAAATGTATATATAAATAAACATTAACCATGATTATTATTTTTTATAATTAAAAATTATAAAATTTTGAGATCACTAAGATTTTTTTAAAGAAATGAATACTTTCATTCAACAAGGGTGCATTAAGAATCAAAAGTGCCAGTGAAGACATTTATAATGTTACAAAATATTTCCATTTCAAATAAATGCTGTTCTTTTGAACTTTCTTTTCATCAGATAATCCTGAAAAAATCCATAATGGTTTCCTCAAAAATATTAAGCAGGACAACAGTTTTCAACAATGATAATTAGGAATCTTTCTTGAGCACCAAATCATCATATTAGAATGATTTCTGAAGGATCATGTGACACTGAAGACTAGAGTAATGATGCTGAAAATTCACCTTTGCCATCAGGAATAAGTTACAATTTGAAATATAAATACAGATTATAAAACAGTTGTAATAATTTTAAAACAGTATTGAAATATAAAACAGTTGTAAAAATTTTTTCACAAAATTAATGTTTTTACTTTATTTTTGATCAAATAATTGCAGCCTTGTGGAGCAGAAGAGACTTTATCAAAAACATTTAAAAACTTTGAAACCATTTAAACTTTTAAATGGTAGTGTAATTACAAAATGTTTCAGTATTTGTTTGCTATGTATACGTACTTGTATTATTCTTGATAACAATTTGGTAAAATGTTGGTGAAAAAAAGAAAGCATTTTCTAGTTCTCTCAAAAGGGGGAGACAAAGCATTTTCCTCCTCTCCTCTCCCACAACCTCTCTCCTTGTACTCCTTCCACTCTCCACAGGGCTAAAGCTTTATGAACCACCGGAAAGGGTCACCTGCCAAAGCATCACAGACTGGGATTAAAACAGCACAACCATAAAAAGTCTCTAAAAGGTAAATGTCTGGAAACTATGATGTCATGCTTGCTCAGACAACAAAATAATTATGTCCCAGGATTTCCTAATAAGATTTGTCCTGTGATTGAGGATTACACAGAGATCAGCTTTTATGATATGAAAAATAAGGTATATCCTGTCAGACAAGTGTATGCCAAACTGTGCTGTATTGCACTGTATATTTTACATTAAATAATGACATTGGGCTCATCAAGGCTGTCAAAGGACTTAATGATTCTCATCAGTGTATTTTGCTTTGGGTAGGTGAATAGATTTTATGGACGTAGAAATGGGCAGATCTCATACGTTTTTGTATGTTTTTGGTCCAAAACATTGCATTAGTGTGGCACAGATGGGAGGGGCTGCTGCAGTCCACTGCAGTGCAGTGCTTCATGTTTTTGGGTGAAGTGCTGTGTAAGGCAGTTAGGTGGAGCTACAGCACTATTGTTGTTCTCTGAAGAGCACAGTTTCATGGATGGTCCACATGGCTGACAAGACTAAACATTTTAAAATGCAGGTTAGTCTAACAATGTGCTTTCCTTCTTTTTTTCCCCCCAAGATTTCAGGCTAGATTCAATGGCCACTACAGACGGTCATCTCAAAGCTAACCGTTAATCATCAGCCCTTTTCAGAGGAAGGTTATTTAGACCTCCATGTACTCTTGGAAAACACAAGCTTTAGAATGTATTTATTTATGTAACAGCAGTGTTGATAATAAAATTGTGTGTGTGTGTGTATATATATATATATGTGTGTGTGTTCAAATGTTTTGATTCTGGGATATGTAACTGTTTTATGACTCTCCTGTCTCCTCTTTTCTACCTAGAGCTTTGTAATGAACACATTTAACTGTATGTTTGGGTGGATTCTTCTTCTGGGAGGTAAGAAGATTATAAAATGTATAGAGATACATTTAGAATATAAAGAATATAAAGATGTTTTCCTAATATTGCTTTTCATATGAAACCATTTAACTATTAAAATATTACTTATTCTCATATTTTAACGTTATAGTCAAATGCTCTCATTTCTTTTATTTAAACTTTAAATTAAACTAATCATTTGTTCATTTGCCAAAAACATTTGCCAAACTTTTTTTGACTTTCCTTCTTCACAAAAGAGGATTTTTCATATATGTATATATATATATATATATACACACACACACCGATCAGGCATAACATTATGACAGGTGAAGTGAATAATACTGATTATCTCTTCATCACGGCACCTGTTAGTGGGTGGGATATATTAGGCAGCAAGTGAACATTTTGTCCTCAAAGTTGATTTGTTAAAAGCAGGAAAAATGGGCAAGCGTAAGGATTCGAGCGAGTTTGACAAGGGCCAAATTTTGATGGCTAGACGACTGGGTCAGAGCATCTCCAAAACTGCAGCTCTTGTGGGGTGTTCCTGGTGTGCAGTGGTCATTATCTATCAAAAGTGGTCAGAGGAAGGAACAGTGGTGAACTGGCGACAGGGTCATGGACGGCCATGGCTCATTGATGCACCTGGGGAGCGAAGGCTGGCCCGTGTGGTCCGATCAAACAGACAAGCTCAAATTGCTCAAGAAGTTAATGCTGATTCTGATAGAAAGGTGTCAGAATACACAGTGCATCGCAGTTTGTTGCGTATGGGGCTGCATAGCCGCAGACCAGTCAGGGTGCCCATGCTGACCCCTGTACACCGCCGAAAGCGCCAACAGTGGGCATGTGAGCATCAGAACTGTACCACGGAGCAATGGAAGAAGGTGGCCTGGTCTGATGAATCATGTTTTCTTTTACATCATGTGGATGGCCGGGTGCGTTGCTTACCTGGGGAACACATGGCACCAGGACGCACTATGGGAAGAAGGCAAGCCGGCGGAGGCAGTGTGATGCTTTGGGCAATGTTCTGCTGGGAAACCTTGGGTCCTGCCATCCATGTGGATGTTACTTTGACACGTACCACCTACCTAAACATTGTTGCAGACCATGTACACCCTTTCATGGAAACGGTATTCCCTGGTGGCTTTGGCCTCTTTCAGCAGGATAATGCACCCTGCCACAAAGCAAAAATGGTTCAGGAATGGTTTGAGGAGCACAACAACGAGTTTGAGGTGTTGACTTGGCCTCCCAATTCCCCAGATCTCAATCCAATCAAGCATCTGTGGGATGTGCTGAACAAACAAGTCCGATCCATGGAGGCCCCACCTCACAACTTACAGGACTTAAAGGATCTGCTGCTAACATCTTGGTGCCAGATACCACGGCACATCTTCAGGGGTCTAGTGGAGTCTATGCCTCGACGGGTCAGGGATGTTTTGGCAGCAAAAGGGGGACCAACACAATATTAGGTCATAATGTTATGCCTGATCGGTATATATATATATATATATATATATATATATATATATATACAAAAAAGGACTGATGATATATATATATAAATATATATAGGCCTACTTTACATTCTTTTTTCTTTTTAAAAAAAAAAAAACTTTTCAGCTTTAGGTTTACAGACTCAATTTCGTTAAATAGAAAAGAGCATTCAGCATATTATGGGAGAACTATTAATTTAAATAAATGTACTGCTGTACTCGTTTACAATTTGTTTTACAAAGAATTATGCATATATGGCAAATATCTAAATAACGGGCCTCATGATTTCTCATCTCCAGTGTTGATGAGCCCAGTGTTGTGTCAGGATGAGGAGAGTGTAATTACAGTATGCCAAGAGGAAGATAATGACCTCAGAGTGGACTGCCTTCTGGAGCCCAAACCTAACTACCACACAGACTATGAGTTCTCCATGTCCAAAAGCCAAAAGGAGGCCATCATAAGCACAAACATCTCTGGAATCATGCCTGAACCTAAGTTCAGGCACAACACATTTGTGACAGAGCTTGAACCATACGGATTCAGGCTGACCATTATGAGCTTCACCATCACTGAGAATACAACTTTCATTTGTAAAGTAACCAAGATCCAGAAGACTCTATTTGTTGAATTAGGTACAACAACTGAGATAAATTTCTTCTACATAAAACTCTATTTTCTCTGCCTAAACCTGAACTTGTCTTTGCCTTCTAGATAGCATCCAGCCCTGCTCTGCCATCAGTGTGTTTCTGCTGGGTTATCCTTGGCTCAGTCTCCTGGTTCCTCTGTGCATTATACATCTATAGGAAGCCCTTTAAAGACAGTCAGCTACAGGGTGTACAACTGCATTGTATTTTCAGAATCTAAATAAATTATTTCTGTAGATTTCTCAGCAAATTTGAGTATTTAAAAAAAAAAAAAAACTATTTTCAATCTACATGCTCTGCCTTAACTGTAAAGTACCGGTTGCTGCCTCTGTGATTATTTACTTTATGCCTTTTTACGTGTCTAGCCAAAGCACAACTCAAGACATGTGCTGTGTGCAATAAGTTAAAGGATTTTAGGGTTCTTGACTATTAAAGGGTATCAGCATTGTTGAATGTTATCAAGCAATTTACTGCTACTTAGAAAAGTAGAAAAGTAGATGTTACAATGATAGTGTCAATGTGTTCAATAATGCAGCATACAGTTCATTAGTGTGCAGATTAAAAAATAAATCCCATAATTTTTGGCTTAATTATGGTTTTCCCAGCACATTTTTCTCAGTTCACGTACATTGCTTAATGTTTGTGTGAAAAAAAAAAAACTTTAAATAGGGTATAATTTTCATTTGTTCAGTTTGTTTTGAGATGTTATCAATGTCATATAAGAAAATGTAAATCTGTCACTGCTGTTACCACCCTCGCTTCATTCGTGAAATAAAATAAAACAATAAAATATAGAATAAAAGTCTTGTCCTTTATGATTAGCCTACTAATGCCAAGATGTTAATAAATAGCCTACAAACAGTGCTAACTGGAGATAACTGAACAAGTTCAAGACTTTGAGAATGATCCCTTATCATATTCTACTGAGAAATCGATAAACTAAACGAATTGTGGTTGGTCACTTTGCATGTCAATCAGACGATCTTGATCTCTAAATGGGCGGTTCTTGTCCAGAAAAAAAAGCTGCTACTAGTTTACAAAAGAAATACATTTTTGCCACCTAATTATAGCAGTGTTTCATTTATATGTTACAATTTTACATATGAAACAGCAGTAGCCTACGACCAGCTTGATGTTTCAAGCATCAAAATGAAAAGCTTTACTCTCCTATTGTTTCCTTTTCGCTCCCGTCGCTTTTTGGTTACTTTATTTTCTTCTGGCTACACCGTACAAACTCATGAAAACCCCTCCAAGTTAGCTTCTGGCTTTCCATATATGGACTAAGAGTGCGCAAAATGATTGACAGGCAAAGGGGCGTATCCAAAAACCTTCTGATTGGCTACGCACAGCGTCTGACCGCGCCACGTTTACTAGACTTACTATCTCAGTCAATAGGCCTGTTATTTCATTTCAGTATTGTTGAGGGACGGCAGTAGGGTCATTTAGCATGCATTATAAAAAAATCGTTTACCTCACATTTTAAATCTTTTCCAAATTAAATATAACATGCATGATATAATATGAATACGTACTACCGGCACATCCGGGAACTTAACTGTCAATTTCGTCACCGCCTCTTTTTAGGGGAAAATAAACTAAATAAACTACTACTACTTCCCATAAACTTCAATACAAAATAGCGGCACAAAACAACGTCTGTACACAGCCGGCAGGTGTGAATAACTTAAGAAATCACTAAGGTTAAACATGTCAAGTAATTATATGTCCACCCTGCCTGCCATAGAGCGTGAAAGATACATCCACAAACTTAATTTGGTCAATTTAAAAACATGTCCCTTCATTCTCCCAGCGTCAAATTGGTGTAACAAATGAATAATTTTACTTCGTTTTTTAAAATAAACATCTTTAAATGTATATATTATGTCTTTATATTTAGAGTACTGAGTGCACTTTCTGTCCAGCCATACAACTAGCCTGATTTAGAGCTCGATAGCATCATCCGTAATTCATGATTCAAAAACGAAGTAAAATCATTTACTGGCTTACCTGGTGACCCGATGAGGTAGGCCTACGAGTAAATGTCCGGGTAAGACACCTCTGGCCACTGGGTGGGGTTGTTACACCAATTTGCGTGGAGTCTGTTCATGAAATGAAAGTGAAAGCGTGTGTTCGTGCATCAGATAACGAAGTTATCTAAGGAAGTGGATGTGGAATTCTCTTTCTTAATGTAGGCTACGCAAAGCGTAAAAAAGGTTGGTGAATTGCCTTTTCGTCGTCATTTTATATAAAATAGCAGCCGCTGACACAGCCTACGTGGTAAATGTTGGTCTTAAGTGTGTTTATTGCTACCATATCGTCCTCTGAGGTGCTGTGCATTATAAAAAAAAAAATACGTAATGAAAATATACAGAATCTTAAAAGTAATACTCACAGGTCTATCTTGTCTAACTGGACATATTTTAAAGGGTTATTTTAACATTTTACAATTTTGATTGTTTTTAAAATTGTTTTGTGTAGGACCTGCAGTCTCAAAAAGGAGCTTCCAAAGATCATTGCCATCTCATACTGTTGTGTGAGTGCCAAAATGCCAGTGGAATTCAGTGGATGGGAGGCATACTGTGATAAATCAAAGCACCTTAAACCAGGTCAAGAACCCAAAAAGAGCCATGGCTACACTATGTACCATGGGACACACAAAACCAATGCCCCAGCTATTATATCATCAGGATTTCGGCCCTCTGCTGGGGGAACTCTGGGTCCTGGAGTCTACTGTAGTAGGGACATTAACAAAGCAATGGGTTACCCAGCATGTGCTCCCAATGACAGAGTTGTGTTAAAGCTACGAGTAAGAGTGGGTAAAGTGAAGAGGATTGACAGTCAATGCCTGAACCTGATGACCTCGTGGCATCAGAATGGATATGATACGGCCTGGTTACCTGCCCCTGTTTTTGGACTTGAGGAGGACTGTGTTTTTGACCCAAAGAGACTCACTGTGACTGGGATAGCCCATTGCACAGACTCCAGTGCTAAGAGTTCTCTGGAGAGTCTCATAAAACAGAAAAACCAATCGCAGGACCCAAAGGGGAAAGATCTGAAGCTGTGTAAAGGCTGTGGAATGCAAACACAGGATAAACACACAATGGAGAAATGCTGGTCCTGTAAAGCATCCATATGCCCCTTCATGAAGAATCATGTTTGCCGAAGGAAAGGGAAGTAACCATTCCTAAGTACTCCAATTTAGTTAGATGATTTTAATTTAATTAAATATAATCTGAAAAGTGATATTGAGCTTAACTATTTACACAAGACCATTCAAAATTACTGTTTTAATATTTTTTTTTAATTTGTTGGTTTTTTAGATATTGGATATTAAATCATATATTTGTATTGATATTAGATATTGGATTGTGAACCAAAACTGTAAATTTAACAAATGTAATGAAATTCTGCTAATCAATAATATCACTTGTAGTTAATTTGATCAGATTAATACTGTTGATCAGATTAATACTGTTCAATTGATTATAACTCCTCAACACCTGAAACCGATTGTGCCAAACATCATGCTCATGAAAGTTTAAATGTATAACTGTAATGTAATTTGTTTTGTAATATTTTGGTGTAATCTATGAGCACTTAATAGTATACATAACAATAAATACACGTACTTTCTATTCATTATTCTCTTCTGTTCTGCAGTTGCAATTCTGCTCTAACTTTGTAACAATTTTGATATACTGTTGAAATTATGTATTGCAACAGTTGTTAATATTGAGCATATGAAGTTTAGCAGAATATTGAAACAAGAAAATTTAGCTTTTTTACTTTGTCTATGAAATCGGGCACGTTGACCTATTTGCCACTGAAAAACCTGGGAGAAAAGCAAACACATCTGTTAACATTGCAAACACATCAAACACAATTTGTATAGCCTTTCATGAATAATTTTTAATGTGTTTGCAATGTAAACTATTGTATTAAACATGCACCTGCCCAGCATCACCATTTACTATATGTACACAAGGTCTTAGTAAGAAATGCGGATCCTGGCATAGACATAGGCATTCATCAACAACGTTTTCACTTATATATACACTTTCCTTCCACCTCTGTTGAAGATGAAAACTGTACAGGACAGATTAAGTTATTCATGGTTGACAGGTTAGGATGGGATGGGAAATGATCAGAGCCTTTTTAACATTTTAAATATAGCCAATGTTGGCTTGCATTTCTTGTCAATGTTAATATATATTGCCTAAAAAGCAAGTTCTATATTATTATCTATATTGTTATCTATAACAAGTATTTGATACACTGCCGATTTTGCAGGTTTGCCCACTTACAAAGCATGGGAATTTAATTTTTATCATAGGTACTCTTCAACTGTGAGTGACGGAATCTAAAACAAAAATCCAGAAAATCACATTGTATGATTTTTAAGTAATTAATTTGCATTTTATTGCATGACATAAGTATTTGATACATCAGAAAAGCAGAACTTAATATTTGGTACAGAAACCTTTGTTTGCAATTACAGAGATCATATGTTTCCTGTAGTTCTTGACCAGGTTTGCACACGATGCAGCAGGGATTTTGGCCCACTCCTCCATACAGACCTTCTCCAGATCCTTCAGGTTTTGGGGCTGTTGCTGGGCAATACGGACTTTCAGCTCCCTCCAAAGATTTTCTATTGGGTTCAGGTCTAGAGACTGGCTAGGCCACTCCAGGACCTTGAGATGCTTCTTACGGAGCCACTCCTTAGTTGCCCTGGCTGTGTGTTTCGGGTCGTTGTCATGCTGGAAGACCCAGCCACGACCCATCTTCAATGCTCTTACTGAGGGAAGGAGGTTGTTGGCCAAGATTTCGCGATACATGGCCCCATCCATCCTCCCCTCAATACGGTGCAGTCGTCCTGTCCCCTTTGCAGAAAAGCATCCCCAAAGAATGATGTTTCCACCTCCATGCTTCACGGTTGGGATGGTGTTCTTGGGGTTGTACTCATCCTTCTTTTTCCTCCAAACACAGCGAGTGGAGTTTAGACCAAAAAGCTCTATTTTTGTCTCATCAGACCACATGACCTTCTCCCATTCCTCCTCTGGATCATCCAGATGGTCATTGGCAAACTTCAGACGGGCCTGGACATGCGCTGGCTTGAGCAGGGGGACCTTGCGTGCACTGCAGGATTTTAATCCATGACGGCGTAGTGTGTTACTAATGGTTTTCTTTGAGACTGTGGTCCCAGCTCTCTTCAGGTCATTGACCAGGTCCTGCCGTGTAGTTCTGAGCTGATCCCTCACCTTCCTCATGATCATTGATGCCCCACGAGGTGAGATCTTGCATGGTGCCCCAGACCGAGGGAGATTGACCGTCATCTTGAACTTCTTCCATTTTCTAATAATTGCGCCAACAGTTGTTGCCTTCTCACCAAGCTGCTTGCCTATTGTCCTGTACCCATCCCAGCCTTGTGCAGGTCTACAATTTTATCCCTGATGTCCTTACACAGCTCTCTGGTCTTGGCCATTGTGGAGAGGTTGGAGTCTGTTTGATTGAGTGTGTGGACAGGTGTCTTTTATACAGGTAACAAGTTCAAACAGGTGCAGTTAATACAGGTAATGAGTGGAGAACAGGAGGGCTTCTTAAAGAAGTCTGTGAGAGCCGGAATTCTTACTGGTTGGTAGGTGATCAAATACTTATGTCATGCAATAAAATGTAAATTAATTATTTAAAAATCATACAATGTGATTTTCTGGATTTTTGTTTTAGATTCCGTCTCTCACAGTTGAAGTGTACCTATGATAAAAAATTACAGACCTCTACATGCTTTGTAAGTAGGAAAACCTGCAAAATCAGCAGTGTATCAAATACTTGTTCTCCCCACTGTATATATATACAGTACCGGTCAAAAGTTTGGAAACATTACTACTTTTAATGTTTTTTAAAGAAGTCTCTTATGCTCATCAAGCCTGCATTTATTTGATCAAAAACACAGAAAAAAATGTAATTTTGAGAAATATTAATATACATTAAAATATAATTTATTTCTGTGATGCAAAGCTGAATTTTCATCAGCCATTACTCCAGTCTTCAGTGTCAGATGATCCTTCAGAAATCATTCTAACTGATTGATTGATTTATTATCAATGTTGGAAACAGTTGTGCTGCGTAATATTATTTTATCACCTGTGATACTTTTTTCAGGATTCTTTGATGAGTAAAAAGTAAAAAAAAAAAAAAAAAAGAAAGAAAGAAAGAAAAGCATTTATTTAAAATAGAAATCTTTTGTACCAAAATACACTACCGTTCAAAGTTTGGGGTCAATCATTTTTTTTCTTTCTTTTTTTAAAAGAAAATAATAATTTTTTTCAGCAGGGATGTGTTAAATTGATAAAAGTGATAGTAAAGATTTATAGAAAAGATTTCTATTTTGAATAAATGCTGTTCTTTTAAACTTTTTATTCATCAATGAATCCTGAAAAAAGTATCACAGGTTCCAAAAAAATATTAGGCAGCACAACTGTTTCCAACAATGATAATAACTGAGTATCTAATCAGCATATTAGAATGATTAGAACTAATATCTTATGCATACGATTATTTGTGGTTCAGGTGCAAACATGTGTGAAGTAGATGACTTGGGTCCAGCTGCTCCACCATCTCTTGAGAGCTATACGGCTCCAGAGGAAGGCAAAGTCTACATTATGTATCATGGCACATCAAGGGAGGCTGCGCAAAAAATTGTTATGGTTTCCTTCAGTCTGATAATGGCATGCTCGGACGTGGCGTCTACCTCAGCCGAGATCTAGAAAAGGCCTCCAGATACCCTTTACTTCTACATATGAACCAGAGAGTGATTGTGAGAGTGAAGGTCAATGTTGGGAGAGTGAAGAGGGTCGACCATCAAGGTCATCCACTGCAGAAAACCTGGCATGATCATGGGTATGACACTGCCTGGTGCCCTCCAAACTGTGGGATGGTGCCAAGTGGTCTTGAGGAAAATTGTGTTTGGGATCCAAGACGAATCACAGTCATTGATGTAATCCGTCCAAAGAAGCGAAGTGCTGGTGAAATCCTGTTCGGTTTAATAATATTCATTTTTATTTGTATGTATTTCTACTGATCTTCAGGATAAGAGCAATGTGGGATTAGTAAAAATATTATAGGGCTTGGCAGTATATCGAGTTTGTACGATATATCGATATATTTTTTAGAAACGATATGGAATGAGGCAATACCGTTTATATCGATATATAGTAGATTGATACGAGCGCATCTGAAAAATAGCGGAGTACGCAGAGTGAGCTGACGTCGGGAAAGTGCATGATACAATTTGTCCTAAACATGACACATGCTTTATAATAAGGGCTTCAAAATAACTGGTAAGATATAGTTAACACGTATAGTTTAAAGCAGCTTGTCCTGTCAGATGCTCTGAGAGATAGGCTACTTGTGCTGACAGACAAATACTTGCGGTGTTTAATGGGTTTGAAATGTGGTGCTTTCCTCAGTGCATAACTTGCATTTCACAGGCATATTCTCCATCTGTAAATGTTAGAAAGTCATGCAAATATGTCCATTTTGCTGTCAGGAGAGGACGAGCCTTCTGCATGTGAATCTCCGCTAAAATTCAGGCTTCCGTGAATGAGCGCCGCCGCGTGCATGCGCGGCAAACAAACGGAGCGCAATAGAATAGGAACCCAATAATTCTGACTAAAATATACATGTTTCTAAAATATTTGTTGTTGGACAATAAATGTGCCATATGTGGAATTTTAAACCTACAAGTATACACTCACTTAAAGGATTATTAGGAACACCTGTTCAATTTCTCATTAATGCAATTATCTAATCAACCAATCACATGGCAGTTGCTTCAATGCATTTAGGGGTGTGGTCCTGGTCAAGACAATCTCCTGAACTCCAAACTGAATGTCAGAATGGGAAAGAAAGGTGATTTAAGCAATTTTGAGCGTGGCATGGTTGTTGGTGCCAGACGGGCCGGTCTGAGTATTTCACAATCTGCTCAGTTACTGGGATTTTCACGCACAACCATTTCTAGAGTTTACAAAGAATGGTGTGAAAAGGGAAAAACATCCAGTATGCGGCAGTCCTGTGGGCGAAAATGCCTTGTTGATGCTAGAGGTCAGAGGAGAATGGGCCGACTGATTCAAGCTGATAGAAGAGCAACTTTGACTGAAATAACCACTCGTTACAACCGAGGTATGCAGCAAAGCATTTGTGAAGCCACAACACGCACAACCTTGAGGCGGATGGGCTACAACAGCAGAAGACCCCACTAGGTACCACTCATCTCCACTACAAATAGGAAAAAGAGGCTACAATTTGCACGAGCTCACCAAAATTGGACAGTTGAAGACTGAAAAAATGTTGCCTGGTCTGATGAGTCTCGATTTCTGTTGAGACATTCAGATGGTAGAGTCAGAATTTGGCGTAAACAGAATGAGAACATGGATCCATCATGCCTTGTTACCACTGTGCAGGCTGGTGGTGGTGGTGTAATGGTGTGGGGGATGTTTTCTTGGCACACTTTAGGCCCCTTAGTGCCAATTGGGCATCGTTTAAATGCCACGGCCTACCTGAGCATTGTTTCTGACCATGTCCATCCCTTTATGACCACCATGTACCCATCCTCTGATGGCTACTTCCAGCAGGATAATGCACCATGTCACAAAGCTCCAATCATTTCAAATTGGTTTCTTGAACATGACAA
Source organism: Coreius guichenoti (assembly GCA_039654105.1). Classification (NCBI taxonomy): domain Eukaryota; kingdom Metazoa; phylum Chordata; class Actinopteri; order Cypriniformes; family Gobionidae; genus Coreius; species Coreius guichenoti. The sequence continues at coordinate 18,964,586 of CM077183.1, forward strand.
TGAGTTCACTGTACTAAAATGGCCCCCACAGTCACCAGATCTCAACCCAATAGAGCATCTTTGGGATGTGGTGGAACGGGAGCTTCGTGCCCTGGATGTGCATCCCACAAATCTCCATCAACTGCAAGATGCTATCCTATCAATATGGGCCAACATTTCTAAAGAATGCTTTCAGCACCTTGTTGAATCAATGCCACGTAGAATTAAGGCAGTTCTGAAGGCGAAAGGGGGTCAAACACAGTATTAGTATGGTGTTCCTAATAATCCTTTAGGTGAGTGTATTTGTATGAAAGTGACCATTATAATGGGGTAATCAAATGTAGGCTAATATCCTTTTGTTTTTATTTTCATTTTTAGTTTAGTGAATTATTAATTCTGTTTTTAGACTGTAATGTTACAATGTTACAATGTAATGTGATGTGATTTTAACCCACTTTTTGCACATAATATATTGCATAGCCTACTTTACATTCACTGTATTTGTTTATAGCCTTCAATATGAACATTGTTTTTAGGACATCATTGGGCAGGATGTGAAATAAAATTAATTATTATTCAAATAAATACAGATTTTTTTTTTTATCCAAATAAAAAAACGTAGAAAATACCGGGATATATCGCCATTCAACCAAAAAATACCGAGATATGATTTTTTGGCCATATCCCCCAGCCCTAAAATATTATGAATATTAGAAATAATAAAAATGAAAATATTGTAATAAAGTAAAGCCTACATGAAAACTGCACCTATAGTACAGTAATTTTGTTACCCCTGTACTTTAGAAATGTTTAATATTGAGCAAACCAATAAAATTGCACTTTTGTTACTGTATACGTGTTTAGGTCTTCCTAGGACTGTGATAAAACATTTACGTTTTCAGAGACCCATGCTTCTTCGAAACGCTAAAATAATACTGAATTGAATAAGGTCAGGTTTTCTGCAGTGGATGACCTTGCATGTCAATATCCATGGATCACTGGATCTTTGGTAAGGTGTAAGGAACACTATATCGAGTCCAACCAGTTTAAACTGAAAACTGTTCATTTTACTAGCGTTTTTCCCTATTAACTCCAGTCACGTGTTCTGGAGGGAAAGTGGCGTCGATGCATACCCTCTATTGGGAGAGTTAACAAGGAAATGAGACACAGCTAAATGTAATCATGAATAATGAGTCCAGGCAGTGGGTTATGGGAAATGTAGTCCATAATAAGGGTTGGGAGGAGTGCCCTCTAGTGGAGATCATGGGAATTCCAGCTGGCGGATGTAACGTACTATTAAAAATTATTTTAAAAAAAATTAAATATAGACACTGTACAATATATGATATTTATTTTAAAGGCATTCAGGTGGCTTTGAAATCTGATTTATACATTAATACATTTTACAGTAAATGGTAATCTGTGTCACATTGCTGTCTTCTCTGACGGTCTGACCCAATATGCACCAAAAGCTGTCTCTTATTAAAATTACTTATTGTTGATGCATAGTGTTGATCATAATAACTTTAACTGAACATAACATTTTAAAAGTGAGTATTAATAAAAGCATTTAAAATATATATTTAAATTATGAAGTTTTTTTGTGTTTTTTAATATGTAAGAAAAAAAATAAAGCTGACTTAATACAATAAAAATACAGTATATACAACTTTCCAAATACAATAAAAATTATGACCAAAGCCTTTTGAAATGCAGAAAACTGTCCGTTATTAAATTAGGATTTTTTTAAATATCCTAATGTAATGTTTATTGCGTAACAATCATAATACACCTAAGTAAGTTAAAGGCATAGAGCTGATATATTTTTATAATCTGACACATGCTGATATGAAATTAAAAAACTGTATGTCTTCATAAAAAACTTCATCCATATACTATAACACCATCCATCTTTTTGTTTATACCTCATGTTTATTCTACTGACATGCAAATATTCATATTCTCGGAACAAAAATGCAAAGCGGTAAAATGAGAGAGTGTAAACTTGATAAGAAAGTTCTACAGAGTTAATTGTAAACAGTGTTAACCAATTGTTGATCCAAAACATGTTGGATAAACTAATTCCTTATTGTCACCCTCCACTGTGTGCTTGAAATATCCTGTAAAATGTATGGTAATTAGTGGTCTGGAGAGAGTTTCTAACTTTGAAACAATGATATTCATCTTTTTCGTATTAATTTTTCTTGTTGGACCTCAAATAAAAGTAAATATTTTAAGTCATGTAAATATCTTGACCAGGGGCGCATCTGGCACCTATTATTTAAAATCATGTGTTGATCTTATTTGAGCACATCAGATCAATTTTACTTATTGTTTGTTAACCTGCGCTGTTCAGACATCTGCCACAACTGTGTAAATAATTTCTGAGGTGGGGCGTTTACAGGAAAACAGTCCTCTACAGCAAAAATGAAACTTAGCTCTGTTTAAAATGAAAAAGAGAAGAACAAACAAATTTCAAAGTTATATATGTTTTCATTTTACTACTACATATAAATCGATACTTTATATTCATTATGTATTTATGTAGTTTATATATAGCATTTTACAAAAAAAAAAAAAAGGCTAGAGAACAGTGCAGTTCCTGATTGTATTGTTTGATAAAGGTCACATCATAACCTGTTTACCCAGAAATTCAATACATAATGTGTTTTTACAATTCTTAAGTTTACCAAGATGAAGAAAAACTGAAACTTATAAACTTGAACTGAACGTTCTGTCATGGACACACCCAGAAAAATGTGCTATTTATGTACATGCATCAGAAGGAAGTGATCATTGTTAGAAGCGACATAAGAGGTAAGGCACCACTTTGTCTTTGTGAAAAGTTCTTTTGGTCATTATGTTCTATTAAATCTTTTAAGATTTGATTTGTTTAGGTGCAAACATGTGGGCTGAAAATGACTTGGGTCTAGGTGCTCCACCATGTCTTGAGAGTTACATACAACCAGCTGAGGGTAAAGTCTACCGAATGTACCATGGCACATCAAGGGAGGCTGCTGAAAAAATCAAAGCCTATGGCTTCAAACAGTCTACTAAAGGACAACTAATGCTTGGGCCTGGCGTCTACCTCAGCCGAGATCTAGAGAAGGCCTCCAGATACCCTCTGAAATTACCTGAGAGCCAGAGAGTGGTTCTGAGAGTGAGGGTCAATGTTGGGAAAGTGATAAAGATTGACCATCAGGGTCATCCACTGCAGAAAACCTGGCATGATCATGGGTATGACACTGCCTGGTGCCCTCCACACTGTGGGATGGTGCCAAGTGGTCTTGAGGAAGATTGTGTTTGGGATCCAAGACGAATCACAGTCATTGATGAAATACGCCCAAAACAGCAAGGAGCGCATGGTGTCTTCCATGAGTGTTATTAAAAATTTGGAATTAGCAGTTCTGAAATATTCTTTTGAAAATGATATACCAGCTGTTAAATTTAAACTGCTCATGTGCTTTGAAATGATGATCATACTGTACTACAAATTCTGCCCCTGTTTCTGGGTATGAATAAATTAAAATACTTCATGCACAAATCTTTGAGTTAAGTTTTATTTTTGTTTTGTTTTTACATATTTATAGTTAATAAATATAAATAAAATAACTAGATATCATAAATTGATACATGTAAAACAAAGGTCAGGAGAACTTTCAATATATTATTTATCTAGCCAGCAAGCAAAAGTCAGACATTTTCTTCTATTAACAAATACAGTATATATATATATCTCGGTACTGTACATATATTTTATATATATTTTAACACAAACAAAGTGGTAACTTACCGCTGATGTTGCTTCTAACACTGAATGCAGACTTTCTGAAAGTAGGTTTATGAACACCGCGTGCTTATTCAGGTTGTTTTCACAACGGAAATACTGCTCGAGCAAAAGAAAAAGCTTTTAGTTTCTCTTTATCTTGATGAACTCTTTTATGAATGATTACATGTATATATGGACTTTGTAAAATATTTATTTTATATTATGTTTCATTCAAACTTAAATGATAAAAATTCAGAAGAAAAGAAAAACATATCAACCCCCTCCCTCAGTTTGTTCCATTTAAAAAAAAACATCTTCATGTGTAATTTATGTTTCATTTTTACTTTACACGTCTGTTTTCCTGTAAATGTTCCACCAGAAACTAGCCAGCTGTGACTGTTGGAGTCTGAAAGGGTGACGTTATGAACAATAAGCACAGATGAAATGCTCAAAAATGCATAAGCAGTTGTATGATGATTGTGTGATGCTGACTTGAGTCGATCAAGCAAATTAAGACAAATACCAATCCTGTTTTAAAGTCTATTTTCATCTTCAAGCACACTGAGGAGGGTGATCTTTCATGAGGGATGCAGTGAGAACAAAAGAAACATGAATACTTGTGGCTACGTAACACTCATGTCATGTCTAATTTTGGTTTTGTTTCATGTTCATGTCTTTTATTTTGTAGTCATATTTCCTGGTTTATCATGTGATTCCCTTACCCTCATGTGATCTTGTCATGTGCTTCCCTTGGTTCATGTGTTAGGCTTGTTCGACTTGAAGCGGCACTGCACAGATCGGTGTATGACATCAAAGTACCGCAATAACAATAAGAGAGCAGATGACTCCGTACTTTGATGTTATACACTGATCGGTCTGTGCAGTACCGCTTCAAGTTGAACAAACCTATTGTGTTATGTTCTCATTGGTTTGTCTTGTCATGTGATTCTCTGCTCTGTTTGATGTTGGCTCATTGTTTGATTGCTTCCAGGTGTTTCTTATGTGATTAGTCCTTCGCTGCATCCCGAAATCGTGTAGTCTACTGTCTGAGTAGGTACTACATTTGAATTTGAGCTTCGCAACCATTAAAAAAGTATGTTCTATATAGTATGAATGTGTGTAGTATAAATGTAATCCGGATGTACTACATCCATCATGTTGTCATTATCATGTGACCTACTAGCATCAGTTGCGTCGCTTCACCTCCATTCATAAATCCCCTCCTGTGGCCTCATGGGATAGTAAAGTGTCCATCGAATGCGCACTTCAGAATCTCGCCGGAAGTAGTAGGTCATCCGAGGACTTTTCGCCTACTGTTTTTGACATACTATATAGTAGGGAAGTATTCGATTTCGGACGCCTTCACATGCTATTGGAATTATCGTAAATACTAGTTTCCTAGTTAAAAAATTAGACATGAACGCCCTCTCAAGTCAAAATTTAAGTGCGATGAGATTGTAATCACGACTTCAGAAGTGGGAAGTAAGACATTTCCGATAGCATGTGATGGCAGCATTAAGCCCTCATGTTTGCCATGTTAATTTGTCATGTATTGAAGTGCGTATTCTGTTCCATGTTATTTCTATATTGTTTGTTTTAATGCTAAATATATCATAAAAAGAAAGACTGGTTAAACTAAATAACAGTCTGTGCTTGCAAAGATAACATAGCTGTAAAAGTTTATTTTTATGTTTAGTTCATTTTGCTTCCACATTGCTATATCATATAGGCCTATTTTTTATTATAAAAAAAGTTGAGGTTATTACATTGAGTGATAGCTTAGATAAGCGTACTTACCCAGGTATGTCACATAACCTTCTTTCTGGAATACCCCAGGTATATTGTATCATAAACAATAAACAACATATAACTTAATTTCTCTTTATCTTGATAAACTATTATGAAACATAATTTATAGATTTTGTGAAGGATAATGCTGTAAAGTCTGTTGGATCATTTGGTAAAAGCGTGTTGTCTCTTTCTGCTACATCCACAAGCAAAGCCCAATATTTTGTTAAGTATTTTGATTTTATTTTGACAAGACTTAAGATAAGATGATTTGATGATTTTATGAAACTTGTAGTAATAATCTTTCATTATTCTTTTTTCTACACTTTCGTTACAAGTTAAAAGCACCTGATGGTTTCTATAAAGTAACAGTTATTTTGATTATAACGTAGCAGCATTTTTACATTACCTCTCAAGGGTCATTTTTAACAATCATGCTAAACATCACACATTGTTTACAGAAAAAAAAAAGTTTATTTGTCAAGGAATTATTTGATTAACCTGTTAAATGTTCAGACTGGATGTGTGTTTTTCCACTTATGAGTCAACACCATCTGAAACAAAATACTTAAAATGTGTTGGTTCTATGAGAAAAGAACAACAGATCTGCTCATTGATCTTTGCAGAATATTCAAAAAAAAAGTGTTGCCTTTAAGGAAAAGAAAATAATTAAATTCTCATTTAGTGTCTGCAGACAATCATTTCTGTAAACAAGCAAATAAATGCAAATCTCCTGATCATACAGCGTTAACAGAAGATACACAAAAACAACAGTGATAACGCATTATTATTCTTTGAAGAATAAAAAACACTTTGGCTAGACATTCCTGTAATTTCTTCCAGCAAGGTTTATGTTAGTATTTCAATTAGGATCAGCAACAAAAAGAATAGAAAGGGTAAAACAACTTCTAAAAATGGGTAGATCATTTCAATGATCTGAATCCGCTGTGGATCCCAAACACAGTCTTCTTCAAGGCCGCTTGGCACCATGCCACATTTTGGAGGGCACCAGGCAGTGTCGTACCCGTGTTCATGCCAGGTATCCTGGAGTGGATGGCCTTGGCGGTCAATCTTCTTCACTTTCCCAACATTGACCTTCACTTTCAGAACCACTCTCTGGTATGCACACCGATTCAGAGGATACCTGCAGGCCTTCTCTAGATCTCGGCTGAGGTAGACACCACGTCCCAGCATGCCATCATCAGACTGACGAAATCCCTCTTTTTTAATTTTCTTTGCAGCCTCCATGGATGTGCCATGATACATTGTGTAGACTTGACCTGATCTTGGATCTGTGTTGCCTTGGAGGAAGGTTGAACCATTTCCACCCCACATGTTTGCACCTGGACAAATCACAAATAGCGTCAATGTCTTCAAAATATGCATAGAAACAAATAAGATTTATACTGGATCATAAGTTTATTAAAAAAAATAAATGATTTTGAAAAGAATCTTACATTTACATATCATTATCTGTAATGTATAATCTATCTTATATAGAAAAATTTCACTATTCTCACTATAATATTCATTATTTTCACGAATCTCCAAGATTCACCAATCTTCGAATTCAAACTCAATGACAAACTATTTGCTCCCGGGAAATGCCTAGTCCAGCCCTCTTTTAACAACAATGGTACTTTAGCAAACGTTTAGCACGTAGACATTGCAATACAGTCTCAAACAGTGTAGTTCAGGGCATACACAAGAATACCAACCGGCACTTTTCAAACGGTATAGCACTTTCTAAAAGTAAAAATGGATAAAGGAACTCACTTTAAACGCACGGGGTGCGGTCACCAAGCGAATGAGACGGTCAGAACCAATTAAACCCTTCGTTGGGGATATTTACATGTGGGATATTTCTCAAACAATCAAATCTTCCGTTTTAGCTCATCTACACTATGAAACAATACACGTGCGAAAGGAGTGATGCTGCTGGCGCTTTAAAGGTTCTTCACTGCGTAACGTGAATATTTGTGGCTTTAAACACAATTTAAGCTATCACACTTTATGAAAATATTTACTATTCCACTGAGAAAATCTGATTCTGGCTGTTGCATATGTTTTCCCCCCCGTTACTTTCACTTTCTTAGTGAATTGCCATTGGCCATCCATGTTGACAATCATCACTATCAAGCGACGTCACCACTCCACTGCAGCTAATCAGGCCAAAGCGAAGAAGATTTGGTTAGTTTGCTCTTTGAAACTAGTGTTCAGTGCAAATTTTTTTTTTATTTTTTTTTTTTTTTACAGTCTATGGTTCAGTGTCGTGTTGGTGGACTTCTGAACTGAACAGGTAACCTCCCCTTTTCGCGTATGTTTTTTCTTTTAGTCCAATATAAATTCATAAATTTTGTAATTATTCATAAAGTCACAGTTTATAGGCTATATAGTTTCCAGGTAAGAGACATGTGGATCAACATTATTAAGAAAACAACACCATTGTTTTTACTATTTATTTCTTTATTATATCTTTATTTAGACTATAGGCATATTAACATACTTTTTACCAAAACCATTTAGCATTTTGATTTTACATTGCTTCAGAAATATAATTACAATAACAGGCCTACACTATTATTAAAATCAATATTATTTAAATCAAATACAAAAAATAAAGCATTACTCAACTTATACTATACATGTTTGTTTTTAGCAATGAATAAACAAGTAGTGTCAAAACTGAGAAAAAAAAAATGTATGTAGGCCGATATAGCCTATATATAACAAAACTTAAAAGCAACTAAAATGTGTTTAAAGTAGGCATATTTTTCATTAATTTTATTTCTCCAGCTTCAGCGTGAGAAAATGTTGTAAGACATGCTCAGAGCACTGTATAATAATCAAATTCTCAATAAAACAATATTTTAGGATAAAATATATGTTAGGATTTACATCGCTCAGCTAACAAACATCACATAGCCTATTCCTTAGTTTGGACGGATTACATCAATGACTGTGATTCGTCTTGGATCCCAAACACAGTCTTTCTCAAGACCACTTCGTACCATCCCACAGTGTGGAGGGCACCAGGCAGTGTCATACCCATGATCATGCCAGGTTTTCTGCAGTGGAAGACCTTGACAGTCAATCTTTTTCACTTTTCCAACATTAACCTTCACTCTCAAAACACTTCTCTGATGCATAGGTAAATGCGCAGGGACATTAAAGGCCTTTTCTACATCTCGGCTGAGGTAGACTCCACGTCCAAGTATGCCATTAGACTGACAAACGCCATGAGCCTTGATTTTTTCTGCATCCTCCTTAGATGTGCCATAAAACATTGTGTAGTTTTTACCTTCAACTGGATCAACTAGAATAGTGTTTTGAAGGCTTGGTGGAATCACGTCAATAATAGTGATTCGCGTCGGATCCCTAACACAGTCTTCTTCAAGACCACTTGATCCCATGCCACTGTTTGGAGGGCACCAGGCAGTGTCATACCCATGATCATGCCAGTTTTTTTGCCATGGGTGACCTTGACAGTCAATCTTCTTCACTCTCCCAACATCGACCTTCACTCTAATAACAACTCTCTCATGTGGCGTTTCAAGCGGGTATCTGCTGGCCTTGTTAAGATCTCGGCTGAGGTAGACGCCACCTCCCAGCATTCCATCTTTAGATGGCTGAAAGCCAAAGACTTTGATCTGTTCTGCTGCTCTTTCAGTAGTGCCGTGATACATTCGGTATATTTTACCATTCACAGGCTCTGTATTGCTTTGGAGATACAACACACTGGGATACAAGTCACTCTCAGCCCACATGTTTAAGCCTAAAGACAAAAAATATCAAATCAGTTTTCATGTACAAGTTTGGATAGAGAACAGAAGAAATAGGGAAGGAAGTCGATAAAGAGGAATACATGTTCGTGTTTGGTATATTTTGTAGAATATTAGAACATTTGTCTATAATCACATTTAGGGTTTATGTTACTTACCTCTATGATGACAAATTCAGTCTGAGTAGAAATCGTCTTGGACACACCTTAAACCAATAAGCTGAAGAGGCATCTGGAAAAAAAGCATCTGAAGCATCACAAGTGAGTACAGTGTACAGTATTTTTTTCTCTCTGATGACATATTTGCACTTAATTTGACACTGCAAATTGTTTTATAAAATGTAAGCATGCACATTTATTTACACACTTTTTAAGTGTCATATGGGTAGTATTAATTTAGTTAACAAAATCTATTACGAAAAACTGACAAGCTTTTTTCCAATGAATAAGACAAGACGATGATGAGACAACAATAAGGTTATTAAACGATAACGTCACCGGTTACTTTCGTAACTTTGGCTCCCTAACAAGAGGGAACAAGACATTGTGAGCAACAATATGGGGTGTATCCCCTCCCTTCATTAATACTGAAGCCAATGGCATTTGAGTGTGTGAGCTAGGGGCAGAGCCATCCTCTATATAGCTCGGCACTCACAGCCATTGCCTCAGAATCTTTCAGCTGGAAAACAATATTTGCTGTTCTGAGAAGACCAACCTGCAGCCAGACAGATAATGTGAATCGACATTCCTTTTGCCCAAGCCCACGAAAAAACTATACTCATAGTAGACTCCAAAAGGAAAAGTCTCATTCATAGTTAGAAGCATATACTAAAGCAATATCTTGTACAATCCAATGAGACAAACGCTGATTTGAGACCGGCAGGCCTTTACAGCGACCTCCGAAACAGGCAAACAGCTGTTCTGACAGCCTGAATTTACTCGATCTGTCCACATAAACTCGCAAAGCGCGAACAGGGCATAAAGGAATGCGGCACAGCTGCAGCCTACTGAGGGGTGAACGTCTGCAGTGTTATAATTTGCGCCCTGAATGATGTAGACCGCACTTTGGGCACATAACTGTGTATGGGTGTCAGCCTGCTCATACAGTCATTCCTACCAAACAAGCAGTGTTCGTAGACAGTGCATGCAGGTCACCCATTCTTTTACCACACACCAAAGCGAGTAAAAGCACCGTTTTGAGAAAGAGCACTTATAACTGCACCATATGCAGCGGTTCAAAAGGTGGCTCGGAAAGTGCACTAAACACCAGAGACAAATCAAGTTAGGGAAAGAAGGATGCAACCACCTCGCTCCCCTTAGAAACCTTGACACTAACACATGCCTCCACACTGAGCAATGATCAATGTGCTAATGGAAAGCTGAAATGTAATGTTTTACCTTTAAAGTAAAACCTTTATCCAGACAGTCTTGTTGAAAATATAAAATTACAGACACAGCACAACTCATCAGGTCTTCATTGCTCATCCTACACCAAGACACCAAGACCTTCCACTTTAAAGCATAGAGGTGCCTAGTCAAAGGGGCTCTTGCTTCTGCAATTGTGTCCAAAACTCGCTGCAATATGGTCTGGCTGTCGCACTGATCTGCCAGACATGCAAGTTCCGCAGCTCTGAGCTAGGGTGCCATATCGTGTCCATCTCCTGCGTAGAAAATTAGCTCAAGGGAAATATGAATAATTAATTATAACTTGTCATAATTAATTATAAATATTTGGATCAGTTAATAGAATTAACTTGATGGAACAGAATTAATACCACAATCAGTTAACCTGTTTGTCCAGCGAACACTCAGTATTAAATATTTATTAATTTTAAGAAATGTTAAAGTCCCCCTATGGTGAAAATCAAGTTTTTAATGTTGTTTATATGTCTATGTGGTGTTTTTAATATCCTTTAAGACAAACCATGTGCAAATTCATGTCAACACCATTGCTGAGTATTTTTTCCTCAAAACTGCAGTGAACCAAAGACAGTCTCAAAAACGCGGTTTGAAATCGCTTGTGTTTCTGACGTCACAAACTACCTTGCAACCAGTCACGTTGTGAGTGGATCGCTGAGTGTCAAGATTTATTTCTCTCAATCTCTCTCAACAATCTCTCTCAACATGTTTGCAACTCGAAAGGGAACTACATGACTATGTCAACATGCAATATCGTTTATAAATAAAAAGACGAGACTAAAATAAAAACTTGATCAAAATCTCTCTTTTTTGTCGAAAAAAAGAGGGGACAAAATATTGTAGTCTCTACTACGAGCTTTCATGTTTCTTCTTCTTCTTCTTCTTCTTCTTCTTCTATATTTAATGGCGGTTGGCAAACCAGCTTTGGTGCATTTCCGCCACCTACTGGGGTGGAGTGTGAAGCATTGACGGACAAGGAAAAATAATAAAAAATAAAAAATTATAATAATTAAATTCTTCTAATCAAACGTGTTTTCTTAAGATATTCTAATAAAGCAGTGGTCACTTTTGAATTATTGTTCAGCAAGTTAATTAATGTTAACCTTTTTATTCCTATAGCCTTAGCCTCTTCTATGAGCTGAGATCTTTCTTCATTAAAACCAGCACATTTTAAAAGAACATGTTCGACTGTTTCTGGTAATCCACATTTGCTGCACAATCCTGTATTATATTTACCAATTTTAAAAAGTGATTGATTCAAAGCTGTGTGTCCAATACGAAGTCGAGAAATTACGGTGTCATCCCTTCTTTTTCCACAAACTTTCCTCACATTTCCTACTTCTTTATTTATTTCAAATAAGTGTCTTCCCTTTCCTTCCCGTGTCCACAACTCTAGCCATCTATTTTAACTATCTTTTTAATTAATCCCTTCATTTCAGCTTTCCCCAGAGGGACGTTAACATTTATTCTTGTATACTTAAAAGTTTTTTTTGCCAACTCATCTGCCATTTCATTTCCCACAATGCCCACATGAGGAGGAATCCACAAAAAGAAGACTTTTACTCCTGACTTATGTATTCTAAACAGTATCTGAAGAGTTTCTATAAGAATATCCTGTCTTGAGTCAGATCTTCCATTCTTTAGACTTGTAAGACTTGACAAAGAATCAGAACAAATCACAACTTGACTCAAATGTACCTCTTCCACCCACTGAATGGCCAACTGAATAGCAATTAATTCTGATGCATAAACAGATAAGAAATTAGATGTTGTTTTACCTATTTTAAAGTCCATCTGTGGAACTGCTACTGCAGCAGCTGTAAGCTCAGATTCAGGATCTATTGATCCATCAGTATATATTTGAGTACAAAAATTATACTCTTGATCTATATTGTTTCACCAACAAATCTTTAGGAATCTTTCTCTGATGGTCATTTATTTTTTCGACCAATGGCATTAGGAATAACCATGGAGGCATAGCTGATATTGCCACTGTCGGACTAATTTCATACTCTAAAATTCCCATTCTTTGTGCCTCATTATTAGCATCCTATCCAAAACTTAAGAACATCTTAAGAACATCTTTAACAGGGTGACTATTCTTGTGTCCTTTTACTGATTACCCAGTAAAACATTTTCAATTGTTGCCACCTATATACCAAAGGCATTTCTCCCATTTCCACTTGTAATGCAGCAACTGGAGATGTTCTAAAAGCCCCGCAGCAAATTCTTAAAGTCTGTGACTGTATTCTTTCACCCTTTTTTATCTGCAATGCTGATGCGGAAAAATAAACAATGCTGCCATAATCTATTGTAGATCTTATTACAGCACTATATATTCTTCTTAATGAGGTCCGGTTAGCTCCCCAATCTATCCCAGCCAAGCATCTGAGTATATTAGCTCCCAGCTTTCATGTTTGCCATTGCCATATGTTTAAATTTAGAGTTTAAATCCCCCAATCAGAATTTTTCTATTAAGTGAATACATTTTCTGCCCAGTGTTTTACTTAAACTTTGCAATCTGGCAACCATGCGCATGCGCTCTCTCTACACTGTGGAAGTGCCGCCGATGTTAGCTGGAGTTCAGCCATCTGGATTTGAGATATTCTGCTTAAATGAAAGTGTCATACAGCCAGTCTGTGTTGACGAGTCGCTTGCTGTAATAAATTCAAACATGTATCTCGACTATTTTGTTTACAATTGTGGTTGCTGAATAAATGCAGTTACGCAACATCAGCGTAGTTGGGCATACACAAGAATACGTCAAGCTGTTATTTGAACTACCACATTTCAAACGGTAGGCTAGCTAGCACTTTCTAAAAGTAAAAATGGATAAAGGAACTCACTTTAAACGCACGGGGTGCGGTCACCAAGCGACTGAGACAGTCAGAACCAATTAAACCCTTCGTTTCAGCGGGGCGGGATATTTCTCAAACAATCAAATCTTCAGTTTTAGCCCATCTACACTATGAAACAATACACGAGCGAAAGGAGTGATGCTGCTGGCGCTTTAAAGGTTCAGTAGTTGTGGCTTTAAACACAACTTAAGCTATCACACTTAATCAAAATATTTACTATTCCACTGCGAAATTCTGATTCTGGCTGTTGGATGTGTGTTTTCTCTCCCCGTCCCTCTCTTTTACTTTCACTTTCCTAGTGAATCGCCGACAAATCATCACTATCAAGCAACGTCACCTCTTCCCTGCAGCCAATCAGGCCACAACCATGAAGATTAAATAGCGCGCCAGTTCAATCTTGGTTTGTTTGCTCTTTAATACCAGTGTTCAGTGTCGTGTTGGTGGACGTCTGAACTGAACAGGCAGCCTCCCCTTTCCGTGTTTGTTTGTTTGTTTGTTTGTTTTTTTTTATAATAGAGTTCATAATTATTCATAAAGTCACCATTTAAATATAGTTCCCAGGTAATGTTGACAAATGGATTAACATTAACAAGAAAACAACACCATTTTTTATTGTTTTTTTTTTTCTTTATTATATCTTTATTTAGACTAGGCATATTAACATACTTTTTTTTACCAAAACCATTTTTAATTTTGATTTTACATTGCTTCAGAAATATAACTACAATAACACAATATTATTTAAATCAAATACAAAAAAATAAAGCATTACTCAACTTATGATATGCATGTTTGTTTTTAGCAATGAATAAACAAGTAGTGTCAAAATTAAAAAGGTATGTAGGCCGATATAGCCTATATGACACAAAACTTAAAAGCAACTAAAATATTTTTGATTAATTGTATTTCTCCAGCATCAGAAAATGTTGTAAGACATGGTCAGAGCACTGTATAATGATCAAATTCTCAATAAAACAATATATTTTAGGATAAAATACAGTAGGCTATAGGTTAGGATTTCCATCGCTTAGATAACAAACATCACATAGCCTACTCCTTAGTTTGGACGAATTACATCAATGACTGTGATTTGTCTTGGATCCCAAACACAGTCTTTCTCAAGACCACTTGGCACCATCCCACAGTTTGGAGGGCACCAGGCAGTGTCATACCCATGATCATGCCAGGTTTTCTGCAGTGGATGACCTTGATAATCAATCTTTTTCACTTTTCCAACATTAACCTTCACTCTCAAAACACTTCTCTGATGCATAGGTAAATGCGCAGGGACATTAAAGGCCTTTTCTACATCTCGGCTGAGGTAGACTCCACGTCCAAGTATGCCATTAGACTGACAAACGCCATGAGCCTTGATTTTTTCTGCATCCTCCTTAGATGTGCCATAAAACATTGTGTAGTTTTTACCTTCAACTGGATCAACTAGAATAGTGTTTTGAAGGCTTGGTGGAATCACGTCAATAATAGTGATTCGCGTCGGATCCCTAACACAGTCTTCTTCAAGACCACTTGGCACCATCCCACTGTTTGGAGGGCACCAGGCAGTGTCGTATCCTTTATCATGCCAGGTTTTCTGCAGTGGATGACCTTGATGGTCAATCTTCTTCACTCTCCCAACATTGACCTTCACTCTAATAACAACTCTCTCATGTGGCGTTTCAAGCGGGTATCTGCTGGCCTTGTTAAGATCTCGGCTGAGGTAGACGCCACGTCCCAGCATTCCATCTTTAGATGGCTGAAAGCCAAAGACTTTGATCTGTTCTGCTGCTCTTTCAGTAGTGCCGTGATACATTCGGTATATTTTACCATTTACAGGCTCTGTATTGCTTTGGAGACACGGCACACCTGGACACAAGTCACTCTCTGTCCACATGTTTAAGCCTAAATACAAAAAATAATCAATCTACAGTTTTCATGTTTGGATAGAGAATAGCAGAAAGAGAGAGGGAAGTCGATAAGGAGGAATACATGTTTATTGTACATTTTACATTAGAACATTTGTCTAAATAATCATGTTTAGGCCAGGGTATATGTTACTTACCTCTATGACAAATTCAGTCTGAGCAGAGATCAATCGTCTTGGACACACCTTAAACCAATAAGCTGAATAGGCAGGAATAAAGTAGCACAAGTGAGTACAGTGTACAGTTTTTTGTTTGTTTGTTTGTTCCTCTGATGACATATTTACACTTAATTTGACTCTGCAGATTGTTTTATACTATGAAATGTAAACATTATTTACACACTTTCTTAGTGCCATATGGGTAAATGAAAATACACTGAATGTGCTTGTATTTGAGGCACTCAAAAATGTAACATTTCTCGGCCAGCATGGCATTCCTGTAAAGAGTATGTCAACATTAACAATCTTCGGATGATTGGAGATGAGGTTCAAAGTACAGGTACAGATTGTACAGGTTTGTATGACTCAAGCGTGGAAAGAACAATCAGGCGATGCATATTAAAAGTCAAATTCAATAGAGTGCAAACAAGTCTGATAAGGCTGAGGCTAAACAATGCTGCAGAGACAGACAAAATGATACAAATTAGCAGGCACAAATCTTAATTCAGAAAATAGAAGATAATAAACTGAAATAAATGGACCGAATAACAGGCATGAGAAAAACTCAGGAAGGAAATGGGCAAAGAACTTTGCAGAATTATACAGTGCTATTGACTAAAAGCATTTTTTATTTCATAAAAACCAAGACGACATTTTAGATAACATTAGCTATTACAGTATAAAATCATTTCACTGGTTATTCTGGGATTTTTTTAGGCTTAATGACCAAAATACCAAGACAAAGTAGTGCTTTACCTCTGATGTCGCTTCTAATGCTGATTGTTTGCCGCATATAAATGGCACATTTTTCAGGGTGTGTCCATAACGGTAAGTGTTCCATTGAGTTTCAGTTTCTTTTCCTCTTAGTAAGCTATTATGGATTGCAACAACACTGTATGTATGAAATTTGTAAAGCGTATAGTACATTTGATTGATTATTTGATTATTTGATTTGAAGTTTATAATATTAAAGGATATAAAATTACGAAACTGATTATGGTTGCCCTTGCCATGTTGCCTTTTTTGTTTTCTCCAAAATCCAAGAGACTCTCATACAATATATTGATAATTCTGAAGCAAACTACTAGGTATGATGTTATCAAACTTCTATAAAAACGAACAGGAACTGCACTGATCTCAGTTTAACATTAACTTTATAAAATACTTGGAATAATTTGAATTCAATTAATGTATATAGTATTTCATATTTATATTGTTATTGATATATTTTAGATTACATGTTTATTTAATATTGCAATGAAAATAAGAACTATCTATTTTACACAATTTTCCTATAAATTAATTTTAATTTCTGATTCACAGGACTGGAAACCCCACACATTTAATCAGTTTAACGAACAATAAATAGGCCTATAACTCTTTTGATATGATTCTAACAGATAAGATAAACACATTAAATTATTTATTTACTTTTATTTAAAGTTCAGCAAGAAAAATATATGTGATTAACATCATGATGGCAAGTTAGAAACTCACTCCAGACCAGTAAATGCAATATATTGTTTATAATGTCTTTTGTCAAGCACACAGGGTGATCACAACACTAATACCATTGAAAAACACTGTTTACTATTAACTGTCCCCGCCCAGTGAGAAAATATAAACGTGAAACTCATGGACTTAAGTATGGACTATGACATAACTAGATTAGACATAAATAGAATAGACGTGTCAGTGTCTCAAAATGTGGAGCTGAAATTGGCTATGGACAACAATTCTTAGATGCTTTGAATAAAAAGCATCTTTTGAATCAAATTCTCCGATTTTATTACCTTTTTAACCATGTCAACTAAACTAATGATATTTCACAGTCGTTTCTTCAGTAACAACCTTGATTTTTGGATTTTAGCCTTGAATTTGAATACTGGCATGTAAGTGCAATATGCAAAATATTCAAAAAGATAACTTATACCTACATAAGAAGTTGCAATTCTCAATGCAGTGATTCATTTGACAAGACATTTTTATTCTTAAAAAACATGATAAAAGAAGCAGTACATTTGCGATTTCTATCTATTTTATGTTGTTGTATTTTTTTTTCTTTTTAACAGTAATAACCACATTGCACATTTGGGTAAATTACATCACTGATCTGAATCCGACATGGATCCCAAACACAGTCTTCTTCAAGACCACTTCGCACCATACCACTGTTTGGAGGGCACCAGGCAGTGTCGTACCCTTTATCATGCCATGTTTTCTGCAGTGGATGACCTTGATAATCAATCTTCTTCACTCTCCCAACATTGACCTTCACTCTTATAACAGCCCTTTCAAATACACACAAATGAAGCGGGTATGTGCTGGCCTTGTTAAGATCTCGGCTGAGGTAGACGCCACGTCCTAGCATTCCATCTTGAGATGGCTGAAAGCCACAGCACATGATCTGCTGTGCAGCATATCGAGAGGTCCCATGATACATGAGGTATATTTTACCATTCACAGGCTCCGTGTAGCTTTCGAGACATGGCACACCTGGACACAAGTCATTCTCTGCCCACATTTAAATCTAGAGAAACAAAACTGTTCATCCGCTGTTGTATAAAGAGCAAGAGGTGCTGCAGGTTTTAATTTTGAGGTTTGTTGTTTAATTTTGAAATCAGAGATAGCTTTTGGTGTAAAGTTTAAAGAAATATGATACTTACCCCTTGGATGACAAATTCAGACTGTGCACAAAGCTGCTAGAATGTCTTGGAAGCCACACCTTCAACAAGTTGGAAATCCCCAAACTTTAAGTTTCGTTTCTTTCAGAAAAAGTTATAATCAGAAACAGCTGCCAGGTATGGAATCCCAAAGCCTCCAATATTAAAAATAAATAAATACATAAATAAATATACAAAGAAATGTAAAAAAGCAAAAATAAATAAATAAATAAATAAATAAATATACATAGAAAAGCAAAAAAACAAAAATAAATAATTATTTATACATTTATTTCCTTATTTATGTATATATTTATTTTTTCCACATTTATATATTTACTTAAGAAATATGATACTTACCCCTTGGATGACAAATTCAGACTGTGCACAAAGCTGCTAGAATGTCTTGGAAGCCACACCTTCAACAAGTTGGAAACCCCCAAACTTTAAGTTTCGTTTCTTTCAGAAAAAGTTATAATCAGAAACAGCTGCCAGGTATGGAATCCCAAAGCTGCCAATATAAAAATAAATAAATACATAAATAAATATACAAAGAAATGTAAAAAAGCAAAAATAAATAAATAAATAAATAAATATACATAGAAAAGCAAAAAAACAAAAATAAATAATTATTTATACATTTATTTCCTTATTTATGTATATATTTATTTTTTCCACATTTATTATTTTATTTATTTATAAATTTATTCATTTCTATTTTTATTTATTTATTTATACATTTATTTATTTATACATTTATTTATTTTTACATTTATGTGTCCGTAGGGTAATGAGGAGGGCGTGGTTTACCTCAGACATAGCAATCAAGCTCAGAGTCGGAGAGGGCGAAGCGTTGAGGCCACAGTGACACCTTGTGGCACAGTGACACCACTGTACTGACGTTGATACTGTCTGTGATGAACGACTTGGATAGGTATATGGCCAAAATCTTATATCACGGCCACGGGTTAAGTCATATCACCCTAACTGTACTGTGTGACATGGATAGGCTACTCTTTATTCCGGACATGGCCGTAGAACATCGTCTGGTCAGGATTTGTAAAATGTCCTGGGCTAACAAACATGAACAGCAACATCTTCAACAGATCTGATAACAGGGACTCTGAAATGGAAGCGCTTGATATTTCCATTACCGGTCAGAACACACGGAAAGGAAGCAGCGTACATATAGGCTACAGTGAAGTCGACGCAAGCATATTGATCAATGCATTTGAAACGAGACCACAAATTCACTTCATATTCATATTTCCTATTTGTACATGCACATATGTGACAAACGCTTAAAATAAGGCATATTTCAAAGATCCAGAATAGAACGAGACGTCGGTTACAGTAGAACATTTTGTTGCGTTGCGTCACTTCACGTGTGGACAGTCACAGCATCACTGAGTATAATGGGGTTTTCTCAGTGTGGTCTTATGAATGAAAACTTGGTATAATGTGAAAGCTGTCATGCGGACCTGGGAGCGCACCAGGGTACCGAACCCGAGCCTGCAGTGTATTCGCGCATTGCGCGTAGAATCAGGGCAACAAATGAATTAATCCACTCAAGAGTCCCTTTGCAAGCATGCAGCAGAAAGCCGCCTTCATCCGACACACATACAGTAAACCCAAATGTCTTCATGGGCTGCGCTGTGCATGCGCTGTGCATGTTTGTGATTATGTAAGATGTACGCAAATGCACCAGGGTTCAATAGAATCAAGTTGACCAACGCTGCGGGGGAAACCGGGAACTATCTGCTCGGACTTGGACTGCAGCAAACGTGCCCAGTGTAAAAACGCCCGTTTCTTTTATTTCGACTTGGAGTCTAATAAATGTTACACAGGAAAAAAAATGGTAGGCTATATAACGGCGCTTGTTTCAGAATGTTAATGTTAATGATTGATAGCCTAATGCTAATTTAAAAAGTCACAAACATGACATTTGTAAATAAAATTATTTTATATATACACTAATTATATCTAATATATTTGAGGAAATACAGTTCTTTGAATATCTCTGCAGCTCTTCTGTTAAATGAAGTCATGCTTTCAGAGTTTACAATGTTGTCATTCCCGTTAAATGGTTTTGGGAGCGTTGTACACTTACTTGACTGACAAAATGAAAATAAAAATATAAAAATAACATTTTGAATGACATCTGTTTCAGAATAAACAAAGCAGTAGCCTATTTTATTTCGTTATAACCGGTAACTCTGGAAACAGAATGAAAAAATGAGCGTGTTTGCTCATACGAACCAATTCGTTTTTAATTCCTGATTTGTGAATAACAGTCTACATTATTGCTTGATTTATAGGTTTTTGAAAAAAAAGCACTAAAATGTTGTAATTTATGAATCAGAAAATGCATAATGAAATGTGTCTACTCAGACAATAACGGCAAAAAGAATACTTGAAAGATAAAAACAGGGTTTTATGATTTTATGTTTAAAATAAAAAAAACACCTTGTTGGCAGGGTTTTTCCTTGTTTTTTTTCTGCACAAATTGCACTGCAAATAAGTATTGGCGGCTGTCTGTTGACATGTTTGTTTCGGTACAAGATCTCTCACAGTTGAGTTTCTTTAAGTGTGTTGTGTGGACTGACTCAGTCGTAAACTTGTGTTTTCTTCTCTGACTGTCAAAGATTAAAATCTGCTCCAGTCGAAGGGAACAGTCTTTGTGTTCAGTTCAGTCTTAGAATGTTTCAGTCGTTAAGTGTGTCCCAGGCTTAAGACGTGTGATTAATAATAAGACCACACCGAGAAAACCCCATTATACTCAGCGATGCTGTGACTGTCCACACGTGAAGTGACGCGACGCAACAAAATGTTCTATAGGGTGTTATGACTTAACCCGTGATATAAGATTTTGACCATATACCTATCCAAGTCATTCATCACAGACAGTATCAACTAGGCTATACTTATTGTATTTCGGCCACACCACAAGGTGTCACTGTGGCCTCAACGCTTCGCCCTCGCCTACTCTGAGCTTGATTGCTATGTCTGAGGTAAACCACACCCTCCTCATTACCCTACGGACACATAAATGTATAAATAAATAAATGTATAAATAAATAAATGTAGAAATACATAAATGTAAAAATAAAGAAATGTATAAATAAATAAATGTAGAAATGAATAAATGTGGAAATAAATAAAAATAGAAATGAATAAATGTATAAATAAATAAAAGAATAAATAAATAAATGTGGAAAAAAAATATATATATACATAAATAAGGAAATAAATGTATAAATAATGATTTATTTTTGTTTTTTTTGCTTTTCTGTGTATATTTATTTATATATTTATTTATTTATTTTTGCTTTTTTACATTTCTTTGTATATTTATTTATGTATTTGTTTATTTTTAATATTGGCAGCTTTGGGATTCCATAGCAAGAGAGCAGCAGAATGCGTTCACCTCAAGTCAAAATTTTGTTTAAAATTTCACAATTCACAGTTTCTTTGTGCCCCTCATCGTCATCATCTTACTGACATCTTTAAAATCACTTTCACATTATTTTGTACAGTTAACTATAATAGCTTTATGATCATAAAGAGAACAACTGCTCTTAAATAAAATCTTTTAATTCACAATTCAGAGCTGGGCTGTTTTTTGTGTGTTTGTTTTTCTACAGAGCCTTAGTATAAGTTTGTGTCTTTAAAGTTTCAAAACATGGTAATCATGAGAGGTCTATGATAAAATAATCCTCAGTTGAATAGCAAGTGCGATATAAAACTATGAAAATATTTTTAAAAAAAGTTTAAAGATATAAAAAGAAATAAGTGTATCAGAATGTTTGTCTTACTCTTGCCAATGAGATACTGCACAGCTGCAGATCAGAGGAAGTGATTTATTTTGTGAAGACATTTCCTGGAAAATATCCTCTGCATGTGAACATAGAGGCACATGCATCTTCTGTGAAAAGCTGTGACCTTGCATTTTTGTGCTAATTTTAAGAACAAATGTAAATCATCACGCAGGATGATCACACACATCTAAAAAGCTCTAAAGTTGTATTCTCTCTCTCTCTCTCTCTCTTGTTTTTTTCCTCTGCATTTTAACAGCCAAATAATTAGGTTACATGTATTATATTAACTTATATAGCCTAATTGTCTGCTGATTTTTAATGCACAAAGTCACTTGGCAAAAAATAGGCCTAAGTACCATTTTTTTTTATTATTTTGCAACAAAGAATTCAACATATGCTAAAAATTTTAAACAGACAATAAACAAAATATTCTAAAAGGTTTAATACATGTAAACCCTAACGCTCAAAATAATTAATTGCTTTGAGTAGAGCCAACTCAAACTAAACAAATGAGTTCAATCAAAGTAACTTTTATGAGTATTTAGAACTTTCTTTTTCTTTTGAGTTCACAAAACTGACACATTTTAAATAATCTGAATTGTTTCATTGTTTTGAGTTTTATGAACTTGTTTCTTTTAATTTAGACAAACTTAAATTTATCTGAAACTGGGCTGGGTTTTCTATTTCCCAGCATGCTTTACCATGACACTCAAAAGGGAGAGTAAATGTTAAAATTAAGTGTTATATAATGTTTTTGGTGCGAGATTAATGTTAAGATGGAGATTTAGTAGTGTTTATTGTTTTGTTATGCTAGTTTAGAAGAGTTTCTGTTATGTTGGTTTTTTGGAGGGGGTTACCATCATGGTGACGAGTTGAGCATGAGCTTATAGTTTGAGAACAGATATATGTTAAATGTTTTATATTGCTGTCCTCATTCAGCAAGTGCTATGCTAATGCTACCAAAGCATTGTGTAACCAGTTAGCAATGTATAATTTATTGAATTAGCTAGTTAAAGCTAGCCAAGTTTCCATTACTAAAAATATTTAAGTAGATTTTTAAAATTTAAATGTATGAATTCTCAAATATTTGAAGTTGAGCAATTAAAATGTACAAGTACAAAATAAAAATCTGCAAGTTCTGCTTACTTAAACTTTAAATTTCTTAACTTATAAAATTTGATGTAACCGATTGCCTCAATTTTTTAAAGTTTTGCCAACTTATTCGGGTTTACAGTGCTTGGAATTCTAAAATGAACTAAGTGTATTATAGCCTATTATTTTATAAGTAATACACCATTGAAGAAACTTCAACAACAACTTTGCTGGCCAGAAGGATTTTCATCGAAGAAGCCAGACTTCTTTCCATTCTGTCACTGAATTTTTTATTCCAAAAACTTGTATTTTGCGTTGTGATTTTTGTCCCTTAGCAGCGTCCGTTCAGTGACGTAATACATAAACAAGATGGCTACATCCACAGGCATTAGCAAAGGTGCTGCGTTCACTAAGGCAGATTATCTTAAACGGTATTTATCAAATGATGAAGCTGGTAAGAAGTCTAAAGAAAAGAAGATTAAGAAGAAACGGCCGAAACCCACGGGGAGAGGGTAAATATGATCACATTTTAGCTCGCTGTATCTACAGTAATCACTGAACATAATGACATTATGGCTAAGTCTCAAAAGCTTACAGAGTTGGCTACATACACAGCAATTAGGAAATCATTTGTCAAGTGCTCAAGCAGCTAAATTCTCATTATAAACTACAGGATGAAAATTGTGGATGATGACATTGATTGGAGGCAACTTGCTGCTAATAACGAAGAAGAAAATAAAGAAGACGACGACGATGATGAGGCGCCTGTGGTGTGTAGAAGCACGCTTTATCTATGTGAAGTCTTATTAACACTTTCATAGCCATCATAAACACTAAATTGTAGTCTGGTCTTTAGTGATCACTATCAGAAAAATACTATGGAACATGGATTGCATGTATAACTTTGCAGCAGTGTTAAATGTCTCGGTCAAAATCCTCCTTTTTTAGATTGCAGACGTGATAGATGAACGCCCAGATGAGATTAAGCAGCTCGAGGTATTTCAAACCAGCAAGTGGAAAGTATTGGGCGGTAAGACATTCATACTTTGAGTTTTTGTGCTTATGTGGGATTCATACATCTGAGAAAACAGAATGGCTGTTGAAAAACTCAACTTAGGCTCACCATCTAATTTTGGGATGTTAAGATTTTTAAAATCCTTTTGAAAGAAGTCTTTGAAAGAAGAAACAGTTGTGCTGCTTAATACTTTTGTTGAAAATAGTGATAATTTTTTTTCTGGATTCTTTGAAAAATAGAAAGTTCAAAAGAACAGCTTTTATTTGAAATATTAAACTTTTGTAAAAATTTCTTTACCGTCACTTTTGATCAATTTAATTAGTCCTTGCTAAATAAAAGTATTAATTTATTTTTTAAAAATCATACTGACCCCAAACTTCGGAACGGTAGTGTCTGATATGTAGAATGTGTTACAAAAGCTTTATATGTATTATATATATTAGGGCAGGGGTTTTCAAACTTTATGATGCCAAGGACCCCCAAATAAGATGAATCTTTTATGAGGGACCCCCATCCTAAATTCCATCTATTTTTATGAAAAAACATTTAAACTGTTAGATAAATTGTGTGACATTATAAATACAAAATATTGTTTCCAAACTTAATAAATTGCCTATACTTAATGTTGGATGTATAAACCTGAAGAAGAACATTTTTCAACTAAAAATTATTTGTATAAGCAACTTTCACAATAAATGTATGTAAGCAGCTTACATACTGCATTAAGAATACTGCCTTACAAACCCAGTGAGCAAGATAAAGGGGACTCACTAGAAAGATACAAAGCAAACGTACAATTCTGGAAAGTAGCCTATGTATACGGCAAGAAAGGAGAGAAACGTTTAGAAATGAAACACAATATTCGGTAGACTTTATCCATTTTTGCTTTGTCTTTTTATTCTCAGAAATTTTCTGGGGAGCCCTTAGGACCTTCTGGAGGACCCCTGGGGGTCCCCGAACCCCAGTATGAAAACCCCTGTATTAGGGCTGTGCGATGTTGAAGAAAAATGCGATAACTTGTTAAATGTGCTATGTGATACGATATTGCTTTGTGTGTAAAATCAATTTAAATTATATTTAAAAATATTTAAAAACTAAAAATTATATAACCAATATATATGTTTCACATTCTTTCTCGTAAAAGAAAGCATCACTACAACTTCTGAAAGTGAACAGCAGTGTTTTAGTATTACATAAAAAGTAATGTCACACATCTGGCAATGTAATGTTAATATCAATGTAAACAAAACATGTAAAAAAAATGTATGTCAATATTTAAATACCAAAAACTCTTTGTACAACTTCGTAATATATAGTAATATCAACCTAAACTCAACCAAAAACACCTGAAAGTAGGGGTGGATGATTAGTTATTTATTTTTTCATTTTAATGTATCTTTGTTATTAAAAATAAGAACTACAAACAATAGGACAAATACAATAAAACAAAGATACAAATGAAATAAAAATTGCTTTAAGTTTTTCAGGTAGGCCTACATTAGATCTATTTAACAGTACTATTTAACATTCAAGTAAGAAACAAGACAGAAATTGAATATTCAAATGTAAATCTAACATACTGCATAGTCTTCACATGAGTTAAATATACATTGATTCATAATAAAGCTGCAAAATGTATTCAGTCAAAAGCTGTGAGTGATGTTCTCTTTATCTTTTGGTATTTGACAGACAGTAGCAGGTTTATTGTATTAGGCTGCTGTCACTTTAAGACCAAATGCCACGGATCCTTTTCACATGCATTTCTTTCCCAACTGATAACGTTCACTCAAGACATAACCGACTGTGTTTACATGAATACTCGTCAATACAGGCATTTTGACATAACTGTGTATTTCAAGTGTAATAAGGCGTGAAAAAGAAATTAAAGGATTACAAGCTGTCAGAGAGGCGGCTTGTGCGCGCACTTCAGGTGTATGTGTGTGTCAGACAGCAGACAGCGCGAGACCGGGTGGAGTTGTTTTCCGCTTAATAACTCTTTTTGACATCAACCAAGTCACATAAGTAATAGTCGCATGCTCAGTTTATTATATCGACTATATGCGTCAGCCTATTAAAATCATTCAGATATCGCATGCTGTTGTGATAAGCATATCGTGATATGTACATTTGCGCTATTTCAATATATCGTGCAGCCCTAATCCTTCTAATTTGTGTCTTAGCAACAGAGCAAGATCTCCAAGAAACTCAGGACTCCACATTAGAAAGAAGGTAACTGTCCTTTCTCCTTTTGTTCTTATTAAAATCATTACTGCATAGAGAGTATAATGAATGTTGCTTTGTTTAGCTCGGACACTGACAGAGGTTGTGGAGTGCGACATGATTCACCGGAGAGTTCTCCTGTACCGAGGCTGCGGCGCGATTCCCCTGACCTCTCGCCCAAGAGGACTCGGCACGACTCGCCGGATCTCTCACCTCTGAGAAGAGGTCGTCATGATTCACCAGACCTTTCACCTCAGAGAGACAGAACCGAGAACAAAAACAGATGGCATGACTCCTCGTCACCTTCACCTCCAAGAAAGAGCCAAAAAAGCTCACCCTCCAGAACTCAAAGGCAGCATGATAAAGGTATGAAAATCCATCCACTAATCAGAAACAACATTTACACAATGAATGTCATCAAAATTATTTAGCTTTTATAACTTAAAATGAATCTCTTCAGATTCCCCACACAGAAAAAAGACAAAAGCTGCTGCTTCAGGTGACCTTTCGCCGCCCAGGAGACGAGCCCGGACAGGCAAAGGCTCAGACTCCGATCAGTCGCCACCTCGCAGACGTCCTCACGGACGACGGGGCTCGGATTCTGGTCTGTCTCCACCCAGAAAGAGAGGCCTGGGTGGAAGAGGTTCAGATTCAGATCTCTCTCCTCCCAGGAAGAAGCCACAGGGAGGATGTGGATCAGACTCAGACCTGTCTCCACCAAGGAGGACACGCTCTCCTGATGGACCTGCAGTAAGTATCCTTTATATTAGTGCGGGGTGCAAAACTCAGTTCCTGGAGGGCCACAACCCTATAGTTTAGTTCTAACCCTGCTCCAACATGCATACCTGTAGTTTTCAAATAAGCCTAAAGGACTTGATTAGCTGGATCAGGTGCATTTGATTATGGTTGAAGCTAAACTCTCCAGGAACTGAGTTTTGCACCCCTGTATTACTGGTTCTCAACAATAGGGCCGGGGCCTAGTAGGGGACCCTAACCTACTTAAAAGGAGGTACAGTATGAATTAAAATTAAATAAATTATATATTTTATTTATTTATTTTCATGTAAATTTTGTTTGTTTGTTTATTTAACTGAATTAAAATGCTAAAAAAATGTAATGGGGGGGGTGTCAACTGCAGTAATATTTTTTATTTCTTTTACATTTCTTTACATTTTCTCCCCATCAAAACCATGTTTTATTGAAGAACATGCAGTTCTTGTAACTTCTGTAATCACAGAATTAACTTTGGTTGATTAATTTAATTAATTACCCATTTTATGTTACTAAAATATTTTAAACACCAGCAGTTTTTCATAATTACAGCAAAAAAGTTCATCCTATATGGTGGGCCTTTAATTATTGTGTTGGACACTCCTTTAAATAATGCTGATTACGCAGCAAGTAATGTATAAAATATTACCCTTTTTATCATTTAAAACATTAAATTATTCAATTGTTTCTTTTGAGATCCTGTTATAATGTTAGTACTTAACTTTTTCACAACCATTTTTCACTCTGTCTCTGACCCTTTAAAATAAATGTTATGTTTTTCTGTTGCTGTTCCTTTAAGAAACACCCACTTTGTGGATTAAATAAGCAAATAAGCACAATGTTTTTTTTCTTCTTTTGGATTAAAGTTGTATTATGGATCCTTATGTTGAGACTTTTACTGTTCTTGCTTTCAGGCCCCTCGAATGCTGTCTGGAGGAGCTGCAGGGCTCGTGTCTGTCGACATTTTGAGGAAAGAACAAGAAGAAATTCGCAGAAGGGAAAAACGCAACCAGCCTCTTGAAGGTTTAATGAAAAGCCATTGATAATGTTGTGTATTAGAAAGTGTTGTTTTATTTTCTAACATTCATTGTCACATAAACATTTTTTGCTGTCTCAGAGGCATCCAGAAATGCAGAGACGATATTTCGAGACAAGTCGGGTAAGAAACGTAACCTGAAGTGGGAGAGAGACGAGCTTAGCAGGAAAGCTGGAGAAAAGGCAGAGAAGGATGAAAAATATGCGCAATGGGGAAAAGGGTGAGGTCTATTTAGTGGTGTTCAAATGCAGCTATTTTTTCAGTGTGTGACTTTTTGCTCTTTTCGGCTTTGACATCTGCTCTGTCTTTTATCAGGCTTGCTCAGGGTGAAATGCAGCAGCAGAACTTAACCGATGCCATGCGGGAGGCTCAGAAACCGCTAGCGAGACACATTGACGATGAAGACCTCGATCGGATGCTGAGGGAGCAAGAAAGGGACGGAGACCCGATGGCAGCTATGCTTCGCAAGAAGAAAGACAAGAATGCTAAATTAAAAGGAATCAATGGTGAAACTGAGGAATAATGTTCAAATTGCTGCTAGTGATACCTGTTGTTAATGATTGCGATTACTTTTGTGCTTTTGTTTTGTATTTAGTTTATCATTTTTCTAAGAAGCAGAGTCTAACCTGCAGAGATTTATCTGAAAACCAGCCCGGTCAGATCACAATAGTAATCGTAATAATTTACATTTTAATGTTTTCACCAGAAAAACCTCGTTACAAAGGTCCGCCCCCACCTCCGAATCGGTTTAACATTATGCCAGGGTATCGCTGGGATGGAGTTGACAGGTAAGAGGTTTAGATGGATAAATGTCAGCTGGTTTGTAGTATCTTAACATTAACCTAAGACAATGGTTTAATGGACTTTTCCTATGATCCTTTAGGTCCAACGGTTTTGAGCAGAAGCGGTACTCTAGGATGGCAGATAAGAAAGCTGTCCAAGAGATGGCATACAAGTGGAGTGTGGAAGACATGTAGATGTCGACGGAGATCCAGATGTGTGTATAGAGATTAATGATGTAGAAACTGTCTTGTCTGGCATTAAGACAGTTTGAAGTGGAACTTCCTTGTGTGCCATCATGAACCAGGACTTTTGATCAAAAAGCAAGACATTTTGTGTGCAGTTATCAGCCCTACTGTGTACAAGAAACATGCTTTCCTTATTAAATGCTCCTTTTTTTTTTTTGATAAATCTGTTTTGTGTTGAATTTGATCAATGTCATTTAAAAATTTTTTTTTCATTAACAGAACAAATTTAGAGACAGACTACAGATGCAGCCCACATTAATTATATCTCAAACTTTAAAAAAAAAAAAAATACAAATAAATGCTGTTCTTTTATATATGTGTGTGTATAGGTTAGGGTCAGTAAGATTTTATTTTAAAGGTTTTCTAAATGCTCACCAAGGTTTCATTTATTTGATCAGAAATACAGAAAAAAGGTAAAAATATTACTACATTTTGAAATCAAATTAAATCAAATTTGACAATTTTTTTATGGAATATTGGAGTGTTTATTATAAATGATTTATCCATGCACATAATTTAATTTCATGTGCCCTCATAAACCTAAAAAAAAAAAAAAACTTCTCCTCC